>CAMTDV010000021.1:6864321-7592256 GCA_947069175.1 Scalesia atractyloides
TAGCAACCCTGTCTCTCATCACTCCGTTCGACCACGTGAGTGCTCTCTTTTGAAAAACACTCGAAGCAAACTCTACCTTGCGTTTGTTAGGGCACTGCAAATAATGGAGAGTGCTTTTGATACTTTCGAACCATTGTAGGAGCCCAGTAGCTCCCTCAGACCCTGTAAACTTGAGTGGTCTAGCAGAACAGAATTGTTTATAGTTGCACGGAGCAGGTGCATTGTTGTTGTTATTGTTATTGTAGGCTTGGTTAAGTTGGGTCACAAGGTTCGGGAGTACAGTGGCCATTTGTTGAGCAATTAAAGCCGCCATTTCGGCGTCTTGGGTAGCGTTGCGACGAGAAGGCATTCTAAAGAGAGGTAAGATGAGAGAAAACGAATTAGATTGATAAGGATAGTCAAGATTGAATGTTAAGAAAACATTGATGTAGCATAAGGATTGTGATCATCTGTTTGCTACTTAAAACAAACAAACGACACTGTGACTAATAAAAGTAAATGGGTCTTTATAATATATCGCGAAGACATGCTTTAGCCTATAACTGAACACTCACCCCAAGAGTTCCCAGGTAAGAGTGACTGGTATGAACACTCTAACCTTAGATAGAAAACTCAGGGTACAGGCATTCACCCTTTCAGATTGCACGTGTTCACATTATTAAAGCCCAAACTTTGACGAGATTTTGAAAACTTTGAAGGCATAAGCCCAAAAACAAATCATCTAAGGATAGATGATTTCTTGTGAAGTTTAAGAAAAATTTTGACCTTCAAGGTGTAACATCCGTCAAAAACGGATTTACCAAACCCGCTCCCTTTATCAACCGAACAGTCAGTCAAAATTTTCGTTGCGAATTAAATGCCCGAAATAATTTTAAACGATACATAATCAATTATTATATAAGAATATATATTTAGTTTTTGAAAAACTGTTGAAAATCGCAAAATAAAAATAAAATGTTCCAGACGGGTTTCGAACCCGGGTCAGTACCGAACCACTCAACAGACAGACTTAACTCACACACACAAACCACTGCGCCACGGATTTTGTTTGTTATATATTGAAATCATTCAATTGATATAATGACGTTACGAATTCAAAACCGGCGCCCAATAGTTCAGTCGTCGGAATCCCGGTAATCTCGCGAACTTTTAACACCACTTTCAGTTATAACGTAAACTAGTATTAAGACATCGGTTATAACCGATGTTTGAAGTCCGCGACCAAACCATAACCGCCGGAAAATTTAAATCGATGAATACAGTCGGAAATCAGACCAAGTGCTTTGACGATTTGCACTATAAATTCACCCACAACCCACTGCAAACCTTTTCGCTCAAAACCACACCTTTTCTCGGCGTAATTCCACTCGCCGGAATTTCTCTGCTCATCGCCGGAAAACCGGTTTCCTCATTTCTGAACCTCACTGAGCCTCTGAACTTATACCGGAGATACCCACACCCTTTGTAAGCTTCCTGGAGCCTCGCTGCTACAAGGAACACGTCGCCGGAAGTGATTGCTGTCGCCGGAGTTTCTGCCGGAAAACAGAGAGTCCAGTCGGTATACCTCTTCGCCTAAATTCTTTTTCTTTTCACTCATATCTCACCTTAATGAACTGTAAGACGCTAAGAAACCGATTAAGACTTTGAACCAGTCGATTTCCGATTTCTGGTTCTAACTTGACGAGGAAGACGATGACCGTTATAACGTATAAGTATAATTAAAATCAGGATATTACTCGGGTTAGACACACAGTCCAGCGGTGGACTGTGTGCACATAAAACGCAAAGGTCTCAAGTTCGAATCCCGTCTCACACACGCTGCCTTAATAAAAATCATTTTTTGTTAAACTGAACCGGAGTCGCCACTGGTATATGTTAAGTATATTGATAACCGGAATAATAACCAAGTTAGACACACAGTCCAGCGGTGGACTGTGTGTTTGTTTATATCACAGGTCACGAGTTCGAGTCCGGTCTTCTGCACCGACTCGGACAATTATCTAGTCTTTTTATATAAGGCAGAAAAGGAAACAAATAATTTGTATTTAAGTATAATAAAAATCGAATTACATAACATGTTAAACACACAGTCCAGCGGTGGACTGTGTGTTAGATTAAACCACAGGTCCCGGGTTCGAGACCTGTGGAGTGTATGTCCGATTCGCTTAAAACTGTTTTTAAAATAAAATGATTTTCGGTTTAAACTAATTAATATATATATATAATTAAAATCAGATTTATAACGGGTTAGACACGTAGCTCAGTTGGTAGAGCTGCGTGCACGCGTACGGGAGGTCTCGGGTTCGAGCCTCACTCAGCGCACTTGTGTTCCGCATTCGAACCGGTCAACGGTCAGGTCAACGGTCAACGGGCTGGTCAACGGTCAGAAAAAAATCAATTTTTTAATTATTTTTATTTAATTATTTTAATTAAAAATCAATTAAAAATACTTAAAAATAACATTTTTAAGGTTAGAAAATAGCCTCAAACTCACAAAAATACACCCAACAATCCTACTAAAATAGATTAATAAAATCCGTTTACTTACCAAACCATAATGCGATTATTCTAGGTTAAACTCACTCGTGGTTAAAACCACTTCGCGTGCATTCAACATCATCAACCGAACGCACCCACTGTGAGTGAATCTTACAACTCCCCCTTTTAAATTACACGTTTTGGGGTGTGTCATGTGTTATGAAAATAATTAATTTATTTATTTAAACTTGTGCCATACCACATCATGACTTAAACTTAGATTGTTTTTATTGTTGTGATTTATTTATTTCCTTTTGTCATATCATATGAAACTCATACATTAAGCCCATCAGTTCCTCGTGGAAGACGAGTTGAACAACGCGTGCCACAAATCAAATTCATTATTGTTTATGTGTATATCATTGAGTTTGTATTGTTTGTAGTTGTGTCATTCATATTATCATGGTTGTGCAATTCATTCATTAGGCCCCTTAGTTCCTCGTAAGAGACGAGTTGAGCATCGCGTGCCTCTAAATGTTCCATTATTGTTCATGTGTGTTTCACTTAATATCTTATGATTGTTGATTAAGTTTACATCTATTTTTACTCATGTTTGGTTGTGCACATATTTCATAATCAATTTAAATATATTTGTTCAAATGTTTTCCATAGGATTCACTCGCCAACATTATGTTGATCCAAAAACCCTTTTACACATGATACAGGTGAACAGGTTGAAGCAAGGAAAACATAGGATATGCCTTAGAAGAGAACAAAGAAGTTTAGATTGTTAGTTAGAACAGTTGTAACCTTTATTGTAAATTTCCATTTAATTTGTATTAAAGAATATTAAACGCATAATAAATGTCATGAGCTTTGATGATAACCCAATCATGCCCCGATCACCTTATCCGCTGCGGGTCGGGGTGTGACACAAGGAGATTCTGTGCTTTGTTTTTTGGTAATCACCTAAGGATAGGTGATAGTTTTGTTTTAAGATTCTAAACGCAAGTAAACTCGCGTTAGGGTCCTAGGAAGGTTATAGACTAGGTCAAAGCATTACTAATAACCTAATTCCCTATAACCATTAGCTCTGATACCAATCTGTAACACCCCAAATTACACGCGACTTGCGGAGTCAAGTTACAAATTGTCTCACAACAAATGGTATTTAAAGTTTTGTTTTATTGAATAACGAATTACATTGTCTTGAACTAATAAAAAATGTTATACAATCAATTTGTCTTTTAGATTTTAAAGTCACTAAGGCTCGCGTCCATCCTATGTGAAGTTTGCATCCAATTCAACAAATAATGTATCCTGAAACATATGTGAAAATAGGAACGTCAGCATAAAAATGTCTGTGAGTAACATAGGTTTGGTGATGAAGATTCATGGCTTGAATTTTTGTTAAAAGAAATGTTTAACTAAAAAGTAGCCATGAACCTTTGTAAAAATGTTTCCTTTTGTAAAATGATATGAAAAATCAAATGATTTAAAAGAATGATGTATGGTTAACTTAATAACCAAAATGTGTTTAGTCTTTTATGAAAATGTTGTGTCTTGTATAAAATACCATGTCTTGTATAAATTGTCTTGTCTTGTATCTTTTTTGAAGTGACTTAGGTAACGCTACGATATGTAATATGATAAAAGCATTTATATATAGGAAATACCAGCGGCGTATCCACCATGCTTTTATCATATTACTCATGTCTCGTTATATAAATCACTCATCATAAACCAACCATAGAAAATGTCTTGTATGGCAAGTAAAAAGTATTTACTCAAACCACATGTAGTAGTGTCATGTATAACCAAATGTCTTGTGTAACCGAATGTCATGTACAAAACAATGTTTTTGAATAAACAAACATTTAAATCAAAAGTTATGTTTTGAAAACCATTGCTTTTATTGATATGAACATTTATGAGGTTTGTTATTCGGATACATTCAAGCCTTGTCGTTTATCAATTGTTCATCGGTTTCTGTCATTCCCCAATGGATATCCAAACAAACTAGGAAGCGGGAATGAGGTTATGAAACCTATGGTACCATGATATACTACCGGTCGCCAGGATATGTTAATGAATGTATCTTGTTTTGTTCAACATACCAAAATGTCATAATCAATGTAAGCATGTCATGTAAAATGTCTTTGTAAACCATGTACTAGTATAGTGTTCATGAAATCAAGGTGCTAGATATGCTAGGTCAACATATGAAGCAAAAGGATCCTTGAAATCAATGTGCTAAGCATGCTAAGTCAACATACAAAGCAAAATGCAATTGAAATCATGTATTATATGTATTGTGTATCAAAGCATGTATAAAGTCATGAAAAAGCGAAAGTAGTCATAAGCACATATGTATCACCCCAAAACATTTGAAAAACGTAAAAGAGGGGACTATGTACTCACTTGAGATTGCAAGTATCCTTAATCTAGTGAACTAACAAAGCTCGGGATGTCAAGGAATCAAGTGGCACCTAGTATGGAATCACTATATAAATAAATAGGAACCTAAATCGGGAGATCGGATAGAATGAGGTCTTGTAAACCAAATGAGGTTTGGAACTCATATGGTATGGTTTAACAAAGCCTACATTCCGATTTGAAAACAATCCTAAGTGCTTATGACCCGTTATGACTCGTTAAGGTAGTTTACGCCACTTTAACGTGTCGTTTGCGCAAAAGCACGTTCGAATAGTCTAACTAGTTCTATGATAAGTCTTATATGCCTAAACATGTTTAATAATGTTGCATAATCAGTTAATGTCAAAATTTTGGTTACATATGCTTAAATTGAATTCATGCGCAAAAATGGCATTTTGGTCATTTTCCTAAGGCATATAAACTAACTATCATACAACTAATTAAACGAAGTAACCATAAGGTATAACCCTTGGAGGTTATTCCCTATACAACTATGGTCACAATATATCTTTGGTCGGATCCTAACGATCGAACAAGCGGGTCGGGTTCGAAAGTCTAAGCGGTTGTCGAGACCGCTTGACTTACGACCCTTAATAAGCACTAAACTAGAAGTGACAAGTTAAACATGTTAAAACATATTTAACTAAGTTAGAAAACTGATTTGGTATTAAACAAAATGTTTTAATACCTGAAAATAGTTCCGTCCTATAATGCGCATTTTGCGCATTATTGACCAAAACTTTGACTTGTCACTACAACTAGAAAACATGGTAATCAGGAGGCATGATCACTAAGGATCATAACCATCGTGATTACGATCACGTTGCAAAGTTCAATTGGACTTTGCTTTGACCAAATATGGTCAGAACCGAAATTCAAACAGAAAGTCAAACTATTTGACTTTTAGCTCAAAATAAGCTAAAATAAATAAACAAGACTAGGAAGAGTACTTACTTGTGTTGAAGAACACTTGAAGAGCTCAAGAAACTCAGTAGGAGGCCTCTAAAAGGATGGAAGTAAGCTCGAAGAGAGTGGGAGGAAGAAAGGATGAACTGAGCAAGTTGGAAGTGAAGAAATTGGTGGCTATTTATAGAATTCTTGGAGCTCTAGGATCAATCCATGTGTCAAGAGTGTTCTCCAAGGTTGTATAGGATTGAACAAGTGTTAGAACCAGGTTACAAGGCTTGATCATCACACAACTTGCTCACCAAGCAAGAAAACAGCTTGTTGTGAAAAACTTGCTGCTCTGGACACTGCTTACAGACCGTAAGGGTTTTTCCTTTACGGTCCGTAAGGACCTGGTCTGGGGCAAAGTTTGAAAAATGACAGTTTTGGCCCCTAAAGTCGTTTTGTCGCGTTTTGGCACTTCTAGAACCCGCTAACCTCATTTTCAAGCTCCATAAGGATGAAATAGCATAGGGAACTTGAAATGTGTCTGGAAATATTTCGATGTCGGCTAATTCGGTCGTACGGTTGCGGTTTTTGGTTAATTACGAGGAAAATCGTAACGAACGCGCAAACGACCATAATTGCGCAACGATTGGCATTTTTGCATTCCAATCACTGAAATACAAGATTTTAACGATTAAAAAATTTTTTGGATGCCCGTACATGATCCGGACTAAGAAATACGCGAATGGGCATAGTTTCACAGAATTTGCAAAATAGCCCCTGGAGCTGATTAAAGTTATTTTTGCCATACCGAACCCTTTAAAACTTATTTATAAGTTATGTAAATGATATTTAGGGTATTTTTAACTTGTGTCACTGTTCCAAAGTGTACGTCGCGTTAAACTGGTTACTTTTGCGTAACAGTTTGCGATTTCGCTTACCGAAGCGATATGACAGTTTGAAATCGTGCAAGGATTGAATATGTTGAATTGCCATGAATATGGAATTGTTTTGGACTTGTATAAGGATTCAAATGTCACAGGTATCACAGTAATCTACCTAATTCCCTATAGCTATGGCTCTGATACCAATCTGTCACACCCCAACCGATGGCGGAATCATCGGGGCGCGGCACTAAGCGAATCAGATTGCTCAAGAGAATCCATAACAACTATTTTGATGACAATATTTAACAAGTTCAATTTTCCATACAATTAAAAAATATTCATACAATAAATCGAAACGAATTACAAGTTTCTTGAACAAAACAAATTCGACAACTAGATTTAATGTGGGTTTCTAGAGAGTCCTATTCTTGATTCATGTATTGGCGAGCATACAGGTTTTGATATAATAGCATAGTAGAGAAAAGTGTCGCGAAATACCATATACATAAACATGATACACATAACATATTACTAAACCAGGCAAATCTCACATGCTAAATTCCGAGAGAAGGCTAGCGCATCCGTCCTAGCTAGACCCCGTCGGGTGTCAGCCACGCTATAGTACCATACTAGCTAAGGAAGAAGTTAACAAAAAAATGTCCTAGTCTATATGTTCCTAGCATCACGTATAGATATGTATAACATATATTCGCGTGTGATAATCAGTTTAGTTCGTGTTGTGTGTTTTGATATGAACGTACGTTACACCCAAAAAGTGCGTTTAAAGCGAAAGGGGTCAAGTATACCCACAGTGGGTGCGTAACAACAACCCCGAGAGCTGAAGAGAGGAGAGAAAGAGAGTGTCAGTTTAGCCAGCGCATAGAGACAGAAGTGCATCAGTCTTCCAGAGTGTTGAAACAGTTGAAACGGAGAGTCAGGTGAGGGAAACAGGTATTTTCGCACGAAACGAGTTTTCGCGTGAAAATTTTTGTGCGGAAATTTCGTGCGGATCGTACGAAAATCCTGCTTCGTATCCAAAGTCGAGTGTCTTCTCGTCATTCTTCGGGAAATCGAGTGTTCATCCCTCCACCCTTAGGCCACAGATCGAACCTTGTGCCGGAGAGGTCTTTAGAGCGAGTAAGTCATTTGTGGAAACTCGGACTAGGTCGTACGAACTCAAAGTGGTTCGGGCGAGCCAGTCCAGTTTGCACAAGTGACTGTTCTTGCGTCTTTGTGCAATCGAAACTGAATCTTCGTCTTGGATGGATGTAGTTCGAGTCCATTTCGACAAAGCCTCGTTCCACTACTCAGTGACGAAACATTAGTCGGTTTGATCCGTTTGTGTGTGGAAAAATCGATATACAAAACTGTTTTGTTAGAATAAACATTTGGTGAGCTTGAAACATCAAGGTTTCAGATCTTGAGAAGCCAAGGCTAACTCAAACAAGCTCGGTTAAGTATGAATTCAAGTTAAAATCAGAAAGTTTTATGAAAAAGATGAAGGTTTTCGTAAACAAGGAAGCTTAAATGAAATCAAAGATAATCTCGTGCAAAACCGTTGTAGAAACAGTTGTGATTCTCGTGAAAAACGTAGTCTTCTTACTTGGAATAGAGAGAAAACGAGCAGGAGAGCGTTTGTTGCGGAAAGTCAGCAAGTGGAAATGAATGAACAAGTGAGGTATTTATAGGAGAAGAGAGGAGTGAGGGTGATTTGCTGGAATTTTCGTGCGAAAATATGACCTTTTCGCATGAAATAAGCCATTTTCCGCATGAAATATGCAAGTTTCTCGTCAAAACCCAAAATTTTCGCACGAAAATATAGGCTCTAGGACCAAAATTTTCGCACGAAAAGTTTTTGTGCGAAAATTTTGCTTCCGATTTTTTTTATTTTTTGTAGCTTAGTTATGTTAAATTAAATTAAATTAAAAAAATAAGCGAGATAATAGGCGTCTCAATTCCCAAGCCTTGCGAGAGTCGCGTTGTTGTTGAAGCGAGCAAATAGTCTTGGAAACCTCACGCAATGTGAATTGCGAGTGCGATGCAGTATTAGCGAGTGCGTTGTAATGGTAAACGTTGTGAAGTGCGACGTAGTGTGTTTGAAATAAGCGATATAGTTCGAAAATATTCGATGTAGCGTAGTAAGCAATATAGTTCATATTAAGATCCGAATCTCTGGTGTTATGCGTAATGAGAGTAACGAGCGCGAAAGTGCGTGTTGTTAAATTATGTCGCCGGAGATGATGCAAAAGATGGTGGTGGTGGTGGTTGTGTGGGGGTGGTGTAAGCTGGTGATGGTTGGTGCAAGGTGGTGTAAGCCGGAAATGTTTGAATCTGATTTTTGAAGAATGAACAATGATGAGAAGCCATGGAGATGCAATTTTGAATCTGATTTTTCTATATGAATTTGTTTAGAGTTTTGCATATGATTAGTTTAGAAAGAGAGAAGAAGTCATGAAGATGCAATTTGAATCTAATTTTCTAATATAGTATAATCTTTATGTGTTGTTTTACTAAAATACCCTTAGTTTAATACTTGAAGTTAGCAAAATACCTTTTCACTTAACAAACAATTTGGATGAAGTTAAAGACGAGGAGCAAAATGGGGAAAACATAGTAAACTATTGGAGGAAATTAGTTATTTTTAAAGGATTTGAGCAAAACCATTAAAACGACCTAACCACAGGGAGCAAACAGAAGTTTACTCTAAATTTTTTAATATTTTTAGAAATAGTTGTGAGCGAATGAGAGAGAAAAGGTAGTGATAAAGGTATAAAAATATTATTTAATTGAAAGAGAGAGAGAGAGAAAAAAAATAGTTGTTTTCAGTGGAAATATATGGATATACTAGTAGTCGGACCCGTGTAAAACACAGGAAGTTTTAGTAACGTTTTATTATATTAATTAGTAAGTAATTATCAGTTCATTTAGATTGTCAGGGATTTGAAATATATTGACACTGAAAGTCATTGTCCATGTCACAACCCCGACCCCACCCCGGGAGCGGGAGCCGTGAACCAGTCAAGTGGTACTGGTGTTTATTAATTTGGCAGCGGAAGTTAAAATTAGGATCGTAGTTAGGAAATACTATCAGAGTTTCAAAACACCAACTTTTATAAGTAACAAAAGGGATAAAACCCATGTTTCTATTACAATACATTCGTAGAAGGGTAAACCCCAATTTATGAAAACATAAACTTTTATGTAGGTAACTTTTATAGCCACTTTCTTTAAGCCTTCAGTGCTCCATAGCTGGCTTCTTATAGCTTCACATTAAGTTACCTGAAACGCGTTTTAAAAATATTTTTTTATCAGCAAGAAATACTGGCGAGTATATTCCATTTTACACAATGACACAATATTATACTTCACAGTATTAAGAGCGATTACAATGTTTACTTCTACCCAAGTACTCATTCAGTATTTGTCATGTCGACGGTGATCATATTACTATTGGCTAACTCGTCGTCCAATAGCAATGCTATATTCAGTAGTGTATACAAAACCCCACATACCGGCAGCATTGGTAGAATACAAAGACTCAATCACTGTTAAGTATAATTAAAACATTTGAGGTTTTGTAAAACAATTCAGTAGAAAAAGAGAATGACTCATAAACTGTGAGAAAAAGAGAAATGACTCACAAACTGTGAGAAAAAGAGAAATGACTCACATTGGTATCTTTGGTAATCCTACTGGTTTTCTGGCAACTGTTCCTGATTGTTATCTATTAAAAACACACAATGCACGCGGGTTAGTAAAATAACCCAAGTCACATTAATCCATACATCACGGGACAGAACTCCAACGGCTTAGTCTGATAGAGCCTCGCCATACATGTTGGGTCCTATGTCAACCGGGTAGGATAAGTCACTTTTAGCCATACATCACGGGACAGAACTCCAACGGCTTAGTCTGACAGAGCCTCGACATGCACCGTTGGGTCCTATGTCAACCGGGTAGGGTGACAAATTGGTGAACAGGGGTTAAAGTACTTACAACATAGCAGAGCTTCGCTGTTTAGGGGTATTATATCGAGCAACGTTTATTTATTATAGGGATTGAGAGAAAGAAAATAATTGAACGAACGAAACTGAGGCCAGAGGCCTCCTTTTATAGGCTGAAACCTGGGTCGCTCGCGCCCCGCGAGCCATTTCTTTGTCTCTCTCGCGGCCCGCGAGAGGGCTAGGCTAGGGCCTAGCTTTGGCCAGTCAACATGTAGGTCAGCCGGGTGTCGTGCCACGTGGCACGTTGTGGTGTCCCCGTTCATCTCCGGGTCGCGGCCTGCGAGGCCCAGGGGAAGTCCTGTCGCGGCCCGCGAGTGGCCCATATTATTTGTTTTTGTTTGTATTTTTAGTCCGAATTTAAATTTCTGACCCTTGGACCCTGCTAGGGGCGCTGCCCCCGAACCCCCGCCAAAATGTCGTGTGAGATTATTTAGTTGTTGTTACATCCTCCTCACCTTATTTGAATCTCGTCCTCGAGATTACTGGAATAGATGTGGATGCTTGCGCTTCATTTCTGATTCTAACTCCCAGGTGTATTCTGGTCCTCTTTTTTATTCCCATTTCACTTTAACCAGAACTAATCTCTTTCGCTTCAGATTCTTGATTTTTCTGTCCTCAATCTGAATGGGCTTTTCTACAAACTTAAGTTCTCATTTACCTCTAAATCTTGAAGAGGTATTACCAATGATTCATCTGCTAAGCATTTCTTGAGATTACAGAAATGAAACACGTTATGTATTCCGGCCATTTCCTATGGCAAGTGAAGTTGATATGCTACTGGTCCAATCCTTCTGGTAATTTTAAAAGGTCCAACATACCTTGGGTTTAGCTTTACTCTTTAACCGAACCTGACAATTCCTTTCCATGGAGAAACCTTTAATAATACCCTATCTCCAACCTGAAATTCCAAGGGTTTACGTCTATTGTCAGCATAACTCTTTTGACGATCTCGTGCTGCTTTTAGTCTTTCCTTGATTTGAATAACTTTATCGGTTGTTTCTTGCACGATTTCCGGACCTGATAGTTGTGGTTCTCCTACTTCTGCCCAGCATATTGGTGTTCGGCATTTCCATCCATAGAGTGCTTCGAAAGGTGCAACATTGATGCTGGTATGATAGTTGTTGTTGTAGGAAAATTCTATCAAAGGTAAGTGTTCGTCCCAATTTCCTCCAAAATCAATCACACAAGCTCTGAGCATATCTTCCATTGTTTGGATTGTCCTTTCACTCTGACCATCAGTTTGAGGATGATATGTTGTACTTAGATTTAACTAGTTCCCATGGCCTTCTGGAAACTGGTCCAAAAATGAGAAGTAAAACGGTTGTCTCTATCAGATACGATTGACAAAGGAATTCCATGTAATGAAACTACTTCATTTACATATAACTTGGCTAACTGTTTCATACTGAAAGTTTCCTTTATTGGTAAGAAATGGGCAGATTTGGTTAATCTGTCTACAATCACCCAGATTGCATCATTACCCTTTCAGGTCTTGGGTAGCTTAGTAAAAAAATCCATTGCTATTAACTCCTATTTCCAAACAGGCATTTCCAATTGTTGCAATAATCCTAAAGGCTTCTGATGCTCGGCTTTAACCTGTGAACAGGTTAGACATTTCGCAACAAAGGTTGCTACATCCTTTTTCATTCCTATCCACCAGAAATTCTTTCTTAAATCCTTATACATCTTATCACTTCCTGGATGCATTGTATACTTGGTCTTATGAGCTTCTTCTAAAATTCGGTTTCTTAAGTTTCCTTGAATAGGAATCCAAATTCTTTTCTTATGGAATCTCCAGATTCCATCTGCTCCTTTCTCAATTCTTTAATCATTCCCTTCAATCCTTCAGCATCATCCTTGATAACTATTTCCTGCGTTTGCTTAATTTGCTCATTTAAATCTATCTGCATGTTTAATCTAAGGGAACGTACTTCTTTTGGCTTTTCATGATATTTTCGACTTAAGGCATCATCGACTACATTGGCTTTTCCTTCATGATATTGGATGTCACAATCATAACCACTAAGGGTTTCCATCCAACGTTTTTGCCTCATGTTCAATTCCTTTTGCCCAAAAATATATCTTAAACTCTTATGATCAGTGAAGACAGTAAACTTATTACCGTAAAGATAATGTCTCCAAATTTTAAGGGCAAAAATTATAACTCCTAACTCCAAGTCATGAGTCGTGTAGTTTTCTTCATGCTTCTTAAGTTGTCTTGAGGCATAAGCAATCAACTTCTGTCGTTGCATCATCACACATCCGAATCCTAGTTTTGATGCATCACAATAAACTACGAAGTCTTTAGTTCCTTCTGGCAAAGCAAGCACTGGTGCGTTGGTTAGCTTTTATTTCAAAATCCTGAATGCTTCCTCCTGTTTTGGTCCCCATTCAAACTTAACTGATTTGCAAGTCAGTTTGGTTAACGGAATGGCTACTCTAGAAAAATCTTGAATAAAACGTGTATAATATCCTGCCAGTCCAAGAAAACTTCGTACTTCTGCGGGTGACTCGGGAACCTTCCATTTAGTAATAGCCATGATCTTTGTGGGATCCACATGAATTCCTTCTTGGTTGACCAAATGTCCAAGGAATTGTACTTCTTGCAACCAGAATTCACATTTTGAAAATTTGGCATACAACTTTTCCTTTCTTAGCAGTGTCAAGAGTATATGCAAATGCTCTGGATGTTCTTTCTTACTCTTAGAGTAAATCAGAATATCATCTATAAAGACAATTATGAATTTATCCAGGTATGGTTTACATATCCTGTTCATCATGTTCATAAATGCGGCTGGAGCATTGGTTAACCCAAATGGCATGACGGTAAATTCATAATGACCGTATCTTGTTTTGAACGCTGTTTTAGGAATGTCCTCTTCCTGTACCTTTAATTGATGATATCCTGAGCGTAAGTCAATCTTAGAAAAGAACCGGGCTCCTTGGAGTTGATCAACAGATCATCGATTCTTGGTAATGGGTACCGATTTTTAATCGTAACCTTATTCAATTCTCGGTAGTCAATGCACATACGCATCGATCCGTCCTTCTTCTTGACAAATAATATCGGTGCTCCCCATGGTGACGAGCTAGGTTGTATGAAACCTTTTTCTAACAATTCATCCAGTTGGTTCTTCAGCTCCTGCATTTCCGTCAGTGCTAGCCGATAGGGTGCTTTGGCAATTGGTGTCGTTCCTGGTACTAGGTGAATTTTAAATTCAACCTCTCGATCTGGCGGTAATCCAGGCAATTCTTCTAGGAAGACATCAGGGAATTTAGATATTACAGGAATGTCTTTTAATTCTTTTCCTTTAGGGTTAATGATTATAGAAATCATATACATCATTCCTCCTTTTCGCGTATAACTTGCAGCTTTCATTACAGAGATGAACTTGGTTGATCTTGTTGACTTGTCTCCCTTAATTGTGATCAGTTCACCAGTTGGTGTCTTAACTTGAACAGACTTTTGATCACATAATAATCGCGCCTGATTGGCTACTAACCAATCCATTCCTAACACGACATTGAATCCGGCTAGATTCATTGGGAAAAGATTAGCAATAAGGTTATGCCTTAAAATTTGTATCCTTACTTCTTGTATGATTTCGCCTATTTTGATAGAAGTTCCATTTGCCGTTTCCACAAGGCAGTCTTGGTGGAGTTTAGTTAATGGATGATTGAGAAGTTTGCAAAAAGAAGTATTTATAAAACTTTGGTTTGCACCAGAGTCAAATAATACTTTAGCATAAACATCATTAACTAAAAACGTACCGGCAATCACATCTGGAATCATCTTGGCTTCTTCAGCGGTCAGCACAAACACTCTGGCATTCTTTTTAGGTCCTTCTGTTGTCTTTGCTTTGTTGGTTGCTACTAGAGCTAGTTTTGGACAGTTCGATTTGATGTGACCTACTTCTCCACAGTTGTAACATGTCCTAAGGTTGGCTTTCTTCCTGCAGTCTTCTTCCTTATGCCCTGATATTTTGCAGAAGTTGCAGTATATCGAGCATCTACCGGAGTGTTTCTTTTTACAGTACTTACTGGAGATGAAGAGGAAGAGCCTGCTCCTTTCTTGTGATAAGAATTACCATAACGGAGTTCTTGGGTAATCTTTTGAGCTAGGTTCTTTTTCTGGTTTTCCTCTTGCGTCCTTACCAATTCATCTGTCAAGGTGTTAGCTAGTTCTACTGCTTCTTCTATGGTTTGTGGTCTAGCTGCCCTGACTACATGTCTGATTTCACTGATTAATCCCCAGATGTAACGGGAGATTAATACTGGTTCTGGTGAGGCTAAGGTTGGTACTATCTTTGCATATTCAAAGAATACAATAGTATATTCTCTGCAGTGCACTCCTATCATTTTGAGGTTTAGGAATTTATTGGCAATCTGTTCCTTTTCATTAGGAGGACAGAATTTCCTTTCAACTATTTCCTTGAAGTTGTTCCATCCCATACTGTAAACTCTGTCACTTCCCTTGGACTGAAGAATGGTATTCCACCGTTCTAAAGCTGCATTCTGGAAAAGATTAGAAGCATACATAATCTTATCCTCATCTGAACATTTACTTATCTTTAAGACTGCTTCTGTCTTTTCTATCCAGCGCAAAGCTGAAATAGCTCCTTCACTGCCCGAGAATTCTATTGGTTTACATGCTTGGAATTCTTTGTAAGAACAATCATATGAGATGGTTCTTCTTCTTTTCGGAATTGGACCTTGGAGAAATTGTCCATGGTTTCCATTCACACTGGTGGGGTTCCGAGGAATTGTTATTTTCTGCCTTTTTAATAGTGTCGAGAATATAGGGCATAGAATCTATGGTTCCTTGGGCGATTATGTGTTCGATAGCACTTTTATCTACTTGGTTTCCATTATCATTATTGTTATTCTGGCTTTCCTGATTTACTTCGTTTGACATCTGAATTGCAAACATTTATCAGTTATTACTATCACAGAATAAGGTAAATAACAAATACTCAAGCATTTTGAACCAAAATTGTCGAGCATTGCGACTTTTACTCTTTTTCCATACTTATATGCGTCTATTACAAGTACAACTGGAATTTAACAAAAACTAATAACCATGCATCGATATATATATATATATATATAGGTATTATGTTATATCTATATTTTTTTTCTAAGTAACAAAATTACACACATATATGCTATATATATTATGCATCCATTAACTTAAAACTGGTATTCCCTCTCGTCATATTTCCAGACGATTTTTTCTCCTGTTTGGCGAATCCGATTCCCTTCTTCCACTAACTCATCACCGTATTGGCGAAGTTCCTCTAAAGTTTCCCGACTTAATGGTGGTGCTGGGTCTGGTACTGGTTCGGGGAAAAATGGAGCTGGTTCAACATAGGGATACGGATTATTTAATAACTCTTGAATTGCCCAGTTATCATTCCACCCCTGTTCTATTGGGTTTGGTACCGGTATCCTAGGTATCTCCATTGGGTTATAGACTGGGTTTGGTATTTGGTCTTCTTGGTTCTGGTCTATATTCATAGGTTGGTTTGCGAACAACGGGAGTAGTGGTGGTTCTGGGTTTGCTACTTGGTTAAAGTTGGGTATTCCTTCTACATTTCCAAACATATGAAAGTTTGCTAACTGTCGGTCTAATCCTTCTTCCCACATAGGTCTAGGTTCTGGTTGTTGAGTGGCTCTAACTGCTAATGCTTGCTTTTGGGCTTTTCTCATTCTTTCTCTCCTTGCTATTATGCCTCTATTATACCATACTCTTTTCTTAGGGGGAAAGGGCTCTTCAGACTGAGCTTTAAAAACAAAGACATCTTCAGAATCAGCTGTATAGTCTAGAGTTGGCTGGGATGTTCTTTCATTCGTGGGAGAATGAGGTAAATGACGGTAAGCGTCAGACGTACCCTGGTCACTCATATTGTAGACTAAGAAAATAATCAAATTAACACATAAAATAATAAGATATATATTTACACTGAATAATATAGGGGTTATGGATATTTCCTAACACATTGATTAAGATTTAGGTATTAAAGAGAACACCTAAAGGGCTTAAACCAGTGGCTTTGATACCACCTTCTGTCACAACCCCCGATCCCACCCCGAGAGCGGGAGCCGTCAACCAGTCAAGTGGTACCGGTGTTTATTAATTTGGCAGCGGAAGTTAAACATTAGGATCATAGTTAGGAAATACTATCAGAGTTTCAAAACACCAACTTTTATAAGTAACAAAAGGGATAAAACCCATGTTTCCATTACAATACATTCGTAGAAGGGTAAACCCCAATTTATGAAAACATAAACTTTTATGTAGGTAACTTTTATAGCCACTTTCTTTAAGCCTTCAATGCTCCATAGCTGGCTTCTTATAGCTTCACATTAAGTTACCTGAAACGCGTTTTAAAAATATTTTTTTATCAGCAAGAAATACTGGCGAGTATATTCCATTTTACACAATGACACAATAATATACTTCATAGTATTAAGAGCGATTACAATGTTTACTTCTACCCAAGTACTCATTCAATATTTGTCATGTCGACGGTGATCATATTACTATTGGCTAACTCGTCGTCCAATAGCAATGCTATATTCAGTAGTGTATACAAAACCCCACATACCGGCAGCATTGGTAGAATACAAAGACTCAATCACTGTTAAGTATAATTAAAACATTTGAGGTTTTGTAAAACAATTCAGTAGAAAAAGAGAATGACTCACAAACTGTGAGAAAAAGAGAAATGACTCACAAACTGTGAGAAAAAGAGAAATGACTCACAAACTGTGAGAAAAGAGAAATGACTCACATTGGTATCTTTGTAATCCTACTGGTTTTCTGGCAACTGTTCCTGAATGTTATCTAATAAAAACACACAATGCACGCGTGTTAGTAAAATATCCCAAGTCACATTAATCCATACATCACGGGACAGAATTCCAACGGCTTAGTCTGACAGAGCCTCGACATACACGTTGGGTCCTACGTCAACCGGGTAGGATAAGTCACTTTTAGCCTTACATCACGGGACAGAACTCCAACGCCTTAGTCTGACAGAGCCTCGACATGCACCGTTGGTCCTATGTCAACCGGGTAAGGTGACAAATTGGTGAACAAGGGTTAAAGTACTTACAACGTAGCAGAGCTTCGCTGTTTAGGGGTATTATATCGAGCAACGTTTAGTTATTATAGGGACTGAGAGAAAGAAAAGAATTGAACGAACGACACTGAGGCCAGTGGCCTCCTTTTATAGGCTGAAACCTGGGTCGCTCGCGCCCCGCGAGCCATTTCTTTGTCTCTCTCGCGGCCCGCGAGAGGGCTAGGCTAGGGCCTAGCTTTGGCCGGTCAACATGTAGGTCAGCCAGGTGTCGTGCCACGTGGCACGTTGTGGTATCCCCGTCATCTCCGGGTCACGGCCCGCGAGGCCCAGGGAAGTCCTATCGCGGCCCGCGAGCAGCCCGTATTATTTGTTTTTGTTTGTATTTTTAGTCCGAATTTAAATTTCTGCCCCTTGGACCCTGCCAGGGGCTGCCGCCCCCAGGACCCTGCTTCTCAGGGGCGCTGCCTCTGAACCCCCGCCAAGATGGCGTGTGAGATTATTTGGTTGTTGTTACAGTCCTGTAGGCTGAAAAGTTAATAATAAGTCTAATTAATACATAACAAACAACATTTGGTTCAAGTTGCAGTTAAATATTATACATAACCATATAATATTGGATCTTCTTTCTTTCAATCTTTGTAAGAAGTAATTCTTGTTCATGTATGTGGTTATGTCCCGTTAAAGTCAGACCCATATAAATGATAAAAAGTTTTTTCACGCATTGACTGCGAAACAATTATTGACCAAATATGTTCAGATCATATAACCGTATTGTTCAAATGCATTAAAGAGAAATCTATACTTACATATTCGATATGGATATTTTCATTTTCAGTTTGCTCTTCTTGATTGTAATGTGATTTTGTTGATTAGTGAAATAAGACATCTCGAACACAGCTACATCAATTGCTTTGAATAGTAAAAGATTTCCTTTTTGTAGGTTAAGACTTCTTACACTTTTATCCAAACGTCTACAAATAATGTGTTATCATAACTTGTCCTTATCCTAACCGGCCATGAGTTGGCTCCATTTTTATGATTGCAGTCATTCCATAGTAGTAAACCCATGTGCCAACACGGGGCGGTGTTTAGAAAATCATGGTATGAAAACTTATTGTCTATAATACCCATAAAATAAAGTAAAGCAATACTCAGAAAGTAAATCAAATTCAGAAACAATTTAATAATACTTATGCTTCGTAAATTAAGTAAAAGTAAAATGTGACAAAAAAAAAATTAAACAATTAAAATTTATGGCATTAAAAACAGCAACAGTTACATCGAGTACTAAACTAAGAAACTTTCAAATCCAACAATAACAATCAGAAATATAAAAATCTAACAGCAAAAATTAAGAAATTTTAACTTCAACTCTGTCGAGTAGGAACATCTTGATGTATATCCTTAAGCTTCGCCATGAACTCCAGCAACGATCTCTGATTAATCGCTTCATGAAGGACTCAGCCATTGAGCTACTCCAGTTCCACCAAAGACACACCTTGAGTTCTTCCACCAACTCTTCCATTGAAAAGTTTTCTGTTGCGATTCAGCCATAAATCCCCAGCCATCGATGCTCTTTTAACTATTTTCATGCTACACCAATCTTCAAACTTTTTTGTTGCGATGCAGCCATAAAAAGCTTCAAACTTTTGCAAGTTATATTTATTTAGTCTCTAATAGGATAAATGACGAATAAGCGCTTATGCCTTATGGCTCAACCAACCCCGCCCGTTTCGACTTAAAGTTACCTTGATAAGTTAACCCGATTTACTAATTACCTCGGTTAATGATTCTTCTCTTTCCATTAAGTGAAGTAGATGAAGTTCTGAAAGCTTAAAGAAAACAAAACTCAATCCTTCACAAACTTCAAAAGAAATATGTATAATCAAATAACAAAATAGATTTTATAGACTAACTATAAATCTATGAAGGAGATTTAGAGGAGCACATTGAGGTGGATTTCAAAACTTAAGATAAGTGTGAAAAAATAGTAAGATTATATGTAACATTGAAGTGTCATACCTTTTTATACATAAACCGAAAGAAATCCTTCAAAGTTTGGAGCACATTCCCAGCAAGATCATGTTAGCAGAGAAATAAAATAAAGCAGAATAAATCAACAAAGCTCAGGATAATATGAATATATGATATGATGTTGACAATACTCACTACATCATGAACACATCCAGTCTAATCATTACTGCGTGAATCTCCTGATCATTACTCGGATGATAAAATAAAAATATTACACACTTACGACTCGTGACAGAGTCAACGCTAGTTACAAACGATCCTCGATATGGACGACTCGGATGATAAAATAAAAATATTATATATTTACGACTCGTTACGGACGACTCGAGCAATAAAATAAAAATATTATATATTTACGACTTGTTACGGAGTCGACGCTAGTTACGGACAACGCTCGTTACGAACGACTCGGATGATACATAAAATATTATATATTTACGACTCGTTACGGACTCGATGCAAGTTACGGACGTACGCTCGTTACAAACTACTCGGACGATAAAATAAAAATATTATATGTTTATGACTCCTTACGAACTCGACGCTGGTCACTAACAATGCTTGTTAAGGACGACTCAGACGATAAAATAAAAATATTATACATTTACGACTCGTTACAGAGTCGACGCTAGTTACGGACGATGCTCGTAACGGACGACTCGGACGATAAAATAAAAATATTATATATTTACGACTCGTTACAGACGTACGCTGGTTACGGACGACAGAATAAAAATATAATATATTTACGACTCGGTACAAAGTCGACGCTAGTTATGGTCGTACACTCTTACGGACAACTTGAATGATAAAATAAAAAATATTATATATTTACGACTGGTTAGGGACTCGACGCTGTTACAGGCGTACGCTCGATACGGATGACTCGGATGATAAAATAAAAATATTATATGTTTACAACTCGTTACGTAGTCGACGCTAGTTATAAGTATTTCAATTGGAGGTAGCTATTTTGACCCGCTTATGTGTAAATGACCAGTAAAGTAAGTAAAGTAACTGAAACCATAGATACATACTTTAAATTAGTAAACACATACCTATGCTCAAATCGTACTGAATAGCAAAATGAAGCATAAGCATATGTAATATGTACCTGTTCAATAGATCAGTTTAGCGGCTATTTTGCAATCTGATTCTGGACTTAAAAACACACATCAGTGGTTAAATTAAAAAAAACATGTCAATCCCATAACTTTTTAACTTTTTACTGCTTAATATGAATTCATGTTCTATATTCAACCATATAAGACTCAGCTGCTACTCTTGAGTAATGCAGTATAACAAATGACTGCAGTCAAAATTGAAATACATCACTATAACGATACTGTTCATTTTTTGCTATTATTAATTTTTTTGCTTAAAAATAACATTTGTCTGTATATTTTACATTAAAGTTGCACAGTTTTGTTTGATGTTATGGTGAATTACCTGTAGGATAGAGCATGTTGCAGTGGCTAGAGATGTGGGCTGCTCCCTTTGCTCCACCTACAGACAAAGAAAGCAACAAAATTTAGTGTTAGGCTGTTAACGCATACGATATTAGAAATTCAACTCATTCTTAACTAAACAAAACAACCAAACTACCACATACTCACCTTTCATGTGATTCTACAGTAACCAAAACTTACTAAAAAATAACACATATGCTCATCGAAATTAATATTTTCTTGAAACTTGTTACGAATAATTCGAACGATAAAATAAAAATATTATATATTTACGACTCGTTATGGACTCGACGCTTTTCACTGACTACACTCGTTCCGGACGACTCGGACGATAAAATAAAAATATTATACATGACGCTAATTATCGACGTTGCTCGTTACAGACGACTCGGATGATAAAATAAAAATATTATATATTTACGACTCGTTATGAACGACTCGGGCGATAAAATAAAAATATTATATACTTACGACTCGTTACGGAGTCGACACTAGTTACGGAGGACGCTCGTTACGAACAACTCGGACGGTAAATAACAATATTATATATTTATGACTCGTTACAGGCTCGATGCAAGTTACGCACGTACGCTCGTTACGAACGACTCAGAAGATAAAATAAAAATATTATATGTTTAGTTTTCCGGATGCCTTGTTTGCAAATGTAACTATTCATCAGTTTATAGCGTAACAATCAAAACATTTTCAAAATGTCACTCCATAATGTTCAGTCGGTTTCTTTATAGACACTCCATAGGTCCATCTGTCTTCGTATCTGAAAATGACAAGATAACTTAGTACAAAATGTTACATACTATATAAATTTGACTGGTGAAGAGTGTTTAAGTAAGTTACTTTGTTCCAGCTGTTATGTTCCCCAAATGTGATTTTAAGTTGTGCGCCCTGAATATGTATGTATATCCGAGCACTCATTTCTGGCCAAAAGTTGTCTGCTCCAAATGTGCAGCAGCATCAACTACTAACGACACTCCAGCTATCGCAGCCTTTTCCCTCTTTCTATAAGCAGTAATGTTGGTACCTGTGGTCACTGATTCAAAGTGAACTGTTAAGTAAATAATTTATCTAATAGAAAAGCCCACATCACAGTCCAATAATCATTAGCGCTTCAAATCGCGTGAAGTCCGAAGTTCATATTACCTTTCTAAACTATTCAAGAGCCATTTAAATCATCAATTAGATGATGACAATGCTTAGTTAACAGAATCAATAAATTGAAAGTTTTTCATCAAGCTTCTCATGAAGCTCACTGATTTTCCGATGAAGCTTTTCGTCAAGCTCATTGTCTTTTTCTCTTTGTCGTTTTATTATTAAATCAAATAGTCATACAAAACTAATTAAAAAATCACATGATTAAATCTTAAGAAGTTTGTTAGCAAACCTTTTGATCCTTAGCTAGCTTCAACTTTTTGATCAAAGCCTTAGCCATGCCAAAAGCGGTTGTAGATGCTACAGCTCCAATGGCAGCCGTTTGCAGGGCACTCCAAACTGGTGAGAGAAGATTACGTCTTAGAAGCTTGTAAGTCAACCTAGCAAAAGCACAATAAGCTTCACCAGTTATAGTTATAGCTGAAAGAAGATTTATGGTGAAATTTTTAAGTCCTTCCATTTAAGCTATACATAAATCATCCACCAAATCACGATTTCAAGTGTGTGTGTCTATATATGTGTGTGTGTGTGTGATAAATCAACTTGTATTGACGAACATACAAAACATATCAACAACTTGAACTTCAACTATACCATTTAGCTCGAGCACAGACCTTTAGAGCCATCGGTTGAGCTTCACGACAAGGACCTCCGGTTGCAACCTTATGAAGCTCGTACAACTGCATCTGCACATCATTTCCTAAACTCTGTAAACCTTCATCCAATTTACCATAATCTGCAGCCATAGTTGCAACCTTCAGTTGGTCATAGTTTTGTGTAATAATTGCATATTTTGCCTATTTGATGTTACATTCCTCATTCCTGATCCTATGACCTCTATTGCAAAAGCTTCTATGGCACATAAACTTTAAAGCACACATATATCTGTTGCAACCATGTTGCACCTCAATCCCGAATTCCAAATATTACGTAAATACACAAAGAATCGCAGAGAGTACTAAGATAAGATAGCAGAGAACCTGCAATATCACATCTATATTCACATCTATAATTTATCTTTAAATATATAAATAAATACTTTACTTCTCTTTTTTTCAGGTCAGCTTCCCTGGCTTGCAGCTTTCTTTCTCTCTTCTTTAATTCCTTTAACAAAATTCCATTGTCTTCAAGATTTGACACAATAAATAATCATGAAAAGAATAAAGTCGTAAATGTAAATGGTGGAACCTACAGAAGCATAATCAAGCGGAATGTCAACCAAGCCATTATAGAAATCTGCTGATTCATGAGGAAGAGATGAAAGCCTAGAGCTTGGAGCAGAAGGAATATTCCGAAAAACAAAACACACTAAGAAAACACGCAACGATGGCAATAACACAAATCATTAATCAATAAACTAATTCAATTTGAAATAATTTATGGATTAAATCAACTTGAGTCTTCTTTTTTCACCTTGTAAACTCCAAAGGTAATTAGACCACAGTATTCATGGTCGTATTCATCGTAAGTGACAAAATTGGCTCTAGAATCGCAATAATTAACAACATTAAACCTAAATAAGCAACTAAATAATCTGATTCTAATCGTCAATCAACAGATTCAATGGTATATACTATAAACAGATACATAAAAACAGAAATTACTCGATTAAAACTCACTCGTTCTAATAATAAAACACACTCGCGAGCAGCAAATTCGCACTGAAATCAACAAATCTGGTGGTTTGAGATCAGTATTTGCAAAAGATTGCAAAAGGGTTTTCAGTTGGTCGAATTAGGTATTGAAATCCCCATCCTCTATATTGTTGCTTTCTTCCATTAGATTGCAGAGGCTTCAAGCACAAGGAAGAAGAAAGCGGCGTGAAGGAGATGTGTAGGGTTTGAGTGTTGGAGACGACGTGAGGAGAAATCCTAGGGTTAGAGATTTGATTTGAGAAAATATGAATCATGAGAGCACGGGTGGAAGTAGGAGCCGGGTTTCTCGAGAGAGAATGACAGCCAAAAGATTTGATTTTGAATTTTAAATCTTCCATTCATTTTGAGTGTTAAATGACATGTGCCGAGTAATTCAAATTTCAAAACCAAACTCAAAGAACCGCTCATTTTAAATAAAATGATATATGTATTATAAATTCAATTTAAATAATATGATCTAATAATGACTTTAAGAATAGCATTGTTGGATAAGCTCATTAGTTGACACCTAAGCTCATCCTCCCCTTTCTCGAGAAGATAGATGATCAAATTTTGAAAATAAAAATTATGAGGATGGTTGTTGAATGTTGCTGAAGTGTTTGGTAATATTATTATACTAATGATCAAATTCACTAAGAGGCTTGTCCCCTGGCCTGTCCCCTCGCCGTCACCCACAACCGCCCATCCCTTGCTCCGTCGCCGTCCAGGTGGCGTCCTCTCTTCCGTCCAAGCCGGGCCTCACACCCTCACACACACCTAACATACATACATACATACATGCGTGGGTAAGATCAAATAAAAAGTTTATTTTGCCTAAGGGATGAGAAGAAATCTTAACAATTCATTTTTCAAATCAATGGTTAAGATGAAAATGTAGGAAAAAAAAGAAGGTAGGGGTATCTTGGTAAAATCCTATTTATTGACTTTCTCTCTCCACATGCAAGACACATGCATATTTCACCCCCATTTTTTAAATGTTGATAACTTTTTTATACGACGTTATTTTTTCATAAAAATTTCACCATAAAATCGAGTGTCTTTTTATATTTAATTTGATTACCATATTGCTATATAAAATATGACGACTAAAAAACTCACAAAAATGTGTTGTATTTCTAAGTTGTATAGCATTTTTTGTGCTAAATTTTTGTACTACATTTTTGTGCTATAATTTTTATATTGAAATTTTTTTTTCTTTAATTTTTTTTTTCTGAATTTTTTTGTACTGGATTTTTTGTACTATATTTTTATATACTTAACTTTTTTGTGATATATTTTTTTTTACTAGATTTTCTGTGCTATATTTTTTGTACTGTATTTTTTTGTGCTAAATTTTTTTGTACTAGATCTTTTTTTGTTATATTTTTTAGAAAACAAATGAGATGCCACATGTCATTTTCACATAAAGATAAAAAAATTTTAGTACCAAAATGCCCTTGCGTCCTACTTATAAGAACTGTCACATGTCACTACTACAATCCTTCTTAGGCTACTTAGACAAAATCCACTATTTAGTGGATCCTTCCCCCATACATACATACATACATACATAACATACATACAAACACACACTCACATCACATACATACATAAAACATAACATACATACATAACATACATAACACACACATCACGCACGCATGCATATATATATAAAAGGGTTCATCCCCACCCCCTAGGTTCATCCCCTTTGGGCCCATCCTCACATCCGTTTACGTGAGGGTCTACGTGACGGCCCATCCTTGGAGGACTACCCCACACCATACCTTCTGGTCTAATAAACATTGCCTTTTTGAACCTCCTTTATTCGTACTTGACAACTTGAACACTTTATATGAATTTCATTCTCTCGAACTATCTCTAACAAGTTGCATGAAACATCCCAAAAATCCCTTATATTATATAGTCAGACCCAAAACTAAAGTAAAAAGGAATCAAAAGATTTAAATCATTACTTGATTAAATTGATAATACAAATTAAATATATTGTATATGAAACACATAATGTAGATTACAGTGAACCGGAATGAAAATACTAGCTAGTAGCATATCGCAGAAATGATCACATAATTAAAAATTTAATAGTTTTTTAAGTAATTATACTTAATAACTTCTCTTTCCTTTTGGTCAACTTATTATCCAATTGGATTATGTTTGACCTTTATATTCATACTTAAGTTTAGTCATATTTCTCAACCAATAAAAGAACACCATCATAGCAAGGTGCTATGATGGCTGCACAGTCGAAGAAAGAGAGCAGAAATATGAAATAGAGAGCAAAAACGATTTAACCGGACGTCACTAAAAACTTAGTCGAGACCAAAGGGTTATGCATAGTGATGTCATAACCCCGAGATCTATAAATGTAGTTTTTAAAAGACTTGATTTCGCTATTTAAAAAGGGGGTAGCGGTACAACTTATTGTCAGTTTACCTTTCTATTTTGATGTAACTTTTTATCAAGTTTTAACACATATATATGTTTCTTTCTGCTGAAAACAACAAAACACAACCAAACAAGATACCAAAAGATTAGATTGATATAATAATCCAACGAATTTACATCCAATAATCTGCTACAAATCCAACAATCTCAAAACCTACCTACCACTAAACTTTTCAAACAACCTCTAACCCATAAAGAACACCAGCATACTTCTGCGGTCCACCGACGCAACGCTCCTTGATCTTCTCAAACACATGCCACGTCAACAAACTATCTGAACCCGCCTGATGACACTTCCCAACCACCCGCTCCACTTCAAGGCTAGCGACCCGATCCAACCCACCATACAACCCATCACAATACCTCATAATATGCTTCACATCATACACATTCTCCCCAATAACTTCAACAAACCCGCTCAACTCATCGGGCAAAACCCGACCCGTTAACGCCTTAACCAACTACCCGAAATAATACCCACTGTGAAAACTCATCCACCTCACATTCTCATTAAACACCAACCCTGATGACGTCATCATCTCACCAAATTTTAACTATGCAAATCCCCTCGTTTAGATTCTTCTCAAAGTCAATGCCTTGACGCTTCAACAGGTCAATGGATTCAGACGCGTGCTGGTCAGGTGACGGGTCAAAATCCTTGAAATTGAACTCCCATATGTACTTCTTATTACCAAATTCTGGTAAATTCCCGCGAAAATCGGTCAAAGTCAAACCAACTTGAATCAATTTCAAAGCATCAACGTTCAGTTTGAGGAGATTGTAGCATTCGTTAGGGTTTTGGTGACGAAAAACCTGGTAATTAGAGCGGAAAACGACTCCTGGAAACTCTGTGTCCATTGAAACGTATGAATAATCGTTGATAAGTGAGTTGATTAGGTCAAATTCTGACTCTAGGTTGTGATTCCACACAGATCTGATCATAATTCGGGGGTTTTTGTGATGAATTGCGGTTGATCGGCATTGAGGAGTGAAATTGGAGTTCAGATTTGTTTGATTTTGGAGTGAATTTGTGTTTCGTGAGCGATTGTTGGGGAATTGAACGACTGTAATGGTGAGTTTGTGATTTGGGGATTTTGGGAATTAGGGTTCTTGGTGGGGTATATAAATATAACGGGGGAAAGGATGTGTTGTACTGTGTGCATTGGTGGTTGTATGTTTGGTTGTGTGTGTTCCTTTTTCTGCAAGTTTATTCGTTATTAGATGTTATTTCCTTAAATAAGATTAGTGAATTAAATGATGGCAAATCTTTTTCAAATATCTAGCTGCTTTGCATTTAAAGTTGTATTTATTGTCGAAAATTACATTATAAATCATTATTAATTTTTTTGAATGGAAATCATTATTTTTTTTATCTTCGCTTTATAATTAAATAAATATACTTTTATACATTTATTGTTACTTTTTCTTTCTTTTACGTTCATAATCACTTTTAAAAATATTAAAATATATATAAGGTGTAATATTTCTGCTCACAATCACTCAAACCCACTTATGACCATTACTTATAATATAATTATCTCACTCACATAAATATAGGAACTCCATTGTGAATGCTTTTATTAGTTTGACCATAAACGTAAGTTAAACAAATTTGTCATTTAAAATCTACTAATTTTTTTATTTAAAAAATACATCATAGGTTAAAGTGTATAAAACATTTGAATAGGATGTGAGAGATCAAGTGATGCCAAGGTTAGAACACGCGTCACTCGTCTGTTGAAGGGGCACACTAACTAGTGAACCAAAAGTGTTCTTTTGGTATTAGCACGATCCAATACATATACATATGTATGAAACAAATTATGAATAACAAAAAAAGGTTAGTGGTGGGCATTATATAGTATGGTTTTTTCATTGTATTTATAATTTTATGGATTAAAAGACGTAAATTCTTGCATTAAATTCCACTCCTGAAACTCACGTATCGCATTAAATAATGAAAAAGATAAATGTTATATTAGGTGTAAAAAATAGTAAATGTATAGCGTTAAATGACTACAGATTGCGTATTTTAATAATGAAAACAAAAGACATGTTATATAGATGATATACATTTTTGAATACTAAACACATACGTCCTTGAAAATTCTACTCCTAAAATTCATTTTATGTAACTTGAACCCGTATCACTTTAATAAGGATGGACATATAATGACGCTAGGCCAAGTGGTCGTCCACTTATTATGAATTATATAGAATTATATAGGTTAATAAATAGTTCATAAACACTTAAACGAATATTGTTGGTTAAGATAATTAGTTTTTTGGCTTTTAAATTGTTTGGGTTTTAAATTACATCCGATATCCTTCAAAACAATATTCACTCTATATAATCTATTAGTTTAAGTCTCCGTATGTTACACGGGTTGTATAAAGAAAATACTTCTTAATTGGAATAACATTGCATGATTTTGAAGGAATATGGCCATGGCCATGCAATATTACATGTCACATAAGAGATGCTCCCATCGAGTTAGTTTTTGACAAAGAAAAGTACATATGGAGTTGCCTCATAAAGACATAAATTTTCAGCTTTGGTATGATCTTGTGGAAGATCTACCTACCTTAAGAAGTCAAGATTCGGAATTGTTTATTTAGGTTTTTATTATTTTTTATATATAACAAACGGCATATATTATTTTTTTAAGTAAAATAAAACAATAATATACTTATATAAAACAAAACAATATAGTTACGTCGAATTATTATTTTTTAAATCATAAAAGAACTTTTATTTAGTTAAAATTAATGATAACAATAATTTACCTTAAATAGCAAAACTATCTAGAAAATATACATTTACAATATTAACAAAATTAACTTCGTTTATAGAAAATAATAAATGTAGCCAAAATTAATGGAATTTGAAGTTTGCATGTTAACAAACGTTGACCACAATTATTTGAATGTTAACAAACATGACATTAGATTTAAGGTTTAAAAGAATAAAGATTAAAAGTAAACATATTAGTAATTTAGGAAACTCGAATTTGATTGAGAAAATAGATGATATGGGATTGAATAGCATGAGAGAGAAAAAGTCTTGAACAATGTCTCCCAATACGTTGCCACGTGACAGTAAATGTTTAAGAGAACGTCATGTGGCGTAAGATGGTTTTGATTTATTATAATTTATAGATTATAGATTTAAGGATTTCATTGTGAATGCTTATACAGAAGGATCTCTATCACCACCATTGTCACACCCCGACCCGCAGCGGAAATAAGAGTCGGGACATAATTGGGTTATCACCAAAGCTCATGACATTTACTATTATGTTTCATAATTAATAAAGTCAAAGTTACATTTTCAAACATCCAAACATGTTCATTCAATACAAAGGAAATAACCAAACATAACAATCCCAATACTAAATTGTTTTATTCTTCTAATCCAGGTCCTATGTGTTCCTAGCTGCTGCTGGTTCACCTGTATCATGTGTAAAATGGGAGTTTTTGGGTCAACATAAGTTGGCGAGTGAACCTTATTAGATAAACATTTGATAATGATTTTATGGTTAGTTTATCAATGAAATATGGTGCATAATCATAAATGAACAAATGTAAATAATCAAGCATTGGCAAATAGCAGTTACAATTATAACATACAATAACACTTACAAGCATACATGAATATACCAATATCATACGATAACTAACATAAATGAACTGTGTGATCAAGGCTCAATCAAACGGAGCCGATCGTATTGCATGTACTGAAAATGTAAATTGAACTGTGCGATCAAGGCTCAATCAAACGGAGCCGATCGTATGCGGGCACGCCAGGTTCAACCGCATAATAAAATGGAGAACAAGCTCAAACCTCATAAATGGGGAGCAGCGGCCTCGGCAATTGTATGTACTGAAATAATAATTTGCATCCAATAATAACTACTTAACAGCAACAAACTAAATACACATGTTCATGATGTGATGTATGCACAATGGTTTAGTTATAATATGTATATAAACAAAGACACATGATACACCCCAAAAACGTGATTAAAACGGGGAATTTGTAAGATTCACTCACATTGGGTGCGTTGAATTGGAGATGGTGAGATGCGCACGATTTAGATGAGCGAGTCGACGAGGAATACTAACCTAAATAATAATGGAAAAATATATTAAATGGATGGATGTTATTAAGGATTTTAATGAAATTTTTAGATATATTTTTGTGAATTTATGGCTATTTTCTATCTTTAAAAATGTTATTTTAAGTATTTTTAATTGATTTTTAAATTAAATTAAATAAATAAAAATATAAAAAAAATATTATTTTTTTAAGCGTTGACCGTTGACCGGTTCGGTCAGCGAATATACCTGCGCCGGGTGGGATTCGAACCGGCGACCTTCCGTTCGCGTGCACGCAGCTCTACCAACTGAGCTACGTGTCTAACCCGAAATAAACTCGTTTTTAATTATATTTATACACTTATTTGAATTAACCGAAAATTCCTTTATTTGCAAAAACGTTTTAATTCAATTGGACCGGTGCTCGTGACAAGTTTCGAACGCGCGACGTGTAGTTCATGTTGCACACAGTCCACCGCTGGACTGTGTGTCTAACCCGGTTATTATCTTGGTTTTTATTATACTTAACAACTATCTGTTTTAACCCGATTTAGTTCTTGATCAAAAAGGCATGTTATTACACAAGGCGTGCGTGTAGCAAGGATCGAACTCGGGACGTGTGTGTGAAATTTGCACACAGTCCACCGCTGGACTGTGTGTCTAACCCGTTTAAAATACCGTTTTTAATTAATCTTATGTTGTGTTATGACTTCATCTTCTTCGCCGATTTACACAGACAGCATAATCCGACTTGTTATGATTGATTTATGACTTATACAATTTTCAGACATTAACAGTAATTCAAAAGTAGAGAATGGAGAGAGTTTAAGGAAAAGAATATACCGATTGATGTTGTTCACAGAAATCCGGCGGAGGTTCGTCGGTACTGGAAGTGAACTCCGGCTGTTGAAACCAATTAACAGCGTTGATCGATTATTCATGAAGTTGAGTCACTTAAACAAGGTTTAAAAGAAGTTTAGGATATCATACCAGTTCACAGTGTAATTCCGGCAGTCTCAGAATTTTTCCGGCGAAGATAAGATTTTCGATAAACGTTGACTAGGATCGATTCTGATGATGGAGTTGTGTTAGAGACTGATTAATCACATGTTTTAAACAGAAAGAGTCGGAGGAATTACCGTGAGAATGTGAGTCCCGGTTTTCCGGTGACTTGCAGAAATTTTCCGGCGAACTGATTCAGATGATCTTATGGTTCAAAAATGCGACGAAAATTGAAATTGAGTATTGATATGATAGCTCTGAATCGCGAGAATGGACTGAAGCTTGAGTTATTCAGGAATTTGATGAACTTTCGGTTTCAAATACCGAAAATGATGAAAATTTAAGTTCAATCAATTCCTACTTGATTAGAAACCGTCGTGCATCGGTTATAACTGAATGTGTGAGGTAAACAATCGATTTGACGATTGGTTTGCCGATTACCGGTTTTCAGATGGCATCATCGGTTAAACTGAGTTTGTGTATAAGTTTCATTTGTTTTCCTAGAGTTAACAGAAAACACATTGTGGCGGAGTGGTTTAGGGAATGAATGTTAAGTTGTTTAAGAGTCTTGGCTGACCCGGGTTCGAGTCCCGGCAGCTTCATATATTTTTTTATTTATTTTATTTTAACTTTTTATCAAATATAATTTTTATAGTTTAGTTTATTTATTAATTATGTATCGTTTTAACTCAAAATAATTGTAAATAATTAATGCAACTTTTATAACTTGGTACTTGATTACAAAACGGAGCGGGTTTTGGAGACCCGATTTTTACAAATGTTACAGTATCCCCTACTTTTAGGAATTTCGTCCCGAAATTTAAATAGTTGAAGTAGTAGGAAAAAGATGCGGGTATTTTTCACGCATTGAGCCTTCACGTTCCCAAGTAAACTCAGGTCCCCGTTTCGACTCCCAGCGTACCCTAACTATTGGAATGCGACTTCGTCGAAGACGCTTCTCCCCGTAATCCATGATCTCCACTGGTCTTTCAATAAAATGCATGGATTCATCAATCTGAATATCTTCCAGCGGAATATGGAGATTCTCATCAGCGAGGCACTTCTTCAAGTTCGACACGTGGAATGTGGGATGAATCCTGTTGAGTTCTGCTGGTAAGTCAAGCTTGTATGCTACAGGACCTACTCTTTCGAGTATCTTGAAAGGTCCTACGTAACGTGGTGCTAGCTTCCCCTTTTGACCAAAACGAACTACTCCCTTCCACGGTGATACTTTTAAAAGCACATGATCACCAATGTTAAACTCTAAGGGCTTCCGTCGTTTATCTGCGTAACTCTTTTGACGACTTTGAGCTGCTAGAAGATTGTTTCGAATTTGATGGATCTTATCTGTGGTTTCTTGGATCAATTCTGGACCAGTAATTTGTGCTTCCCCAATTTCGTGCCAACACACAGGAGATCGGCACTTTCGACCATATAAGGCTTCAAAAGGTGCCATGCCGATGCTCGAATGATAGCTGTTGTTGTACGAAAATTCAACTAACGGTAGGTGGGCGTCCCAATTTCCCTTGAAGTTATGACACATGCTCTAAGCATATCCTCAAGAGTTTGAATGGTGCGCTCAGACTGTCCATCAGTTTGAGGATGATAGGCGGTACTGAGATCTAATCGAGTGCCCATAGCGGATTGTACTGCTTGCCATGTTCGTGAGGTGAAACGACCATCACGATCAGAAATAATACTTAATGGTACCCCATGCCGGCTTACGATTTCGTTGATATAAATACGAGCAAGCTTTTCATTCTTGAAATCTTCTCGAATAGGAATAAAGTGAGCTGATTTTGTAAGTCGGTCTATAATCACCCATATAGTGTCATACCCACAAGAAGTGCGAGGTAACCCGGTAATGAAATCCATGGTTATATTTTCCCACTTCCATACAGGTATTTCCGGTTGGACTAGAAGTCCTGAGGGTCTTTGGTGTTCAGCCTTCACCTTAGAACATGTGAGACACTTGGAAACAAAAACGGCAATATCCTTCTTCATTCCAGGCCACCAATAGGTGTATCGTAGGTCTTGATACATCTTATCGGCTCCTGGGTGTATAAAATATCGCGTTTTGTGAGCTTCATTCATAAGAGTTTCACGAAGATTGTTGTGGTTAGGAATCCAGATACGATCTAGGTAATATAGAATACCATCTGATTTAGTTTCAAGTTTTAACTCGGCTCCACAGGACATCTCTTCTCGTACATCTTCTTCTGTTATTGAAACGTATTGAGCTTCTCGAATTTGATCTTTAATGTCGGTTATAATTTGCGAACATAGAAGATGAATGGAGTTCGCATAACCCTTTCGACTAAGTGCATCAGCCACCACATTTGCTTTACCAGGGTGGTATCTAATTTCACAGTCGTAATCATTCAGGAGTTCGACCCATCTTCGTTGCCTCATATTTAACTCTTTTTTATTAAAGATATGTTGAAGACTCTTGTGGTCAGTGTATATTTCACACTTAGTACCATAGAGATAATGTCTCCATATCTTAAGAGCGAATACAACGGCTCCAAGTTCTAGGTCATGAGTGGTGTAGTTCTTTTCATGTGTCTTGAGTTGCCTCGAGGCATAAGCTATGACTTTTCCTCTTTGCATGAGAACGCAACCTAATCCTTGCCCTGACGCGTCGCAATAGACTACGAAATCATCACAACCTTCGGGAAGAGTGAGGATTGGTGCATCACAGAGTTTTTGTTTAAGAGTTTGAAATGCTTCTTCTTGCTTGGGTCCCCATACGAATGGTTTTCCCTTATGGGTTAAAGCCGTGAGTGGCACAGCAATGCGAGAGAAGTTTGAAATGAACCGACGATAATAGCCAGCTAGTCCAAGGAAAGATCTTACTTCAGTTGGTGTACGTGGAGTTTGCCATTCTTGAACTGCTTTGATCTTTGAAGGGTCAACATGTATTCCTTTGTCATTGACTACATGCCCGAGGAACTGCACCTCTTTTAACCAGAATTCACATTTAGAGAACTTGGCATAAAGCTTTTCCTTTTCTAGAAGTGCAAGAACAAGTCGAAGATGACGCTCATGATCAGCTTTAGATTTTGAATAAATAAGAATATCGTCGATGAAAACTATAACAAATCGATCAAGGTAAGGTTTGCAGACTCTGTTCATTAGGTCCATGAAGACAGCTGGTGCGTTGGTTAATCCAAACGGCATAACCATGAATTCATAGTGGCCATAATGAGTTCGAAAAGCAGTCTTAGGGACGTCTTCTTCATGCACTCTAAGCTGATGATAGCCAGATCGAAGATCGATTTTCGAAAAGCAGCTGGCACCTTGTAGTTGGTCAAGAAGATCATCTATGCGAGGTAAAGGATATCGATTTTTGATGGTTAACTTGTTAAGCTCTCTGTAGTCGATGCACATACGAAAAGATCCATCTTTCTTCTTTACAAAAAGGACAGGTGCACCCCAAGGCGATGAGCTGGGACGTATGAATCCCTTGTCAGTCAACTCTTGCAATTGACTGGCTAGCTCTTGCATTTCAGAGGGGGCTAACCTATATGGAGACTTTGCAACTGGTGTAGCACCAGGTATAAGATCAATACGGAATTCGACATCCCTGATTGGAGGCAGTCCTGAAATGTCGTCAGGAAAAACTTGTGGAAAATCTTTTACTACAGGAATATCTTCAAGTTTCTTCTCTGTGGTCCCCTTCTTGATGATATGGGCCAAAAACGCGACATAATTCTTGCGAAGATATTTTTGAGCTTGAAGACAAGACATTAAGTTGAGCCCTTTCGACGAGGTTTCTCCAATGATTCGAAGAGTCTGACCGTTTGAAAGAGGAATACGAATAAATTTTTCACGACATACAACTTCCGCATGATGTTGACTGAGCCAATCCATACCGATTATGATGTCGAAACTTCCCAGCTTCATAGGAATAAGGTCGACTGAGAAATCGTGGTCGTTTAAGGTGAGTGTACAGTTGCGTAAAATAGAGTCTAATGAAACTGGTTTTCCGTCCGCAACTTCCACCGTTATGGATTCCGCGAGCTTATCCCGATTTTTGCTTAAGATAGGTTCAAATTCTAATGACACGAAACTTCTATCCGCACCAGTATCAAATAACATAGAGGCATATCTACCATTTATAAGAAACGTACCGTTGACCACATTGCCGTCAGCTCTGGCCTGGTTTGCGTTAATATTGAAAGCTCTTCCTCTTGCAGGTGAAGGAGCTTGGTTCGCTTGATTCACAGGGTTGGCTTGGGCCTGAGCATGAATAATATTAACCAGCCTTGGACATGTGTTTCTGAAATGACTTGGGTCGCCGCAATTGAAACAAGCCCGCATAGGTTGGCCCATAGGGTAATTGGGTTGATAGTATGTTTGGGCTAAATGTTGGGTGGGTGGAAATGGTAGTTGTTGTTGTGCTTGACCCATTAACTGTTGGTGGGTTTGGGTTAAAGGTTGGTGGGGATTTGTTCGTTGAGGCATGCGGCAGTTTTGAACAGTATGTCCTGCGCGACCGCAGCCGGTGCAGTATTGGCAAGGATGCTCAGGGGAGTGGTGATACTGACAACGGTTACATTTTGGTAATGGGCCTGTGTAGGGTCTTCTGTATGGCGCGGGTGAAGGAGTGACTTGAGTGATGGGTGCAGCAGGAATAGGGGTGTTGGTTTGGGTGACTGCAAAATTCCTGGTGTTACGCTTCCTCTTGTTAGCAAACTTAGAGGAAGGAATGGGGTGGTTTGAGGTTTGTCCCTCAACAGGGGCTTTCTTCTTCTCTTCTTTGAACTTCCCATTGCGAATTCGGTTTTCGGTCAGTTCAGTTGCCAACTCCATGGCAGCTTCAAGTGTTACCGGTGAAACGCTGAGAACCGAATCTTGGATTTTCGAGGGAAGTCCTCGAATATAATGTTCAATCAGGCGATAGGTTGGAGTAAATAAATTTGGAACCATTTGGTTCAACTCCAAAAACCTCTTGTTGTAAGTAGAGTGATCACCCTCCTTTTGCTTTAAGGCATGAAATTCATCCTCCAACTTCTTAATTTCACTTCTAGGACAGAAACGCCTAGTCATGATTTCCCTTAACTCCTCCCAAGTTAAGGCCATCGCATCTTCAGTTCCCCTCTTCCCTTTCTCAGTATTCCACCAAGTGAGAGCTACACCAAGTAGTCTCCCGGTAGCGTAACGAACCTTGCGATCCTCACGACAATCGCAGTTTAAGAAAGCGTTTTCCATCTCCTCGAACCAATGTAGGAGAGCAGTGACTCCCTCAGTCCCTTCGAATTTTGGAGGATCACAGGACTTAAAATGTTTGTAAGAGCACTTGTTGGTAGGAGGGTTGTCGATGTTCTGGTCCTGTTGTTGAGGAGGGTTAGTAGGATTTGTAGCAAGGGCTTGTTGTACTTGTACCACGATGTCAGGCAATATCGTGGCCATTTGTTTCGCGATATGAGTCGCCAAACGTTCCTGAGACTTTCGCGAACTTTTACCCCTTCGATGCTGTCTAGATGACATCTACAGGATCATAAAATGAGAAGATTGTGAGTTTATGGTGTCTTTTTAGGTGTCATGTGTCTTTAAGAAAATGAAAATAACATAAATATCAATAATGCAACTACATCCATGGGATGTCTTGGGTTCGCTCATGTTGGGCCTCAAATGTCCCCCATACCTTCACCTACATAGTCATGTGGGCCCCCATGGCTATTGGCTTGGTAGGATTCACATTAGTATTGGCAATTTAACACTCGCATCCCCCAAAGCAAACCACAAAATATGTTCATGAGATGTTTGGTCGGAACGTGTCCAGGTGTAGACACAATGACAACTCAAAGTGGGATTAGTTCACACGACGTTTGATATAGCATGCTTTGGCCTAATAGGTACTTCGTACTCTCATCGTTAGTCCCCAGGTAGGCAAACTGGTCCTTTATTTTGGATTTATACGAATGCCAGCCTAGACAGGACGTTCCGACTACCGGTACTGGTACCCTTCCAGTTACTACATGCCCGTCATGAGAACTCACTTTGATGAGATTTGAAAACACGAAAATCAATGTAAAATCAATCATGATGTGGTGTGTGCTTTCATGGATGTGATATGTTATGAGCATACGATTTCATGATAGGCATTATTTGATAATACATACTTATGAACATGCTTGCACAATATCAAATGTAACATTTAACATAAAACATATAAACATCATGAAATTTGGCATATAACACACAAAATTCTTATAAGTTTCTAATCGACTATAGTATAGGCTCTAAGGGTCTAATAACATATCCTATATCCCTATAGTCATGGCTCTGATACCAATCTGTCACACCCCGACCCGCAGCGGAAATAAGAGTCGGGGAATAATTGGGTTATCACCAAAGCTCATGACATTTACTATTATGTTTCATAATTAATAATGTCAAAGTTACATTTTCAAACATCCAAACATGTTCATTCAATACAAAGGAAATAACCAAACATAACAATCCCAATACTAAATCGTTTTATTCTTCTAATCCAGGTCCTATGTGTTCCTAGCTGCTGCTGGTTCACCTGTATCATGTGTAAAATGGGAGTTTTTTGGGTCAACATAAGTTGGCGAGTGAACCTTATTAGATAAACATTTGATAATGATTTTATAGTTAGTTTATCAATGAAATATGGTGCATAATCATAAATGAACAAATGTAAATAATCAAGCATTGGCAAATAGCAGTTACAATTATAACATACAATAACACTTACAAGCATACCAATATCATACGATAACTAACATAAATGAACTGTGCGATCAAGGCTCAATCAAACGGAGCCGATCGTATTGCATGTACTGAAAACATAAAAGAACTGTGCGATCAAGGCTCAATCAAACGGAGCCGATCGTATTGCATGTACTGAAAATGTAAATTGAACTGTGCGATCAAGGCTCAATCAAACGGAGCCGATCGTATGCAGGCACGCCAGGTTCAACCGCATAATAAAATGGGGAACAAGCTCAAACCTCATAAATGGGGAGCAGCGGCCTCGGCAATTGCATGTACTGAAATAATAATTTGCATCCAATAATAACTACTTAACAGCAACAAACTAAATACACATGTTCATGATGTGATGTATGCACAATGGTTTAGTTATAATATGTATATAAACAAAGACACATGATACACCCCAAAAACGTGATTAAAACGGGGAATTTGTAAGATTCACTCACATTGGGTGCGTTGAATTGGAGATGGTGAGATGCGCACGATTTAGATGAGCGAGTCGACGAGGAATACTAACCTAAATAATAATGGAAAAATATATTAAATGGATGGATGTTATTAAGGATTTTAATGAAATTTTTAGATATATTTTTGTGAGTTTATGGCTATTTTCTATCTTTAAAAATGTTATTTTAAGTATTTTTAATTGATTTTTAAATTAAATTAAATAAATAAAAATATAAAAAAAAATATTATTTTTTTAAGCGTTGACCGTTGACCGGTTCGGTCAGCGAATATACCTGCGCCGGGTGGGATTCGAACCGGCGACCTTCCGTTCGCGTGCACGCAGCTCTACCAACTGAGCTACGTGTCTAACCCGAAATAAACTCGTTTTTAATTATATTTATACACTTATTTGAATTAACCGAAAATTCCTTTATTTGCAAAAACGTTTTAATTCAATTGGACCGGTGCTCGTGACAAGTTTCGAACGCGCGACGAGTAGTTCATGTTGCACACAGTCCACCGCTGGACTGTGTGTCTAACCCGGTTATTATCTTGGTTTTTATTATACTTAACAACTATCTGTTTTAACCCGGTTTAGTTCTTGATCAAAAAGGCATGTTATTACACAAGGCGTGCGTGTAGCAAGGATCGAACTCGGGACGTGTGTGTGAAATTTGCACACAGTCCACCGCTGGACTGTGTGTCTAACCCGTTTAAAATACCGTTTTTAATTAATCTTATGTTGTGTTATGACTTCATCTTCTTCGCCGATTTACACAGACAGCATAATCCGACTTGTTATGATTGATTTATGACTTATACAATTTTCAGACATTAACAGTAATTCAAAAGTAGAGAATGGAGAGAGTTTAAGGAAAAGAATATACCGATTGATGTTGTTCACAGAAATCCGGCGGAGGTTCGTCGGTACTGGAAGTGAACTCCGGCTGTTGAAACCAATTAACAGCGTTGATCGATTATTCATGAAGTTGAGTCACTTAAACAAGGTTTAAAAGAAGTTTAGGATATCATACCAGTTCACAGTGTGATTCCGACAGTCTCAGAAATTTTCCGGCGAAGATAAGATTTTCGATAAACGTTGACTAGGATCGATTCTGATGATGGAGTTGTGTTAGAGATTGATTAATCACATGTTTTAAACAGAAAGAGTCGGAGGAATTACCGTGAGAATGTGAGTCCCGGTTTTCCAGTGACTTGCAGAAATTTTCCGGCGAACTGATTCCGATGATCTTATGGTTCAAAAATGCGACGAAAATTGAAATTGAGTATTGATATGATAGCTCTGAATCGCGAGAATGGACTGAAGCTTGAGTTATTCAGGAATTTGATGAACTTTCGGTTTCAAATACCGAAAATGATGAAACTTTAAGTTCAATCAATTCCTACTTGATTAGAAACCGTCGTGCATCGGTTATAACTGAATGTGTGAGGTAAACAATCGATTTGACGATTGGTTTGCCGATTACCGGTTTTCAGATGGCATCATCGGTTAAACTGAGTTTGTGTATAAGTTTCATTTGTTTTCCTAAAGTTAACAGAAAACACATTGTGGCGGAGTGGTTTAGGGAATGAATGTTAAGTTGTTTAAGAGTCTTGGCTGACCCGGGTTCGAGTCCCGGCAGCTTCATATATTTTTTTATTTATTTTATTTTAACTTTTTATCAAATATAATTTTTATAGTTTAGTTTATTTATTAATTATGTATCGTTTTAACTCAAAATAATCGTAAATAATTAATGCAACTTTTATAACTTGGTACTTGATTACAAAACGGAGCGGGTTTTGGAGACCCGATTTTTACAAATGTTACAACCATCTCGCCATCACCACCACCTGCTACCGTCATTACCGTCCAGCCGCCACCACATGCCAAACTGTCAGCACCACCATCTCGCCATCACCACCACCACCTGCTACCGTCACCCGCCTAACATCTCAGATATCAGATCCAAACATTCACCACCATCAAACACCTCCCCAACTACCTGTTTTGCTCAGATCCAAACGGCGACTGAACTGAGATTAGCCCTAACCGTAGGTTGATTGTGATGATTTTGAAAGTGAAGTGGTAAACAATTTTTTGTTGGTTTCGGCTTTCTGTTTTATGAAGATGGGATTTGGGGAAAAGGGATTTCGGATTTCTGTTTTGTTTGTTGTGGCAGCCGGAGTGGTTACGGTGTGATGACGGTGGTGGGGCGGTCTAATGGTGGCATGTGGTTGGTGAGGCGGTGGCTGATTATGGTGGTTGGGCGGTGTGATGGTGGTGGTTGGGCACTGTAATGGTGGCAAGTGGTTGGTTAGGCAGTGGCTGTTGGTGGTAAGGACGTGGGTGGCAGTGGGGTGGTGGTGTTTGGTAATGGAGAAAAGTGAGAGATCTACGTAGAGAGAAAGAAGAGGAAGGAGAGAGTCAGAGAGAGTGTCTGTATTTGTTAATATATAAATAATAAAACTTTATACTTGAAATTACTAAAATACCAAATCTAGTATTATAATAAATAGTTTAAATGGTTATGTTTACCAAAGTACCCTTACTTTATACTTGAAATTACTAAAATACCATTCCAGTTAACATACAATATGGATGGAGTTGGAGCCAGGGAGCAAATTGGCGACAAGATCGAAACATCAAGGAGGAACATGGTCGTTTTCAAACGATTGGGGCAAAACATTAAAACGACAAAACCACAAGGAGCAAATTAGAAGTTTACTCTTTATATTTTTAACATTGTATCAAAGTTTCAAATGAAAAATCCTGATGATCAGATTATTTCCGCCCTTTGTTTTGAAATTCTTTTTTGTTTTCTGAAAAATCCGATATAAATACTGAACTTTAAAAACAAAGCAACAAAAGATCTATATTTAGAGGGGCAAGATCTAGATCTTGCTATCTTGCTCTGAAGCATATGAGAAAAATAGAACAATTAAACTATCATCTGCTTACCTCTAACTGGCGTTTGTGCCGCCACCACCACAAACACAAACCCTGATTTGTCTAACTGTTGTGTAGCTCACCATGGCTGATGCCATCATCAAAATCTGACGACAACTTTTATGATCGATGGACCAGAAAGAGGAAGAAAGAGCTTGTTTTACTTGAAGAAGGTGTTATGTGCTGGTTTTTTTTATTGTGAAGAGGTGTCACATATAACATATAACGTATGTCGTATGGTTTTGTAAAAAGGCGTTGAATATTCGGTAAAAATAACTTTACAAGTCATCACTTTATTTATCATGTAGCATGGAACTTATCATTCCCATTGAAAAAGAGATGAAAACATGAACCAATGTTAAAAGTTGTTTGGTAATATAAAAACATAAAAAAAAAACCATACAATTAAGGATGAATTGGACGAGTCCTTAGATATATTTGCGACCTTTGAGGAGTTGTATATGATCACACAACTACGGGGGATTAGCCCAAAATTTCTAGAAATCGTGTTTAGTGTTTTACGCTATTAGTAAAACCGTACCTAGTAAATCTCACAGATAGCAAAAGCTATAAGAGACCTACTTCCGCTTAGTCACGAAAAAAGTGATACGTTAGAAGCTCCAAGCTCAAGTCATCTTGACATATACTTGGTTTTGTTTGGTTTACGATCACTCGAACCCAGAATCAAAATGAAAACCAAAAGGCCAAATTTGAGTTCAACCCAAACCCAACCTAAAACTGAAAATTTAACATATCTCTATTAATATACCAACTATCCATATGTTAGTTTTACATAATACACCTATCTCATTGCACTATAATGCAGTGGAACTAGCATTCCATCTTATCATTTCTACTCTTTACAAAAAAATTACTACACGAGATACCAGTGGGATTGAGGCTGGTTGGAAGAACTAACACGATATATAAAATGTTAACTTATTGCTTCAACCATTGATTCATCTTCAGACAAACCCAGGTGGCGACGCAAAGCAAGACTGTAACATCAAAGGTGTAAAAAAATTGTGTTAAAAGAGTTGAGTATTGACGTTTTGCAATAAAGGTTATTGACAGAATCATTTCACTCTTGTTTTCGTCAAATTCCACTTGACATTACTATACCCTTTGTTTTGATCCTAAATTACAACAAAATTTTAGGCTCCTTTTAGAGTAAAATGTCATTTTCGTCCCCTGAGGTTTGGCCATTTTTGCGACTTTCGTCCAAAGATTTGTTTTTCCTTATCTGGATCCAAAAGGTTTGAAATCTTGCCATTTTTATCCGGCTCATTAACTCCAACCATTTTTCTCCGTTAAGTCAGGGGCATTTCTATCTTTTTTGCTAACTTAAAGGGCAATTCAGTATGTTCAATTTATGTGAAAAACCGAATACCCTTTTAAGTGACCGAATTGCCCTTTAAGTTAACAAAAACGCCGGAAATACCCCTGACTTAACGGAGAAAAATGGATGGAGTTAATGAGCCAGGTGAAAATGGCAAGATTTAAATCCTTTTGGATCCAAATGTGGAAAAACAAACATTTGGACGAAAGTCGCAAAACTGGCCAAACCTCATGGACAAAAATGACAGTTTACTCCTCTTTTTAAAAACTTAATAAACTTTGAATGTAAGCATCCATATCACTCCTCTATTAAAAAACTTAATAAACTTTGAATGGTAAGTATCCAAGGGTATAAAAGTCATTTGACATGAAATACTGACCACTACACAATCAATGGTTCAAGATATAAGGCGGGTCAAAGGTCAATGGTGCACCAACAACTTCAGTGGGTAAATGGAGGGAGAAGAGAGGGTTTCAGATGATCATACCTGCAGTTTTTAGGAGGACTCCAAATTGGGCTTGAAGACGACTTCATACTAGAAGGAAGAGCCATGAAGTTTTTCCAATCTTGAAGCATGATTTTAAGATCATGAACTTTGTTTTCGAGACCAACACAGCAATTTGCATGCATTGTGCATACTTTTTCCATGTCTTTACTAGGTTCACAAAATCCACCAAAATATGTTGTGTCTAGAAACCTTAAATTCAAGTTGAGGTCTATAAGTATGGCATGAAATTTAATGTTACTAAGGACATCCTGATCATGCATGTTTGGATACAGTTCTCTTGACGCGTACCAGTACTTGTAAAACTCTATTGACCGGATATTTGACCATACAAAACTAAATCCTCCATTGGGTATATTGCTAGAGACATCGGTTGAATTTCCAGAGTAATGGTCACATGCAATCTGAAAATCGGCATCTGGATAGAAATGTGGGAAGGGATCCCTGAACCACATGACATCAGCATCCTGTAAGGAAAAAAAAACGGAAAAAATCCAATATCGAAAACATAAGTAGGTTATATTTATCTACGAGGGGTCAAAAGTCTAGATATAAAATAATCAGTAAACATGATCATACCTAAGTCAAATGGGTCCAAAGTCATACAAAGTGCATTCTACTGTTTACAATCTCTTAAATCGCTTTTATTCAATATAGAAGATACTATTTAAGGGAATTGGTGAAAAAAGCCCTAAGGATAGTTCTTAAGAGTCGAAAACATGCATCGTTTATAGTTCCTTAACAACTTACAATCTACCATCTTGAGGTGGTTATTTATAATACAATAACCAATGCATGATTTCACCTCTTAACACATCCCTTAGGGATGTTGTTATCAAATCCCTTTATTTTAGTAATAAAAAACAACACTTATTGGGTATGATTTTTCTTTGTTATTTATAAAAGAAACGGGTCGATCATGATAACTGAATGAGATGTGCAGCAGAGAGTCAATGAAAGAACAACTGCATAAGCTTTAAAAAATACAGTAGCTATGGTTACTTTCAACCGCAAGTTCATCAGCATACATTCTAAATTGAAGATTTTTCCGTGTGACTTATTAATGTTTAGCCATTGTCATTGAGATTGTTATCGTCACTCTACTGGTCTTGTTTATTAGTTAAATGCTACAGATCATATGGAATTTTTCATGTTGTATCTTCCACATGCGATTGGCATCAGTATTATACTTAATCATATAGTACCTATGTTAGTTAAGGTTTAAAGACTGCATTGTATGCGTCAATGTGTTTACGTTTGAGTGTGGTGTGTGTGTGTGTGAGAGAGAGAGAGAGAGAGAGGAGGATCACCGTAAAAAGAAAGTTGAAACCCATCTCAAGCACAGAACGTAAGAAATCAATCCGTCGCCACATCATCTTCAAGTAATCAGGGGTCATAAAATAGGCCTCTTGAGAGAAATCAACCCCCTCGGTAGTTAGAGCAAAGCAATGTGTATGTACCCGTTTACAACTTGCGAATGCCTTCTGATCTAAAGTAATAATCACCAAATGATTCAAAAGTCTACTGGTGTTGTAACCAAGCCTAAAGCTTGTCAGAAAGAGATCCAAAATTGAATTATTTGGGTCGGCCCAAGCCTCATTCAAAGTTGTTAAAATAACCGTGTTGTCTTGCATAGAAGCTGCCTTCAAAACTGCTTCCAGACTAGTATCATCACTGTCCTACAATTGGTACAAAAGCTGTCATGAGAGCATGTTGTATGATACTTCACATGCTACCGCCAATGTACAATAATAACATAACAAATTAACAATAGCTTATGGTTTATAATCAAGTGAAGCATGTTAGAACCTGTATTTGTATTACACTTTGTTTAAGACAAATTGCATAGAGATCTCTTCATAGTTCATACAATCACACATTTACAAATAACTACATCCTCCTAAAATCATATAATCTCAATCAAACTTAGTTGTTTACAAAGATTATTGAATGTTGTTTTACATGTTTGGTGCAGTTAGTCTGCATACACCATAAACCTGATGGCAGAATGATTATTGAGCATAGTATAACGAATAAAACCTAAAGTATGCAATCTGTTACATCTTAAATTGGTCTACATTGTCACTACTGATCACTGGATTTTTTATAATGATCAAATTAGGTGTTCACAAAGCATATTGGAATACATGTTTGGTACATCTACTCTTCATAGTGCATAAGCCATAAACCTGATGGCAGTATAATTACGAAACAGAGTAACAGAGTATAACGAATAAAACCTAAAGTTCGCAATCTATCACAGCCTAAATTAGGTCTACCGTCTACATAATAACTACTGATCACCTAAACTTTCATTGCAATCAAATCAGCTCCAATACACATAACCACATAAAATCCTAATAAACACTTTACAAAACTGAAACCAGAACATATAACAACTAACAATCAACAGTTACAGCAACAGCAAAATTCAACAAAACCTAACCGACAATGAATTGAAGTTAATGGCAGAATGATTACTGAACAGAGTATAACAAATAAAACCTGAAGTAAGCAATCTACCACTGCCTAAAACTAGGTCTACATTATCACTACTGATCACCTAAACTTTCATAACAATCAAATCACTCCAATACACATAACCACATAAACTCCAAATAAACAATTCGAGAATCAAAACCACAACATATAACTACTAACAATCAACTTTACAGCAACATCTAAATTCAACAAAACGATAAGCGAATCGGAAACCTAACCGACAACGAATTGAACTTAACGGCAGAATGATTACAGAACACAGTATAACGAATATAACCTTAAGCATGCAATCAAATTAGGTCTACACATAACCGCATAAAATCCTAATAAAGTAATAAACACTTCACAAAACCGAAACCATAACATATAACTACTAACAATCAACTATTAAAAAACATCTAAATCAACAAAACGATAATTAAATCAAAAACCTAACCGACAGCGAGTTGAACGATTGTGCAGAAGAGAACATATCCGTAGACGAAACTAAATAGTCCGGAAGTCGGATCTGGCATGTATCAATAGCTCTATAGAGAATGAGATAAGAAAAACCGAACAAGAAGAACAACAGCGCAGCGGTGCGAGCACGGTGGAGGACGGTGAGCGGTTTAAATTCCGATAAGTAGCCTCGCAGCATTTCTCCGGTGAACAGACAGATGTAACCGGAAACTGTTGCCGGAGATGATGCTGGAAGACGGCTTGCTGCTATCGTACGCGTCCGGTGCGGTGGTTCCGGTCTCATCTACAAAATCCCACCGGTTTTCGGGGCGAGTGTGAATGAGGGAGAGATCGAGGACGATTACCGAAAATAAGCGCAACTGTATATGTATAGTACGGAGATCTACGTACAACTCGATATGCGTAGAGTACAAGCTTATCGATGCGATTATAGGGATAGTTGATTACTTGATTTTGTCGGTTGATGTGGAAATTCGCGTCGTATAGGGAACGACGTCGTGTTTAGAACATAGTTTGGTGCCCCAACAAGCATAGGACTCGTCTGAAAAATGCACCTAAACACATCAAGCGAGGGCTTTTGTGGGCCTCATCTAAAAATGCACCTAGACGCATGAAGCGAGGGCTTTTAATAATATGGTTTAAGAAAGCTTATTTTTCATCAAGCTAGTGTACCTTATCGATCTCGTATTATATCGTAACGACCAAACATATACAATACAGTATTCGGTTTTAGATTTAGCTTAATATTGAAATATGTATTATGCGGCAGGATACTGGTTTAGGACTTTTAACGGTACCATACAAATCAGCACTGACCGAATATATACGGTACAATGTTGATATTCAGTTTTAGTTTTAACTAATATGATACCTATACTAGCTACTCTATACGAAAAGTCTTTCCAACAATTTTGATACATAAAAAACCAAGAAATTGTTTACGACACGAAGCCGTGCAATTAATTTCAAACGTGAGTTATACGCAAAATCCTTACATATGCTATATAGATTTTTTTATGTCAACGTTAATATCATAATCTCATTTTCTAAGTTGGAACGAAACTTGCTCAATTTTACACCAATTTTAACTATAACATTTATCACATCTTGTATGTGCGAAAAAAATAGGATATATATTTTCTGCTAACTTCAAAACTTCATTTAAACGGACATGTGTATTTTAAGTACACGTTATTGAATATTAACTATGATAAAAATACAATTCTATTGTTATAAAGTATATTACTTTCATGAGTTTTTCCTATATTATAGCTTATATTGAAAAGGTGCTAAAATCATACAGTTAAAATTTAAAAACATGATAAAAGAGAAATTTGAACAAATACGGTTCAAATCATTCGCTTTAAAGTATGGTTGATAAAAGAAAAAAAAAGGAAAAGGAGTAATATGGAATTAGTGGTTGGAATGTTGGATGATAGTTGGTAATCTAATTTTTTTTATTGGTAGTTCCAACTATGAAATCAAATCACATAATATAAAATGAGTAATAATTTTAATTTTATTAAATCTTACTGGCTGAATTATTTTTCTAAGCTCATGACGGAATAAATGAAAAAATTGTCGGTGGACTTGGATCGAAAATTTGTTTGGAATCCATTTGGGCATCAACTAAATCATGTGATTGGGTCGAGCTAAAATCATGTGTGTTGCATGTAGGGATTATAATGGGTCATGTATTGATTGGGTATGGCTGATCTTATACTCATACTTAGTATGGCTAATCTTATACCTATACCTGGTTGTAAAATTTTGTTCTATATATGGTTCATTACTCGTTGAGTTTTTGGTTGGCATTTACCTGTCGAGTATCGGGCATACCTGCAAGTATCGAGTATACCCGTTGTGATTTTCATGTATATATTTTTTAATTTCCTTTATAATTTTATGTTTTTAAAATCTCTTAAAAATAATTTTGTATTTCATAGCATATAAATACAAATAATACCATTTTTCAAATATAATAAGGCTACATGAAACATTACTACAGTTAAATGAAAATATATGTAAAACATAAAAGTTTTCAGGTATATATTTCAGGTAAACGGGTATATAGTTTCGGATAATTAGGTCGAGTATCATCTAATCTCATACCCAACCCATGCTAGCGGAATATTATTTTTCTTACCCATACTCGACCCAATAACCATCACGTATCGGGTATACCCGTCCCAAATGCTTAGGGTTTCGTGTATACCTGTCGCACTCATATTTTTGTCATCCCTAGTTGTACGTTGGATCCAACTGGGAAACCAAAATAGGGAAAAAGGAAAGTCACGAGATGGATTAAAAAGAAACAAACACCAGTATAATAGGGGAGTTGACGGCAACTTTAGGGTTGCGCAAGAAACGAGAGTAGACTTTGGGCTCCTGTTGGATTCAATGCACAGAAATAAAGGCATAAAAGTTGTATGTGGATCGTGGTAAACATAAAAATGCTATGTTAATTCACCTGCTAGACCGGTGTAACGTTTTTTAAGACTCTAATCGAACTACAAATTTAGGGCCCTTTAAAAAGAAATCCTTTTCAATATACTGCCTTCTCTGTTACCCAGTCTCCAGACTAGCAATGAAAAACTAGAAAACTTATAGTTGGTAGAGTTATTTTCTTTTGGGTGTACCTATTTACACACCAAAATGCTTATTTGCACACTCAACTCTAGCTTTATATATTGTATATAGACCTATACGCATCGTATAGCCACCTTTTTCAATTTCCAAAAGAATCTCTGATATGATGTGTTTTGTCCCTTTATATATGTTGCGTATAGGCCTATACGCAGCGTATATAAAGGTTTTTTTTAAGAAACATTGTGATACATTGTTTATCGTTTTAACAAACTTTTATAATAAGTAATTTAAAAAAAATAAATAAAAAACATTGTTAGTATTTTATCGTATAGTATAATATAGGTCTCTTATACGCCTATGGATATAGTATCGTATCATATAGTATAGTATAAATCTCGTATAAGGCATGTACATGTAATATAATATTGTATCATTTCGTATCGTATAATGTAGTAAAAACATTGTTAGGTATTCTATCGTATAGTATATAATATAGGTCTCGTATAGGTATAGGTCTATGGACGGAGTATCGTATCATATAGTGTAGTATAAATCTCGTATAGGCCTATACGTGTAATATGATGTTGTATCATATCGTATCGTATAGTGTAGTATAAGTCATGTATAGACATATATGTGTAGTATGGTCTCGTATAGGCCTATAGGTGTAGTATCGTATAGTATCTTATCATATGGTGTAGTATAAGTCTTGTATATGTCCTGTATAGGCTTATAGGTCTCGTATAGGCCTATGGATATAGTATAGGTCCCACGTAGGCCTATGGATGTAGTATAGGTCCCACGTAAGCCTATAGGTGTAGTGTAGGTCCCGCATAGGACTATATGTGTAATTTAGGTGCCGTATAGGCCTATATTATACGAGACATATACTACACCTATAGGCCTATACGGGTGTTATATCATATCGTATAGTATCGTATCGTATAGTGTAGTATAAGACTCGTATACGCCTACGATACTACATCTATAGTTCTATACGAGCCTATACCACACCTATAGGCCTATACAAGTGTTATATCATATCGTATCGTATTGTATCGTATCCTATCGTGTAGTATAAGTATCGTAAATGCCTACGGTACTACATCTATCGTTCTATACGAGCCTTATACTATATATATCATTAATGTTGTATAAAAAACTTTGTAATAAATACTTACTTATTAATTTATTTAAAATAGAAAACTAATTTTTTATAAAACTTTTCTAAAATGATTAATATTGTCTAAATGTTTCTAAAAAAACCTTTATACACGCTGCGTATAGACCTATACGCAGCATATATAAAGGGTCAAAAACACAATTTTACCCCTGATTTGGGTTGCGTATAGCCCCCAATTCAGGGGTAAAATGGTCTTTTTGACCCTTTATATACGCCGCGTATAGACCTATACGCTGCGTCGGGTCAAAAAGACCATTTTACCCTTTGATTAGGGGCTATACGCAGCCTAAAGCAAGGGTAAAATGGGTTTTTTGACCCTTTATATATGTTGCGTATGGCTCTATACGCAGCATATATAAAGGTGGTTTTTTAAGCCCAATCTATGGTAAAATTGTGTGGTAAAATGGGTTTTTTTACCTTTTATATATGCTACGTATAGACTTATATGCAGCATATATAAAGGGTCAAAAAACCCATTTTACCCCTGCTTTGGCTCCATATAGCCCCCAAATCAGGGGTAAAATGGTCTTTTTGACCCCTTATATATGCCACGTATAAGCCTATACACTGTGTAGGGTCAAAAATACTATTTTACCCCTGGATTAGGGGCTATACGTAACCTAAAGCAGGGGTAAAATTGTGTTTTTGACCCTTTATATATGTTGCGTATAGGTCTATACGCAGCGTATATAAAGGTATTTTTTGGGAAACAATGATATACATTATTTATCGTTTTAGCAAAGTTCTATTATAAGTACTTTAAAAAAAAACATTTTTAAGTATCGTATAGTATAAGTCTAGTATAAACCTCGTATAGACCTCATATTGGCCTGTGGATGTAGTATCATTTCGTATCGTATAGTGTATAGTATGAGTCTCGTATAGGTTTGGTATGTGCCTATAGGCCTATACAGGACCTAAACTACACCTATAGGCCTATAAAGGACTTATGATACACCTATAGGCTTATACGGGTGTTGTATGGTATCCTATAGTATTTATCGTATAATGTATAGTATAAGTCTCGTATAGGTCCCTATAGGTTTTTTATGTGCCTATAGGCCTATACGGGACCTAAACTACACCTCTAGGCCTATAAAGGACTTATGATTCACATATAAGCTTATACGGGTGTTGTATAGTGTCACACCCCAATAATTCCACAATCGTCCGGTGGGCCCGATGGGGAGTATCGTAACGTAGTTGATATCATCATAATCAATTATACACAGTTATAGCACAGCGGAAGGCTTGGAAGGATATTACTATTACAACCCGAAAGTTTAAAGTACAAATAAAATAATACAGAGACGGTTGTAAAAAGGATCCACATGCGGATCTATAAATGAATACATAAAACTGAGTTCCACAGACTTAAGGCATCTAGGGATTTTCCTGATCCTCTTGTTTAATGCCAAGTAGCTCCAGCCTATTTCGTGAGGTACCTGTCACTTAGTCTTTGTAAAATATGTCAGTTTTCACTGGTAAATATAAATAACTGGCTCATTTTGTAAACATTTGAAAATGTTAATTCAGGTGCACAAGGCACAAAAATCTTTTATAACTTGGACAGTTACATTTATAATCTTGTATACAGTTTTACATGTTGGTCATACTTTTGGGGCCGGTTCGGAAACCGGTCATGATTAACCGACTCACCACTTATAGAACCCACAAAGGAGTTATTCCCCAACTTTGTGGGTAATTTATTTAGCATTTTACATATGTCAAGTGTATGCCTACACCCCGTGTATAGGTCGTGGTTGTTAATAACTTAAATGAGCTAAGGATATCGAGGACATGGTCGTTAACCCCCAAAGCTTATGTTATCAAACAAAACAGATTAAAAACGGGTTATGCTAACTTATTAATCACAATCCGACTAAATGATCCCATACCCGACCAAGCGGCAATAACTTACCGTATCCCAAGCCCGTATAAGGGAAAATAAGTTAAATGTATTTACCTGAGTTTAAGTGCAAGCAACCTACTCAGCCCTATGTCACTAAGACTTTATGAAGGTATCTTCTACCGGGCTACCTAATCTGAAAGGAAGGTTTGATTAACCTATTAGGATACTAACGGGCCTTATTTTAGTCAAAGACTTAGACCGGTTAGTTTAAGAATGATTTACGTTGCAAAACGCTAGATTAAGCGGTGACCGGAAAGGAATGTAATTTAGACCCAACAAGTATGAAGACTTGTATAATATGGGTAAACTAAATACATTCTGGATTTTGAAGTTTAGATGACAAGGTTAAACCCGTGTCGGTTAATTATTGCAAACCAGTTACATAAACCGAACCGAACGCGTATAAGCATAACGGGTAACCGAAGGAGTCATATACAAGTTCCATATGTTATTATGCTTAATTTATGCTATGATATTAGTAGGATATCAACATGTATGACCATAAAGGTTTTAAAATCGTATTAGGCCCCATAAGGGCGTTTTGGTCATTTATATAAAAGGGTTTATACGCAAACTGAAGTTTTGGTCATAAACATTCTATAAAAATATTTAATTTATGATATTTTAACAGTATGATATCATACATATGTGTGGTTTATGAATTATGGCCAAACTATGCTCCGAATGGGCATTTTGGTCATTTCACACCTAGTTTTTAAGGACTTATTTGGGATTCTGAGTTTTTGACCTATCCTACTGTAATAACACTAAAAATCATTTATAAGTTCAGTAGGTATCAAGTCTTGGGTGCTAAATATGATTTAAAACCATACTATGCACCTAAGTAGAGTAAAAGTCGATAAATGATGATTAGTTCGAAGTTAAAGTGATTCTGAGATTTTGACCAGCTTTGAAGTGCCAAAATATTTTATTTTTCAAAATATATCAGTAGCAAAAGGTTTTGCATGTTAATTATATGTAAAACTCAATTATTTGCAAAAAGGGTATTATCGTCATTTATGAGCTTTATACAAGAACTCAAAGCTAAGGTCAATATAAAATCTGACCCAACATCCCAATAATCCTAAATGTGACAACAGTAAGTAAAGAGTTATATGTCAAAGTTATGTTTAAAACTTGATTTACATGCTTAAAGGGCATCTTAGTCCTTATAAAGGCGGAATTACGATTTATTACATAACTTCAGTTTATAACCAGATTTTAAACATCAAAATACTCTAATTATGTTTACTAATCAGTACTAGTCCATTGAACATTTATCTTAGAAATCCTTATTTTTGACAAAAAAGGCATACTAGTCAACATGAAGCATAATAACGGAAACAAGCATATGATCTCAGATTACTAAGGCACCATGTAATATAACCTCAGAGGGTTATGCTACAATATAATGTGATCCTAAAGGAATCCTAATGCATAAAGGAAATAAGCTAATTCGGGTCAGAACTGAAAGTCAATGTAAAAGTCAAGCTTTTGCGACTTTCGGTTGCGAACCGAGCTTAAACTTGGAATTGTCGGGTTGAACATGTTTAAACATGTTCTAATATTATTTACCAAGTTATTAAAGTGATAAAACATGTTTTATAATCCCCATATTATCATATTTGATTTTTATTTAAAATCTGACTAGTTTGACTTTTATTTTATTTACTTTGACCCGACAATTAACTGAGTAAACATAGTAATTAGGAGGTGCCCTTTTGAGGGATTAACACCTACCTAATTACGATCACGTAGCCATATTCGCCTCGAACAATGGCTGGACCGTTTAGGTCTAAACTGAAGGTCAAAGCCGTTTTGCGGCAACTTTGACTTTCGGTCTTTAAATGCATAAAAACCGAACTAGAGTGGCTAAGAACACTTACTACAGGTCCTAGCTCAAAAATTAGACTTAGAAGAGCTTCCTTTTTTATCAGGAATCCCAAGGAATGAGAAGAAGTGAGAAAATATGAGGTGCAAGTTCAAGTGATCACCTATTGCACCTATTTATACTAAATCAAGGGGTTCCAAGATGAAGCCAGGTGTTCTCTGGTGTTTTAGGATGTCTCCAGATGTCCCTAAACGAGTGTTGAGCAAGCATGCAGCCCCTTGAATTGAGAGAAGTGGTTTTGGAGGCTTATGTGTGATGAACAAGCAAAAATCCGCCCAGTGCCAGTCCTTACGAACCGTAAGGATGGGACCCTTACGGTCTGTAAGGGGTCTGTCAGCGAACCAGATTATTAAAATTGACAAGTTTGGCCCCTCAACTTATATAATTGCATTTAGGGTCTTGCAACTTGTATAATGCCATCATAGGCTGATAATAAGCATGTATAGGAGTATAAATAAACATTTTGGGTTCCCGATTCGCCGATAGGCCTCCCAAAGGCACTAGTTTCGCTTGTTGACACTTTTACCCTTTAAAGTCAACTTGATAAATGAATAGGGTTTAGGACACGTGTCTTCACCTTATTGGACACGTTTTTGCGAGGTGTTACATATAGTATCCTATAGTATCGTATCATATTGCATCATACCATATCATATAGTGTATAGTATAAGTCTCGTATAGGTTCCCTATGGGTCTTGTATATGCCTTTAGGCCTACACGGGATCTAAACCACACCTATAGTCCTATACTACACCTATAGGCCTATACGGGTGTTATATCGTATCCTATAGTATCGTATTGTATCTATCGTATAGTGTAGTATATGTCTCTTATAGGTCCCTTATAGGTCTTGTACATGCCCACGATACTAGATCTATAGTTCTACAAACAAGAAGTTTGTAAGAAATACTTACTTTTTTATTTATTTAAAATAGAAATTTTTTTTAATATAACTTAGCTAAAATGATTAATATTGTCTAAATGTTTCTAAAAAAAACCCTTTATATACGCTACGTACAGACCTATACGCAGCATATAGGAGCAGACAGACCAGAACTTACATCAGTCAGGCACTGATTTTTATGCAAACCTATACACTGCATATAGACCTATACGCATCGTATATATACCCTAAAGTGTGCAAATAGGAACCCAAGGTGTGCCAATAGTTTGGGCCTTTCTTTTTAAGTTATATGTTGCATCTATAAAAATACTATATGTTTTGATTAAATTTATTGATGCAAATTGTTTAATGAGAATCGTGAGGAATGGGTATGGGAGCGGAGGATACGGTAAAGGTGGATGATGATGTTCAAGAAAAAAAGGACAATGCTTCTTGTTTTGGGACTAGATGTTTTATTTATTTGGGTCATTACATCTTTACTTATTTGTTTGTTCATTTGGTCCAAATATACATGCAATATAAAAAAATGAGTTAAATGCTTGGTTGGTCCCTGTGGTTTGCAAAAATTGCAGACTTGGTCCTAATAGTTTACTAATTACATGCATGGTACTAAAACTTGTCTAAAATATACTCGCTTGGTCCCTTGCACTAACATCAGTTAGATTTCTCAGTTAACACACCCCATGTGCATGCCACGTGAGGGTAATCTTGTGTAAATTTACTTATTTACCCTTGAAGATAAAAAAAGAATATAAACCACAACCCATCATCCTCCCTTCTTCTTCTCCAGGACATCAACCACCACCCATCATCCTCCCCAACCCTTCTTCGGCGATCTTTGAACCGACCAACCAAGAACTCAGGTCACCACCAAACGTACACTAACTTTTGAACCAGTTCCATTAAAAACAAACACTCATAGGAGAAACATTCCGATAGAAACTTCCGGCAACAACAAAATGTTTTGGAAAAGTCTCCGGCGGAGGAGCGACTGCACGACAGTACGGACTGCGATGGAATCAACGTCGGCCATATTACTGCTGAAAATGGAGTATGTGATTTGCTGCTGAAAGAATATTATTGTTAGCTGTGGAAAGGTACAAAATGTTGTGAAAACTTTGTTGTGAGATTCTCAAGGGATGGAGTATTATTATCATTAACTTGTTATCATTATTAGTATTGATTGTTTCTGTGTATCTGAATGGGTTGTTGCTGGTGAAAGTGTGTGTGGGGGATAATTGGAAGAAGAGACTTGTTGCTGGTGAGAGGTAGTGGGTTCGTTTTTTCGGTGAAGGCGGTGGTTTGGTAGTGGTATTGTTAATCCGGTTGTAATGGTGGTGGTGAGTGGGAGTTCAGTAGTGGTTGCTGTTCGGTTGTGGTGGTTTGGGGCAGAAGAAGGAGGGGGTGGCGTAGGACCCACAAAGTTTTTATTGTTCGGTCATGTTAAGGAATTTATCAAACAAACGGCCAATATATGCAAGACTGTCCAGCCGGTGTTTACTGGTGTCATTGATAAAGGAGATCTTGGGGAAATTGTTACTCAACAGGAAGTGGAGGATAACACAGTGGGGGATTGGTGGAATTAGTGGTGATGGTGGCGGTGGGTTGAATGTGGAGGTGGTGGTGACCTGAGTTCTTGGCTGATTGGTTCAGAGTTCACCGGAGAAGGGTTGGGGAGGATGATGAGTGGTGGTTGATGGCCTGAAGAAGAAGAAGAAGAAGGGGGATGAGGGGTGGGTCCCAAAAGGCTTTTATAATATAATAATTTATATACTTTTTTATCTTAAAGGGTAAATATGTAAATTTACATAAGATTGTCTTCACATGACATGCACATGAGATGTGTTAACTGAAAAATCTAACTGATGTTAGTGTAGGGGACCAAGCAAGTTTATTTTAAACAAGTTTTGGTACCACGCATGTAATTAGTAAACCATTAAGACCAGGTCTGCAATTTTTGCAAACCATAGGGACCAACCAAGTATTTAACTCTAAAAAAATTAAAAAAATGGTGACCCTAATTTTTGGAGGCCCTAAGCCTTAGCCTAGCCTGCCAGACCTATTAGGCCGATTAGTCGATCAACCTAGGGTGTATAGTTACCTACTTTTTGTTCTAATTATTCGATTAGTCGAATCTTTATGTTTACTTAAATTAATTAAACAGTTCTGAATTATTGACTCCAAATTATTTTCATCAATTTATTTGATTTGTATTCATCAACAACTACAAATGGGATTGAGTTCTAATTGTCAATGGTTCGTTTATTATTAATCATTAAAATTATTGTTTTCTTAAAAGCTAGAACCGGTAATTAATTAGATTAATATTTAATTGCATCAATCATTGGATTTCACATCGTTGATCATTGCAATCAATTAATTGATTTGTTATATATATATATTATAAACAAATCAATTAATTGATTGCAATGATCAACGATGTGAAATCCAATGGGATGAGTAAAATGAGAACCACATTGAGTTGTGAGAACCGTAAAAACCAATATAAGTCATTGATCAAAAGTGTTTTAATGGATGAGATTAAAAGACAATAAAGTAGTTGTAATCATTGGGCTTTAATTAATGAGTTTTTGTTTTTAGTGGGATAAGGGTAAATCGGTATTTTTACTAAGCTCTTTAATGATTGGTAATTAAAGTTGTAATCATTTTACTTTATTTAATGTTTGTGATTTAATTAATGTTTTTTTAATCATGCAGTAAGAAAATTATTTTACGTAGGGGTTTAAACTTTTTTTGTGCGCCGATTTTAAACATTTTTACGCGCGGGTTCAGACTTTTTTACTCGCGGGTTCAAACTTTTTTACGTCCGATTTTAAACTTTTTTTACGCGCCGGTTTAAAATTCTCTTTGCACGCCGGTTTTAAGTTTTTTTACGCGTTGTTTCAAACCTTTTTTACGCGGGCTCAAACTTTTTTTACGCACCGTTTTAGAAACTTTTTTTACGAGCGATTTTAAACTTTTTTACGCATCGGTTTAAACTTTTTTACGCGCATGTTTTAAACTTTTTTTAAGCGCGGTTTAAAACTTTTTTTACAAGATGGTTTAAAACTTTTTTTACGAGCCGGTTTTAAACTTTTATTACGCACCGATTTTAAACTTTTTTACGCGCGGTTTTAAATATTTTTACGCGCCAGCATAAAAGTTTTTTTTGCGCGCGGTTTTAAACTTTTTTACACGCCGTTTTAAAATTTTTTACGAGCGGGTTTAAACTTTTTTACGCGTGGTTTTAAACTTTAAACATTTTTTTACAAAAACACTTTTTTTCGGGTTTAAACTTTTTTACAAAAAAACAAAAATATTTTACCTAAACAAAAATATTTTATTTTTACAATTTTTTTTCAAAAACTTTTTTACAAATTTTTTTTTACGCCAAACATCTTTTTACGCCCGACACCCCTATTTCGGGTTTACGAAATTTGAGGATCTTACCAAAAGAATTCACCCAAAAATCACGACTCAATAGATGTCTCGTGTTGAATTTTAAATAGAAGAGAGAGAAAAGACGTGACATGTTGAGTTTTAAATAGAAGAGATAGAAAAGATGTGACATGTTCACTTTTAAATAGAAGAGAGAGAAAAGATGTGATATGGGAAGTGAAAGACTAAAATACCTTTTTGATTTAATTTGGTTATGGGTGATGTGTAAATATGCTATTGGATGATAGGAGTTCTCATGGTTCTCACAACTGGGATTGATTCTCTCTTGAACCGAATCCTATATATATATATATATATATATATATATATATATATACAAGGAAGGGGTTTAGAGAAAACAATCACAAGTTTCAAAACGGTGAGAACGCCTCTCATACGTTGGATCAAAACAATCTATGGATTAGGTTGGCGCGGTGACGTTTTCGTAAATAACATCAACTTTATTACGTGGACGTGCTTCATTAGGGTAAAAAAATCTTTTAACTTCTCCAAAACAAAACGCCAAACTCATGGATAAAAACGCCATTAATAAAAACGCCAAAAATTAATGAAACATACTAATGATAGGAATAATTGATTTTACTTTCTTAATAAAACATAATAAGGAAAACACGAGCCATAACCAAAAAATCATTAGTTGAATAATAGTCAATATAAAGAACTGATAATACAGTCTTCCTAAAAACATGTTAATGAAAACGCTTTAAGTTGAATAATCAAAAAATATTAAGAACTAATGTTTACAAATTAACGCCAATACATACAACTAATCTGATGTACGTAAACAAATGTAAAACGCTATTGATCGTAAACAAATAAGCAGATATTAGATCCCAAACGACAATTAGGATTAATAATGAAAACACCAAATATTGAATATACGAAAAACCATTTTTTAATGTTACTCTGAGAAGAAAAACTCCACTGAAACAGCCATAAATAAAGAAAACGCGATATCTGTTACATAATTTGCTTGAAAACGAATATGAAAACAACATCAAAAATTATTTTGTATATCAGAATCCACATTACACGCCATAGATCCGGAAAGCTTGTAGAGGAGGTAACAACTAATACGATTTTTTTAGAATTTTGTTTGAAACGAATTTAAAACGCCTTTTATTGGGCGGAAACTACAGAATGACAATCGTACCCTGCATATCATTTAGCACCGCCCTGTCATGTGTTCGATCAGGATCAGTTCTCACCGTTTTCACACTTTCAATCGTTTTCTCCTGATGCCGTTTCTCTCTCTCTATATAATATGAGAACAAGTAGTCCAATGATGTCTATATAATTTCCAATTGGTAACAAACAAGGTTATACGATCCACTTCACAGTACCTAAAACCCTGGAATGATAATCATTTGAATATTCTTTTTCAAATCAATCAACATCAACATCAGTTTTCATTAGTTTTAGTCAACCAATCAAAATCAAATATGAGTTTTAAATTAATTTTTAGAACAAATAATCAAAAGAAACGTGTAATACTGACCATATGCTTCTCATGGATACAATACTTGACTTACTTAACTATCAATGTTAATTAGGGTTTTGTATGACCCACGACGACAGGCCATCACTTTGAGCCCACAAGACTTTAGCTTAAATATTCCGAAGAGAAAGGATTTTGATAATTTGCCTTCTAGAGGTTCAAGAAAAGTATTTTGGCACAGAAAACCGAATTTGTTTTTGTGAGTATTTTTGTAATTATTTTGATAAATCCCGTATTTTTTAAGTAACAATGGTCATTGAAGTTCTTAATGGTATATGGTATTAGGTTCATTGTAGTTAAATTTGTATTGTTTCCGTTCTTTAGGTTTTTGTAGATATGTTTGTTGATCTACAACATATATTACTGGATTTATGGTTGTGCAATGGCATAAGTAGGTGATTCCGGCAAGTAATAGTGCAATGGACATATCGAGGTCCGTGGCTTATGATTTTTTATTCATTATAAATCATACAGTAAATTTTTTTTTACCAGTATTGATTTACGATAGGCACCTTTTGATTTTGTGAGAATGCATTTGTAATTTCTAATCACCTCTGAAATGGATAGAAAATACCAGATAACATCAAATTTATATATAAGTGCACTACATTCCAATTACATAGTCATATCCTACATAACATAAAAGGCACCCAACTTTAGCTTTAGGCCCCTATTGATGACTAGCAACTTTTTCGTCAATGGTAAGTCACCGCTGATGAGTAATAACTTGGATTAGTGTCAACTTGGCCTAGCAGTGGTAACAACAAGCAAAAATAACGAAGTTATTACTACTGTTGAAGTTCCTACTGATGTAACTAAATGATTGCAAGTAGTTATAATTGTCATCTGAAACGTTATAATGGTTCCTCAACTATAAATTGATCGTCTTTGGTCTGAGTTTGGTACACTTTTTTTAATAATAGAACCAGATATTCAATCTTGTTTATTATTGAATCGAACTATCAAGAGAACCATCCAAATATTTCAATCTAACGATGATCTTTACATGATTCATAAGTTCATAAGACATATCCAGACCCTAAGAGTTTTGAAACCTACATCGAATATGTTATAGAATTAAGACCATACAAAGTGGAGGCGTGGAAGTGGTGTGAAAGCGACAACCACGCCGGAACACCACCCCGGAGGCAGCGTTGTGGCTGGCGTGGGTGGGGGCCGGAGAAATTCAACATGCGTTGTGTTCTTGATGATGATGATGTGGGCGATGGTGATTAGGTATGGTTAAAGATTTGTTTTTTTATTTAATAGAATTGTTTTATAAAATAAAGACAAAAAGTGTGTGCCATCCTTTCACGCCTCATCCCACTTTGCGCTTTTTGGCACCACACCACTTTTCTTACCTATGCTGACGTGGCGTCCACATGTTGCAATAACGCTCCCTTTTCAAACCCTGCCACTCAGTATAGTCTAACGATGATGAAGAGGGATACTAAGTGGAGTGTGGTTCAAGAACACAAGGCAAGTGAGTTAGCAATTGATGTAAAAATGTGAAATGGGCCATACTTACATATTCAAGGGTATTGATCACTCAGTAGTAGAAATCAGTCTAATGTGACCTATTAGAAGCAACATTTTTAGCATGACTTGCTTTTAATTATAAAATAACTTTTATCAACATATATAATACATTAAAAGGTACGATGCATTGGCTTTAGAACATCTCCAACACATGATGAGGTGGGCAAGTCTGAAATCAGACCTCACTTCAAACTCTCTCACCCCCTCCCCATTGGAGAGGTTTGGATTTCCTCCAAATATTCGTGGTTACAGACCCGTACGGACCAAGAGGTGGGGACCGCAAAAGACAAACAATTTGTTTTTTTTTTATATATTTTTACATAAAAGTGAAGTGTGAGCTGGAAGTTTGTGTAGGTAGGTTTATAGTTGAAGGAAAAACGAAAGGTTTTAATGCAAAGGTCTGGAATAATGTGACGTACTGAGGTAAGGGATCTAAAAACAAACCGAACTTTAGCGTTGGAGATGCTTTTAGACTCTCTTTTTTTAAAAGTGGGCCTCTATTTTGTTGAAAAGTTAATAATTCTGATTATAACTGGGCTTATGTTTTGGGCTGGAAATAAATGAAATTACCGTGTGAGGGGGGAACAAGTTAATAAATGAAGCCGTTAATCTCAAAGAACTGTTGCTATCAAAATTAACGGGTCGTTGGGATTGGGTGATAAGTAACCAATATTCAAAAATACAAGTGATGCAACAACTCTTAGGGGGTAGGGTGGTTTCCACCCATCACTCATCACTCACTCACAATTTCCAATCAAGTTCCGTCATGTCATCAATCATTATTCTATCATTCACAACTTTTTTTTAGTGGAAATGCCCATCACTCACAACACCCAACAATAAACCATCACACCCCCTCACATGTTCCATTTACCACGCGTCAAAAATATAACGGAATCTTTGTTTCACGTGTTAAGTTTGATGGGTGGCGGTGGTTTGTTTCATTGTTTCACGCGTGAAACTAATATATCACGGGATTTTTCCCCCCACCCCGGGTCCCCTTAATATTGCTATTTTTTCGTTGCAATATATTTGGATTACACAGCTTCACTAACTACAAGTTCATACTACTTTAATCAAAGGAAAGGAGGTTGATATACTTAAAAATGTTGCAAGAAATCAAACCAGTTATTGAGTTTAACATATCTATCCAAAATTATACAATGATACATATGACTCCTATCTATAGAAACATCCTCTATATGTTGGAGTCCAGTAGTCTGTTGATCCATTGTTTTCATGGTACACTTGAGGAGTACATGACACAGGAACCAAACACAGACCTCTACTCTTGAGATCAAGCTTCAAATCTCCTCTATCTTTTGTTTCAAATCGCACCCATGAGTCCTGATCGAAATCCAAAATAACAAATGTTTGTTCAGCTTCTGAGTTTAATTATGAATTTGTGATTGCTATAATTCTTTGTATATAATGCTAAGGCTCACCTTAATGATATCGGTCTTCATGTATGGATTGCTCAATAACTGAAAGAATAATATTTGTTAAATCACTTGTTTTTTCGCCGTATAAGAATTATGGTTAGTTTGATAGAAACTCTCATGATAGCTCCAGATTTAGTTACATTTTTAATATCAGATAGTGAAGTATGAGTGGAATATTAGTGGGTACGTTTGTTTGTAGTTAGGTAGTGAAGTAATATGTCAAAACATATCCGTAACTCGTAAATGATACTTTTACCTGTACTTGCTCTTGTAGACACTTGATATAACCAATTGCTTCCCACAATACCGAAGCTGTATCCGTCTGAAAAGTTAACCGAAGTTATATTTACAATTGCTTGAAAGAAATTAAATTGTGTAACGACCAAGTAATTTCGCGCGTTCTTGAGTACCTTGCCGAATGGTGACACGATTTGCTGAAGGGCGGTTATTTTATCCCCAAGCTTTGCTTTAGGAATCTGAACCTTTGATTCGGAAAATTTATATTAAGAATTAATATTAGAGAAAAAAAAAATCATTATTGGAGTTAGATTTTAAATCTATGTAACCAAGCTGATGGATACCTTGGTTGATGAAACTGTAGAAGTCTCAAGCTTAGCCTTTTTTAGAAGTGGCCCAGACTGGTCTTCTGATTTCTTTTTCTTCCCTTCATTAACAACCCCAGTTCCCCTCCCACTGATTTTAGTAAGTGTGTTGCCTCTTGGTCTTAGTGGCTGCAATTTTTGTAATGAAACATGTAAAAATTAAAACCTAATTAAGGTATCATACACATATATGTATGCATATATACATGCATGTTTGTGTGTGTGACTGACACTATTTGTTATTTCTAAATGCTAAGGTGGATTATATATATGTCATAAGTTATAGAAGTTGGAACAAGACAAATGGAAGGCAGCCCTGTGCCTTATAAGCATACACCACTATTCAGTTTTTAGGGTAACTTATTAGGGTTTTTAATATTAATATTAATTTTGCATCAATCTACTATATATCAATTTAATTTCAGTACCATCATATATGGCTTTCAAGAACTTCTCAAAACATTAGTACTATTATGCACTCACAATATCACACTATATATTGTCATATATATATATATGTGTGTGTAGTTTATCTTGATAACGCGACATGGATCTCCATACATCTCTGTAAATTATCTGATTGAATTTTCGAGAGAGTGAAAGGGGATATTCTACCTGATAAGAGTTAAGGAGGTCAGGCGTCCTTCGATCCGGAAGATTCATGGTATTCATCATGGATCTATTAGACATGTTACTCTCTGATGATGGTTTGTTCATGCAGCTACCAAAAGTAACTAAATCAACAAAACCCCTTCCATTACTACACACCATATCTGACATACCATTGCAATAATACTTATTAGTATTATTATTATTATTATTATTATTATTATTATTATTATTATTTTATTATTATTATTATTATTATTATTTTATATATTATTATCTCCAACAACCATTTGATTAATATTAATCCCCCCTTCATAATCAACTGCATGACCACTTAATCTCCTTCGAAATAATTCGAGCTGATCTTGTCGAGTATTACTATCTGGATGTTCATTCTTTATCGTTGTGAATTGACCGATGTATTGATCAAACTGTGGACTCATTTCATCTTCTGGTGGTGCAGTAGACCAACTGTTTGTTGTAGATGGAGTCTTGCTTTGGTACATGCCGTCTTTAAACCCGTCGTAAATCTTTTGAAACTGGTTGATATTTGTTGGGCCTGAAAACTCCCACCCACTCTCTATTTTCTTCAGATAATCACAAGCTGGCTGATCGAACATACGAGTCTGAATGTTTTGCAGTTCTCCGGTAGTTCCGGCATCTCTACATATGTATTAGTTTCCTCAGTATTAGCACAAGGATGATTTATGTAAAGTACAGCATGGTATACACATACTATTTATGTTTAAGCTAGTTTATTATAAGGTAATTAAGAAACATAAAATATATATGGGATGTTAGGTTTTGTTAAAGTAAAGTGGAAGAATGGAAAGAACAAAAGGAATCCACTAAAACACCTTTATAAGAAGAATTCCCCTTTTAATTTTCTTCTCTCTCAAACAAGGCTTCATCATTAGCAGATAGCAATAATATTAAATTACAAGTAAATCTATGACTACCATTAAATAATTTTTCTATTCATTTTTAAAGCCATGTGTTTTCTATACATATAGTAGTTTAATTAAACTTAAAGGTAATAATAATGTCAACAAGATATAGTCGTCTCAAACTTGAAAAAATATATATGGAAAATGCTAACAATAGTTATTAACAATCTTTTGAAAGAATACATTAAGATGGCCAGGTAATTTAGCCAAATGATTCAATCTGCCGTGCCAGATTGAAATCTGTTACGTCAAAAGACACTTGGCGCACTATGGTTAATTGATAACTTTACAAAAAGACGTCAAAGCTATTTTGTTAGTTTTCTCGGTCAAAATGGATATTATCGTGATTTCCCATTCGTATTATGACGTATACAACGAATTGAGAGAGTCAAACTATTGTGTGTGATAAAATAAAAGGAGAGGATTAGTGATTGTTGGTAACTATATATGTATTTGGATTTTGGTCAATATTTTTATAAAAAAAAAAAGTTAAAAAGCTAGATTTATTGTTATCAAAACCTTATAGTTATATGAATAATTTGATATAATAACTTACAATAGCACTTGGTTCCAGAGGTGATGATTATCAGAAACCGCCTCTCCATAGGGATCGTTAGCCGACGCTTTCTCTACAAGTCTTCTCGCGGACTCCATGCTGAGCCCAGAGTTGTTTGAAGTATTAGTTGTAAAAGAAGTAGAGATAGAAACATCTTCTTCACCATTAGAGCAATTAGAATTAGGCTTTTGTGAGTTATTGCATGGAGGATTACTTGCATAATTAGCTCCACCAGTCCATGAACACATAGAGCTTGCATGAACATCTTGCCACCATTTGGCTGCAGAAGAAGATGTTGCAATAGAGTTTTTATTGCATTGTTCAGCCATTATACAGTTATCCATTGATCAACTATGAAACTTAAGAAGTTGATTAATTGGGGATGGGGGTGGGGTATTTAGAATATAAAGGGAGGACAATATGTGTGTAATGCTGCAGGTCTATTGTGAATTATATCAGATCTATGTGTAGTGCACAGTGCATACACTAAAATATGCAACCTTAGTTCTTCCACTTAGAAGGTGGATAATTATTATATACCAATGGCTGGGCCAGCATGAACATGTAGTGTAGGGAATTGAAGTTTCACTTCCTATTTTTAATTCTTAATTAATACACCACTCAAATGGATGGAGAATTTTTTTAGCGGCAAATTCGGATCACTGACCGACCACTGGAGTATCATCGTGCCACCAGCGAAACCACCCGATTATATCCATCTCCAGTAGGCTATAATGTCTATACACTAATTCAGAGGAAACCCAATAAAAATAGGAAAACCCTCATTGTGGGAATCGAACTCAGGGCCTATTGGTCTTACTCAAATGGATGGAGAAATTCAACAAGAAAATAAAAACCGGATATTGTACTAAGAATTTTATTTCTCATCAATCGTATCTGTAATGAATTTTGGATGCATGTAACAGACAGGAAGTGATTTATCGTTAAAGGGTACCATCATAATATCATTACACGTTAATTGTTATAGTCAAATGCAAGATAAATTAAATGAATAGTATTTTAATTGCATTTAGCTAGACATATATACAAATAGAAAAGAACAAGATATATACACCTATGTGTCTCCCTAATTAGTAGGTTGTACGTTTTAGTTGTAATAGGGACAAAGGGTGTGAGTTTTTTTATGTTGGATAAAGTACACATGAATGTACACAACTAAAAGCCATAGGAAACCAACAAATAAATATTTTTCCATCTAATTATTCAGGAAAACTCATCAACAGTATTCTTTTTATTATTTATTTTTTTAGGCAAACTCACACACAAGATCCCTCTTGCTAGATCGTTGCCAATATCCCTCATGAAGAGCATAACTTCATGAGAATATCTTTGTTTCTTAAGGATAATTATCGGGCTACTAGCCAGATATCGTTCACAATATCCCTCATGTTGGGATTTAATCATAGATAGTTATTTTGGCATCGGGTAAGCTCTGCCATATCTTGAAAAAAATAAATAAAGATGATCACTGAACATTTATCAAAAAAATTTCCAATCTAGTGATATTTTCACTATAAGAACTGGAGAAAGCAAATAAGCACCACACTATTTAGCACTAGACAATACGTGAAAATTGTCATTAGTGACGCATGGGCGGAGCTTAAGTAGTGCGGGAGCTGGGGGCGGCCGACACCTCGAACTTTTTGCTTAGTAGTGGAGAGTATGTAATTTTCGTATAGAAATTTTGGGTATATACGTTTTCGACCCCCCGTTTTATAAAATATTTTAAGTCCATTGACTTCCGCCCCCCCCCCCCCCTACTGGTAGTGTAATTATAATTACTCTACAAAAATTACTCTACAAAAATTACATAATAACTCTATTAGTGTAAATAACAATTTTTTTTACATTTGGCAATTAAATATCATATTTAAATAGATTAAAAAAAAACTTCCTTCATTTCTCATGTTAAATATATTTAGTATATTAAGACCTATTTGTATTTGATCCTTATACATATTTAGTATTCTATAAAACTTTTATTTCATTTAAGTCTATAGCAAACGTGTCCCATAACGTAAAATTATACCTGATTTAACTTTTGTACAACTTGTTATATAATAATAATCTTTCTCTCATTTGGGGGTTTTGTTAAATGCTTGCTAGAATGTATACCAAACCTGTTCTTCGCTTCCATTGTGTGCGGTACATCACCATTTGCAAATTAGTAATGCGTTAGTTGATATTAGAGCTCATTAGTATAATCATCACATGTCACTTGACCTCATTCTTTTGGTTAAATATGATGGGGTTATTTCTTTATGTTGTGCATTTTGATGGCCTCTTTACTCGGGTTAACAAAGTCACACTATTTAAAGAACTACATGACATGATCGCAGGTGATGGAACAAAAAATAGCACGAGTGGTAACAATGATGTTATTTGACAAGAGGTGTCGGTAGCAGTAGTCATACCTATCAATATGGAGAGGCTAATACATTATAATGACTTCTTACTTGATATATAAGAAGTATGGTTGTTTTCCAAATCCAAAGTAATGAATCTCAAAGTAATTATAATATGCAACATCAAGACACGTAGGTTGATAACAAGAGTAAGGAAACCACACCCATGAGCAATAAATATGAAGAAAAGAAGACCCAAAATATTATGAAATCAAGTTTTGCTAGAACATATCTACCATATTTTCTTTCGTTTTACGTGGATGTGACAGTATGCAATTTCGTCACATGTCAGAACATATACAATTTCGTCACATGACAGTGTGCAATTTCGTCATTGTGAATTTCCTCAAGGACCATATGGAAGGGAGATCTACTCTGCGACCAGCAAATCTGCTCGTCTTTGACTGGGCTGGGGGGAAACATGCTTGTGTGGACCTCACGGGGGTTTCCCCTTTGGTTGGTTTAAGGGAAAACGAGTTTGTAGCTGGGCAAACATCTAGAAAAGCAGAATCAAAGAAAGTGGATAAACATGCTAAAGCTTGCGCAGAGAACCAACACGTCATTGTTCCTTTTGCTTTTGATATCTTTGGATCCCCAGCACCAGAAGCTATCCACTTCTTAACTAGGGTTCAACGGGTCATCCACAACAATTGTTCATCCCTTAGGGGCAGGGGTTTGTCTTTGGAATATTAGGTTTGCAATTCAGAAAGGGGTAGCGGCGCAACTTGTTGCCCGGCTACCTTCTGTATTGATGTAAATTGGCAAATGTTTTTTATATTCGAGTTATGATAAAAAAAAACCTTTTATCAATATACAATTAGTCAAAATTACAATGATTGTGTAAAAGCATGAACAAATTTAGGGTAAATAACTAGTTCTCCAATATTTACAACCCAACTAGAAAACCAAACCTTGCGGGATGTTATGCCCTTTTTAGCGGCAATCACATCCCTTTGGTAGCATCACGCTTTACGACCCCACTTGTGACACTATTGACGTAGAGTAGAAACACAAAAGATGACAAAGAATACTTCTCAAAGAAATTTGATTAAATATTGAATGAACAAAACAATACATGATGACTCTTTTATAGGGATGTTTAATTTGACAGGTCTTTCAATTACAAAGTGAAAAATAAAATACTAAAATTGGGGACGTATGTGGACACGTAAATTGACTCAATCGAAGATTCACACATCTTAAGCTAGAAAAGGAAAGTACCGAAGATTAACGGAATTGATGGAAAATCTTGATTGACAAAGAGTCTTAAATAGTAAAATCCTGCTTGTCGAGAGCTTTTTGTACGCTGGTCACGTGCCCCTTAACTCCAATTCATTGCCCAAGTTATACAAGTTTAAAGTGTGGTCTTTCTACCATGTTTTCCCTTTTCCAATTAATTCAGAGAAGAGTCCATCAACTTTTGAATCAACTCCCAATTAAATGTATTTTATCTCCTAAAAAGACAGAAAACCCCATACGTTAACCCTTCAAAAACTGCTTAGAGAAATAAGACATTTTACTATTCCAAAAGAGCCGATGTACAAAAACCTTGATCTAGTGACACATTTTTTGTAGGGACCCAAGCATATGTGGAATTCCAACTTAAGATTCATTGTTTATTTAATCCTAACTAGTCTCAACATTTATAGGGTCAAGTTAATCACATCCGTTCATTAGTTGAGACCAATACGAGACACATGCCCACCCCCACCCACCCCATTCTAGTTAGGTCAAATGGCTTCAAATTATTTTATTGTGTGAAGAAGTAGCATACGGATTTATCTCAGCCAAGTTCATTTCAACTTTTTTGAAGTTCCAATTTTATCACTTTTTAACAACCTTTTTAATATAGAAATTTCTGAATTTAATGGGATTGACATGTCAACCTTTAATTAGGTAGAGAATGGACGAGCTAAGCAAAATATGGTCTCTTATTGGCTTGGCGACTTAAAACCAATTAAAAAGGTTACCTTTTCGAGTTATTTAAGATATATATCAACCATCATAAAACTGTCATAAGTTTGAAGACTATATTATTGGCTAGTATTAATTTGTTAGGCCTTCAAGCAAATTTATATAAAAATTTTCTAGCCACTAATAAATCTTGTGGATATAAACAATGGATGTTGATTTAGGGCTTCCATGATCGGTAAGTAGGCAGGATTCAATTTTGGCTTTGTTTCTTTATAACTAAGCATAATATTAAAGATTTTGATGCATATATAACTACTTTAAGAGACAAGGTTGAGTGCTTTATTAGACAATGATAACCTTTGTTTTGTTTCAATGGTTTATTGTATACTCTAAGACATGTTTAAGTGGCTGGGATTCTAATGTAGGTTTTGTCTCTAACTTATATGGGAGTAAAAAAAAAAGTCTAAAAAAAATAAGAACTTTGTAACAAAACTGACCCTAACTCTAAGACACAAGTTGGAGCAGAGTACCTAAGGGATCACATAGCGATATTGGTATAAAACAACAAGTAGCATGGTAGAAATAGAGAAACCCAAGAAATAAAAGTTCAAAAATACTTTAAAAACATAGTTTTTTTTAACAGCAAAGAATCTCACGTGTAAACCCACCCTGCTCGGTGCTATGTCCAATTGTCCATTTTTATTTTTATTAAAAGGGCAGTGGGGGACTGTCCATTTATTGGGCTTAAAGCGCCAAATGTTTCAAAACCATCTCACTGGTGAATTGGAACTAAGAACACTAAGGTACGAGTCGTACTAGGGATGAGTACAAGTCGTATATTGATACACGAACACTACAACGGATGCCATTGTTTTTTGTGGAGCGGTCAACAGGTCGTGCAAAGCTGCCAATGGTGTTGATTGTGACTGTGGTTCTGGGAGTGCTTGTTGAAATTGACGCACACAACACTCTCTCACACACACACAATCACATAAGAAACAGAACAAATTTTTTTATGTGATGCAACTAAAAGTACTTTATTATCAGCGCGCACATGGATCTACAAAGGTCGTACCCTATTTATTTATAATTACTAGATTAGGGTTAAAAAAATCTAAAACAGAAAAAAAACATTAATTTAGGCGATCATAATTTAGGAATGAATAAATAAGGTAGCTTGTCTAATTCCTCATTCTTTTCTGAAACGAGGAATTGGCTATATGGCAACCAGCCATACATAGCCCACACAATTGAGCTAGGGTCGACCACCCTAGCTTGGTCAAAAAGCCTTCACATTCCAACAATCTCTCCTTTGACGCTTTGATAATCTTCAAATTGTGCTCCATCTTGTAGCATAGCTAGGACTACCTCCACATTCCCAACAATCTCTCCTTTGAGGCTTTGATAATCTTCAAATTGTGCTCCATCTTGTAGCATAACTAGGACTAAGTCTATCTTTTTCTTTTAGTCGTTTCACTTAGTCTTCCAAAAATGAATCGCCTTATCACTTCTTGATTTCTTCATCAAGTTATTTGTAAGTTTTCTTTTATGTATCATTATCAACGCATAACCTACATCATCTTCCATGAAATTTGATAAACCTTGATTAATGCTTATAAATAATATTTAATAGGTTAATATATGTCAGACCAATTCCATATATCAACTTACATTAAACAAACGAATATAAAGATAGATATCTTACAATGTTGTGTCTAATATAACATGCCTCATCTAGAAAATTAAAAGAACGGTTGAAAGGTTAAACATTTGGTGAAAGTGTGAGTAGTGATCTCGTGTAGCAATCATACATGTCCGCTAACATCTTTTTCTCTAACAAAATATAAAGCAATCTCAACATGTTTCGTATGATCGGTTTGTAGTGATTGGGTATCGAGGGCCCAATCAAAGATAGAGTTTAAATGTGTTCCTTAGTATCCAACTAATTAGTAAGGGCAATCCTGACCCAAGAGCTTTAGAATGTGTCATTTTTGACCTTTCATAAACCATGGATGGTTTTGGGTTAAGTGATATAAGTCCAAGTGTCAGACCAGGTTAATTTAAAAATAGAGGGAATTAATTTACCGATCAAGTTGGGTTGATATTATAAAAAGAACAGGTCGAAATGGGTTGTTTAGGTTTTCTAAGAATAGGTTGATCTGCTCATTCTTCATCAAGATTGATGCTAAAATTGACCGACTCTGCTTCCCTTCGTTTCTTTGAGACGAGCCGGGATCTAGGGTTCAACCATCTTCTTCACGTTGTACAACTGGCACGACTCCCCTTTTGTTTCATCGATCATAATTTGGAGAGTAATAGAATTGAAATTCCAACCGTTTTATTGAACAATCAGCATTGTTGAAATATTGTCCAATTTCCATCAACCCCTTTGAATCCAAGTTTGATTTTTTGTCCAATTTCTGCTTAAAATCAAGCCGAAACAATGCAAACTAAAAGCATTGTTTTTGTTCATTTTTATCACCAAGTGTTCAATAAAAGTTCTCAATAAAAGCAATCACAATGGAGCTCTTGTCAGATTTAGTTATAAAACTATGGATAATTGCGACATGATTTGATCTTCTTTACAATTTATTAGTTATATAAAATATCATCTCTGCTAAAGTGCAAGAACTAGTTATCATAAACTTGACCAATTTTAATGCTAATTGTTTGTGTTTGAAGGCAGTTTTATAATTATTTTTATAATACACTAGGTAATACATAAGTGTTAATCCAATATAGGCCTTCTAATAATCTTAAACAAGTTTCAACCTTGAAGAAGCTTACAAGTTTTTTCTCACTTTTTCGTTTGTTTTTCTTAGAACAAATCTTTGTACTTTGAGTTTCTTTGGAATTCAATTAATCTGTTCTAGATGTTTTAAAATTTAGTAAGAGTTTCAAGTTTGACCAAAATTTTATTACTATTTTAAAGTTTGAAAGTATATTACAAGACTTGTTAATATGTGAGAAATTTATAACTATAATACTAAAGTAAATAAGTAATTCTTTAGAAATGGAAACTCTTCTTAATTTTAACCTTAAAAAGTCAAAGTCTGCAAAATTGAGTTGATATGAAGTAAAATTGATTTGTCCTTTTGAATTTAATCAATGTGTCAAATGTAGGTTTCCCGTTTAAGCAGCTTGTTGTTTTCATTTAACTTGACATACACCAACTTATTTACTAATGTGTGTTTTGAATCAAAGTGATATGTTTCTTTTTCAATGAAAAAAAGATTTTTTAAACTGACCCGACCTGGGGCCCAAAACCCATTTTATGAAGTAATTACCCGGGTTTGAACAAAAGTTTTTGGAATCTTTAAAGGTTGAATTGGTTTGGAATCAGATCATACCCGGGTTTGAACAAAAACTTTGATGTAATTACGAACAAAAACTTTGATGTAATTAGTAATTTGAACACATTGGTTGAATGGTTTAGTAACAATAATGAGAAAACAGATCATACCCGGGTTTCAGATATACAAACAATAAAGATCAATCTTACACAACGGATTTAAGATTTTACTTAAAAACAATGATCTCTAAGACTTGTTGATGAAAAACTAGTTGTAGACACCAACAACCATCTATCACATATAAATGGTGCAAGAATAACCTTCACTACACAAATAACTGATAATTATATGTTTTGTAAACCAAGAACAATGAACAAGCCCTTGTTTGAATTGAAACTTAGACACAATCGTTATCTCATAACACCAATGGTGTAACACCCCAACCCGGATGGGCTGACGTGTCACTATAACAGTGGATCAGAACAAAAGTCATAATTCCATTGATATTAAGTTAGGGTTACATTTCAAAAGATAGTTCATAGCCCCAAGGCCCAAAATACATAATTGTTTTATGAAAGGTGACAAACGTCTTCGGTTAGCATCCTATGGTTTATTCTTCACTCTTCACCCCGGCCAAAGTAACCTGTGAACCTGTGGTGAAATAAGATATATACGGAATGAGCCAAATGCCTAGTATGGAAGAATGACAAATAAACAAAAATGAAAATATATCACTGACAGAAGCACAGCACTAAAGAGCATAACATATATCTGAACTGAATCATATCATACGAATGCACCCAAAAGCTAAACAGAGGTGACATCCACAAAGTCTGTCACATGAGACAGTGCGGGTTGGCCTATCCGACATCCATCTCCAGAAACATACCTAGGATATACCCACACGCCTCCCACACTTGTACCTAGGGACGCCGTGAACTGATAACTCCGTCACGGGAGGAGACATAGAGCTTAGGGTAGCGGATCTCAGATAATCAGAAATAAATATAACACTAACATTAACAAATATTATAAGTATCAGAACATGCGATAATGAGCACAAGACAATCATAAACGTATCGCATGATGCATAATAGTTTTTGTTGGAGTAAGAAACAAACAGACGGTCAATTGAATCGAGGCTCGAAGACGTTGGAGTTTTCGAGAGATATATATACATACATATAATAAGGGTTTATAGCAAACGAACTAGATAACAAAGGGGAAGGGTTAAGGATCCGTACCTTGTTTCTTGATTGTTCTCTTAAAAATATATACTTGTCAAAGCGTATTCGTATAAACCTACACCGTGTTCATATATTTCATAAGGTTGTGTTGTACATAAAATTATATAAGTATTTGTTTGTTTATTTCATGTCTTGTCTAGAACCTCAGTTTGCTTAAGTAATCATTTATATAAATTAGTTTTGCATTAGATTGAAGAATACGTATTAGTGTTCATGATATTGTTTTCAGTTTTATAAAATATATAATAAGTAAACAATTATTAAATATAAATATTAATTAAAAATAAATGTTAGTCACAAGACTTGAACTTGTGACCTCTAGGTTGCAAATAAAAGACTTAACTAGTGAGCCACTTATTCCTTTATATTTATCTTATAAAATCTAGTTATTTAATAAGAAATATGATGTTAGAAAATCTAACAAAATAATGTCACCAGCGAGGTTTGAACCAAGACCTTTAGCTTCTAATTCCTAAGCCTTAACAAGTTGGATTACACCACCTTTTGATATGTATTTTGAAATCTGATGGGTTTAACTAATATTCTGATGAGTTTAAATAAAAATATGATGTATTATAAAGAATGCATCTTGCAAGATTTGAACCCAAGACCTCTAGGTTAGAGTATTAAACAGTGGACCATATAGTTATTTATGCTTGATTTATGAATTTTGATGTTTTATATAAAGATTCTGGTGCATTTAACAAAAATTCTGATGTTTTTATAAATCCTGATATTTTATCAGAAATTTTGATGCATTTTATCAGAATTCTGGTAAAAATATATGTCTCCAACAGGATTCGAACTTAAGACCTCTGGGTTGTAAACCAGCTGCTGAACCAACTGGGCTACAGGAGCCCTTGTGAACAAACAGCTTCATTATTTATTTATTTACTCAGGTCACTGGTTTATCTTCTTCTTCTTCTTCATACTTTATACAAAACTAACATTTACATAATAAAATCTACGTTCTATTTTCATTATAGATTAACATTAAAGTATCAAAAATATATATTTATTTTATGGTTGCCTTGATCAAAAACACGTTTCGGTTACGAAAGACGTCGTCGGAAAGTACGTAAGTATCGCCGGAATTATTATTTCTTCACCGGAAATGGTTTCGGTTGGTTTGTTTTTCATGGTTAAAGCTTCGAGTGGTTTAGTAGAGATAGTTTAATGGTTTAGTAGGCATAGTAGTGAATGAAAGTGAGGTCGGTGTGGTGTTCGGTTTCGGTTATGGTTACCAGAACCGAGTTTTCTTCACTAGAATAAAGTAAGGAAGGAATGGTATGGAAAGAAACTAAGCATGAAAAATGGGATGAGGAAAAATGAATGATCGATCCTCTATTTATAGAGGGGAAAGAAGTCTCTAGTTTCATGCAAGTTGTAAGAAGTTTGCAGAGATTTTTCCCAAAGTCAAGTTTGCATGAAATAATTCATGCATATTTTATTCAAATAAATTCCTAGCCATTCATTTCTATCCTATTGCCTGACAACTTAACCTATATCATTGCAATTTGCATTTGCAAATATTCTTATAAGTATATTATTATTATTACTATTATTATTATTATTATTATTGTTATTGTTATTATTTTCGGATAATACAACTATTACTCCCTTAAAAGAAATTTCGTGCTCGAAATTTGAAGATCTGGATACGGGTCAATATGATAATATCAAAGTGAGGGTTTCATAACAGATACGTTGATATATATGATTGAAGTCCCAAAAGTGCACATTTGTACATGTAATTCACAATTATGTTCATGACCATAATTGTCAATTACCTTACAACTATGCCCTAATAGTCCTTCTACCACACGTACAGAACCATACAGAAAGTCAACGGATAACAGAGTAACTATCGATACTAATATCTACCACAGATATTTAATCACAAATAAGAGATGTCCACATAAATCAAAATATGAGTTAACACTGAAAGATCAGGAATTTCATCACACATACACAAAGCAAGGTTCAAAGTTACCTAGACTAAAGGTTCTATGACTCAAATATACTTGGATATGCAGAATGCATTGATTTCTCGATTTACCAGGTTGCTTCTCCTCAGTATGGTTTTTCCACAAAACCTTAACGAAAGGAATCACTTTCCTACGCATAACCCTTTCCTGATGGTCTAAAATAGCTTCAGGTTATTCCTCATAAGAAAGATCCTCATGAATCGTACGCAACGGATAACTAATGACGTGGAGCGGGTGATAATTGTATCCTCTCAGCAAGGACACGTGAAAGACATTATGAACATGCGAGAGTTGAGGTGGTAGCGCCAGACGATACGAAACCCCTCCAACTCTCTCTAGAATTTCAAACGACCAATACAACGAGGGCTAAGCTTTCCTTTGATACCAAATCTACGGATACCACGGCAGGGTGATACTTTCAGAAATACATGGTCACCAACTTTGAATTCTAAAGCTCGTCTATGTTGATCCGTATAACTCTTCTGTCGGCTCTGAGCTTCCTTCAATTTCTCTCGTGCAATGGTGACTTTCTCATTAGTAATCTCGACTAACTCAGGTCCTTCAATGATCTTTTCTCCAACTTCTTCCCAGCATATTGGTGCTCGACACTTCCGATCGTACAAAAGTTCAAAAGGTGCCATACCAATACTTGCTTGCCAACTGTTCTTGTAAGAGAATTCAACAAGACACAAGTACTTATCCCAGTTTTCCAGTCCATTCAAGTGCACACGCATGGAGCATGCCTTCCAAAGTCTGAATCGTGCGTTCTGACTGTCCGTCTGTCTGCGGGTGGAAGGCGGTACTAAACTTCAATTGCATTCCCCAAGCTGCTTGGAAGCCTTTCCAAAATCGGGAAGTAAATCTTGGGTCTCTATCCGAAACAATTGAAGACGGTGTGCCATGGACTCGAATAATCTCCTAAAGGAAAATTTCGGGCAACTTGTTGACTGAAAATCCCCGTTGAATCGGTAGGAAGTGAGCTGACTTAGATAGTCGGTCGACTACAACCCATATAGTATCATTCTTCTTGAATGTCTTTGGCAAACTCGTAACAAAATCCATGGAGATTTCATCCCATTTCCATACGAGGATATCCAATGGCTGCAATAACCCACTAGCTCGCTGGTGCTCGATTTTCACTTGCTGGCAAGTGAGACACTTACTTACGTATCGGGCAATGTCACACCCCAACCGATGGCGGAAACATCGAGGCGGGACAAAAGAGATTGCTCATTGCTCACAACACTAATAGCGACAATATTTAATCAAACCAAATTTCATTTCATAAGAAAAATTGTCAAATACAATACATGGGAATTTCAAGATGACAATAACCAAGACAAAATTTGATACAACAATTATAAACCTAAACGTCTATGTGTGTATCTAGTCATCAATGCTACTCCAATTTCATAGCATCATCTTCATCAACTTGTAACATGTTTAATAGAGTTCAATGCAAAAGCAAAGGCGAGTACACAAGTTTGGTGATACATAGCTTAAGTATAAAGGTATAACTCGAATCCACATGTTAATCGTTATGTAAGGTAAATGTTAATCATGCAACACTAGATCAAACCCCGAGTTTCCACAAGTATAAACGAGCTTCCCTCGTTGCAAAAGCAACGAGACTAAAATGAGTATGAGAATCTTAACATAACCCCGACGGGTGGTATGCTACTCCTATAGCGCTATATATGTCAAGGTGGGCTAGCTAAGTTAATGATCAAGCATCTATAATTCTAGTATGTATCTAAGCATAACAAGTATTCATGTATTAACAGATGTAAAGCATAAGTTGTGATTTATGTATTTTGATAGGTAAACATGTTACAACCCGAAAGTGAGAAAGCGGTAAATGAGTCGAGTGTACTCACGGTTTTGCTAAGTGTTCCACTTAGAGAAATCCGCGAGCTTGTTTGTAGATTTGGGTTTGGCACCTTGTCCTTCTACAAGAAGAACATAGGCATGAGTAATGAGTTTTAACGGAAGATTCGGATTATCGAGCATGATTTCGGAATAAATAACAATAAAGTATTAAGATATAAAAATAGTCACAAAGGTGTAGCACGTGTTTTGACACTATGATAACCCATACGGGTTTGATGTGATTTCATTGGTTCGGGACCTATTAGAATCGTAACGAAGAACTACACACTTTAGTGATAAAACTTATTAACTTGATAGATGATTATGTAGTCATTATCAAGGGTTCGGTTTCTAGGATTGTATTATAGTCCATAATTATATATACATAATATTAAGCTAACTAACAATAATATCATATAAGACATGGAGGAGGTAGGAGGTAGAACAATCCATTTGGGAACCTCGCATGAGTTCACCACTACACAAGTTGTCATAGACAACAAGGAGGGTCAAGAACAATAGGAATGACAAGAATGTAAATGGTGTCACTATACCAAGTAACCAAGTAATTCTCAACCCAGTGAGCACGCTTCGACACACGTCGAAGGCTAGACGGGGTTGTGTTACTTTTCAACTAGCAAACTAGCTTGGGATAATGATGAGAAATCATCAAGTGATGTGTGGACTTAAGGTTAGGATAGCCGAAGCTAACCAAGGTAGTCACACAAGAACAAGTTCAAGACTTGCATCACTTGTGAGCTTAAAGCTCTATGAAAACAGAATGTTTGGAGTGTTAAAACACTCCTATTTACATGTATAACAACCTAGGTTAGTCTCCTTAATCACAAAGTGGATTAGAAGCTCAAGAACACTAGGATGAATGAAGAAAAGATGAGATTAAACAAGTTTTGAAAGTGTTTGAACAAAACAGAAAGTTTTAGAGTCCTTTAGGTGCATTTCGGGTCTGGATTCTCCATGGAGAACCCGTGGATTCAAACCTAAGGATTATGCAAGCATTTAGAAAGAAGAATCAAGTGATTTCGTTGAGTTTTGAGCAAGTTATGCTCACTTTAGTATGAAGGTATGAATCTGCTCAGATTTGAGTTTGCAACTGATTTGAGGATGATTTGAGGGAGGTTTGAGAGTGATTAGGGGGTGATTAAAGTGTGAAAATGTATGGAGGTCACTTGGTATTTATAAGGGATGAAGGTAGGGTGGTTAGGAAGTGATTAAATGGGGTTTAAGGCCATTGGGGAGAAGAGTTATGTGTGGATTCGTGCACACTTTGCGGCCAAAACACAATCTGAGCTGCCCAGAGGGTCTTACGGACCGTAAGGGTATCCCCTTGCGGTCCGCAAGGAACTGGTCCGGGACCAAAGTTTGATTTTTATTGTTTTGTTGCTTTGGAACGTGTTTTAGTGCATTTTTAAGATGTCTTATAGTATTTTATGAACATGACAAGTATTCTAAGCATATGGAACATGTTATAATATGTATGTAAGTATAAATTGAACGAGATCGAGTATAAACATCAAGTATAATGTATGTATGAAGCATAAATGTCACGCATATGTCACATTTTCGAGTATGAGCATCATGCGTATGTAAGTATGATTGTGTATAACAAGTATAGAGATAAAATGTTTATTCCATTATGATTCAAGTCTCGATTACCAAGGTTACAACGAAAGTATGAATATGAGATACAATGGTTTCCGAAAATAGAAATACAAACGACACTTCCTAAATATAGAAAGTATAGAAACGCGAGGCGTTACAGTCTCCCCTCCTTTAGGAAGTCCCAAAATTTAGGAAGATGCAACAAAGAGATGCGGATACTTAGTCTTCATATCACTTTCGAGTTCCCAAGTAAATTCAGCGCCACGTTTTCCTTCCCATCGAACCTTGACAATAGGGATTCGACTGCGCCTTAGTTGCTTGATTCCTCGGTCCATGATTTCGACCGGTTTCTCCACGAAATGCAACGTCTCGTTGATTTGAATATCTTCGAGTGGAACTTGAAGTCCTTCTTCGGCTAGGCATTTCTTGAGATTTGAAACATGAAACACTGGATGAATGTTGTTGAGCGCTTGAGGTAGGTCCAGTCGATACGCAACCTTGCCAATCCTTTCCAAGATCTTGAAAGGACCCACGTAGCGAGGAGCGAGTTTGCCTTTCTTACCAAAACGAACAACACCCTTCCAAGCGGATACCTTGAGAAGTACCTGATTACCAACAGTGAATTCCAAAGGTTTGCGTCTCTTGTCTGCGTAGCTCTTCTGACGACTTCGAGCCTTAAGGAGGTTATCACGGATTTGTAGGATCTTGTCCATCGTCTCTTGTATTAATTCGGGACCAGTGATCTGAACATCTCCAATCTCGTGCCAACAAATAGGCGAACGACACTTACGACCATACAATGCTTCAAAGGGAGCCATTTGAATACTGGCGTGATAAATATTATTATATGAGAATTCTACCAAAGAAGTGCGAAATCCCAATTGCCGCCAAAATCGATTACGTAAGAACGAAGAATATCCACCAAAGTTTGGATTGTAGGCTTGGTTTGACAATCAGATTGAGGATGAAAAGCGGTGCTGAGGTTAAGACGAGTGCCAAGGGCGGATTGAAACATTTGCCACAGGCGAGAGGTGAAACGAGCGTCACGATCAGAGATAATATCGAGAGGAGTACCATGATGACTGATGACTTCATCCGTGTAGATACGAGCCAATTTCTCGACTTTGTAATCTTCACAAATGGCGAGGAAATGAGCGGATTTGGTCAATCGGTCAATGATAACCCAGATGTTGTCATGACTAGACGAAGTACAAGGCAACTTGGTGATAAAATCCATGGAAATGCTCTCCCATTTCCAGACAGGGACTTTTGGTTGTTCGAGTAAACTAGAGGGACGTTGATGTTCGGCCTTGACTTTGGAACATGTGAGACACTTCGTGACGTAGAGAGCGATATCTTTCTTCTTCCTAGGCCACCAATAAGATGCACAGAGATCATGGTACATTTTATCAGCGCCAGGATGAATGGGGTATCGGGATTTGTGGGCTTCATCCATCAAGGTGTTTTGAAGGTTGAGATGATCGGGAATCCAAATACGGATAAGGTAGTAAAGAATACCATCAGGATTAGCTTCGAGTGGGTTTTCGACTCCACAATTCAACTCGTTATCGAGGTTACCCTCGTTAATAACGGCTAATTGTGCTTGGCGAATTAACTCGTGAAATTTTCCCACGATTTGGTAGCAACGAATACTATTAACATGAGTCTTACGACTGAGTGCATCGCACAACATTCGCCTTACCAGGGTGGTAGTAAATGTCACAGTCGTAGTTGTTTAACAATTCTACCCAACGACATTGACGCATGTTGAGTTCCTTTTGATCAAAGATATGTTGGAGGCTCTTGTGGTCGGTGAAGACCGTACACTTTGTACCATAAAGGTAGAGTCGTCAAATCTTTAATGTAAAAACAACTGCACCAAGTTCAAGGTCGTGCGTAGTATAGTTTTTCTCATGTATTTTGAGTTGTCTCGACGCGTAAGCGATGACCTTGTCCCGTTGCATAAGAACACAACCAAGGCCTTGGTTTGAAGCATCTCAATACATGACGAAATCGTCGTTTCCATCGGGGAGTGTAAGGATAGGAGCATTACAAAGCATGTCCTTGAGGGTTTGAAAAGACTCCTCTTGTTCGGGACCCCAAACAAAAGGTTTATCTTTTTAGGTCAAAGACGTTAAAGGAACAACGATTTTAGAGAAGTTCGAGATGAAGCGGCGATAATAACCAGCTAAGCCAAGGAACGAACGAATTTCAGAAGGCGATTTAGGTGCAATCCAATTTTTTACAGCTTCTATCTTTGCGGGGTCAACGTGAATACCGAGTTCATTGACGGTGTGACCAAGGAATTGAACCTCTTTTAGCCAAAATTCACACTTGGAGAATTTGGCATAAAGACGTTCGGTTCGCAAAAGCTGAAGGATAAGTTGCAAATGTCGCCCATGTTCTTCTTTCGTCTTGGAGTAGATGAGAATATCGTCGATGAATACGATTACGAAATGATCGGGGAAAGGTTTACACACGCGGTTCATGAGATTCATGAACACTGCATGCGCATTAGTCAAACCAAAAGGCATGACCACGAACTCATAGTGTCCATAACGTGTGCAGAAAGCAAGTTTTAGGTACGTCTCCCTCGAAAACTCGAAGTTGATGATAGCCAGAACGGAGATCGATTTTCGAGAAACACATCGCACCTTGAAGGTGATCAAAGAGGTCGTTAATGCGGGGAAAAAGATATCGGTTTTTGACTGTAAGTTATTTGAGTTCACGATAGTTAATACACGTCCGAAAGGATCCATCTTTTTTCTTGACGAATAAAACGGGAGCGCCCCAAGGAGAAGTACTAGGGTGTATAAAGCCTTTATCAAGAAGCTCTTGAAGTTGACTCGGTAGCTCTTGCATTTCCGAGGGTGCTAAACGATAGGGAGCTTTCGCAACAGGAGTTGCGCCAGGGATGAGGTCAATACGAAAGTCAACGGATCGAGGAGGCGGAGGACCAGGAAGATCCTCAGGAAAAACATCGGGAAATTGTCAAACGATGGGAACATCACTTATGCTTGGGCCTTTGTCTTTCTTTTCCACAACATGGGCGAGAAAGGCAAGGTACTCCTTACGTAAGTACTTGTTCGCTTGAATACACGACACAAGTTTGAGGCCTTTAGAAGGTTTCTCGCCATAGACGTGCAATGAATCGCCGAGTGGAAGAAGAAGGCGAATGAACTTTTCCGAACAAACAACTTTAGCACAAACTCGCCTAAGCCAATCCATGCCTACTATGATATCGTAACTTCCCAATTGCATGGGAATGAGGTCAATCGAAAACGTATGATCATTAAAATTCAAAGAGCAATTAGAATGAACGGAATCAACGGTGATGGATTTCCCGTTAGCGACTTCGACAGAGAAGGGATTAGGCAATTTGGAACGTTCGTACTTAAGTAAAGGTTCAAATTCAACAGACACAAAGCTTTTATCGGCACCAGTATTGAATACAAATGAAGCATAAATATGGTTGACAAGGAACATAACAGTGACGACGTCATTGGAGCTTTGAGCCTGAGCAGAGGTGAGCATGAAAGCTCGTCTTTTAGCAGGCTGAGGCTGTTGCTGCTGTTGAAGTTGAGGCTGCTGGTTGAGTTGGGGACAAACGTTGGCGAGATGGTTGAGATTGCCACACTTGTAACATGCTCGCACAGGAGCAGTTTGACGTTGAGGTTGAGGTTGGTTGGGAATCAAGGCTTGGTCTTGGGTAGTTCTGAGGGGTTGACGACAACGGTCGGCGAAATGCCCAAACCTGCACAGTTCACGCATTTGCGGCACGGGGCGGTTGCAAGATGGTGGTAGGTGCACCGTTCACACTTGGGCCAAGTCCTGGTGTAGTTTCTTTGGGGTGGCTCAGTGTTTGGGATAGTGGATAGGGAGTTCAATGGTGTTGGGTTAGGCGGAGTCCCAACCGCGCAATACTGAACAGAAGCCTTCCGCTTCTTGTTCCTATTGTTTTGTTTCTTGGCTTGAGAGGGTGAGGGTTCAGCAGTGGGGGTATTGGTGGTAGCTTGATGCGCATTCTTCGTGGAGACCTTTTCATAAGCTCCATGGAGAATGCAGTTGTGATTAAGCTCGATAGCGATGCTATAAGCATCTTCGATGGTTTTTGGGCTTGCGGCGGCTACATGGTTCATCAATTTAGGGGAGAGGCAACGAATAAACTTGGAGATTGCCTTGGGAACGGTATCCACTTGTCCAGGACAAAGGATACTTATGTTTGAAGCGTGCGACCAGTCCTTCGGCGTCGCTCCCCTTTTGGGCAAGATTCCAGAATTCGTTTTCAAGTTTCTGGGTCTCGTTGAGGGGGGCGGAGTTGGTCCTTCATAAGTTGCCTTAGTTTTTCCAAGATAACGCGTGGACTGCTTCATTGCCACGTTTGTTTCTCTCAGTCGTCCACCACCCGAGGGCTCTCTCACGAAAGACCCTTGTGGCGTTCAAGGTTCGGAGCTATCAGGGCATCCGCTTTGCAAAAAGGTGAGTTCGATCGCGTCGAACCAGTTCATCATCGCGGTAGCGCTATCATTACCAGTGAATTCCATGGGCTTACAAGCCATGAACTGTTTGAACTGGAACATTGCTTTGGGAGGGTCCACCTTTGAGTCAACAGAGGATTTGGGGGTTTCATTGATGGTTTGGATTTGGCTCACAATGTTGGGGATAATCTTAGCCATCTGCTCGGCCATTTGTTCCGCGACTAACCCTACCAATTCTTGCTTGAAGATAGAGTCCCATTGGTTGTTTGAAACCTTCTTGGAACCCTTGGATTTCTTGGATGAACTTGGAGAAGACATCTAGGGTTGAAATAGAAAGGAAAAGGATGAGACTTGATCATAATGTAAAAATAAGTTTTTACATGTATAAGCATGGATAATTCACGTATGTTGCATGTATTTGATGAGTATTCAACATGTATTGGCATGTATAATCACGTATGGATGCGTATAAGGAGTATAAACTTAGTTTGTTCACGAGGATTATTATTGTTTTGATTGCGAGAGACGTACAAATTGTGTAACGGTTTGAAATGAATAAGGTAACAAGTATAAAATCACATAAAAATGGAGATAACATAAAAGATTGGCTCAATAAAACATGGGATTGTTTCGGGTAGAGAAACGTGGACTATTCCAAAGTGATTCGTAAGATCTTTCGAGTTAGGGTACATGCTTTGGCCTAATAGGTAAAATGCTCTCGTCGAGGAGCGATTAACGGCATTTCACCCTTCCAGTTACTACATGTCCCTAGTCGATCAAAAATTCGAGACTTTGGCGAGATTGAAAATCGAGGAACGGGACTTAATCGATAAGGTGCGGATTTCACCCCTAACTTGACGATTTCGTACCCTAAGTGTGGTTGTTTCTTACTAAATGAGGAGCATATTCCGACTCGTTTGTATGATCCACTAGAGTATGAAATAGAAGTTTTCCATCAAGGTGTGGATGTTACTCCTAACTTGATGGTGTAACTTCGTGAAAAATCGAATACGCGGAATGACGGATTTCACCAAAAATTGTAATTCATTTGACCTATCTTGGTGCAAATCGCCTCGTTTGCATCATGAGTGTCTTCAAGTCTTCAAGTGTATTGTGCAAACGTCTTAGAAAAAGACGTTATGTAAGTTTTAAGACCAAAAGAAAGGAAGAAGTAATGAAGGAAGAATAAAGTTTTAAGCATAGCATAGGAATGGTAAAAAAATGGGCACTTAAACTATAGACTAAGTCAAACATGGCAATTCTACCTAATTCCCTATTGTTATGGCTCTGATACCAATCTATCACACCCTAACCAATGGCGGAAACATCGAGGCAGGACGAAAGAGATTGCTCATTGCTCACAACACTAATAGCGACAATATTTAATCAAACCAAATTTCATTTCGTAAGAAAAATTGTCAAATACAATACATGGGAATTTCAAGTACGACAATAACCAAGACAAAATTTGATACAACAATTATAAACCTAAACGTCTATGTGTGTATCTAGTCATCAATGCTACTCCAATTTCATAGCATCATCTTCATCAACCTGTAACATGTTTTAAAATAGAGTTCAATGCAAAAGCAAAGGCGAGTACACAAGTTTGGTGATACATAGCTTAAATATAAAGGTATAACTCGAATCCACATGTTAATCGTTATGTAAGGTAAATGCTAATCATGCAACACTAGATCAAACCCCGAGTTTCCACAAGTATAAACGAGCTTCCCTCGTTGCAAAAGCAACAAGACTAAAATGAGTATGTATCTTAAATAACCCCGACGGGTGGTGTGCTACTCCTATAGCGCTATATATGTCAAGGTGGGCTAGCTAAGTTAATGATCAAGCATCTTAATTCTAGTATGTATCTAAGCATAACAAGTATTCATGTATTAACGGAATGAGCATGTAAAGCATAAGTTGTGATTTAAGTATTTTGATAGGTAAACATGTTACAACCCGAAAAGTGTGAAAGCGGTAAATGGGTCGAGTGTACTCACGGGTTTGCTTAAAGTGTTCCACTTAGAGAAATCTGCGAGCTTGTTTGTAGATTAGGGTTTGGCACCTTGTGCTTCTATAAGAAGAACATCGGTATGAGTAATGAGTTTTAACGGAAGATTCGGATTATCGAGCATGATTCGGAATAAAGAATAAAAAAGTATTAGGATATAAAAATAGTCACTACGGTGTAGTACTCGTTTTTGACACTATGATAACCTATACGGGTTTGATGTGATTTCATTGGTTCGGGACCTATTAGAATCGTAACGAGGAACTACACACTTTAGTGATAAAACTTATTAACTTGATAGGTGATTATGTAGTCATTATCAAGGGTTCGGTTTCTAGAATTACATTATAGTCCATAATTATATATACATAATATTAAGCTAACTAACAATAATATCATATAAGTCATGGAGGAGGTAGGAGGTAGAACCATCCATTTAGGAACCTCGTATGAGTTCACCACTACACAAGTTGTCATAGACAACAAGGAGGGTCAAGAACAATAGGAATAACAAGAATGTAAATGGTGTCACTATACCAAGTAGCCAAATAATTCTCAACCCGGTGAGCACACTTCAACACACGTCGAAGGCTAGACGGGGTTGTGTTACTTTTCAACTAGCAAACTCGCTTGGGATAATGATGAGAAATTATCAAGTGATGTGTGGACATAAGGTTAGGATAGCCCAAGCTAACCAAGGTAGTCACAAAAGAACAAGTTCAAGACTTGCATCACTTGTGAGCTTAAAGCTCTATGAAAACGGAAAGTTTGGAGTGTCAAAACACTCCTATTTACATGTATAACAACCTAGGTTAGTCTCCTTAATCACAAAGTGGATTAGAAGCTCAAGAACACTAGGATGAATGAAGAAAAGATGAGATTAAACAAGTTTTGAAAGTGTTTGAACAAAATAGAAAGTTTTGGAGTCCTTTAGGTGCATTTCCATGTTTGGATTCTCCATGGAGAACCTGTGGATTCAAACCTAAGGATTATCCAAGCATTTAGAAAGAAGAATCAAGTGATTTCGTTGAGTTTTGAGCAAGTTATGCTCACTTTAGTATGAAGGTATGAATCTGCTCGGATTTGAGTTTGCAACTGATTTGAGGATGATTTGAGGGAGGTTTGAGAGAGATTAGGGGGTGATTAAAGTGTGAAAATGTGTGGAGGACACTTGGTATTTATAAGGGATGAAGGTAGGGTGGTTAGGAAGTGATTAAATGGGGTTTAAGGCCATTGGGGAGAAGAGTTATGTGTGGATTCGTGCACACTTTGCGGCCAAAACACAATTTGACCCGTCCAAAGGGTCTTACGGACCGCAAGGACCTAGTCCGGGACCAAAGTTTGATTTTTATTGTTTTGTTGCTTTAGAACGTGTTTTAGTGCATTTTTAAGATGTCTTATGGTATTTTATGAACATGACAAGTATTCTAAGCATATGGAACATGTTATAATAGGTATGTATGTATGTATAAATTGAACGAGATCGAGTATAAACATCAAGTATAATGTATGTATGAAGCATAAATGTCACGCATTTATAAATATGTCACGTTTTCGAGTATGAGCATCATGCGTATGTAAGTATGATTGTGTATAACAAGTATAGAGATAAAATGCTTATTTCAATTATGATTCAAGTCTCGATTACCAAGGTTACAACGAAAGTATGAATATGAGATACAATGGTTTCTGAAAATAGAAATACAAACGACACTTCCTTAATATAGAAAGTATAGAAACGTGAGGCGTTATAGGCAACATCTTCCTTCATGCCATTCCACTAGAAGTTCCGACGTATGTCTCGATACATCTTCGTAGATCCTGGGTGGATAGAAAATGGTGAGCTATGTACCTCGGCTAACAATGATTCACGAAGGGCGGAATCATCTGGCACACACAGTCTCTTGGCACATCAAATTACTCCGTGTTCGTCTATACGAAACTCTGATTGCTTACCCACCTCAAGATTTTGCACAATTTCCCAAAGTTCTCCATCGTTCTTCTGTGCATCCTTAATTCGAGAGATGTGGTCAGGTTATATCTGCATTCTCGCTAAGTAGCCATCAGCGTTACCATATTGGATGGCGACACCCATCCTATCAAGATCTAAAATCATGCAAGGTTGAAATTGAAGACAAGATACAACTCCGACATTTTTCCAACTCAGGGTATCAGCTACAACGTTAGCCTTTCCAGGGTGATACTGAATATTAGCATCATAATCCTTCAAAAGTTCCAACCACCTTCTTTACCTCATATTCAACTCCTTCTGAGTATATATATATACTTGAGGCTTTTGTGGTCAATGAAGATGTCATAGGTCTCGCCATACATATAGTGACGCCATATCTTCAACGCGAAGACAACTGCGGCTAGTTCCACATCGTGTGTCGGGGTAATTAACTTCATAGGGCTTTAGCTGACGCGATGCATAAGCAATAACCTTCCCATGTTGCATTAACATGCAACCTAAGCCTTTCTTGGAAGCATCATATAGATGTGATAACCGCCTGATCCAGAAGGAAGAGTGAGTATCGGAGCAGATACGAGGCATTTCTTTAACTCTTCAAAGCTCTTTTCGCGTTCCTCGTTCCATGAGAACTTAACTCCTTTCCTCAAATGTTGTGTGAGGGGTAAGGCAATGGTGGAGAATCCTTCAACAAACCTTCGGTAGTAGCCTGCTAGACCCAGGAAACTCCGAACTTCAGTGGCAGAGGTTGGTCTAGGCCATTTCGTGATTGCCTCAACCTTTGAAGGGTCCATTCCGTCTGCTGACACAATGTGGCCCAAGAATGCTACTTTATTGAGCCAGGACTCGCATTTCGAAAACTTTGCATAAAGCTTCTTCTGTCGCAAAGTTCTTAGCACTACATGCAGATGTCTTTCATGTTCCTTCCGGCTCTTAGAATACACCAAGATGTCGTTGATAAAGACTATGACGAATTTGTCCAAGAAATTATGGAATACTCGATTCATCAAGTCCATGAAGACTGCAGGTGCATTGGTTAGCCCAAAAGGCATAACCAAGATCGGATATCTATCTTCGAGAAGAACTTAGCACCCTTAAGTTGGTCAAAGGGATCATCAATGCGGGGCAGAGGGTACCGATTGTGAATGGTAATCTTATTCAGCTCCGGTAGTCAATGCACAACTGCATACTACCATCCTTCTTCTTGACGAATAAGACAGGTGTACCCCAAGGTGAAACGCTTGGTCTTATAAATCCCATTTCTAACAGCTCTTGAAGTTGCTCCTTTATCTCCTTTAGTTCCAATGGAGCCATACGATACGGTGCTTTAGAGATAGGCTTGGCACCAGGGATCAAGTCGATAGTGAATTATATCTCACGGTCAGGTGGTAGTCCCGGTAGTTCATCCAGAAATACGTTAGGATACTCACGAACAACAAGATGGCTATCGATGCCATTTCCAATAACAGAGGTATCTTTAATCGAAGCTAAGAATCTAGCACAACCGTGCAAGATTAACTTATGAGCTTTGAGCGCAGAAATAATCTTAAGAGGCTTATGGGGTTGAACCCCCTGATAAATAAGATCAGGATGACAAAGATTGCCAAATATGACACGTTTAGAATAACAATCAATAGCCACACAGTGGCAAGTTAACCAATCCATCCCAAGGATCACATCAAAGTCACACATATGCATCGGAAAAATATCCGCGTTATACACAACAGATTCTATCGGATAGGACAATCTTTATAAACGTGAATGATCAAGACGGAGTTCTCCATAGGAGTAGAAATAGACAAAGCGTGTTCTAGCGGTGTTGGTGCGATCTTAAGGTATCTAGTGAACGAGTTAGAAACTACGGAAGGTGTCGCTCCCGTATCGAATAACACGTAGATACTACGTTCACCAAGCTGAAGGGTTCCAGACACTTACTTGAGGCGTTAGCAGCATCTGTAGCAGAAAGTGAAAACACTCTTCCTTCAGTGTTTGGTGGTGCTACATTCCTTCCAGTAATTCTCTTAGTATCTGGCTTGGTACAGTTGTTAATCATGTGCCCGGTCTAGCCACATCTGAAGCATGTTCCTGCAGCCCTACGGCATACTCCGTGATGTTTCTTACCACAAGTGTTGCATAAAGAACTCGTGATCTGATTCTGGTTCATCGGTTGAGCCATATTAGGTCCTCCATTAGGCTGAGTCTAATTCTGGACAGGGATTCTGATTGAGGGGCCTTGGCTTCCAAAGACGTGTCTGATTTCCAGGGTTTCGATTTGCTTGAACTCTACGGTCCTGATGGTTTGCAGCAGTAGCTGACTGGCCCTTAGCCTGTTTGGGAAGTCCATCCTTGTCTCTATTCTTGCTTTCCCCAGTCCGAGATAAAATTCTTTCTCTCGAACTCAAAAGTCTTAATTGCATCTGCCACCTCAGTGATGTCCTTGAACTTCATGAACATGATCGATTCCAAATTCGATCATTAACTACCCACTTGCACTTCTCAGCTTGAACTGCGGCAGATCCTGCTGCTTCTCCCACAATACTGGCCAATCTTGAGAATCGAGTAATAAACTCCGAAGCAGGCTCGTCGATCCCTTGTCGAATAACAGCATACTCCCTTATGTGAGCTTCCCTGTCAGTAGTCGAGAAATATCTATCGTAAAAGATGGTACGGAATTCAGCCCATGAGAGAGTAGCAACGTAAGCATCTCCTCCTTTGACTTGTTTGTGTCCTTCCCACCAAGTCTGTGCATCGTCTTTTAGCTTGAAGGTGGCCAACCTGACCTTGTACTGATCTAACTCCAAGTACTTCAAAGATCTTCTCTATATGAGCTATCCAGTTTCGTGCCTCAATCGGAGTAGCAGCGTGGCTGAAAGTTTTTGGGTGTTGCCTTTGGAAATGACGGAGCCACACATGGATACCTTCAGAAGTGTTGTCGGTGGTATTCTCACCAACGACGACGCCAGAATTAGGGTTAGCGCGTCATTGAGTTTGTTGCATAACAACCTCTACGGTTTGAGCAACGAGGTTCGGAAGTAGTCCGGCAAATGCTTGGTTAATAGCAGAAACGATGTTCGGGTCAGCTGGGGTTTCGTTTGAGGTAGTGTAGTTAGGCTGACGGTTAGTTGTGTGGGTGTTCCTACGAGTTTGACGACGAGGAGGCATCTATAAAAAGTAGATGCACGAGTTAGAATATGAAAGTGGTGATGAGAACTAGGAACACTTAGCAGGATTCTATCCTAGACGTCTACCCCAACCTCACAGGCCTAATTACTAATGTTTAAGTTTTCTACAGGAAATAGCCTTGGCTCTGATACCATAGCTGTAACACCCCAACCCGGATGGGCTGACGTGTCACTATAACAGTGGATCACAACAAAAGTCGTAATTCCATTGATATTAAGTTAGGGTTACATATCAAAAGATAGTTCATAGCCCTAAGGCCCAAAATACATATTTGTTTTATGAAAGGTGACAAACGTCTTCGGTTAGCATCCTATGGTTTATTCTTCACTCTTCAGCCCGCCCAAAGTAACCTGTGAACCTGTGGTGAAATAAGATATATACGGAATGAGCCAAATGCCCAGTACGGAATAATAGGCTCAAATGGCAAATAAACAAACAACTAAAATGATATCACTCACAGAAGCACAACACTAAAGAACATAACATATATCTGAACTGAATCATATCATACGGATGTACCCAAAAGCTAAACAGTGGTGACAGCCACAAAGTCTGTCACATGAGACAGTGCGGGTTGGCCTACCCGACATCCATCTCCAGAAACATACCTAGGATATATCCATACGCCTCCTAGTTGCTACGTACCACACTTGTACCTAGGGACGCCATGAACTGATAACTCCGTCACGGGAGGAGCATGAGAGCTTAGGGTAGCGGATCTCAGATAATCAGAAATAAATATAACACTAACATTAACAAATATTATAAGTATCAGAACATGCGATAATGAGCACAAGATAATCATAAACGTATCGCATGATGCATAATAGTCTTAGTTGGAGTAAGAAACGAACGGACGGTCAATTGAATCGAGGCTCAAAGACGTTGGAGTTTTCAAGATATATATATATATACATACATATAATAAGGGTTTATAGCAAACGAACTAGATAACAAAGGGGAGGGGTTAAGGATCCGTACCTTGTTTCTTGATTGTTCTCTTAAAAATATATACTTGTCAAGCGTATTCGTATAAACCTACATCGTGTTCATATATTTCATAAGGTTGTGTTTGTACATAAAATTTTATAAGTATTTGTTTGTTTATTTCATGTCTTGTCTAGAACCTCAGTTTGCTTAAGTAATCATTATATAAATTAGTTTTGCATTAGATTGAAGAATACGTATTTGTGTTCATGATATTGTTTTCAGTTTTATAAAATATATAATAAGTAAACAATTGTTAAATATAAATATTAATTAAAAATAAATGTTAGTCACAAGACTTGAACTTGTGACCTCTAGGTTGCAAATAAAAGACTTAACCAGTGAGCCACTTATTCCTTTATATTTATCTTATAAAATCTAGTTATTTAATAAGAAATCTGATGTTAGAAAATCTAATAAAATAATGTCACCAGCAAGGTTTGAACCCAAGACCTTTAGCTTCTAATTCCTAAGCCTTAACCAGTTGGATTACACCACATTTTCATATGTATTTTGAAATCTGATGGGTTTAACTAATATTCTGATGAGTTTAAATAAAAATCTGATGTATTAAAAGAATGCCTCTTGGAAGATTTGAACCCAAGACCTCTAGGTTATAAGTTAGAGTATTAACCAGTGGACCACATAGTTATTTATGCTTGATTTATGAATTTTGATGTTTTATATAAGGATTCTGGTGCATTTAACAGAAATTCTGATGTTTTTATAAATCCTGATATTTTATCAGCAGGATTTGAACTTGAGACCTCTGGGTTGTAAACCAGCTGCTGAACCAACTGGGCTACAGGAGCCCTTGTGAATAAACAGCTTCATTATTTATTTATTTACTTAGTTCACTGGTTTATCTTTTTCTTCTTCAAACTTTATACAAAACTAACATTTACATAATAAAATCTACCTTCCATTTTCATTATACATTAACATTAAAGTATCAAAAATAAAAATTTAGTTTATGGTTACCTTGGTCAAAAACACGTTTCGGTTACGAAAGACGTCGTCATAAAGTACGTAAGTATCGCCGAAATTATTAGTTCTTCATCGGAAATTGTTTTGGTGGGTTTGTTTTTCGTGGTTAAAGCTTCGAGTGGTTTAGTAAAGATAGTTTAATGGTTTAGTAGGCATAGTAGTGAATGAAAGTGGGGTTGGTATGGTGTTTGGTTTGGTTATGGTTACCGGAACCAGGTTTTCTTCACTAGAACAAAGTAAGGAAGGAATGGTATGGAAAGAAACTAAGCATGGAAAATGGGGTGAGGAAAAATGAACGACCGATCCTCTATTTATAGAGGGGAAATAAGTCTCTAGTTTCATGCAAGTTGTAAGAAGTTTGCAAAGATTTTTCCCAAAGTCAAGTTTGCATGAAATAATTGATGCATATTTTATTCAAATAAATTCCTAGCCATTCATTTCTATGCAATTGCCTCACAACTTAACCTTTACTATTGCAATTTGCATTTGCAAATATTATTATTATTACTATTATTATTATTATTATTGTTATTATTTTCTTCTATTACAAATGGTGTAAAGAAAAACTAATAATCACAAGTTTACGACAATACTCACAATCAAATAAACATTCTTAATAAAAAAGTAAACAAGAACAATGTTTCAAACCCAATTGTGTAAAAATAAACCCTGACACTTATAGTCCTACACCCGAGAATGATCTTGACGGAATTAGCCGCTCATAGCTATGGAATTCATCTTCCAATCTTCAATTTTTTGGTTTTCAATCTTCAGTCTTGTCTTACTGAAAGAATTGCTTCAAGACTCTTTCCAAAGCTCCCAAAGGTCCCGAAACCTGAAAATTTTCGAAATGGGTGAAACCCCCTTCTTTAACTTTAACTGGTCAAAGATGTTGATTCCACGAAATGTCTTCAGAAACTATCATCAATGCCATTGCCCTTTATCTGACACGGTGCTGCCTTGGTTGACGCTGGAGTGCGGCAGCCAATACGCCATTGATGTGAGCGACGTCAGTACTGGCGCCGTCGACACCACTTTAGCTAGTTTTCCTCGTTGTCTCGTTTTAGCACTCTTGTTCTTCCTAATTTCATCCCCAAAGCCCCAAAAGTTTCAAAAATGCACCTTAAACCCGTTGCAGCCTCAAAAATACAAACCCTCTGAAAGTAGTGTATTCTAAAAGTAAATTTCGCATATATTAGCAAAATTAAGCTTGTTAAGCTTTGGAATTTTACCAACCCATCATGTAGTGGATTACTTGACAAATAATTAACACTGGTTGATCACGAAAAAGAATGTGACGTTATGTTAAGTAGGGGTGCTAAACGGGTCGTGTTCGCGGGTTGGCGGGTTCAACCCGACCCGAACCCGAAAATTTTACACGAACCCGAACCCGACCCGAACCCGAAAATCGTAACACGACCCGAAGTTTTGTGGGTTGACCCGAACACGACCCGTTTAACCCGAATTTTTTAATTTTTTTCTAAAACTAATATATTAAAATTAAAAATTACTTAAAAACACAAATGTATATAATAATATCATATTTAAATTATAAAAGCTATGTTAATTTCTCATTTTAAGTTATAATCATGGCATAAAATACACGCCCCATTTAATTTATGAGATAAAATATATTGTAAAAAATTATAATATAGTATAAATGTGTTAAACGGGTCAACCCGCCAACCCGACCATGTTGACCCGAACCTGACCCGTAAACCTAAACGGGTTCGCGTGTTCAACCCGAAACTGACCCGAATCCGTTTAGACGAAACCTAAACCCACGAATTTCGTGTTAGGTTCGTGTCGGGTTTCCGGGTCGTGTCAGAAATTCACACCCCTAATGTTAAGTAAGCACAAAGTCGTCAAGATCTATATATATATATATATATATATTCAAGTACACAATAACGAGAAACCACTTGGTGTTTCGAGACCACAATACAAGATTATCAAGAGAAATATACAAAACTTAGTGTGGGGGGGGGGGGGGGATATAACATGATATGCATCATGTATGCAACTATTGGATCAACACATGAAGCAAAAAAAAAATTTTAATGGCGACATTAACAAAAAGCTAGTTACCGACGGATTACCGATGACCAATCCATTAGGTTTCAAGCTTTTGCCGGAGAAAGGCCCATCAGTAATTAATAATTAGTCGGTAAAGAGTCAAACTTTGGCCAACGAAGTTAAAAGTTGATCGAAGGATGAGCGTCACTAATGCATCGGTAAATTCTCTATCGGGAACTCGTCAATAAAATGTTCAAGTTTTCCATCAGAAAGATTATCGTGCCCATGATCATTATACTGATAAAGCATCACCAACATATTCTTGTTGGTAATGACTATCACCAACGGATGTGTCCGTCGGTGCATAATTATATAATCTTGATATATTTTGATTATATTATTATGTAATTATATGCGTATGTAGTGTACGTTTATACATATTTTGTGTAATTAAATAGATACGTTAGGTAATTATATGCATATGTTTAGTAATTATATACATATATAGGGTAAATTACACTTTTCGTCCTTTATGTTTGTACTGGTTTGCAATGGATATCCTTTAACTTCAATAATTACAATCACAATCCTTTATTTGAAAAACTCGTTACAACTTTCGTCCTTTAGCACTAACAAGATTAAAAATTCCAGTTAAGTTAGAACATGTGCCTAGCACATAAGGGTAAACGGTAATTTCACTTTATTATATATAAAACCCTATCTTTTCTCTCACCCATCTCTTTCTCCCTCTTTCTCTTCAACCAACCTCCACAAACCACCGTTACCACCACCGAATCCCAGCCGCCGCCGCAACCACCGTATCCAACATACACCACTTCTCTGTCTTTCTCTTCAAATCCGCCAGTTCCTTCCCTCTTTCTCTTCAAATCTCCCACTTCCTCCCCTCCCCCCTCTCTCTCACACACACACGGGATAAAAGCAAAGCCCGATTGAAGATGGATCGAGATATATACAACCGGAAATCAAAGGATAAAGAACGGTATGATAAACCAAGTGTCGTAATAGAACAAACCCTTCAAAAGCAAAGCCCGATTAAGGATGATGAAGATTCGTTAAAAAAGCCTGACCCACTTGAGGACGATTCTGATGTTTCCGATTCAGTTTGCGTAACAGAATCAGTTCTACGTCCAGATTCAGACGATAGAGATTCAAGCCCGGTCAACTGGGATACCGACACTCCCGAACAACTTCATCCATCCACAGAAACCTGCAGCAGCGGTGTTGTTGGTCCAACCAGTAAACCGATAAAAAGACTAGTTTGACGTCCAGTTTGACCCTGAAAACATTATTTCTTTCACAAGGACGATTATTTCCCTTTGTACCTAAGTGTGTATAATCCTAAGCAACCTCTATCCACCTTTAATATCCACATGTCAAAGGTTTGCCTAACGACAAAATTGGCTACTTTTATTTGTCAGATCATCAAACACTAAAACTAGGTTGTTTTATTATATTTCACTTTTTTTTTCACACAATAGTAATTCACCCCAATAGATAAACAAGTAAGAATTTCTCTTTTATTAAATGATGAATTTTTTGAAGATTATTATAAAAATACGAGTGTTACAATTTACAAGGTTGGCAACCGTTGATCATCAAGCCAATACATGTAAATATAGCCAAAAAAAAAAACTATAATATCTAGTGTAACAGCATCTCATTATGCAGAGCTTCAATTTTTATGTTGTCATCAGCTTAGTGAAAATATCGAAAGAATCATTCTTATAAAGGTTGTTTTCTCAATGCCAAACATACCATCACTTACCAATACTCTGATAAAGTGATTAATCATCTTAATTACTTCCAAATCCAACCTATTATGAAACACCATATTCTTGGTGAGAAAAGCTTGTCACGCTAAAGAACATTGTCTTTTAAGTTTCATGACCAACTCTACCAAGAACTTCTTCAACAATATAAGCTCCTTGTTGGCTTATCCGGTCGATGGCGCATTGATTCTATGCTTGAAAAGGCAACATTGTTGTGTATTGTGGACATCCATATAACAATTTTCCCCTAATAGAGCCGTTGCACATTCAGACTCCCATATCATGGTGGCGATCAAATCAGACTTGACAACTCAACATTAACTTCAAGAACCGACGAATAGAGCTCTTTTATCCTTGGTAAGCAATTAACGACGGATATAGGCATTAGCCGGTATTATGAGCTAGTGATGGAGCTAGAGAGGGGTTGTTTATGATACCTACTTAACCAACATGCTTGAAAGTTTAGAATAAAGTTTCTAACCCTGAAAATGAAAGGTATAGTCAATCTATCACATATTTCAGTTGTTTACATATCCAAAGCCACCACCTTAAACAGTCACAACTACTTAAGAATCAGTGAAAGAAAACTAAAGTTAAAACCTTTTGTCTTTATATTAGTTTCCTTCTTTTTGTCATAAAAAACAATATTTTATAGAAATATATTGCAAACCATTTCAAAGGTGCAAATCCTGTTCAGTTGTAAACTCGAGCTTTTCTTTTTGTTTGTTTTTTACCCGCAGGTTGCACCCTTTATTAAACTTTAAAACAAGAGTTAAATGCTTGGTTGGTTCCTGTGGTTTGCAAAAATTGCAGACTTGGTCCTAAGGGTTCACTAATTACACGCTTGGTCCCATTGGTTGTAATTTTTAAACTCAGGTGGTCCTTAACACTAACCTTTGTTAAATTTTTCAGTTAAGTCTTTGTAAAATGACGAAATTATCCCTGAACAACTAAAAAAATATATATGAACTCACCCCTCATCTTCTTCTCCCCATCTCTCTCTTTGTCTCTCTAACCCACCACCACCACCTCCACCTTCAACCCACCATCACCACCACTCCACCTTCAAGTCTGCAATTTGTTCAGCCCTCAAAATTCAAATTGTCATTTACAAATTCAACATATTGTTCAAGAAACGATGCTAACTTTTGACAATTACGATAACAACCATTAATTGTAGAACATCATTGGTGTTGAAGTTGCAAACATCGAACATGAATTTCAAGTTTCAATAACTATAATACAAGGGTCATACATGAGTATGAATCGAACGTTACAAGCACGATGGTTTCGGCGAATATAGGCGGAAACAGAAACACAACGGTTCAAATTTCACAAAGATGTTGGAAAAATAAAATTCATTAATTATTAACTGTATATTTCAAGTAATTAACTCCATCAGATTTCCTAGCAGTTTTCGTGAAAACAGGCAACAAGAACGTCAGTTCGTCCTCGTTGGCAAAGGGTTTTTCAAATTTAATTTTCATGAGCAATTTTATAAAGATTTAATCCGAATAAGATGACTGAAGAGTTAAATCTGCCTAATGTGCCCTCACCAGATTTGCAATCAAATTCTGGGTTACATCAGCCGACTTGAAAGTGGAGTGGTGGTGAAGGTGGGTTGAAGGTGGTGGTGGGTTAGAGAGAGAAAGAGAGAGATGGGGAGAAGAAGATGAAGGGTGGGATCATATCTTTTTTGTTTTTTTTTATTGTTTAATTGTTCAGGGATAATTTTGTCATTTTACAAAGACTTAACTGAAAAATTTAACAAATGTTAGTGTTAAGGATCACCCGAGTTTAAAAATTACAACCACTGGGACCAAACGTGTAATTAGTGAACCCTTGGGACCAAGTCTGCAATTTTTACAAACCACAGGGACCAACCAAGCATGTAACTCTTAAAACAATATTAGAAAAAAAAATCTTGATGCACCAAAAAAGTCACATTTTATATACATGCATGAAGTGAAATAGTGCCACGCAAAAGGCATGGAGTGGAATAGTGTCAGGCGTCTGACATTTTTTTATTTGTCTAGCCAAATTACGATTTTGTCTCGTTTAAATTTAAAGTTTTCCATTAGTTTTACCTTTACATACGTACAAAAGGCATGAAGTGGAATAGTGCCAGGCAAAAGGCATGAAGTGGAATAGTGCCAGGCAAAAGGCGCTGAGTGGTATAGTGTCAGGTGCCTGACACTTTTTTATTGGTCTAGCTAAATTACGATTGTGTCTCGTTTAAATTCACAGTTTTCCATTAGTTTTATCTTTTCTTTTCTCCCAGTCAAATTATGATTTTGCCCTTTTTCAAATTTTACAGTTTTGCCATTGTTTTTGTTTTTTCTGTCAAATTACGATTTTGCCCCCAATGTAAAATTACAGTCATGCGATCGTTTTTTTCTTTTTTACCTTTTTGACAAAATTGTGGTAGCGTTTTGTTTTAATTGTTGACTCGGTGTACTTTTTATTCGTGTTAAGCGGCTGCCTAACACACGTTCGTTTGTCCTGACGTTTAAAATTATAGTCTTTCCATCGTCTTGGTTTTTTTTAGCAAAAGTATGGTAGTGTTTTGTTTTAATTGGTTGACTCGATATAATTTTTTTTGATCGTGTTACGAGTAGTATATACAAATAACTGAAACACAGACGTATATGAGAAAGAAATATTCGACTTATTGCTCCCACAGGAGAAAACTAGTGGTAATACATATGACACAAAACATTCGGCCCAACCAACGTGTAATTGTCTTTTCTACTTATAATAATCACATATACATACATATCTAGTGCATGTATAATCCATGTTGAAAAAGGTTATGTACTCTAATGATGTATACAAAGTAGGTGAGACCATCGAGAAACATTGGTGCGTCTTTTATTAATTTTTGTTTATTGGTAATAAATAAGATAAGAATCTCAAATTCCATTAGTGTTAGTGGCCGCCAATGTCTTTTTATAGTTTTGGTCTTGTTTAATTATTCTTTATGACACGTGTAGAAAAGGACAGCGCGAGTGTTATATTCGTTGTTAAGTTGAAATCATATTTTTTGAACGGAGGTTGAAATCATATTAAAGGAGAGTAAGGTATTGTTTGACATATTTTTGTTTGACATGTATATTGTAATTGACTAAATTTCTTAATTACCAATTATATTATTACCGACAACAAAGATATGAATGTATAGTAGAACTGTACACTAGTATATCTTTTTTTAACGGTAAATTTTTTTACTCTTTTTGTTTATTAGACTTGAACCCAAGATCTCTCCCTCTTAAGGTGTTTAAAGGTTTTGCCTTTGTCAAAGTACATTATATATAATCACATATATGTAAATATTCTATATAGCTACAACTTAAAGTTGAATGTAGCAGCTGGCTCCTGTTAAATTTTTTTATAGCAACCATGTCTTTTTATTAATATGTATATGTATTCACTTGAAATTAAAGAGATATCAAGAGATGGTAAGTCGTATTTGCCACACTCAACACTCCTACTTGGGTTCGGTTCACACATCTTCACCTCTTATGTTTTGACTTTTTGCTTCATTTGTCCTTCTACAAGTTTTTCCTTTGACTTTGTTTTATCTCCAGTTACTTAACTTAGGTATTAATGTTTTAATATTGAATATCTTGTATGCGTTTTTCTTAACATACTTGTTATAGTGACTTAGTTTTTCGTGCTTTTTTTATACATTGTCACTTAGTGCGTTTTCTCTTCGTTTGGATTTTAAAAATAACCCGTCGCAACACAGCACTAAAAAAGACGTTATCCCGCAGCGTTGCGTGGACGTAACTGCTAGTTACATATATAAATGTAAGCATCTAGTGTACGGTTAATAGTTTATCTACAACTTCTTTGTTGTGATCATAAATTCTTATCGACAAAGATGCCTTACAAGTAAAGATTAATCATTTAATATTTAGCACCGAACAGGGCGTAGGATTGTAGGGGCGGGGAGGGGCGCCCGTCCCCCCGAATTTTTCGCTCAGTAATGTTATATATGTAGTTTTCGTACAGTAATATTATATATGTAGTTTTCGTACAGTAATGTTATATATGTAGTTTTCGTATAGAAATTTTTGGGTATATACGTTTTCGCCCCTCCGTTCTATAGAAATTTTTGGGTATATATGTTTTTGCCATCCCGGTTTTCGACGGCAAGCTTCGCCACTGGCACCGAAGATCTTAGATAATTGCCTATAGTAGTTTTGTTGAACAAATGTTGAACTTATCGTAGTAAACATTTCAAGGTTTTGTTTTTTTTAATTGTTTATCTACTCAAGAGGGGAAAAATATATATGAATAAAACAAGTGTTTTAGACCCTCAAAACTTTGGAGCTTTTTATTAAGCATTGTATATGGTTTTGTTCTTAAGTTTGCAAGCTTGACCATATGGTTTTGTGCTTAAGCTTGCATGCTTGACCATTTAAGGCCCTATTTTTTTCTTTTATATAATATCTAAGATATCATTTCCAGTTAAATTGCATCAACATCCCATTGTCCATGTAGTATCCTAATCCCCACAACCTCACATATAAATTTTATAAACATTTGCTTAGAACGTATCCTTTTATTCTTCCACCTTGCAGGGTACCTAACGGTGTGTAATCACGTCATTTGTCATTTGGTATTAGAGATCATTAGTATCCAAAAGACATAATGCGATAGAATGAATCAACCTGATTGTTCTTATGGTGGATGTCATGGGGTTACTAATTTGTATTGTGCATTTGAGGGTCTTCTACTTGGGCTAGGGCGCCCAAGCAAAATTCGTAGTGGTGAAAACGTCCACAAGATCATGAGGTTGGTCACTATGGTGTTATTTTATTTCGTGTCTCTATAGAATAATTTTAAAAATTAAAAGTAAAAAACAACTCCATATATAACTCCGGAAAATCACCACTAAAACATTTTAATAGTTTAATTCTTATTTTAGATTGTCATTTTTAATCAAGGTAGAATGTTAGTTATATTGACACATTTAATTTTTCGATTACGTTTTCTTTTAGATTGTCATTTTTAATCAAGGTAGAATGTTAGTTATATTGACACATTTAATATTTCGATTACGTTTTCTATATCATTTAAGATTATAGTGAATGTATTAGATTGAACTTAGTATTTGATCATTATATCACCTATAAATAAAGACTTGTTTGTGATGTTTGAAAAAAACTTTTAATATAGGGATATCGGATTTATATAACTCAAACTTTCACCAACTGGCCGATTACATTCCTAATTTTTGATTTGTACACCAACACTCCCAACTTTTAACTTATTGGCTGATAACACTCCCTAACTGACTGAACCCTAACCCAGTTAGCTGATGTCAGCTACCACATCATAAAAAAAGCCATGCCAGCTGCCACATCAACTGCCACGTCATCGAAAAGGCCATGTCAGCCGCCACATCATCTGCCATGTCATCAACAAATGCCACAACAGCTGCCATATCAACAAATGCCACAGCAGCTGCCATGTCATATGTCACGTCAGCAAAAAGGACCACAACAGATGCCACATCAGCAAAAACTAACTGGGTTAGGGTTCAATCAGTTAGGGAGTGTTATCGGCTAATAAGTTGAAAGTTAGGAATGTTGGTGTACAAATCAAAAGTTGGAGTGTTATCGGTCAACTAGTAAAAATTGAGGTTATTTAAATCCAATATCCCTTTAATATATGATAATAAACTTTGTTCTATATGCTACGTAAAAGTTTATTGGAACGTACCCAACCTTTTTTTCGCTTCCATTTTACATGGTACATATGCGGCACATTGCAATCTTGTACTCCGCCAAACTTTCAAAAATATACAAATGTCATAATCTAAGAAAAACACATAACGCATTAGAAAAATAAACGAAAACTATTAGACGGGGAACATGATTTAATGAGTTTGTTTTGTCATCACTAGTGTCCTAAAACAAAGCTAAAAACGATCCAAACCAATAACCACACAAACATTAACACATAAGACACAAGTCAAATATTTATTAACTTCATTTTGATGATACAATGAAACACTAATGCAAAAAACGTTGTATTTGATAAAAGAATGGTTGTAGTGTAGGACATGTGTAACACAAGTCAAATAAAAGGTTATATATAAAAATTATGGAGGTTTTTTGGTAAATAACGGTATTAATTAAATATTAATTAAACAACAAAGTGTTGGCTTTATGGTTATTAATTTGTTTATCATTTCTTTTTGAAGCACTAGTTATTATTATAAAGAAATAACATTGGAATTCTACATGGTGTAGAATTGTCTACAATTGTTATTGTGTGATGGTCTAATTCCACTACAATTTGTGGACACAAGAAGGTGAAAGTTATTCCAAACATCAAACAAGGTCGTCTTACACATGATGTAGTTAGACCAATGTTTTCTTACTTTCAAATCGGGGTATAGGTGAGTTGAATTATTCGTAAACTACTTGAGGTCAGCTCGTTAAACAGTCAAGTCAGACTTGACTGCTTAAACGAACTCAAACTTGGGTTTAAATTGAAGCTTCTTTAACAAACAGGTCTAAGCTTCATGTACCAGGCTTGATTAAAATAACCAACCTATAATATATATTATAAATTTCATTTAATAAAGAAATTTATGTTACACGATATAAATAATATATATCAAGTCATATGTACAATTATAACTAATTTTACATGTACATTAACAAATAGAGCAAAATTCAAGTTTAAAAACTCTTTCATGAATCAAACTCAAGCTTGAGATATAACAGCTTGAAACAACTTAAACTTAAGCTCAACTCATTTACATCTGTATCTACCTTTAAGAAATAGAAATTTGTTTTCTCAATAATGTACCTTAAATTGTATTTTTATTCTTTATAACATTATTTTTTTATTTTAATATTAATAAAATAGAGACATGATGGTTTCACTGATATGTTAGACCGTGGGGTATGGTGGGGCGGGGTTAGGGACGTGGGTCGACACGTGTCAATGGAGGGGCACCGCCGGTCACACCACAATTTGGTGGGTATGGTGGGGCGTGGCTAGGCCGCGTGGCTAGGCACGTGTATATTTATTTATTTTTCTTTTTTTTTTATAAACAAACCTAAAAATATTATTAATAACTCCTAAAAATTACAAAATACATTAAAAAACATTAATATTAAACATAAACATACTAAAATTTAAAAAAAAACCTACATAAAAAAACCATTACAAATATTAAACATAAACATACTAAAACTTAAAAAAAAACCTAAAGGGTTAAATAAATCTCGAAGAGGGCGAGCTTTTCGAACGGGCGCCTCTCCTTAGATCGGTACTCGATATTTGCCACCGCCACCCTATCGTCGTGGCTAATGTCCCCGCCCGGGACGCTTTCGTAGTAGGCCTTGAAGCGATCTAGTTTCGGGCGTAGTTCGCGCCACTTGTGTTGGCACGCGTTGAGGTTGTGGCGGTTGTTACCAACGTTGTGTTGATAACTTGCGAAAGCCGCTGGCCAGTACCGGGTTTCGCAGGGTTGTCGAGCTTTCATGGCGTCCACGACGCCAGTTATGAGTGCGATCTCTTCTTCGTTAGTCCAGGAAGCCATGGGTGTCGGTTGTGAAGGATGGCGGTTTGGGGTAGCGAAGAGGACAGTCGGGGTGGGTGTTGGTTGTGAAGGATGGCTGTTTGGGGTAGTAAGGGGGACCAGTGGGCTTTAAATAACCGCTGGGCTTGGCCAACCCAACGGTTGGTTTTTAAAATTCAACCGGTCAACCGCTTGGTCAACCGCCTATAATGTTGGTCAATTAAAACCCGCCACCTCAGCTGGATAGCCCCGCCCAACGCCGGGTGCCAAAGCCCCGCCCAAGGGACCATGCCATAAGCCATGCCCACCCGGGGTGGTAACACCGACGTTGCCCTCCGACCACGCCCCAACCCCCCCCATACCCATATCCTTATTAAAATGAAATAAAATAGAAAAACACTGAGATTGTTAGATTTCCACCCATGATTATGATGGCAATCACATCACAAGTGACATCAAAATGATCAAATTTGAATTTTTGTTCAACAGAAATAACAAAGAAAAGATTATATATAACAATATAATCATGTACACATAAACAGCAGACATTAGCTAGAACAAAACAATGAACAAGACACAAAACTCCATTAAGATGACCAAAAAAAGTCAAAAGGAGAATCTAAAATACTAAACCAATCATTAATCCAGATTCTAAGTGAACCAATTTATAACTGCGTAGAAATTAAAATACTATAAAACAAACAGTTTTGACTAGGAAAGAACATGCTTGAAAGTTGCAGGAACGAGGTCCAATTTGTAGTATGTTTTTATCTTGCTACCCCCTTCTGTATCATCACATACCTAAATGCACCACCCAAAAAAATGACCATAATGTTAAAAGCATGATATCGGTGCATAAACGGCAAAAATATAGTGATTAAACGAATAACGTGGATAGAATCTGAAATTCAGATTTGATTGAAACAAGATAGATAATCCAATTCGAGAAGGATTAGGTCTCCAATTACAAGGTTTAAGAACTCCAATATTTATAAAATAAACATCGACCCTAAGGCTTGAGGGTTAGATGAATTTTATAGAATAAACATTAAAGGGGTTATATGTTAATATGTTAACCGGATGTTAAGATATTCAATTAATTATTCTTTTCGTTTTTTTTAAACCAAAAACCATTAAAAATAAGGTCAGGGTGAAATGGGAGAAAACTAGGTGATGTGCCACTTAAGTGGAGTTAAGAAGGATTAAAATATACCCCAAGGCCTAATCTAAATCAAAACATACATTAATAATACCAAATCTTAACTTATTGACCCATTAACAACCCCTACTAATTCAGTTTTCCCCATATATGTAAGTTCTGATTGACTGGGTCAGCTGGTTATTTATGATTAGATTATGGGCTCACGCAATCCATCTAATCGGTTATGGGCTCACTCTATTTCGGCCCAAACTGATTCAGTCCATCCAGACTAGCAGGTCTCCTAACAAAATATATGTAACAGAATGAATTTCCGAAACAAAGTTACAACTTAAAATAACTTAAATAAATACTTTCTTAATGTTTTGTAACAACTATATGAGTAAGAAAATATTACCTGCCAAAAGATGAAATTGGAAGTTATTGTTTGAGCACCAGCTTCATTATCCCAAGTATCTTTGATTAAGCTACATAGAAAATATTGAAATACAATAATTCTTCATAAATAAAAGTATAAAACTATGTTACATAGTATCATTGTGTGTAATAGATATACCATGGGTGAGCTAAATTCTCTGGTAGATTGTAAGTTTACTAGAAGCCAATTGTCTCCTTCTTTTGCCTGCCATTGTAACAAATATTTTAGAGAGTAAAATGGCATTTTGTCCATGAGGTTTGGCCAGTTTTGTGACTTTCGTCCAAAGGTTTGTTTTTCGCATCTTGATCCAAAAGGTTTGAAATCTTATCATTTTCATCCGGCTCATTAACCTCATCCATTTTCTCTGTTAAGTCACAGGTATTTTCGTCTTTTTACCTATTTTATTTTTCGTTTTTATTTAGCAAGGGTATTTTGAATACTTATACATTATGCAAAATGCTTGTACGTAAAGTGAAAAAAGACCGAATTGCCCTATAAGTTAACAAAAAAGACAGAAAAATGCCCGTAAATCAAAAGAGCTCAGCTTGAGTTTAGAAGAACTCTGCTTCTCGTATCAAACGAGCTCAGCTTGAGTTTAGAAGAACTCGAATTCGAGTCGACTCGTTTACACCTTATTATTAGTTTATTCGACTAATATTGTATCTTAATATCACAACTAAAAACCATATGAATATTAAACTGTAAACTTAATTATATATGTATTGTGTATCATTAGGATAATTAAACTTATGATTCTATGTATATGTAACAATATTAGCGAAGGGTTACGTCGGTTTGGTTGACACCGTTTTAAATGACGGTTGCTCCCGCCAAAATTAACTGCCGTATAACCGTCGCCTCTCATGTATATATTAACACTTGCCGGCAATCTTTACCGGCACCAAGATATTTTACAATATCCTATTACATACGTTATTATTCTGTCTTGTGTGTGTGTGTGTTGTTATCGTGTTTTGATCAAGGAAGCCACCTCTTCCATTCCTTGGAGATCAAATACTGATGTTCAGGATTATCAAACCTGTGATAATCCTCCACCGCCAACAATGAAGCTTAGTGATGAAGACATATTTGTTATGGTTGACAACCAAAACGAAACTAAAAACACAGGGTATGTGGAAATCATAATGAGTTGTAGTGTGAAAACTAGTTGAAATTGAAATATGTAACCGGGAGTCCGGGAAGGTGATGAAATTACAATTACTTTCTTTAGGTTCTTCTTTCTCATTCAAGGGTGCTTTCGCTAGATTTTTTATTTGGAAAAAAAATTCCGAGCTAAGTTCAAGCTCAAATTTCAGTTTAGCTATTTTAATTCAAGTTAAGCCGAGTTGGCTTGTTTGATACTGAGATTGAGCCCAACTAGTGATCACTTGACTCGTGAACAACCTAACAGGAACTATTTCGACGGTCGAGCGAGTAATATAGAGGTATCATGCATAAGTGAAACGATATAGAAATAATAGAGAAAGAGTTGGTGTAAAGTATATACTATATAGTAAAGGACCTCTACTTCTATGGTTAAATTGCAAAGGGATAAGATAAATAAATTTTAGACCTTAAAGATATTATAATCCGTAAGACAGTTTTTTGTTCAAGCCCAATTCGACCCTGTCTAGAAAAAAAAAGCTTTAAATCAAGGTGATATATATTTAAACACCAAAACCTCATAAAAAATTCTGGACCCTAGTCCATAAGATTAAACGATTCGTAGACAAAACATGTAAATGAGTCGTGTATAAACTAACTTTTTATCTGATCACGCTAGAACTTGACAACGTAAATGACTCAGTGGCCCAATGGATAAGGCGCTGGTCTACGAAACCAGAGATTCTGGGTTCGATCCCCAGCAGAGTCGTTTTCATTTTTGTTTTTTTAGTTAACATGGATTTTAAAGTTTCTGGCGATATATACACGCTCCTAACAGGTTTTGATCCGAATCGATTTGAACCGGATTTTGTACACCTTGAGTAGCAACCACATTTCATGGTGGCAATGTATAAATATCTGTTGTCGCACGAAAAACTGTGATATTACTATACATATAAAAGAATTGTGGGTCGGTTCGTCCCAGACGCACGTCCATCAGATGTCATGTAAGTCATACGTGGGCTCACGGTCCACGGGCAAGTCATTAGAGATGCTCTCCTGGTATTCTAAACTCTAATCTATCTTCTTACACAAACCCGGACCTTGTTGCACATGAATCAACTTGGTTCGAAACCTAACATTGACGCCCCACCCCTTTATCATCACCGAAAAGCTCAATCTGAATACATTAAATGCCTTATAAGTTGGTCAATGCAAATTTGAACTATAGTGTCAAGAAAGGTGAACTAAGTTATAAATATCATGGCTCCACACATCCATCCAAGCTTGGTCTAAGTGGCCAATTCAACAACAAAATAATAAATGAGATTGATTATTCATTCCACCAATTGAACCACTTGACTCAACCCCTTCAATATATACACACCTCAAGTCATGACACTTTTCTCATACAAACCAACTTTCCATTCAAGTTATTTAACCACATGGATCCTCATCAATCTCTCCCAACCATTTTTGTTTTTGTCACCATTTTACTTCTTTCATTAAACAATATAGAGATCAAAGCTCAGTTGTCTCCTACTTTTTATGATACCACATGCCCTAATGCACTCACCACCATTAGAACTTCTATTAGAACCGCAGTGTCCCGTCAACGTCGCATGGCTGCCCTTCTTATCCGTCTTCATTTTCATGATTGTTTCGTCCAGGTTCGTTCAGTTTGTTCCCTTTCGATGTTTGACCATCGGGCCCCACTACAATATATGTGTCAAATGTGTTTCACACTATAAAATTCTAAAATATGTTAAGCTTCTAGCACTTATGTATGAACATAAAATTTGCAGGGTTGTGATGCATCCATTTTACTAAGCGATCCCGCCACAACTGAGAGGACAGCATTATCCAATACCGGGGTTGGAGGCTATGACGTTATAGATGCAGCAAAAGCTGCTGTTGAAAACATTTGTCCGGGGATAGTTTCATGTGCGGGTATACTTGCTGTCGCAGCGCGTGATGCTTCTGTTGCGGTAACATATGTTCTAACTATGTGATTTTCTTTTTAAAATTGAGTTAAAATCTTGTGTATCTTTGTATTGATCAGTTGTGAATTATTTGATAACAATCAGGTGGGTGGCCCTTCATGGTCAGTAAGACTTGGCAGAAGAGACTCTACTAGAGCGAACCGAGCGTTAGCTGATGGTCTTCCGCGAGCTGATCAGGATCTACCATCACTTATTAGAGATTTTGATGCAAAGGGTCTGAATGAAAGAGACATGGTTGCTTTATCTGGTTAGAATTTATACACTTATACCTTATTTGTTGCCAAATTAGAATGCTAAATGTTTGTTTTGTAGGGAATGTTTTAAAAATAACAAACTTCAGTCCAGTTTGTAATTTTTGGATAGAAAAATCATCAAACCTTCAGAAACTATGATATTAAGGTGGCATGCTACAATTTTTATATTAGAGCACAACGCTTGTGGGGACTCCACAAACGGTCGTGTGGCCTCACGGACGGACAACCCACAAACACCCACATTGCATGGGTCCGTTCATCGTGTTTTGGATGAGTGTGGACGGACTCTCAGACACGCAAGGCCAACCCCCAATATTTTAAATTTTTTTTTCATTTTTTTATATTGAGTTATGTATACTAAACTTTAATGGTTTTTGCGCCTAAAAAAAACTCGTTACTTAAAACATAAAATATATTATGAAATGTAATTTGGCTACTAGTTTATGTAGTTAATCATTTTATATATCTCTTTTGTGACACAAACTATATTTTCAATAATCAGGGTCTCATACTATTGGCCAATCGCGGTGTGTTTAATTTCGAGCCAGGATATATAGTAACGCGTCAGACATAGATGCCAATTTCGCTAGCACGCGTAGGCGCAACTGCCCCGCAAATAGAGATGGAGATGGAAACTTGGCACCACTTGATTTGGTGACACCAAATTCATTCGATAACAACTACTTCAGGAATCGTGTTCAGAGGAGAGGCCTTCTTGAGTCAGACCAGGTACTGTTTAATGGTGGCTCAACCGATAGCATTGTGTTAGAGTACATTAACAATCCAAGAAGATTTGCATCCGAATTCGCTGCAGCCATGGTTAAAATGGGAGATATTGAGCCCCTTACTGGTGCTAATGGAGTCATAAGAACTACATGCAGTGCTGCCAATTAAAAAACAAAAGTTTATGTTTAATTGTATTTTCTAAAGGATGTTAAATTCTTGGATCACCAATTTCATATGTTGTCATATGATTTTTCCATAGTTATAAATTTTGATTCAAAGCTTTTGCATCTTTTAAATTGTTAGTGTTATATTGTTATTTTCAATACCATGAATATATGATTGATTTTGAGTTTGTGAGAACACATATAGAACCAATACAATAAACATGGTGTAAATTACATAATAATAATAATAATAATAATAATAATAATAATAATAATAATAATAATAATAATAATAATAATAATAATAATAATTTTTAATCTTTGGAGACTGGTGTGTGGTGCTCTCCATCTTCTTCAATTTAGCATATGAAATCAGTAAATGTTGTCTGTGAGTTCAAAACAATTATTTCGTGGAAAAAAATATTGTCGTGGTACCACAGATTCGCAGGCTATTGGTCATGGACTCATAGTCAAAACAAAAGTTAAGTTAACATAAAAAATTATTTGTTTTCTCTAAAAAATTACTCCCTCCGTCCCATTAAAAGTGTCATATTTTGAATTTTCAAAGTCTTTATTTATAAACTTTGATCTTAAATAATTTTTTTGCGTTAGATAATACTTGATGAAAGTTATATGATTTTAGTGTGTTTTACAAGTGTTTTTATCGGGATAATTTTCATCAAGTTTTATATAACACAAAAAATATATAATTAAAGTCAAAGTTTATAAATAAAGACTTTGAAAATTCAAAATTAGACACATTTAGTGGGACGGAGGGAGTATTACACTGGTCATGGACTCTAGTTTATACGTATTGGTGACACTGAAAACGATCTCACAACCTATATGACCAGTGTAATAAATATGTCTTGCAATAAGTAATCTCAAAAGGATTAAACAGTAAGTTACCGACAACAATCGTGTGTTGAATATGGTACGCCAGATAATACAAACGAGATTCACAAGTTGCTTCTATTAACTATTGTGAATTAAGAAAAACTTGATTACAAGGACTCAAAACTTTAAAGACTAATACGAATTCTATTTCTTCTCCAACTCAAATACTAAACAATACTTATCTAAACAAATAATAATAAAACTAATACTTATAGATGATTCAAATAACTTTAATTATTATTTTACTTGTTTAGTCCTTCGACTTTAGATCTCCTCTAGACCGCCCCTGAGATCGTTCGTACCTCCCTAGTTAATGTTGTAATTTCATCATAGTGCAATCTCAAGAGCTTTTAATGTCACGAACACAGTCTTCTTTCTTCAAGAATCACTAAATCAAAACGAACATAGATGTAAGTTCCTATAAAAAATCTATGAATCGCAACCTTTAAGAAATCAACTAACCGATAGATCTGGTTGTGCTCGATTTCACTTGTGAATTTCTCTCTTGGTAGCCAGATCTGAAAGTTGCTCCACTTTCATTATTGTTGTCCGGAACAAAATCAGCAATTGAACAAAGAAATTGCGGAAATTAGGTTTTCATTAGGCTTATGAATGAAAAAGCAACTTCTACAACAAGGTTCTCAAGTCGCATGCTAATCAACCAGTCAATTTGAGTAACTTTTGATGGATACAAGACCACAATATGTCTTTTTGATGTATGTAGAATTGTAGAGGGTACCCCTATCTCTATTACGGACTGGTCGAGTGGTTCGCTCCATTTAGGTTGGCCCAATATTCCCCTATTCTGTGGGGGAAGGTTGGGCCAACCCTAATGGACCGGGCTCGGAATAGTTGTACCACCTAGAAGGTATGGTACGTGCTGGGCCTGGCGTGGGCGGTTTTACGTGTCCGAGCATACAAGTTTTTGCAACAACAATATTGAAAACAACTTTAACTCCAAATTTTAAGATTGAGCAGTAATTTCAATAGTTCAAAGGGTTTCCCACTGGAAATCTGAGTTTCAATAAAAAAAGAAAACTACTTGTTTGGATGTGCATTTAAGCTTCTTATTGTGATCTAAAGTTGCCAATAAGAAATCACTAATTGTGTGATTATTTGATTCTTATGGGGTAGGGGCGCCCATCACTCACCACCCACTCATCACTCAGAATATCCAATCACCATACGCCACGTCATTGTGCCAAATTCCATCACTAATGATGGATTTAGGGGTGCCCATCACTAGTGAAATGTGTATATATAAACAAAAATCATCATCAACGGTCACAGCCAACAGTCGAATTTTGATTTCAAAACGCGTGAAGGAGATCACGCGTCAAAGTTTGGCACTGGCGGTGATGTTCAACGCGATGTAACGCGTGATGGGCTGCCACCACGGGGGTGCCCCGACCCCCTGCCCTTAAAGTGGCAGAAATCACTTTGAAAATTACACATTCAAACACCTCTTGTAGATAAAAGACACGGCAGTAAAATTATTCAAGAAAAAGGCTTTACTGGATAAAAAAGTTGGATTCTTTTGGTGACATCCAATCCGAGGTAATGAATGCAGTACCAAAACTACATCCAACAACCATTCACAACCCCTAGAACCAGAGTACAGATCAACAAATCGTTCCAATTATACACCCAAAATCACACTGTTCAAACACAAAATCCGCTTCATTTATTAATCAAACAGCATATAGTAAACAGAACTAATACAACCAGATAAGCCTCATACATCGATCTTCAATTTTCTAAGTGTGCATGAGTGGAATCTTTGAGTTAAAAAGGTACATGTTACGTTGTTAAAGTCGGAGGGGGTAGTATGTCAATAATGAAAGTTGTAATAAAGAAATAAGTCGTGGGGGTAGTTTGTAATTCTGTAATAGTTGAAGGTTGTTATTGTTGTGAAGTCGGTTAGGTTGTTATTCTCTATATCAGTCAGTTTGTAACAGTTGTAGCTCATGATGAAATGAATTAGCCTTTTCCCTCTCTAAAGTTCGGTCTTCTTCTTTATGGTAACATTAGTATCAGAGCTGTTCGATTCTCTGGACGCTCTTGAAATCAAAGCCCTAATTCATCAGATTCAGCATTTGAGTCGATCATTCAGTTCGTCTGTCTATTCAATTCGCTGAAATTGATCATTCTTTCAATCAATTTCAATTCGATTTCACTTCAAATCCCTGAAATTGATCATTCGTTCGATCAATTTCCCTTCGAATTCATCAATTTGTTCTTCATTTTAGTGTGTTGTACTCAAATTGGAAAACTAGGGTTACAATCGTTTATGCCGACGAGACATCAAGGAATGGAGAAATTGCAAGAGTTGATTAGAGACAATGCGCAGGCCATTCAAGTTCAGAGAGCGATGTCCGAGGAGAATTCGGAAAATATCCAGGGTTTACAAGGTCAAATGGCGGTGGCGTGTTCACAATTGACAGAGTTGAAAGAAATGTTGAACAACAGAGGAATGGATCGAGATCGAAATGGTGATTCCAGATTTGTTCGATTGGGACGGTTAGATTTCCCTAAATTCAATGGTGAGGATGTCGAAGGATAGATATACAAATGTAAACATTTCTTTACAATTGATAAGACACCGGAGGCACACAAAGTACAAATTGCGGTAATCAATTTAGAAGGTGCTGCATTACAATGGCACCAATCGCATGTTAATAGTCAAAACCGAGTGGTGGAGGAGATGAATTGGGCAGATTACGAATTATCAATTACCAATAGATTTTCAACGCGGTTATCTGAAGAACCGATGGAAGACCTAAAGAATTTGCAACAAACAGGGACTCTACAAGAATATTGTGAAGCTTTCGATGCTTTGCTTTATAGTCGTATTATGCGAAGAATATGTTGCTGGCCTGTTCATAGCAGGATTAAAGCCTGAGATAAGATGTTTGGTGAAAATTTTCAAACCAAAGACAGTTCAAGATGCAATTGACATGGCCAAGCAACAAGAAGTCGTTTATTCTACCTTGTTTGGGCCAAAAGAAGTCAAGAAATGGTCTGGTTCCCATACAAGTACTATGTCTTCCACTAGTACGTCGTTCAAAGGTAGCAATCAACCTTTAACAACTTCAAATAATTCATTTAAGGCTACTAATACCAATGCCTTAGCATTACTACCTACACCTGTAAACAAAACAGCCAAACCTATCAGAAAGATACCAACAAAAGAAGCACAAGAAAAGTTAGCTAAGGGGGAGTGTTTTTGGTGCCCTGAAAAGTATACATCTACCCACAATTGCAAGTTCAAGCAATTGTATTCTCTCCATATTGAGGCAGATGATGAAGGGTGTGAGGCAACTAATATGATTAATATACAAGATGTAACATCCATCAAAAACCGGGTTAACCAAAACCCGCTTTGTTTATTAACCGAACAACCAGTTAAAAATTTCGTTGCGTATTTAATGCTCAAAATAATTTTAAACGATACATAATTAATAAGTATATTAGAATATAAAATTTATATTTGAAAAGTTATTAAAAAATAGTGAGAAAAAAATTAAATGCTGAAGCCGGGTTTCGAACCCGGGTCAGCCGGATATAAGCTTAGCGACTTAACTCACACTCGCCCAACCACTCCGCCACTTGTGCCTTTTGATGATATATTAAATCAATTAATTCAAATAACAAAAACTCATTTTCAAAATCAGTCAACCGACGCCCCCAATTCGCAGTCGTCGGAAATCCCGACGATTTCGCCATTTACTGTCGGTTTCTTGTGACTTAACGTGTATAATAACTCTTACATCGGTTATAACCGATGTCCAGTCCGCGACATCAGTCATAACCACCGGAGAATTATTGACCAACGAATCAAGACGGTAATCAGGCCCAATTCATCGATATTCTTCCCTATAAATGCACACCCTAGCCTCTGGTAAACTTTTCGCTCAAAATCGCACCGATTCTTGAATAAATTTCACTCGCCGGAAAATCTCTGCAAGTCGCCGGAAAACCGAGACTTTCATCTACACGGTAAATACCTCGACTTTTTCTGTTTTAACCCATTGTTAGACTATTATTAACATCAATCCCTCACCCAGAATCGATTCCAGACGACGTTGCCGGATATTCCATTTTCGCCGGAAAACTTCTGGAATTTCCAGAATCACACTGTTAATCGGTATGATCATCTAAACATCCTGATAGTCGTTGCTCAGTAATTCATTTTCATATCTAATCAATCAAACTGATTATTGAATCCGAACAAAAGGAGTTCACAAAACAGAGCCGACGATCTTTGCCGGATTTCTGAAGAAGACAATCTGTTCGGTACATTTCTTTCCCCAAACCCTTCTGTTCAATACCTTTCAATTTCTCATAATATTCGTTAACCGAATTAAACAAGAAACAGTTGGTTTAACCATTGTCTGTGTTTTGAACGAAGAAGACGAAGTCGCTTAGGTTATAAGATTAATTAAAATCAATATTATGAACGAGTTAGACACACAGTCCAGCGGTGGACTGTGTGCAAATAAATACGCATACGTTCCGAGTTCGATCCTTGACACACGCACATCCGCTGTAATAAAAATGTTCTTTTTTTTAAACTGAACCGGATCCATACGCAGTAAGATGTTAAGTATAATAAAAACCAGAATATTTTCCAAGTTAGACACACAGTCCAGCGGTGGACTGTGTGCCAAACTAAACCACAGGTCCCGGGTTCGAGACCTGTGGGGATCACCGAGTCGATACAATTAAAGCCTTTTTAAAATAAATGATTTTCGGATTAACGTAAATAGTGTATAAATATAATTAAAAACAGAAATATTTCAGGTTAGACACGTAGCTCAGTTGGTAGAGCTGCGTGCACGCATACGGGAGGTCTCGGGTTCGAGCCTTGCCCGGCGCATACATACACGCGATCGAACCCGTCAAACAATCAACAGTCACAGTCAAACAGTCAACGGTCATGGTCAACGGTCAAAAGTCAACATTTTTTTATTATTTTTATTTATTTATTTAAATTAAAAATCAATTAAAAATACTTAAAAATAACATTTTTAAAGTTAGAAAATAGCCTTAAACTCACAAAAATATGTCCAAAAATCCTACTAAAATTGATTAATAAAATCCGCTTATTTACCGAACCGTTATGTTATTATCTAGGTTAGTTTCTCTCGTGGTTAAATCCAAATTCGTGCGCATTCATCATCAATCCAAGAAACGCAACCACTGTGAGTGAATTCTTACAAACTCCCCTTTTTATTCACGTTTTAGGGTGTATCATGTGTCGCTTAAACTAATTCGTTAATTCAAACTCATGCTATACCATATTATGATCTAAACTTAGAATGTAAATATTGTTTGTAGTTATGTATTACATATTGTCAAGTTGTATGCAAATTATTTGTTAGGCCCATCAGTTCCTCGTGGGAGACGAGTTGAACAACGCGTGCCTTAAAACTCATTCATTAGGCCTATCAGTTCATAGAACAACGCGTGCCTCAAAACTCATTCATTAGGCCCATCAGTTCCTCGTGGGAGACGAGTTGAACAACACGTGCCTAAAAACTATCTATTATTGTATGTATGTGCATTATTTAATATTAAGTGTTTTGTGAATAAATTTACATCTGCATTTACTCATATGTGGTTATGCACTTTATTTTATAATCAATTCAATAAACTTGTTTAAATGTTTTTCATAGGATTCACTCGCCAACTTTTTGTTGATCCAAAAACCATTTTTACACATGATACAGGTGAACAGGATGAAGCAAGGAAAACATAGGAAATGCCTTAGAAGAAAATAATGAAGTCTAGAAAGATGTATAGAACATGTTGTAATTATGATTGTATGATCTCCTTTAAATTGTAATAATAAATATGAAACATTATAATAAATGTCATGAGCTTTGATGAAAACCCAATCATGCCCCGATCACCTTTTCCGCTGCGGGTCGGGGTGTGACAGATTGGTATCAGAGCTTTTGACTATAGGGATATAGGATAGGTTATTAGACCTTTAGAGCCTATACTATAGTTGATTAGATTTTAGTTGTTTATGTGGTTACATGCAAACTCATGATGTTTATTTCTTTCATATTTATTACATACACAAATGCATGCAAACACTTCCGATACTACATTTTGTGATACATAGTGAATTATACTTACAGTCAAATATACATAATTACATACACATTCATCATGCATATTTCAATGTTCACATATTCAAATCATCTTCATACTTCCGTTATTCAAGATTTTGTCGCATTTTTCATTTTTTCAAATCTCATCAGGGTGAGTTCTGCGACGGGCATGTAGTAACTGTAAGGGTACAAGTACCGGTAGTCGGAACGTCCTGTCTAGGTTGGCATTCGTATAAATCCAATATAACGGACCAGTTTGCCTACCTGGGGACTAACGATGAGAGTACGAAGGACCTATTAGGCCAAAGAATGCCACACCAAACGTCGTTCGAACTAACCCCACTTTGAGGTGTCACCGTGTCCACACCTGGATACATTCCGAATATCATACGTTACATACTTATTTCTCGATTTTCTCCGGGTTTTAGTGTACGTAACCATGCTAACACATGCGAACCATATGAAAAACCCGGTAATCATGGGGGCCCACATGATTACGAAGGTGAAGTATGGCAGCATGCAAGGCCCAATTACGAGCAAAGCCCAAGACATCCTATGGATGTAGTAGATTTATTATTCTATATTTACTTTATGAATGTTCATTCCTAAATACGACACATGATCCCTAAAACATCCAACTTGTTCACTCCTCTTTACCGTTTGATCGAGCACTACATTCGGGCTCTTCCTTCAAAAATTCAAGACTCTGTAATAAGTACCACACCTGCAACCTTGGAAGCAGCAATGGAGTTAGCTACAGATCTCACCGAGAACCGCATACGAAATAAGGACTTCAAGGAGGAGAAGAAGAAGGATAAAGCATCGACTGAAACCTTAAACTCCACCCAAACCGAATCCCCTTCTCAACCCATTTCTAAGAGAAAACGAGATGGGCAACTTTTCACTGTCACCCAACGCAATCAACCAGCCTCACAAGCCATACCCCTCCAAGCTATCCTAATCACTCAAGTAGCACCCAACTCAACTTACCCAAATAGAAAACCTTACCTTGGACCTCACCCTCAATGCAATACCTGTTCTTATCACCATCCATTTACCTTACCTTGTCGACTATGTGCGAATTGTGGACGCTATGGTCATTCGAGCAAGGTTTGCCGCACCTCTCAAAACCAAACCTCACCCCCTACTCAAAATATGATCCAAACATATCAACAACCCCAATACCCTATGTTTCCTTATGTTCGAGCTTGCTTTAATTGTGGCGACCCTACTCACTTTAGAAACACGTGCCCTCGATTGGTTAACATCATACACGCCCAAGCTCAAGCAAACCCAGTTAACCAAGCAAATCAAGGAAACCTAATCACTAGGCCACCAGCAAGAGGAAGAGTTTACAACATCAACGCCAATCATGTTGAAGATAATGACGGCCCAAACGAACCACCCAACTAGTCTCCTTCACCAAAAATCAAGATTCAACTCCAACCGCTTAGTTTTATGTTTTTCTTTATGTTATCTCAATTTTCACGGGTCTCAATTATAAATTGGAAATTTATCCAAGGATCTTAATGCGAATTACTACTTCAGTTTTGTTTTTATACTCATTGATTTAACATTCATATCATCATACATCTCAACGTATTTCAATCTCATCATTTAAAGAAGTTGGGTTATATCTCACTTCTACATAGACTAACCTCTCCATCATAACAAACGAGAGAGGTACTGTCATCATTCAAACATGTATACTATCAGAATTAAGACTCAAGCTTGGTTGATTGTGTTTGTTTATGTTTAGAGTCACATAGAACTAATCATAACTTACGGATAAAGCCAATGAAAAATTGACAAGAATATGGTGGATACGCCGCTGGTACTTCCTATATATAAGTATTCTTGCCAAAGGATCAGAGGCATTGTCAGGCGGTTATGAGAAGTTCCATGTAGGATTTAGTAATGTCTTGGTTGAAGTTTGTTTTATACTCACTGATTTAGCATTCATATCATCTCATCATTTAAAGAAATTGGATTGTGTTCTATTTTTACATAGACTAACCTCTCCATCATAACAAACGAGAGAGGTACTGTCACCATTCAAACATGTATACTATCATAATTAAGACTCAAGCTTGGTTGATTGTGTTTGTTTATGTTTAGAGTCACATAGAACTAATCATAACTTACGGATAAAGCCAATGAAAACTTGACAAGAATATAATGGATACGCCGCTGGTACTTCCTATATATAAGTATTCTTGCCAAAGGATCAGAGGCATTGTCAGGCGGTTATGAGAAGTTCCATGTAGGATTTAGTATTGTCTTGGTTGAAGTTTGTTTTATACTCACTGATTTAGCATTCATATCATCTCATCATTTAAAGAAATTGGATTGTGTTCTATTTCTACATAGACTAACCTCTCCATCATAACAAACGAGAGAGGTACTCTCACCATTCAAACATGTATACTATCAGAATTAAGACTCAAGCTTGGTTGATTGTGTTTGTTTATGTTTAGAGTCACATAGAACTAATCATAACTTACGGATAAAGCCAATGAAAACTTGACAAGAATATGGTGGATACGCCGCTGGTACTTCCTATATATAAGTATTCTTGCCAAAGGATCAGAGGCATTATCAGGCGGTTATGAGAAGTTCCATATAGGATTTAGTATTGTCTTGGTTGAAGTTTGTTTTATACTCACTGATTTAGCATTCATATTATCTCATCATTTAAAGAAATTGGATTGTGTTCTATTTCTACATAGACTAACCTCTCCATCATAACAAACGAGAGAGGTACTGTCACCATTCAAACATGTATACTATCAGAATTAGGACTCAGACATTGGTCGTTGTGTTTATTTATGTTCTAGAGTCACATCATAGAACCAATCATAACTTACTGATAAAACCAATGAAAATTTGACAAGAATATGGTGGATACGCCGCTGGTACTTCCTATATATAAGCCAAAGGATCAGAGGTATTGTCAGGCGGTTATGAGAAGTTCCATGTAGGTTTTAGTAGTAGAAGTTTTGTTTTAGGATATAACCTTATCTTTCCAAACATATCAAAACTCTTGCGCATGAAATCATATTTAGTCAATCAACTCTGCTTATCAATATTCACTATCATAGGCATCAAAAAGCGATTCCTGTAGCAGGGTATTCAACCCTTACAAGGAACGTTACCGCCTCAAACAAAATTTAAACTCTTACTCCCTTCTAAGTATGTAATGGTCAATTAAAACACCATCCTTTTGTGTCAAACATGCCACTACTTAAATTTCGGAACGAAATTTCTAAAAGTAGGGGATACTGTAACATCCGTCAAAAACCGGATTAACCAAAACCCGCTTTGTTTATTAACCAAACAACCAGTTAAAAATTTCGTTGCGTATTTAATGCTCAAATAATTTTAAACGATACATAATTAATAAGTATATTAGAATATAAAATTTTATTTGAAAAGTTATTAAAAAATAGTGAGAAAAAAATTAAATGCTGAAGCCGGGTTTCGAACCCGGGTCAGCCGGATATAAGCTTAGCGACTTAACTCACACTCGCCCAACCACTCCGCCACTTGTGCCTTTTGATGATATATTAAATCAATTAATTCAAATAACAAAAACTCATTTTCAAAATCAGTCAACCGACGCCCCCAATTCGCAGTCGTCGGAAATCCCGACGATTTCGCCATTTACTGTCGGTTTCTTGTGACTTAACGTGTATAATAACTCTTACATCGGTTATAACCGATGTCCAGTCCGCGACATCAGTCATAACCACCGGAGAATTATTGACCAACGAATCAAGACGGTAATCAGGCCCAATTCATCGATATTCTTCCCTATAAATGCACACCCTAGCCTCTGGTAAACTTTTCGCTCAAAATCGCACCGATTCTTGAATAAATTTCACTCGCCGGAAAATCTCTGCAAGTCGCCGGAAAACCGAGACTTTCATCTACACGGTAAATACCTCGACTTTTTCTGTTTTAACCCATTGTTAGACTATTATTAACATCAATCCCTCACCCAGAATCGATTCCAGACGACGTTGCCGGATATTCCATTTTCGCCGGAAAACTTCTGGAATTTCCAGAATCACACTGTTAATCGGTATGATCATCTAAACATCCTGATAGTCGTTGCTCAGTAATTCATTTTCATATCTAATCAATCAAACTGATTATTGAATCCGAACAAAAGGAGTTCACAAAACAGAGCCGACGATCTTTGCCGGATTTCTGAAGAAGACAATCTGTTCGGTACATTTCTTTCCCCAAACCCTTCTGTTCAATACCTTTCAATTTCTCATAATATTCGTTAACCGAATTAAACAAGAAACAGTTGGTTTAACCATTGTCTGTGTTTTGAACGAAGAAGACGAAGTCGCTTAGGTTATAAGATTAATTAAAATCAATATTATGAACGAGTTAGACACACAGTCCAGCGGTGGACTGTGTGCAAATAAATACGCATACGTTCCGAGTTCGATCCTTGACACACGCACATCCGCTGTAATAAAAATGTTCTTTTTTTTAAACTGAACCGGATCCATACGCAGTAAGATGTTAAGTATAATAAAAACCAGAATATTTTCCAAGTTAGACACACAGTCCAGCGGTGGACTGTGTGCCAAACTAAACCACAGGTCCCGGGTTCGAGACCTGTGGGGATCACCGAGTCGATACAATTAAAGCCTTTTTAAAATAAATGATTTTCGGATTAACGTAAATAGTGTATAAATATAATTAAAAACAGAAATATTTCAGGTTAGACACGTAGCTCAGTTGGTAGAGCTGCGTGCACGCATACGGGAGGTCTCGGGTTCGAGCCTTGCCCGGCGCATACATACACGCGATCGAACCCGTCAAACAATCAACAGTCACAGTCAAACAGTCAACGGTCATGGTCAACGGTCAAAAGTCAACATTTTTTTATTATTTTTATTTATTTATTTAAATTAAAAATCAATTAAAAATACTTAAAAATAACATTTTTAAAGTTAGAAAATAGCCTTAAACTCACAAAAATATGTCCAAAAATCCTACTAAAATTGATTAATAAAATCCGCTTATTTACCGAACCGTTATGTTATTATCTAGGTTAGTTTCTCTCGTGGTTAAATCCAAATTCGTGCGCATTCATCATCAATCCAAGAAACGCAACCACTGTGAGTGAATTCTTACAAACTCCCCTTTTTATTCACGTTTTAGGGTGTATCATGTGTCGCTTAAACTAATTCGTTAATTCAAACTCATGCTATACCATATTATGATCTAAACTTAGAATGTAAATATTGTTTGTAGTTATGTATTACATATTGTCAAGTTGTATGCAAATTATTTGTTAGGCCCATCAGTTCCTCGTGGGAGACGAGTTGAACAACGCGTGCCTTAAAACTCATTCATTAGGCCTATCAGTTCATAGAACAACGCGTGCCTCAAAACTCATTCATTAGGCCCATCAGTTCCTCGTGGGAGACGAGTTGAACAACACGTGCCTAAAAACTATCTATTATTGTATGTATGTGCATTATTTAATATTAAGTGTTTTGTGAATAAATTTACATCTGCATTTACTCATATGTGGTTATGCACTTTATTTTATAATCAATTCAATAAACTTGTTTAAATGTTTTTCATAGGATTCACTCGCCAACTTTTTGTTGATCCAAAAACCATTTTTACACATGATACAGGTGAACAGGATGAAGCAAGGAAAACATAGGAAATGCCTTAGAAGAAAATAATGAAGTCTAGAAAGATGTATAGAACATGTTGTAATTATGATTGTATGATCTCCTTTAAATTGTAATAATAAATATGAAACATTATAATAAATGTCATGAGCTTTGATGAAAACCCAATCATGCCCCGATCACCTTTTCCGCTGCGGGTCGGGGTGTGACAGATTGGTATCAGAGCTTTTGACTATAGGGATATAGGATAGGTTATTAGACCTTTAGAGCCTATACTATAGTTGATTAGATTTTAGTTGTTTATGTGGTTACATGCAAACTCATGATGTTTATTTCTTTCATATTTATTACATACACAAATGCATGCAAACACTTCCGATACTACATTTTGTGATACATAGTGAATTATACTTACAGTCAAATATACATAATTACATACACATTCATCATGCATATTTCAATGTTCACATATTCAAATCATCTTCATACTTCCGTTATTCAAGATTTTGTCGCATTTTTCATTTTTTCAAATCTCATCAGGGTGAGTTCTGCGACGGGCATGTAGTAACTGTAAGGGTACAAGTACCGGTAGTCGGAACGTCCTGTCTAGGTTGGCATTCGTATAAATCCAATATAACGGACCAGTTTGCCTACCTGGGGACTAACGATGAGAGTACGAAGGACCTATTAGGCCAAAGAATGCCACACCAAACGTCGTTCGAACTAACCCCACTTTGAGGTGTCACCGTGTCCACACCTGGATACATTCCGAATATCATACGTTACATACTTATTTCTCGATTTTCTCCGGGTTTTAGTGTACGTAACCATGCTAACACATGCGAACCATATGAAAAACCCGGTAATCATGGGGGCCCACATGATTACGAAGGTGAAGTATGGCAGCATGCAAGGCCCAATTACGAGCAAAGCCCAAGACATCCTATGGATGTAGTAGATTTATTATTCTATATTTACTTTATGAATGTTCATTCCTAAATACGACACATGATCCCTAAAACATCCAACTTGTTCACTCCTCTTTACCGTTTGATCGAGCACTACATTCGGGCTCTTCCTTCAAAAATTCAAGACTCTGTAATAAGTACCACACCTGCAACCTTGGAAGCAGCAATGGAGTTAGCTACAGATCTCACCGAGAACCGCATACGAAATAAGGACTTCAAGGAGGAGAAGAAGAAGGATAAAGCATCGACTGAAACCTTAAACTCCACCCAAACCGAATCCCCTTCTCAACCCATTTCTAAGAGAAAACGAGATGGGCAACTTTTCACTGTCACCCAACGCAATCAACCAGCCTCACAAGCCATACCCCTCCAAGCTATCCTAATCACTCAAGTAGCACCCAACTCAACTTACCCAAATAGAAAACCTTACCTTGGACCTCACCCTCAATGCAATACCTGTTCTTATCACCATCCATTTACCTTACCTTGTCGACTATGTGCGAATTGTGGACGCTATGGTCATTCGAGCAAGGTTTGCCGCACCTCTCAAAACCAAACCTCACCCCCTACTCAAAATATGATCCAAACATATCAACAACCCCAATACCCTATGTTTCCTTATGTTCGAGCTTGCTTTAATTGTGGCGACCCTACTCACTTTAGAAACACGTGCCCTCGATTGGTTAACATCATACACGCCCAAGCTCAAGCAAACCCAGTTAACCAAGCAAATCAAGGAAACCTAATCACTAGGCCACCAGCAAGAGGAAGAGTTTACAACATCAACGCCAATCATGTTGAAGATAATGACGGCCCAAACGAACCACCCAACTAGTCTCCTTCACCAAAAATCAAGATTCAACTCCAACCGCTTAGTTTTATGTTTTTCTTTATGTTATCTCAATTTTCACGGGTCTCAATTATAAATTGGAAATTTATCCAAGGATCTTAATGCGAATTACTACTTCAGTTTTGTTTTTATACTCATTGATTTAACATTCATATCATCATACATCTCAACGTATTTCAATCTCATCATTTAAAGAAGTTGGGTTATATCTCACTTCTACATAGACTAACCTCTCCATCATAACAAACGAGAGAGGTACTGTCATCATTCAAACATGTATACTATCAGAATTAAGACTCAAGCTTGGTTGATTGTGTTTGTTTATGTTTAGAGTCACATAGAACTAATCATAACTTACGGATAAAGCCAATGAAAAATTGACAAGAATATGGTGGATACGCCGCTGGTACTTCCTATATATAAGTATTCTTGCCAAAGGATCAGAGGCATTGTCAGGCGGTTATGAGAAGTTCCATGTAGGATTTAGTAATGTCTTGGTTGAAGTTTGTTTTATACTCACTGATTTAGCATTCATATCATCTCATCATTTAAAGAAATTGGATTGTGTTCTATTTTTACATAGACTAACCTCTCCATCATAACAAACGAGAGAGGTACTGTCACCATTCAAACATGTATACTATCATAATTAAGACTCAAGCTTGGTTGATTGTGTTTGTTTATGTTTAGAGTCACATAGAACTAATCATAACTTACGGATAAAGCCAATGAAAACTTGACAAGAATATAATGGATACGCCGCTGGTACTTCCTATATATAAGTATTCTTGCCAAAGGATCAGAGGCATTGTCAGGCGGTTATGAGAAGTTCCATGTAGGATTTAGTATTGTCTTGGTTGAAGTTTGTTTTATACTCACTGATTTAGCATTCATATCATCTCATCATTTAAAGAAATTGGATTGTGTTCTATTTCTACATAGACTAACCTCTCCATCATAACAAACGAGAGAGGTACTCTCACCATTCAAACATGTATACTATCAGAATTAAGACTCAAGCTTGGTTGATTGTGTTTGTTTATGTTTAGAGTCACATAGAACTAATCATAACTTACGGATAAAGCCAATGAAAACTTGACAAGAATATGGTGGATACGCCGCTGGTACTTCCTATATATAAGTATTCTTGCCAAAGGATCAGAGGCATTATCAGGCGGTTATGAGAAGTTCCATATAGGATTTAGTATTGTCTTGGTTGAAGTTTGTTTTATACTCACTGATTTAGCATTCATATTATCTCATCATTTAAAGAAATTGGATTGTGTTCTATTTCTACATAGACTAACCTCTCCATCATAACAAACGAGAGAGGTACTGTCACCATTCAAACATGTATACTATCAGAATTAGGACTCAGACATTGGTCGTTGTGTTTATTTATGTTCTAGAGTCACATCATAGAACCAATCATAACTTACTGATAAAACCAATGAAAATTTGACAAGAATATGGTGGATACGCCGCTGGTACTTCCTATATATAAGCCAAAGGATCAGAGGTATTGTCAGGCGGTTATGAGAAGTTCCATGTAGGTTTTAGTAGTAGAAGTTTTGTTTTAGGATATAACCTTATCTTTCCAAACATATCAAAACTCTTGCGCATGAAATCATATTTAGTCAATCAACTCTGCTTATCAATATTCACTATCATAGGCATCAAAAAGCGATTCCTGTAGCAGGGTATTCAACCCTTACAAGGAACGTTACCGCCTCAAACAAAATTTAAACTCTTACTCCCTTCTAAGTATGTAATGGTCAATTAAAACACCATCCTTTTGTGTCAAACATGCCACTACTTAAATTTCGGAACGAAATTTCTAAAAGTAGGGGATACTGTAACATCCGTCAAAAACCGGATTAACCAAAACCCGCTTTGTTTATTAACCAAACAACCAGTTAAAAATTTCGTTGCGTATTTAATGCTCAAATAATTTTAAACGATACATAATTAATAAGTATATTAGAATATAAAATTTTATTTGAAAAGTTATTAAAAAATAGTGAGAAAAAAATTAAATGCTGAAGCCGGGTTTCGAACCCGGGTCAGCCGGATATAAGCTTAGCGACTTAACTCACGCTCGCCCAACCACTCCGCCACTTGTGCCTTTTGATGATATATTAAATCAATTAATTCAAATAACAAAAACTCATTTTCAAAATCAGTCAACCGACGCCCCCAATTCGCAGTCGTCGGAAATCCCGAAGATTTCGCCATTTACTGTCGGTTTCTTGTGACTTAACGTGTATAATAACTCTTACATCGGTTATAACCGATGTCCAGTCTGCGACATCAGTCATAACCGCCGGAGAATTATTGACCAACGAATCAAGACGGTAATCAGACCCAATTCATCGATATTCTTCCCTATAAATGCACACCCTAGCCTCTGGTAAACTTTTCGCTCAAAATCGCACCGATTCTTGAATAAATTTCACTCGCCGGAAAATCTCTGCAAGTCGCCGGAAAACCGAGACTTTCATCTACACGGTAAATACCTCGACTTTTTCTGTTTTAACCCATTGTTAGACTATTACTAACATCAATCCCTCACCCAGAATCTATTCCAGACGACGTTGCCGGATATTCCATTTTCACCGGAAAACTTCTGGAATTTCCATAATCACACTGTTAATCGGTATGATCATCTAAACATCCTGATAGTCGTTGCTCAGTAATTCATTTTCATATCTAATCAATCAAACTGATTATTGAATCCGAACAGAAGGAGTTCACAAAACAGAGCCGACGATCTTTGCCGGATTTCTGAAGAAGACAATCTGTTCGGTACATTTCTTTCCCCAAACCCTTCTGTTCAATACCTTTCAATTTCTCATAATATTCGTTAACCGAATTAAACAAGAAACAGTTGGTTTAACCATTGTCTGTGTTTTGAACGAAGAAGACGAAGTCGCTTAGGTTATAAGATTAATTAAAATCAATATTATGAACGAGTTAGACACACAGTCCAGCGGTGGACTGTGTGCAAATAAATACGCATACGTTCCGAGTTCGATCCTTGACACACGCACATCCGCTGTAATAAAAATGTTTCTTTTTTTTAAACTGAACCGGATCCATACGCAGTAAGATGTTAAGTATAATAAAAACCAGAATATTTACCAAGTTAGACACACAGTCCAGCGGTGGACTGTGTGCCAAACTAAACCACAGGTCCCGGGTTCGAGACCTGTGGGGATCACCGAGTCGATACAATTAAAGCCTTTTTAAAATAAATGATTTTCGGATTAACGTAAATAGTGTATAAATATAATTAAAAACAGAAATATTTCAGGTTAGACACGTAGCTCAGTTGGTAGAGCTGCGTGCACGCGTACGGGAGGTCTCGGGTTCGAGCCTTGCCCGGCGCATACATACACGCGATCGAACCCGTCAAACAATCAACAGTCACAGTCAAACAGTCAACGGTCATGGTCAACGGTCAAAAGTCAACATTTTTTTATTATTTTTATTTATTTATTTAAATTAAAAATCAATTAAAAATACTTAAAAATAACATTTTTAAAGTTAGAAAATAGCCTTAAACTCACAAAAATATGTCCAAAAATCCTACTAAAATTGATTAATAAAATCCGCTTATTTACCGAACCGTTATGTTATTATCTAGGTTAGTTTCTCTCGTGGTTAAATCCAAATTCGTGCGCATTCATCATCAATCCAAGAAACGCAACCACTGTGAGTGAATTCTTACAAACTCCCCTTTTTATTCACGTTTTGGGGTGTATCATGTGTCGCTTAAACTAATTCGTTAATTCAAACTCATGCTATACCATATTATGATCTAAACTTAGAATGTAAATATTGTTTGTAGTTATGTATTACATATTGTCAAGTTGTATGCAAATTATTTGTTAGGCCCATCAGTTCCTCGTGGGAGACGAGTTGAACAACGCGTGCCTTAAAACTCATTCATTAGGCCTATCAGTTCATAGAACAACGCGTGCCTCAAAACTCATTCATTAGGCCCATCAGTTCCTCGTGGGAGACGAGTTGAACAACACGTGCCTCAAAACTATCTATTATTGTATGTATGTGCATTATTTAATATTAAGTGTTTTGTGAATAAATTTACATCTGCATTTACTCATATGTGGTTATGCACTTTATTTTATAATCAATTCAATAAACTTGTTTAAATGTTTTTCATAGGATTCACTCGCCAACTTTTTGTTGATCCAAAAACCATTTTTACACATGATACAGGTGAACAGGATGAAGCAAGGAAAACATAGGAAATGCCTTAGAAGAAAATAATGAAGTCTAGAAAGATTTATAGGACATGTTGTAATTATGATTGTATGATCTCCTTTAAATTGTAATAATAAATATGAAACATTATAATAAATGTCATGAGCTTTGATGAAAACCCAATCATGCCCCGATCACCTTTTCCGCTGCGGGTCGGGGTGTGACACAAGATCTGTCAATGGAGCCGCAAATTTCACTGAATGCTTTAATGGGAGTGCCTTCTTTTAATACCATGAAAGTGATTGGTTGCATAGGTACAAGACAGTTGCAGATCTTAATTGACTCTTGATCAGCACACAATTTTTTAGATTCTGAATTGGCTACCAAGCTGCAATGTCCTATGAAAGAGGTAACCTCAATGCCTGTTATAGTTGCTAATGGTAATAATCTTCCATGTACTCGTTTATGTCAAGATTTCCAATGGGTAATGCAAGGGGTGTGGTATAAATCTGATGTTCTTTTGCTGCCCTTAAAAAACTATGACATGGTCCTTGGTATACAGTGGTTAAAAACTTTAAATGATATCATTTGGAACTTTAAGACTCTCACAATGAAATTTAATATTGGATCACAAACTTTTGAACTAAAAGGGGCTAAACAGTTTCAATCCAATTTGAGCTTGTGCTCTATGGAAATGATGGTTAAACAATTAAGGGCAAATGGAAGTCAGGCTCAGATGTGTAGCATTCATTTAGATGGAGCATTTCAACACCAAGCCAAAAGGTAACAGAGGGGTATGAGTCTGAGCAACTGAATGCTCTTTTAACTGAGTTTGAGGATGTTTTTCAAGAACCCAAAAGTTTACCTCCAAAGAGATCTTGCGACCATAAAATTCAATTGATTAGTGAGAGTGTGGTGATCAATCAAAGAGCCTATAGATACCCTGTAGGCCAAAAAGATGTGATTGAGAAAATGGTTCAAGAAATGAAAGATCTCGGCATTATTAGAGATAGTGTCAGCTCATTTGCTTCGCCTGTGGTTCTTGTTATGAAAAAAGATGGATCGTGGAGGTTATGCATTGATTATAGGAAGTTAAATGAGAATACAGTAAAAAACAGATTTCCAATTCCTTTCATTGAGGAATTATTAGAAGAATTGAGTGGTGCTGAGGTTTTTTCTAAGTTGGATCTCAAAAGTGGTAATCATTAGATCAGGATACAAGATGATGATATTCACAAAACTGCATTTCGTACTCATCAGGGTTTATTTGAGTTTTTGGTCCTTCCTTTTGGGTTGACCAATGCCCCTGCTACATTCCAAGGCCTAATGAACTCTGTTTTTGAAAAGCTATTAAGGAAAACAGTTCTTGTATTCTTTGATGACATTTTAGTGTACAGCCAAAATATGCAACAACGTTTCACTGATATGAGAGAAGTTTTTACAGCTATTTAGAGATAATAATCTATTGGCCAAGAAATCAAAATGCAGTTTTGCAGGCACTAAAGTAGAGTACTTGGGTCATGTCATATCCAAGCAAGGAGTAGCTACGGATCAGTCTAAAATCAGTGCCATCAAGGATTGGCCCACTCCCACTACAGTTAGACTATCTCCAACGTGGAGAGCCCATCCTCCTCCTGCCCAGAGCCACCTCAGACTGCCCCATCCGTTCTCTCCCACCTCTGCAACGGGCGTCAAAGCCATGGCCCACCCTTCCCTCTCACAATCTCCATCTCTCTCCTCCACGGGCACGCCCTTGCCTATGGGCGGCTCCCCACCATCTCTCTTCCACCTCACTCTCCACGTCAGAGAAGGTTGCTACGGGCGGCATATATTTGGAAGCGATGGAAGGAGGTTTATTTCTTCCTATGGGCCTATAGCCAAACCTTTGACCACATTGTTGCAGAATGATGCTTTTAAATGGTCAGAGATTGCACCAAAGTAAAGTATTATCTACATATATTTTAACACCTTTGTGTAATATAACCTTTATAGGAAATGATAAAATAGAAAGTTTAATTTGGGTGAGAAAGATACGAAACAATAATAAATTGACACGTGACACATAAGAAAAGAACATAGTGGGGATTTTAGTCCACCACAAAAATTATCACTCCCACCACATCTGCCTCTTTATTTTCTCTGTTTTCATCTTCTCCGCAACAACTACCAAACACCTCTACTCCATCAAACCACCATTACCGGCAAAGCTAAGTGAAGAATCACACGGCCAGAGAAATCCAGGCGAAAGTCACACTTCGCCGCCACTAACAGAGGCGGCGACAAGGCCGGAGTTGCCGAACGGGCATAAAAAAGATGCAGATTCGCCATGAATCGAAGCTGCCGTAAGATGAATCGAATGAAGATTACAAATTTTCATGCTATTATCGCACCTAGTGTTCGTGGCAAATCGAAGAAATGAAATATGTGATTATTGTTGTGATAGATTGAGAAGATTCCATTGGATGTGCTGGATTTTCCAATTTGCCGTATGGTTCCTTTGGGTAAGCTTTTTTTTATTTTTTTTTCAGTGTATCTTTTTTATTTGCTGTTTGTCTTGAAAATGACAAAGGATTTGAATAAAATTCTAATTTCACGTGTTCACCCAAAAAAAATGTGTGTTTTTTTAAAACGCAATTTGGTTTACGAAAATTTTTTTTCTCGAAAATATAACAATAGTATACTCGTTTTAAAGATAAAAAACGTTCGTTTTTTTGGTGCAATTTTTATAAAAAAATAATATCGTATGAAAGAGTTATTAACTTTTAAAAAATGGGATGGAATTGGAAGAGAGAGAATATTAACTTGGATGGAGTAGAATACCCTTACTGAACTCAGGCGCCTTCTCATATTGATTAATTCAATCCCTTTAATCTTAACCCTTTATTAGAATGGATGGTCAAGATAACTTCCTATTCTTCCTACCTAAAACATACTTCCTATTATATTCTCACCCTAACCTTTATATATTTTCGTATTTTATTTTATGTTTAACAATTACGATAATTGATAAATATAAATATTAAGGGTATCAAATCATATTTACTAAGATATTTGGCAGGATTCTTACTATATCTTATTATCCACATATATTTTAACACTTTTGTGTAATATAACCTTATATATTTTTGTATTTTATATTATGTATAACAATCAATCGTCTTCTAAATATAAATTGAAGAAGAGTACGGGGAAACTATTGATTTTGTTGATAGGAACGAAGGGTTGTGATTGAGAAAATATATAGAAAAAAATGCTGTTTCTTTTGTTCCTGGGTTAGTGAAAAGGAATTAGGGTTCCCAATATTTCTCTAAACACAATGAGAGCTTCGAATTTTGATCTGTTCGATCCTACAACGCTGGTTATGGATTCTGACTTTCCTCCTCAAGATGGCTGCGACCACGGAGACTTCGCTTTTGCGTTCAACGATAGCAATTTCTCTGATCGTATTCTTCACATCTATATCTATTCTGAGCGGAGTGAGTCTACACAATCACCATCAGGTATCAATCGTCCCCCATTGTCGCTGTTTTTTTTATTTGTCAGTATAGAACACTAACACTCAGAAAAGTATAGAAAGCAAACCTCAATAATGATCAGAAGCTCAATTGTTGATTCATTCTGAAATTGCATACGAAAGAAGTACAAAGAAAACAAAGCAACGGAACAATAAGGAATATAACAAACTTTCAAGACACCGGCAACACTCGGTCAATATATTATATTGATCTAAAACCTTTCAAATTCAATAATAACTAGCGGATTGACCTGCGCGCGTTGCGCCGCGGCCAACGAAATTGACATGTTATTGATTAGATCCACATTGACAATGTGTTAAAGATGTTTTTGTTGGTTAAGTCTGTATTACTATCTTATCCAAATAAGTAATTCACCAAATAATCTCAATACAATTAATGGTATCATAATTACTATAGCCAACGACCACCAACATTGAAGTTGCGGCGTCTTAACATGGAAAAATTAGACCGACATATAAAAATAGAAAATAATAGCTAACTCGATTTAGGACTCGCACGTTGTGACGAACTTATTAAACAGGAAAAAAATAAAGGACGTAAACACAATGAACCACACACGTACGTTGCCCAATGTTAACTCGCAAAATTTAGAAGGAAGCGTATAACAAAACGTAAAATCGTTGAACCACACACACACATTTTGTCGTGTTAAGTCGCAAAATTTATATCTAAACGTAAAACGAAAAATTTTGAAGAATATGAAAAACACAGAGGAGCAAAGTTGAAAGTAAAAACGTTGTGAGGTTAAATCGGAAAAACTAAAAACTTTTGGGTTAAAACTACAAAATCAAGTTGTTTTGGGTTTGAAGTGAAACAACAATTTTTTTTTAAAAAAAACCCCAAAACATGGGGTATAACACCATTAAGCATCATGTACAACACAACTATGCATAAAAAACCCATTAAGCATCATGTACAATTCCACTATACACAAACATCTTTCAAATAAATAGTATATAAAAAATAATAATAATAATAAAAATAAATAAATAAATAAATTAGACTGACGACCCCTTATTTGAATTAAAAACTATTTGAATAGAAGCTTCTGATTATGAGACCTGGACTTCCCAACTTGCTGTGCACGTGCTACCCATGCAAGTTTGAATGATAACCAACGTTTTCATTATATATAAGTTCAAATATTGGTTCTGTTTTATCGTACTACAATGATTTTAAGTGGATTGTTGAACAGAAAGAATTAGAACCTTACATATTAGCTCGCCAATTTTAGCTGCAAGAAGTCCATTTTTCTACAAGGTGATTTCTTAATGTTTAAATAGACTCTAAATTAGTGTTTTTGTTATTTTATTAATTTTCTCGTTGTTTGTTCATACAGTTGTTTTCAAACGGGATGAGAGAATCCAAACAATCTCATGCAATCTTGCGAATCAATGACACAGGTGTAGTAATTTTTATTTATGTTTTACGTTTATGTGTACTTTATAGTCTATTTATCTCTTTTTTCTTCTTACACTCAGAGGAAGCTGGTCTCATGGAGCTATTGAAGTTTATGTATAGCAACAAGTTGGAAGCTACAACTGCTCCCGCTGTGCTTGATGTACTCATGGTTGCCGACAAATTTGATGTTGTTTCATGCATGAGATATTGCATTCGTTTATTAAGAAATCTAACGACGACACCTGAATCTGTACTAGTTTATCTTGATCTTCCTTCAACTGTTTTAATGGCTGAAGCATTTAAGCCACTAACTATTGCCGCCAAGCAATTCTATGCTGTCCATTTCAAAGACATAACCAAGTAAAACTTTTTGAAAACAAAATCCAAAAAATGTTTAATGGTTAGTGAATAAGCTAAAATTGTATAACTAATGCAGGTTTAAAGATGAGATTCTTAGCTTGCCACTTGCCGGCGTGGAGGTGATTATAGCTAGTGATGATCTCCAGGTGATGTCAGAAAATACAGTTTACGGGTTTGTCCTCCAATGGGCTCGGGCCCAGTACCCTAAACTAGTGGACCGTCGTAAAATCATCATGACCCGCCTTGCAAAGTTTATTCGTTACCCTTACCTGACACATAGAATCCTTACGCATCTCCTCACTTGCAAGGAGTTCAACCCAAAATTTGCCCAAAAGGTAGTAACCGAAGCAATATCTTTTAAAGCTGAGGTCCCATACAAGCCACAAATGCATATCAGGGATGAAAAATCTAATCTTGACCGTAGGTTCGTGGAACGGGCCTACACGTACCGGCCCATTAAGATGGTTGAATTCCAACAACCACGTCCGCATTGTGTTGTGTACTTAGAATTAAAACGTGATCTGTGTGCAAGTTTGTTTACTTCGGGCATGGTTTGTTCTGTACCGTTTAACTTTGGTGGTCAAGCTTTTTACTTGAAGGCCCAACGTTACATGGACGATTTCCGGCTTTCTTTAGTCATGGTAAAGGAGGCAAGTGCTTTTGCGTTTGACTATGAGTTTGCAAATAAGGTACTCAAAGCCCACCCAAGAGTTTGTTAGCAAATTCAAAAGGAGCTTTAGATCTACGGTTGGAAAGGAGGTTTGGTCCCTATTTTTGTTTGCAATTCCGTGGACTCATGTTATTGAGGAAGATAGATTCTATTTCATTGATGATATTTATCATCTTAGGGTGGAGCTTACTGATATGCTTTGAGAAACCAACAAACAATCTTTTCGTAGAGGGACATTTGATTGAACTTAGTTGTTATACTTGATTATTTGGAGAATCAAGAGATTAGAACTGGACTTTTGGCTAACTGTGTTCTGATAATCTTTTGTTATGGTTTTATGTTGGTGAAATAATTATGATTATGCATTATTAGCGCATAATTACTTATTTTAAAATCATACTTTGTTTTGCCCAAGAAAAAGTTAAGGTTGAAAATCGGATGAACCAAGAGTCAAGCCTGTATGGACAGCGAGGTGTATGTGATACACTTCCGTATTCAGTTAATGTATCTAACTAGTGTTATGCCCGTCCGTGTTGCGAGGCATTAAATCGAATATTTCTTAGTTTCATAACATGTATGCATGCATTTAGGTTACTTGTACATACTATACTTATAACACGATCTCAATAAAATATACATGGAGACAACCAATTAAACCAAAACACTACCATAGTTTTGCTAAAAATGAAAACTAAAACGATGGTACGTCTATAATTTTGTGCTGGGTAAAATACTAATTTGTCAGGACAAATAAGCGAGTACTAAACAACTTCTTAAAACAATAAAAGTTACATTGAGTCAACCATGTAAAATAAAACACTACTATAGTTTTGCAAAAAAAAAAAAAAACTAAAAAACTAAAAGGATCGCAAGATCAAAATTTTTAACTGGGGGAGAAATTGTAGTTTTTAAACGGGGCAAAATTATATTTTTGAATAGATGGCAAAATCGTAATTATAGGTTGTGGGCAAAATCATAATTTTATTTTGAAATTGGGAAATAACGTATTTTTAGTTTAGGGCAAAAAACATTTTCACCTATCTGTCGTAAAAATTCATTGAAGATCGTTATGACCGTAGTAGCTCATTTTGATTTAGAGCTACATCAGGTGGACGTCAAAACCATTTTCCTTAACGGAGACTTAGACGAAGATGTTTACATGAAACAACCTGAAGGCTTTAAACCTAAAGGTCAGGAGCATTTAGTCTATAACTTCAAAAAAATCCATTTATGGGTTAAAACAAGCATCACGTCAATGGTATCTTAAGTTTGATGAAGTCATGAAGAAACAAGCTTTTGCAAAGAATCAAGTGGATCAATACACCTACCTCAAGATGAGTGGGAGCAACTTTACTATACTTGTCTTTTACGTAGATGATATTCTATTGGTAAGTAATAGTTTAGACATGTTGCATGAGTCGAAGCGATTACTCTCGCATAACTTCAACATGAAGGATCTCGGAGATGCTTCTTACGTCATTGGCATCGAAATTCACCGAGATAGACACAAAGGGATCTTAGGATTGTCTCAAAAGGCTTACACAGATCACGTCCTTACACGTTACAACATGCATCAATGCAAACCCTTAGTCGCTCCAGTAGTTAAGGGGGATGTTTTCGATTCATTCTAATGTCCGACAACAGAGGTCGAAAAGGAGCAAATGAGCCAGATACCTTATGCGTCAGTAGTCGGGAGCCTGATGTATGCTCAAGTCTGTACTCACCCCTATATCGCTTATATTGCTGGAATGCTAGGCCGTTATCAGACTAATCCTGGCCTAGATCACTGGAAAGTAGCTAAGAAAGCATTTAGATATCTGCAAGGGACGAAAGACTATAAACTGACTTATAGAAGAAGTGATCATCTAGAAGTGGTAGGCTATTCTGATTCTGACTTTGCTAAGTGCAAAGATAACAAGAAATCCACTTCCGGGTATATCTTTATGTTAGCAGGCAGACCTATCTCATGGAAGAGTCATAAACAACAGTTAACTACATCTTCCACAATGATGGCATAATACATTGTTGTTTATAATGCAACATCTCATGGAATGTTGCTTAGAAATCTAATCACTAGACTCAAAATCGTTAATTCCATTTCTAGACCATTGAAGCTTTACTATGATAACTCAGTTGTCGTTAGTATCTCGAACAGTAACAGTTTGACTCGATCTTGTTTATATCTTGATACAAAGTATTTGTTCGTACGTGAACGAGTTGAGGAGAATAATCTTTGTATTGATCATATTAGTACTAAAAATATGCTTGCGGATCCGATGACTAAAGGTCGCCCACCTAAAGTTTTCGAAGAACATGTTTCGAATATGGGATTTATTAAAGACCTTATTTAATAGCATATTGTACTTAATTATGTGCGTATTTTGATCATAACTGTTAGGTTTTAAATTGAGGCTGTAGTATGACTAATGGGGGTCCTGAGTCGAATGATGATTCAACGGCTGTATTTCTCTGCTATGGTTCTTGGTTTAAAGCTAAAATGAGTGTTAACTCCTGATCAGGCTTATCTAATACTCATGATAAATGATTACTTAGCCAAGTGCGAGAATGTAAGATTAAATATATGATGTGTATAATATTTAATCATGTAGCCATTATAATCATTTATATTATTAGATCAAAATACATTAAATTTATTATATATTAATGAATCATGTTACCCTTATTAACTTATTAGGTTTCCTGTTGGTGTATATATAAGGAGATAACTAGAGAGGTAAAATGTTACACAAGTTGGACTCCCATAACATCATTAAATTTGTCCCTACCTCTCTCTCCATAACCATTCACGAACTCAACACTAGAGTTCGGTATCACCATTATAATATTACACCCTAAGGAGGAATCAGATCATCATGACAAACATGTCAAACTCCATGGCTGCATCTCTGACTGGATTCTCTGCTGGTCTGTCTACTGTTACAGGTATTTCATTTACGTTTTCCATTATGTTTAAACAGACCTAATCAACAATCTACCCATGTTTACATGTTCAGTAGGTTAATTAGCAATCAATTAGGCTGCACGTTTCCATTATTCCATGTTTACAGTTATTTCCTTTTTTGCATCTTGTATTTAAGCATCTTTGAATGGAATGAAAAGTAAGAAGAATTTAGTCAAATCTTATCTGAGTTCTATCTAGCATCTCTCCTAATTCCTGGCCATTAGATTGCAAGCTCGGTTCATACCATTTAGATGATGAAAACATATAGCTTGATACGAGAAAGGTATAAAGGAGTAAACACAATATGAGGACTGGATTTGACAATAGAGAATTATATAGGACCATAGAAAAGTTTAAAAATTATCTCACTTAAGTAAAACTTGTGGCTTACTGTTATACTGTTACCTGGGCTCAACGGATACCTGCCGTATATACTCTTGACTTATGCCTCGACTGTTTTTTACCAAGCTTAATCAGTTTCGCCCACATACCGTCAATAGAATAGTCAACATATGTTGGGTGATTAAACAAATGAACATGAACTTCGTATACATTCTTTCGTGTTTGTCCAAATATCCAATTACATACATAAACTATGTCCATTTGTTTATGTTCGTTTTCACATTTGCTTAAATTTATTTGTTAGTTATTACATATCACTTTAGGATTAAATATGAATGATGATGGACTGCAATCAATATAATGGATTGATGATATGGTATTCATATGAAAATTTGGAAGTAGATATTTACTTCATCGGTCTTTGAGTCATTAAATAGTAATTAGATTTGTCACTGATTTTTTACTATGGCTGCAATATCCCTTTTCAGATTTTCATGTGACCCGAAGTCTTTTATAAGCATTTGAGACTATATCATGAGCTAATATTCTTTCGATTTCGGTTTCGTGTTCTCATCGATACCAACCATCAGAGTTACTTAGGTTATCTATATTGATCGGTTCGTGAGGATTTTCGGTAAGTTGGTGCATCCGAAGCTCATAATTCGTAATTGGGTATGTTTATGGTTCATGTGTTCACTAACCATGTAAAACCTTGATTTTATGTAGGTGCAATAGCCTTGGAATCAATATCTCAGGGTTGGAAGAATGAAACTTTTTTTGGTCATACTCTCTTAACACCTTGAGATGAGGCACCATACACTTTTTGAGTCACTGTTTGAAAATAAAACTTACATGGAAGTATACAGCTACAAATTTGTGTAAAGGTGGAAAGTACAAGATTTGAATGTGTATAAATTTGTCTAAAGGTTGATGTTGTTCACATTATTATGTTTGTATCCACAACCATAGTTGGGGAAGGACTTTGCAAATATTTGTTCAAGACTATGTTTATAGTTGGTTTAGAAACATCCATTTAAAACGCCATGGTCTGTTTCTCTCGTTCTTTGTGCTGCATCGAATTCAAATTTCAGTCCTCCCGACTCAAGTACCCATGGTATGCATCCTTCTTCTTATGCTGATGTTTTGTATTTGTTGGTATAGTTTTGTGTCTGTAGCTTGTTCTTAGCTTTTATCAGTTTGTACGGTCTTTGTTTACGTGCATGTATGTTTGGTCGAGTCGGCCAAGTTGAGATATCCTCCTATCTTGACTTAGCACGACGTTTTGTGTTGTAACAGTTGTAAACAGCTGTAAGTGTGCAGTCTGTTAGTATGGTTGTTTGTGAACTTGATGTTTCTTACAAGTTTGTTTTTGTATGCAGGTTCCCACGAAGAATCCTACATTCTTCGTGGGATGTCATCTCAAAAAACAATCTGTTGTTCGTCTTTGTTTTTCACCACAAAGAACCATTCTTCATGGTGTATGGTTGTTCGTAGGGTGGTCCAAGAAGAACCCATTCTTCGTGGACCTGCTAGTTGTTTGTGGCCCAGTAACCTTCGTCGTAGGGTTACTGGGTGTTGAGGCCTATATATATAGAACACTTGTTGCTCATTCAAGCAAGAGAGTCCTGGGAGTTGTAAACATTGTGTGTATGTGTTGTACTGATTCTCTTCCACTTTAATCTAAGATTGTGAATCTTTGGTTACTTTGTGTTTGCTTACATTTTGCTTTGGTTACATATTTACGTGGATTCCGCACTCGTAAGTGTGTTATAACAACAAGGAAGTTGGTTGTTCTTGATCCTCCAATTGGACCTACAAGTGGTATTAGATCTTAGGCTCCCTTCCTTGTTCAAAACCGAGCAAAATCTTGTGTTTGAGCAAGTTGTGAAGCATCTTGAAAGTGTTCTTGAACTTGAAAACAAGGAAAGTTAAGTTTTTAAAGAAAAATCTCTAAAAAGGCTTAGTTTAAACTTGTTATTTGAAGATAATTTTTACAAAACCTAATTAAAACACATGGAGACATGTTAGGATTTGGTTTTTCTTGAAATTTCTTGCAAACTTTGAGTTCGACGAATTTTCCGGCAAGTTGATTGACCGGAAAAGTCACCGGATTTGTTGGTAGGGATAAGATTTCAAAAGGGATTTACTGAAAAGGTGATATTGGTATGTTTGTTTTTAACTAAACTAGGATATCCATTTACCACCTTTCAAATTTTCAGAAAAAGTAAGTTTCCATTTACAGGAGAATCTCACCAACCAATTCCATGCGAACAACTGTTGCCACGAACAATCCTCTACAAAGAATACTTTCCACGAAGAACTATTTGGACGAAGAACTTATTCTTCGTAGGTTCCTCTCCTACGAAGAACCTGAATTCTTCGTTGTATACTCCTTCCACGAAGAACCAATTCTTCGTGGATAACTGGTTCTTCATCAACCTGGTCCTTCGTAGATCACTGTTGTTCGTGGATACCATTGTTCGTTGGTAAAGGTGTTCAAATTTTCACAAAATCTTTATAACTTTCTCAAATTTAACAAACTTGTGTTTTTAAGATAATATTCTATTTTAAACAATCAAAATGAGTTCAAATCCATGGGATTGGAGTAGTGGGCCTAGTACAAGTCAAGTTATGTTACAATCTAGCTCCGATATGTCATGGGTCAAAGGACTCCTACCTCAACAAGCTCAATGATTACCGCTAATCAATGGGTTTGTGTTGCAAACCAAAACCAAAGCATTCAAACCCTTCTAATTAGTGAGAGTGAAGCCAGTAGTTACAATCGTCCACCTAAGTTGAACCATATGAATGATTATCCCGCATGGAAGGGACGTTTTCATACGCATGTTCTTGGTCAAAACACTGGAGTTATGGACATGTTTTACCACGCCTTACAATGTTGCACTCAAAGAAGCCGGCTCCAACCCAACCACCTTAGCTAATATGAATGAGCCTGCCAAGAAAGTGTATGATCTTGAGAAGAAAGCTTTTAGAATTCTCACACAAGCTCTTCATAAAGGTATTTACCATCAATTCATCTATTGTACATCCACTAAGAACTTGCGGGGTACATTAGAAGCAAGAGGTGAGGGAAATGCGGCTACAAGAAGAGTTCGTCATGAACTATTGAAGAAGGAGTTTGAAGGCTTCATGTTTATGGAAAATGAGACTTTGAATGACATGACAACTCGGTTCTATCACTTGTTAAGTGAGATGTATTCGTACTGAGTAACTGCGTCTCAACAAGAAATAGTCACACGATTTGCTGATGCATTGCCACCCAAATGGAGTCAATTCATAGATTTGTTGAAGCATACGGGAGTAATGGATACCATTACAATCTATGAATTTGTTCAGAAGTTAGAAAAGAAGAATGAGGAAGAAATCCGTAAGGCAAAAAGGATTCCAGTTCCTCAAAATCCAGAAATGTACTTTGGAGGCATCAATACGGGAGTTAGTGCTTCTTCACAACCGAAACTGTAGACAACATTTGTTTCAAATGCAAATCCTTTTATGCCACCACCAACGAAACCAGATCAATCAACCCAAACTTATGGTCAAGGCTTTGATCCTAGTGCCTTTTTAACAAAACCTCAAGATTATGCCTCTCAACAAGCAATAGATCAAGGAGTAAAATGGCTATTTTTAAAGATTGAAGCAAAACCGTTAAAACGACCAAATCACAGAAAGCAAAACAGAAGTTTACTCTTAGTATTAACTTAGTTGAAGAGGATTACTTGCTATCTGTTCTTTACTATCTTTTATTTGTAAGTAATAAAAACATTTGTATCTTCAATTTTTTTATGTTACATCATCGTGTAATTTACTATTCTTTAATCTTCTTATTTTAATTTGATTCAAATACTTTAAGCAGTTAGTTATTAATATATAACTAGAATTACCACCCGTTGCAATGCGGCGGGGATTCGTTAGTTATATATCATATTAGATGAAAGACAAATGTTACTTACATGATCGCAAGCTTGTGTGTAAAACATAAAAAAGAATAACTGAGTTGATCGATGACCCGCGCATTGCGACAGACCTATCAAGCGGGGAAAAATAGACGCGATGCGACGGGCCTATCAAACAGGAAAAAGTAGATGAAAAAACGTTGAACTCCACACGCACGTTGTGGCATGTTAACTCGGAAGATATAGAACGAAACATTAAGCAGAAAACTTGCAAAAGCTGCTAAGTATAAGGGACCAGGTTGCAAAAGTTGAAAAGATTTTGGTTAAAAATAAAAAAAAATCAAAGGGGTTAAATCGCAAAAGATTGAAACTTTTGAATTAGAAGTGAGAAATCACATTAATTAAAGGGGTTAAATTGCATAAGATAGAAACTTTTGAATTAAAAGTGAAAAAATCAAATTAGTCAAAGAGGTTGAATTACCAAAGATTAAAACTTTAGACTTATATTGTCAAAGAATGAAACTTTAATGTTAGAAAAGAAAATTTCAATTTATTTTTGAAACACTCCCAAAGCTAAATGTGAAACAACCTTAAGCACAAGTAACTTGCTTATTTATAGGTTTATAATAAGCATTAAAGCTTGTACATCAAGCTTGGTTGATGTATTATGCATCTTATGGTTGTACCCAATGTGGGTTATAACTTTGAGCCACATTTTATTGCATTAAAGCTTGTACATCAAGTTTTGTAGATTTATCATGCATCTTATGGTTGTACCCGATGTGAGTTTACAACTTTGAGCCGCATGAGAGTATAAGAGATTATTGTGTAGGGTGACACATGATAATGCGTGAGTCTGTAGCAAGTATAAGACCATACGTATTAGGGCTTAAAACTTCAAGCCCCTCCTTTGGGCATTCATGTGGATCCTAATATAGATATAATTTATAACACTTGTATGTATTAAGCTATTGTACATCTTGCTTAATTGTGTTTTATGCTTATAGGTATTGTACAACAGTGTGCACACACTCTATGCTTTATATTACCCATTACCCGATACTATACTTTGTAACATTTTTAAGCATAGATATTGTACCTTATGCTTTGAGAGTTTCTCAAAAAAATGATTTTTTTTACTTTTAATAAAAAAAAAACCATTTGATTATTTACTTTTAACCAAAAACTGTTTGATTTTTTACTTTTAACCTCAAACTTTTCATCTTTACTTTTAACCTAAAACTATTTGATTTTTTTACTTCTAACCCAAAACTTTTATTTTTTACAAGTTAACCTCACAACTTTTTTACTTACAACTTTAGTCCTCTATACTTTTTATTTTTCGTAAAATTTTCGTTTTACGTTCCGTTCTAAATTTTGCGAGTTAATACGGCGCAACGTGCATGTGTGGTTAAACGTTTTTACTTTGTATATTTTTTCCCGTTTGACAAGTTCATCATAGCGCACGGGTCCTAGATCGATTTAGTTATTCTTTTATATGTTTTACGTTTCGGTTTAATTTTTTCGCATTAACACACCGCAAATTCAGTGTTGGTGAGCTTGTTCAACCTCATGACGGTCCAGTAGTTCAACTGAGTGAAGGAGAGGATGAAATTTTCAACGCTGCTAGTGTAAATGTTCATGATGAACATGAAGTTGAACAGCTTGTTCAACCTCTAGTTGAACTTATGCGAGACGAAGAAGAAATCATAACGAATGCTGATAGTACTGTTGCTGAAGCTTCGGACGATGACAATCTTAGCATAATGGAAGATATGGGAAGCTATACAAACATTCTAGAAGATCAACTAATCGGAGAAAACTTTGCACCGGTGTTCATCGCCGGAGTTTCCTTCGCCGGCCATTTCATAGTGATGAATGGTCGGATCGAGGGTCGTCTGTTTAATGGAATCCAAACTCGTTTATTTACGGGAATTGTTGTTTCTGGTTGGAATGAATTTGAGGGATATCATGTCGCCGGGTTCATTAATGGCGAACCGGAACTCGTTTCCGGTTTGCCTATTTCCAGTGGTTGTAGAAGCGGCGGATAATCAGAGGTCATTTGAACTTGTTTGTATTTGTTTGTTAAAAGATACATGTGTTCATGAACACTTATCAAACAAGATTTTATGTTCGTGTTTGTTTTTTAACTAAATGAACTTGTTTATGTTTGTTAATTTTAATCAACGAACGTTGATGAACACAAACGGACACAATCAAACGTTCATGGACAAAATATGTGATCTACTTACACTTATTAAATATTTTATTTGTAAGTATTTAAATGAACTATTAAACGCAATCAAACACAAACGAACACGTTAAGGAACGTTCACAAACATAAACGAACGAACGCGAACTCTGTTCATCTTTGTTCGTTTTACTAAACAAACAAACTTCCCGACGACCGGTTCATGAACTACGTTTGCAGCCCTAAGCAAAATAGTCAGCACCAAACATTCTATAACACTTTTACATCTTACAATGCCTAGTGTAACATACACCAAATTTATTATCTAGTTTAATTCACAATAGTAACAGTAAACCTAACTTGGCAAGAAACTGATCACTTCCTTTGTTAGCATTTTCAGATAAACAACATTGAGTCATCACACCAAGTTCAGTCTCCGACGCCAATTTGAGAGACTTGTACCGATCATGTCTCTCAGGCATCACACAAACAATCAGTTGCAAACGTCCGTTATCAAACTTTCGACACTCTTCCACAAGCCATTTAAGAAGATCACGAACTGCATTAACATTATTCAACTCCTGAATGTTGGTTGGATATACACGAAGAGGTTCTTTCATCCGTACCCCAAGATTTCCGCATCTCTTCATCAACTTTGGGATGAAGGAGTCGATATCCAGCCAAAGCTCATCATGCATACTACTGAAATCTATCAATGCCCACCTTTCAACTGTTTCCGTTACTAAAGTTCTACCTTGAAGAAGATTATAGTGACATTTCTGTTTGTCGACTGTTACAATGTTGGTTTTACCATTTAAGCTACCGAGCTTCCGCTAAAGTGGCTCCATCACACGTCCATCAACCTCTGTCATGTTCATACGAACCCCAATTTCGAAATTTTGTATCACCTCCGCACTGCAAATGTCAAACAACAATATTAGAATTGAAAACATGTCAAAAATCAACAAAAATGTGTTTGTAATGCATATATAACAAACTACACAATCCCTAAATAAAGTCCGAATGATGTATACAAGATGCACCCATAGTAGTTAATGGCGAATAGTGACAGCGATAAGGTACCTATATGCTACATAGCGAATAGCGATAAATAGCTGGCGGCTATTTTATAAACAGCGATACACTAGAGAAAAAATCTAAAAATGTTATATGTATATTATATCAAAATACCCTGGTATATATGTTATTTTACATGTATATTTAACAAAAACCTAAAATCCAGCTATCTTTTAGCTATATTTAATCTATTTTTGTTAAAAAAAATTGTCGCTATTATCGCTATAACCCTAATAGCAAGCCTAGAGCTATACGCTATGTAGCGTTCTATAGCGATCGCTACGCTCGCTATTGACAACTATGGATGCACCAGCTGAAGAATTTAACGTTAAAAATTTGAAAGAAAAGCGACTTACCCAGGGTTGCCCGTTGCATGCTCTTCACGAACAATATCGCATATCTCATTCCTCCTCTTATCCGGTGCAAGAAGAGACAGATCTTTTAGCCTCCTGGAAACTTCCTTACTCAGCTGCTCCTTCGGAAACCGTCTATCTTCAGCCAACACAACATAGTTCGGCCATTTTTCGGTCCCCAATTGCAAACACGGAATACCCTTATGCACTATTTCTTTATCCCACTTTTCTCTAAAGTAATCTGTCAACATGACAACTTGTGGCGCTTTCTTCCCTTCAAGATCTTCTTGCACAAAGGATATGTCTTTCGTAGGTTTCTCAGACAAACCAAACACGGTGTAGCTTTGAAAGGTTAAACCCGTTTCCAAACTTGATGGTACACACATAAGACCGACCATCTAATTGAACACTTTAAGCTCCCGCTTGCAATGTGACTGCACTGAAAATATTCTTTTCACCGTCGTAAGCAGTCTGGAGCAACGGAAACTGGTCGGGATATTTGGAACATAGCTTCTCTTGTTGTATGTCTACATCGTAGCGCAGTATGGTGTTTGATGGATCAAACTTGACAGAAAAATGGTTGACAAGAAGCTTCACCGATCTCATTGCAAGCGTACCGCGGTCCGGACGCTTAATTGGTACAAGAGCATTTGCTACACCATCATTTGAGTGTTCTGTAACACTAAGGGTTGATAGTTTTGAATTAACTTCTTGAACCTGACGATCTGAAAACAGAGAACAACACAACTTCAATATTGATTGAAGAAATTAAAATAATCAAACACAATTTCAAAATTGATTAAAAAACTTAAATTAGCATAATTTCAAAGTTGATTGAAAAAACTAAATTAACATAACTTCAAACTGAATTGAAAATACTAAATTAATACAAGAGTTAATTACTGTTTTCGTCCCTGTGATTTGTCAAAAATTATTATTTCAGTCCATTAGTTTAAAAATTGCGATTTTAGTCCCTGTGGTTTCACTTTCGTAACTATTTCTGTCCCTGTGGTTTCACTTTCAGTAACCAATTCAATCCATTTATTCTGTAAGTACAGGGACTGAAATGGTTACGAGGTGGACTGAAATGGTTACGAAAGTGAAATCACAGGGACTGAAATCGCAATTTTTAAACTAATGGACTGAAATAGTGATTTTTGACAAACCACAGGGACGAAAACAGTAATTAACTCTTAATACAATTTCAAAATGGATTGAAAAAACTAATTAAATCAAACACAATTTCAAAATTGAAGAGAAAAAAATATTTAATCAGCAAAAATTTAAATTGATTGTAAAAAAAAACTAAATCAACACAAATTTAAAATTGATTGAAAAAACTAAATCAGCACAATTTCATAATTGATTGAAAGAACTAAATTAACACAATTTCAACAAAAACCGAAAAAAAAAACTAATTAACACAACTTCAATATGGATAAAAAATTCAAATTAACACAATTTCAAAATTGAAAAAAAAAAACAAATTTACATAATTTCAAAATTGATTTGAAAAAAAAAATACAAAATTAACACAATTTAAATGATGATCTAAAAAACTAAATTTGATTGAAAGACAGTATAACATAATGAAAGTTACCTAACTTAACATAATAAATTCAAATAGAGTTAATTACTGTTTTCGTTCCTGTGGTTTGTCAAAAACCACTATTTCAGTTCATTAGTTTAAAAATTGCGATTTTAGTCCTGTGGTTTCACTTTCGTAACCATTTCAGTCCATGTGATTTCAATTTCGTAACCACTTCAATCCATTTATTTTGTAAGTACATGGACTGAAATGGTTGCGAGGTGGACTGAAATGGTTACGAAAGTGAAACCACAGGGACTGAAATCGTAATTTTTAAACTAATGGACTGAAATAGTGATTTTTGACAAACCACAGGGACGAAAACAATAATTAACTCGTTAAAATAACTCAAAACTAAACAAAGCAAACAAAAATATCCGATTAGTAAAACCAATCAAGCAACAAACTGTAAGGTTATGAGTGACGTCAGCCATACCATTCCGGTTCTGAGTTAGTGTCTGTGTTTGCGTCACAACAAGTTGACCAGACGCAACACGACTCCATGCGTTGACTTCTGGTACTCGATCGGCATTCTGCCTAAGGATAGCCAGAGTCCGTTGACTATGCTGACGACGGCCACTGGAATCTCGACCCCTACCTCTCTCGCCTCCATAATTCTCCTGCTGTTGATTACCGTATTGTTGCGAATAATTTCCGTTTCGTCCACCGTGATGATAACTGTAACATTCGTCGTAAAACGGGTTCCAAAACCCGCTCTGTTTAAAATTTTAGAATTTATTAAAAGTTTCGTTGCGCATTTTTTCATTTTATAAAATGTAATTTTCATAATTAATAAATAAATTAGATAATTAATATATTGATTAAAAAAAGAATAAATAATATATATATATTAACAATATTTAAGATTTTAAAAAACAAACAAAAAGGGGGGAGCCGGGAGTCGAACCCGGGTCCCTACCTAATACACACACCGTATTCACCACCGAGCTACATATACTTGATGTACTAAAACTCAAATTAAGTAAATTTTATACGCTCGCTAACCTTTAACCTGCAACTCCATCGATCTACTGGTAACTGCCAAAATCAGGAATTTAGCAATCAATCCGCGGATATTTTTGTCTGAAAGCGAATAACTGATTCCTATCATCAAATGTAACTGAAATACGGAATCAAATTAACATAAAAACCGAGTCAATCTTTGACCCGAAATTTAAGCTTTGAAACCAAAAAAAATAACTGTCTTCCACACTATAAATACTGATCGTAACACCACACCCATACTCGCTCATTCTCTTAATCTCACTCTACACTCTCGGAGTAACATTTCGGTGCGCCCTTCACTGGAAAACCGTGCTTTGCCGGAATCATACCGGAGAGTTTGCAAATTTCGGTATAAACTCTTGATTCTTTTATTCTATATCGTTTTATGTTTAGAAATCGTAAACCAGTTAATCTAACTGGAATAATTTGGATTAACAGTCGAGGGTGATACTTTTTGGGTTTTATACATGAAGAAGATGAACTGATTCAGTGTTTTTGTATAATCAAAATTGTTGTTTTAAACAGTTAGACACACAGTCCAATGTGGACTGTGTGCAAACGCAACACATATGTCTTGGGTTCGAGTCTATAAACGTTCCGGTTTCACAAAATTAAGCAAACTTTTTAATCCGGGTATGAGTCACTCCAGTATGTACATAAGAATAATTAAAATCTTAAATCCACCGGGTTAGACACCCAGTCCAGTTGGTAGGGCTAGGTGCAAAACATCACCTAAACACGGGTTCGATTCGGAGTCTCCTCACCGGTTCGACCGTTTAAAATTATTTTTTAATTAATTAAATTCTAGATTAAAACCAGTAAGTGTATAAGAATAATTAAATTCAGAATACTTTCGGGTTAGACACGTAGCTCAGTTGGAAGAGCTGCGTGCACGCAACCGAGAGGTCACGAGTTCGAATCTCACCACAAGCGGTCAAACGAGTCAACGAACCGGTCAGACCTACTGTCAGGTCTGACAAGGTTTTTTTATTATTTTATTTCATTTTATACTATTTTTGTATATTTTTAGTTAATCAAAAATCAATTTAAAAACTTCAAAATGCGATTTCTTAGGCTTAAAAACTCCAATAAATATCACAAAGACAACCTAAAAATCTAACAAAATTATTAAATCAAAATATTATTTTTATATATTTATCGAATTATTGCGTTATTCTTTAGGCTAGTCTTCTTCGTCGGTTAAATCCTCAATTCGTGCGCACTCTTCATCAATCAAGAAAACGCACACACTGTGAGTGAATTCTTACAAATTCCCCTTTTTATTCATGTTTTGTGGTGTATCATGTGTCGCCTTATTTATTTCGTTTATTCAAACTTGTGTTATTACCATTATATGATCTAAACGTGTGATGTAAATGTTGTTTGTTGTGATGTGTGTTTACATTTTGTCAAGTTGCGTGCAAATCATTCATTATGCCCATCAGTTCCTCGTTGGAGACGAGTTGAGCATCGCGTGCCTCATTAGATCGGCTCCGTTTGATTGAGCCTTGATCTATTGTTCATCATTTGGTGTGCACGTGTGCTTTAATTGATATTATGTGTTTTGTGATTAAAATTACATATACGTATACTCATATGTGGTTATGCACATTTTTATAACCAATATAACAAATTCGTTCAAATGTTTTCATAAGATTCACTCGCCAACTTTTGTTGACCCAAAACCCTATTTTTACACATGATACAGGTGGACAAGTTGAAGCAAGGAACACATAGGAAATTGCCTTAGAAGAAAAATAAAGAAGTCATAAAAAATGTATTTGAACATGTTGTGCTTGTATGTTTATTGTAATTTCTTCTTTAAAAAAAATAATAAATATGAAACTTTATAGTAAATGTCATGAGCTTTGATGAAAACCCAATCATGCCCCGACTACCATTTCCGCTGCGGGTCAGGGTGTGACAATAACCACCACCACCACCGCGGCCACTGCCTCCTCTGCCGCCGTTGCTCCGGCCACCACCACGGTAACCACCGTCATTTCCACCGCGATTGTAGTTGTTGTTTCGCTCCATTAAAAGTGTGAACTAGTTTAATACCCGTCCGGTGGACGGGTTACGTTGAACAGCGTAACAAACAAAGCTAACATATATTAAGTGTACACAAATTTAAACAACTTTACAAACGAAAGCACCATTCTTTAATTTATAAGAGAATATACAACCACAAAACAATAACATGAAACTACCATTCTTTAATTTATAAGAGGAAATCGAACACAGTTCACAACCACAAAATAATAGAACATAAAACTGATAGAGTAATAAAACATGAAATGGTGTCATTTTAATGCAAAAGTAAACCGTAGGCAATTCATATGCATAATTTTTTTAGAGAAAACATACCATCGCGGACCTTGCAACCAGTCAAAATTACCAAATCTTGATTATTTTCATAACCGCGGATGGCTTCGTCATTAAATTTGAGTGCAGCTTTGCCCCATAACGAAACACTAAGTTCCTTGCCACTATATTGTTTTAGGCAACGATGAAAAAGAAACTTACTTATATTATACAAACTAACATATACAAAGTAAATGTATAATAAAGCATACCGTTCATTAGATAAAACTATGTGATGGACGAAATTTAGTGATAACAGAACCCCACGCACGTAGTACACCAACAACATCTACATTTAAAGAAAGTTACACATAATGATCTAGATAAAATAAATGATAGGGACGTCAGATTGCTTGGGCGATTGACTATTAAAGCATAAGAACATAAATTGTCTGTGAAATGAAAATTCACAATCATGTAAGGTAAATTAATTACCTCGTGTTCACCACAGAAGAATCTCTTCTATATTTGAATAGAACCTGCTTGTAAAATATCTTGCCCGACTGTTCTTTTGATCGAAATTGTTCCCTCCGGACGGGATTCGTTGGATAAACTCCAAAGTTGATAGATTCGTCGTCTTCTTAAACCATCAATGGTTGATTTTTATTAATCTCCGCATGTGATTCCTTATTAAAATATTTTGGAGCCAACCACCCACAAACCACTATAAATGTAAGAATAAAAATGGTAACCTTAACCTTTGGTTTGTTTACTGAAAGTGGTAACCCATGTACAAATATGTAATCTCAGCACCCCGGTTACTAAGAATAATATTAATCCATGTACAAATATCTAATCTCATCGCCCAGTTTACTAAGACCGGGTTACTAAAAATTTAGGGACAGTTTTGACCCGTTTATAAAATGGTAAATTTAATTACCATTTACTAAATATGGTAACGCTGACCCGTTTACTAATAAAAATGACATTGACCCGTTTAATAAAAATGGCATTGCCTTGCAATCATATCATATCGAATTTTTCGGTTTATAACATGTGGCATTTAGTGAAAGATTTATAACTTGATCTACAGTAGAACCAAACACTAGCAAGGAGCTGGGCAAAAGTTACAATGTAAAACTAATCCGCATCTCCAAACTCAAAGAAGCAAACCCAGATCTATTCTTGATCCAAAAGAAAGCATCTTCCTTAATCAACTCAACCATTTTATGGGCTGAAATAGTGTTATATTGCTGTCGTTAACAATTTTTCATTTATGCATTTCCATAATCTCCAAGACGTTGCATACACCACAACTCCAACCACATTCTTCTTTAAGTCTTAGACCCGATTTAGGATTTAACAAACTCTTGCACTTCTCTAGGAGACACGAGATTAGGCACCGAAGTACGCAACCAAACCCAGATCTGCCACCATGCATACCGAGCCAGAGACCTCTGTTCAGGATATGATCTGCGTTTTCAGCCTGGGTACCGCACCAGCAGTACAAAGTAGACTCCATCGGGACGCCTTTAGTGATAAGGGCTTCCTTAGAAGGGAATGTTGAAAGAAACTTTGCATGCTCTTTAAATGAACTGTACCTATAACAAATAAAAAAGAAAAGATAATATCAAATTCAAAAGTATAAATTTGCATACCAAACTGTATATGTGCACAATGATAACCTTCATAGTTGCAAAAGCTTGATTTGCTATAAACACTAATCACATTACCACCAATGTAAACGGTAAACCAACAACCAAATTATACATTGATTGTGACTTTTGTGTGTCATTGAAAATCTCGATAACATCTTATCCAATTGGGATGAGTAGGCACAATCCAGGAAAACACAAAACTCAAATATATAGAATACCTTAAATTCATAAGTTAGTCCATTTAAACATAATCTCAAATAAATTTGAATCAGGAAAAGTAATAATTTGACCCAAAGAAAGTCAAAATCAATGTTGGGATTAAGTTATTTACAATATTTGAGGTGAAATAAAAAAAAAGAAACCATTGTGTACAAATGCTTCTAGTTTTGGTCAAAACAAAAACATGTAGGACTTTGGTGTTGGCTTTACAAATAAAGGAAGAATACCATGTTAAAAAAATATTTATAAATCATGTCAAAGATGTGGTTCCTCACAATAATTAGCTGGTCTAAAATCATATATGAAACTCAGTTCATTTACAATGTAAACAGAGACAGTTTTCTAAAAAAAATCAAAAATAAAAACACAAAAAACAGAGTTGTTACATGTCTATTATGATTAAATTTTTATCCGTTCAAACACATATAATACATTATATTTTCATGAATAACGAGAAGTTCCCAAGGTTTTTGACCGACTGTTCATACAAAGTAATAAAAATGCAAGAAACATAATCAGCTGTGAACTAAAAATGCACATTATATACAATAGCACAAGCCATTTGTGAATACTACCTACCTGGTTTTGAGGTGTATCTTTGATGAAACGGTGAACATGAATGATATGATCATGCGGATTAAGGTCCTTTTCCTCTTCTGGAATCTGTAAAAGAAACGTGAACAGAGTAATAAAGAAAAATAGTAACAAAATGAATGCTATGAAATATATATATATAATATACATAGGGGGCGCCCAATAAAGAACCAGATTTAAGTAGAGAACTATAATAAGCACTTGTATGTCGCTGATCAAGTGTAGTGAGTGAGAGAAAGTTAGACCTTATCACATTTTAAGCAATAGGTTAATTTTTTAACCCAAACCTCCACAGCCCGGAATGTGAAATATTCATCATTGAGATACTTAGTTTTTTCATTGCAACGGAATATTTGCATACACCAAGATAAGTTTAGAAGCGGGTTAGGGCCTGTATCACCAAAAAAACGAATTAATTACTGTTTTCGTCCCTGTGGTTTGTCAAAAATCACTATTTTAGTCTATTAGTTTAAAAATTGTGATTTCAGTCCCTGTGGTTTCACTTTCGTAACCATTTCAGTCCTTGTGGTTTCATTTTCGCAACCACTTCAATCCATTTATTCTGTAAGTACAGGGACTGAAATGGTTGCAAGGTGGACTGAAATGGTTGCGAGTTGGACTGAAATGGTTACGAAAGTGAAACCACAGGGACTGAAATCGCAATTTTTAAACTAATGGACTAATAGTGATTTTTGACAAACCACAGGGACGAAAACAGTAATTAACTCTAAAAAAACCCTTCAGATTTCCGGAAAAAAAAACATGAAATATCAAAGACCTTGTAAATAATGTGATAAAAGAACTCGAGCAGTTAGTGGAAGCATTGCATCTTTATGAGATAACTCAACTTGTTACACAAAGAGTCAACCAGTTACCTGTTAGACATGACACATTTAATGCTAAAACTAAATAAGATATTTGAATACATTGTCTTTGAGATCATTGATAAGATCTCTATCTATGCTTTGCTTTAGCAACCTTATAGTATATATAGTTACCTAATAATCATTTTAAGCAAACGTAGAGTACAAGAAAGAAAAGTCAAATATAAGTCAAATCAAAGGTTATGAGTCGTAGCGTGATAAAAAGCAACTTTTAGAGCTTTCAGGCCTTCAAGTTCTAGCAGAGGGATATCGAATACTTCGTGATACAAAATACATGAAGTTTGTGCATGACAAAAAATAAATAAGTTTATAAATTATAGATTACAACATATTCTATAAATATTTTGCATGTTTGACAACGAAGAAAAGATATTATTGTGTTAGAAAATTAATAAAAGATAACCCGATAGTTAGGTTGCTGGAGTAGCCATTATGCGATGTAAGCCTAATTTTAGACGGGCCATCTAAATATAAATGACATGCAATTCTTTCGACAACATCATCATATTCATAAATGTCAAGTTTTGATCTGTAACACGAGAAGCTGAAATATAATATAAACAAAACAAATGTATTAATTACAATTGGTAATTTGGAGACCCAAAAAAACTTACAGTTCTAGAGAGAACATTACCTCCTTTTGTTTCTCCAATGCATGAAAGCATACAACCTATTCACCATCCATAAATAAAATAAATAAATAAAAACAAAACAAAAGGTAAGTAAAAAAGTTTAAAAATGTTACTACTAAATCAGAATAAACCTATTGCGAACAGTACCTGACGATTAGGATAACGCGATGTTTCGGTATTTTGTTATACCATTTAGTAATTATATCCGAAAACAACCCAAATATTCCACAACGATTCTTCTTTGAAGCTTTTTTAGATGGTCAAGGAACCAGAGCTAGCAAACATTGTGTATGATTTATACAGCGTCAGTGAATTCCTCAACAAAACTCTCATTGAGGGAAATTATCAAACACCTGGTGGGCAAGGTAAAGAAAGATGAAAACTGTAAATGATGGATGCTAGTACAAAACCCATAATCATACAACTTAGTTAATGGAGTCTTGAAAGAATTTAACTTCATGATAGAGAAAAGAATAAGATGAACATGAGTAGTTAGTATGTGTGTGTTGAATGGATATAAATAAAACTTACCATGATTCTCGTGACACAACTCAGATTGAATTCATGACATCCTTTAGAAACTCGAAATCATGATCAATTTTAGAACTGATGGTTGGATTCTGAAATGGGAAAATCGACTAAATTAATAAAATTCGGGCAGAACCAAATCAAGTAAGACATAATTAGAAACTCCCAATATCACAAAAAGAATGGAGTTGATACCTGAATGCTTAATGAGAAGTTCCTTCATGAGAACATAAATTAGAAACAAAATCGATTAGAAATAAAATTAAGAAAACATAATGGACTTATCAAAATCAAGAAAACAAAACCATTAGAAACACATGGGAAATCTGATTCTCGAATGAAAATTGAAGAACAGTGGAATGGAAAGTCGAAGAGGAAGAAGACATAGAAGTCAAAAGTATGAAGAAAAACTTACCGTTCATCAAGTATTTGGGAGGCTGATGAGGCTCCTTCATAATTCCAATCGGACATGTTGAAGGCATCCAACTTAACCTCTTCAGACGTCAAACCCTAAAAGAACATATACGAGTGATCGATTGGCCCGTGGGAGATTCAGCAGTGATATATAGGAAGGGGATAACCATTCAGTTTTGTAACCGTGATAAACTGGAGATACCAGCCACGATGTGGGGAAGCAGTTGAGCAGAGAAATAGGAGGATAAAGGATAATGGGGAAAGTGGGTTGGGATCATGGTGGAGGTAACCATCAGTTGAGAAAACTGCCCTGAACTGTCACCACATCAGTTATTTTTGTGAGTTTGAGTGGCTAAGATTTAATCTTAGCCAAATCTAATTGTGAAGAATGATTTAAGAATTGGTTAGACTTAACGGGCTTAATATATATATATATAATCTGTGAGTGAAGCGTTCGGTTGTGAGTTAGTTATAAGTGGGAAGTGGTCACTGTGGTTAAGTGGGGTAAATGACGGTAATGTCCTTTTGGCTTGGTCACCAAGCAAAGGTAGAACATTTTTGGAGTCTGGAATGTTCGGTGATAACTCAAAAATGAAAATAAACCGTGTGGGTCCGGTCTTGCTTGTTTTTTAGTTTTCTACCTTATTTGGATTGATATAAATTTAGTTATAAGTGGTCACTGTGGTTAATTGGGGTAAATGACGGTAATGTCCTTTTGGCTTGGTCACCAAGCAAAGGTAGAACATTTTTGGAGTCTAGAATGTTCGGTGATAACTCAAAAATGAAAATAAACCGTGTGGGTCCGGTCTTACTTGTTTTTTAGTTTTCTACTTTATTTGGATTGATATAAATTTAGTTATAAGTGGGAAGTGGTCACTGTGGTTAAGTGGGGTAAATGACGGTAATGTCCTTTTGGCTTGGTCACCAAGCAAAGTAATACTTCAATTAAAAATATGAATAGTACGATGATGATTGTGACCAATAACAGAATGAAGAATAAGATAATAAAGTAGTGTTTATTGGCTTGGTCACCAAGCAAAGTAATACTTTAATTAAAAATATGAATAGTACGATGATGATTGTGACCAATAACAGAATGAAGAATAAGATAATAAAGTAGTGTTTATAAAGGAAGTAACAAATGAAACTTTGACTTCACTTTTTTGCTTCAGTCTTCAAGATATTATTTGATTTTTCCTTCTCTGTTGGTTATCTTTTACATAATTATATTAGGATTTATTAAATGTTAGAAATCCTTATTTTATTAGGATCTTGCTTATTAAACACGCTCCTCCTTATTTTTACATCCCAAAGCGTCCCGTTTTAGCTAAAGCATTACCAGACAAAAAGTGAAGTGACTGATGTCTGAGTGACATAAAGGTGATACGAGGTTTGACCAGGTACGATATTATCCCGTGAACCCTAAGCGTCGCGCTTTGGCCAAAGCGCGGCACTTCGACCCCAAATGTTTGCTTTAAAGCTTGCCCGGCAGAAGAGTTAATGCATTCGATTTCTAAAACTCATTATATTGTTTCTAGACATACGGGGGGTTTTATGTTTTACTTGCGTTTCTTCAAAATAACGCACTGTTATGCTGTATTAGTGCAGAGGGTTCAAAAAACGATGTCGTGGTTAAGCAACTATCTTTTCGTGAATATTCTAACGAGTCAGTTGTTCCTGATTCTTACGAGGGGACCGCTATTTCTGACTCGATGAGAAACCGGTCTTGTCCAACTTGAGGGAGGAGGAGGTTGTATCTGGCATTCGTTATCGGGATAACACGGTGGAGCTGGATTTGAATATCCTTGTGGAGGACCCGTACACACAACAAGGTTATTCGAATTACGGATACAGAGGCGAAGCGTATCCTCAGGCTGAATATTTGTACGGTCTTCCAAACTATCATGACTTCGGTTACGGTTGTGAGCAGAGCTTTGAACATTAAGTCTATTCGGAACTCGGTGACGATGGTGAGCAGGAGGATGTGTCAGTTGACGAGGAAGGTTGTTACCCGGTTACATTTTCGTTTGATACAGCGCAGAAGTTTTCGTCACTTAAAGAGCTAGTGCGTTGGGTACAAGACACGGCAAAAGACAATGGTTACTTCATTGTGATCAAGAGGTCGAATAAAAGAGGAGAGAATTACAAGATTTGGTTTCAATGCACTCTTGGTGGGGAGCATAAGAGTATAGCTACACAGAGGAAAACGGGTAGCAAGAAAATAGGCTGCCCGTTCGAGATGATCGGGTTTTCGGAATCAAACGGAAGTGTTTGGAGGATCGAGGTGACGAAGGCGAAACCACACTCCTATCGAAAACCTAAAAGGTCACGCGTATGCGAGAAGGTTTTCTTCGGATGATAAAAGAATGGTTGAGCAGCTGGCGGAGCAAGATATTCCCAACCGCAGTATCTGGCGAACACTGACGAAAAACAATCCGGATAGAAAGCTTATTCCGAAAGATATACACAACGCTGTTCAGAAGATCAATGTCAGAAAAAATGTCGGTAAGTCTCCGATGCAAAAACTTGAAAACTTTCTTTGCGAAAAAGATTACACTTATTACATGCACACGAATGAGATATCAAACGCAGTTGAAGATGTCTTCTTTGTTCACAAAAAATCATTCACTATGTGGTGTGCCTTCCCGCATGTGCTCATGATTGACGCCACCTACAAAACGAACATGTACAACCTGGCGTTTGTTCAGGTCGTAGGCATGGCGTCGACAAACAAATCGTTTACGGCTGCTGGTGCAGTAATTTCCGCGGAGAAGTTAGAGAACTACCTATGGGTGCTGCAGAGGATCAAGTCTATGTTGGTAGACTATATGGAGCCGTGCGTGATTTTAACAGATAGGGAGTTTGCGCTAACTAACCGTGTGAACAAGTTTTTTCCAAAAGCGCTGAAGTATCTTTGTCGGTTCCATATTCAACAAAATATTAACAAGAATAGCAAGAAGAAATTCTCTGACAAGCAGTGGAAAGAATTCGTACGTTCATTTTGGACATTGTGCGAGTCTACGACCGAGGAAATATACATGTATGACTTGGAAAACCTTGAAGCACAGCTGAAAGAAGATGGTCATGAACGTGAGTATTTCTTACATAATTATGTTCAACCGACTATTTACGTTTATATATAATAACAAAAACTCACTATTTACGTTTTTTAATTTCAGAGGTTTTTGATTATTTGAGGAAATCCTGGTTGGATCCATACCGTAGAAAGTTTGTATCTTGCTGGACTAACAAGACTATTAACTTTCACCAAACTACGACCAACAGGGTTGAGGGCATGCATGCAAGACTAAAAAGTCACTTTCCAAGTCATCGCAACACACTGGATAAACTTGTATTGTATGTTGATCATGTTGTTGACATACAATACGCCGGATTAGAAGTAGCTTTGAAACAAGCCTCCGAAAAGTGATGAACCACCACAAGGATCATCCCATGCTTGATAATATTCTCAGAAAGGTTTCAATATTTGCGATTGAGCTTTTGAATATGGAGCTAAAACGTAAGGAAGAGGGTTGAGAGCCAACTGTTCAAGCTGTGGTTGCCAACTTTTTACCAGTTGTGGTTTGCCATTTGCATGTCGCTGGAAAAGTTGGAAAATAACGGTAATTAATATTTTGACCTTTGCCGTTATGATTTTGCCACCTAATTTTTGTTTCCGTCCACAGGTAGCAAATCCGTATCAATTTGATAGACGTGTTCTGGAAGAAGCTTGACTTCAAGCCGGCAAGGAATAAGATAGAGGATATCGATATAGACGCGGAATTTGAAAAATTGAAACAACAGAATGATCCAACACTCCTCAAGTGAAAAGGAGCTTCTTTGAAAAGTTTCAGCAAATCCTCAATCAGGCAACAGTAATAAAAAACCTCCTGTTGTTTTGAAGAAAACTCGCGGTCACCAACATTGAAAACGTAGGAACAAAGAAAGGTTGAAGTTGCCAGAAAAAGCTTGTATATTCCGTCGGAAGAAACTTGCCTCGAGGCCTCAGACGATCTCCCCCGTCACAGCTTGTACATATCATCCCAAGACTCTGGAAGACAAAAGAAAACCCAACCGCTCAACGAACACCCTGATTTCCCAATGATCAAGCTCGGTCTAAGACGGATATAGCGATCCGCAACTATGCATCTCAGATTCCTTAAGTGATCCATCCATACATCGTGAGCATAAAGGACGTGATACAGATGGTCATTGTGGGTTTCGATCGTAGTTGTTGGGTTAGGAATGAAACAATCAAAGTATTTGACTATCCGAAAACAACTTATAATGGAGTTACGTATGAAGAATCGCTTTGGAGGCAGGTTTTCGATCCGGAAAACATAGGACATTATGATGCGCTAGTCAGATGGATCGATTTCGAAGGGGTGGGACGAGCAGGCACCGAAAATTACATGACAATGCCTGAGACGGGGTTTCTTATTGCCCAATGATACGGTGCGATTGTTCACACCTTCGACAATCGTGGGAACGATACAATTTTCCCTCTATTGGGCGGGCCAGACGAACCCGAGCAACCTCACAGGTAGGTTGCAGTTGTGTTCGTCGACGGTGCGCATTTCATCCATGTAGAGCTTGGAGGATGGTATCCAATGCCACAAACCCCAGTGGACAGCGAACAGATCAGAGAGCGCAGCAGCTTGGCATACATTATATAAGGGATCAGATCAGCGCGTACGAAATGTTTACGGACAAACCCCCGGACCTTAATGTAACACCATATGTTCAAGATGTAGGCTCAATGGGTGTAATAATAATCATGTTAATTCATTTATAATCCAAGAGTGCGTTTATGTTTGTTTAATTACATGCGTTGAATCATTTACAATCCAAGTGTGTGTATGTGTTTGCTAAGTATATGCGCTATTGTACAATAGCGAACGTAATCGTCATAATAATACGAACAACATAAACATATTACGCCATAATATTTAATCTACGCACTAATACGACACTCACAGACAATGGAATCAATAATACGCGATATAACTGAATGTCTCCGACACGAACCGTACGACCAACACAAGCGACAAAATCGAATAATACAGATAGTAAACGTTATAATACAACTTTTAACGACAAAATACGATAAGCACTGATCCGGTATGGCGCGCATACATGCAATACCGCACATCAGACTACAAGTGAAATCAAAAGAGAATCACACGAAATCGTGAATACAGCCCCGGAGATGACCGAACTTATCCGGAATTTGAGGTATAGACTATAAACTCCCCAAAAAGACATAAAATGGCAAATTACGTCACGTAACGACATGTATAGGTGCGTTTTTGAATTAAAATCAAATTAAAAAAATTAAAAAAAAAGTCAAAGCGCCCCGCTTTGGCCAAAGCAGGACGTTTCACTTCAAAAATGTTTCATTTTTAACCCAAAACGCATGCGTTTAGAGTTAAAATTGAAAAATTTTAAACCAAAACGCCTCGCTTAGGTCAAAGCGTGGCATTTTGGACCCAAGTTTTAACCCAAAGCGGCCAGCTTCACCCCCAAACTCACAAAACTTTCAAAACACACACATCCACAGTGCGATTTACACACACTAGCCTCGTTTGATCTCGTTTGAAGGCCATTTCCGCGATTCGACTCTCATTAGGTAAGATCCCTGGCCCCTTACTCATTTATTCCATTAATTTGTTGATTTGTGTTGTGTTTTGGTTCGATTTGGGGGGTTCCGGCCGGCTACCGCTGCTCTGATCAAACTGACCCAGGAAAAGCGCGACGCATGGCCCTAAACGCCCCGTTTGCCTATTTTTTATTTTTTTAATTAGTTATTATTGTTGATAAATAATAGATAATTATTGTTATTAATTATAGTTAATTATTGTTATTAATATTTGTTTAATAATAGTTATTTTTATTAATTGATTGTTTATTTGTTTAATTATTAATAATAGTTATTGTTATTTGTTTATTAGTTGTTATTGTTATTAATATTTGTTTAATAATAGTTAATTATTGTTATTAATATTTGTTTAATAGTTGTTGTTATTAATAATATTGTTTATTAATATTTATTAATATTTGTTTAATTGTTGTTGTTATTAATTATATTTGTTTGATAATAGTTATTTTTATTAATATTAATAGTTGTTGTTATAATATTGGTTATTATTTGTATATTAATGATTGTTTTGTTAAAACACAGATATGGATATTGATTATTTGGATGTCGACATGGACATGGATGCGGGTTTAGAGGATCAGGGCGCCGATCCAACCCCAAACCACCTGTATTTCGCGTTCCCGGAAGGTGACGATAGGCATGAGAGGTACGCGAAGTTGCGCGTCATGTCGATAGGGGCGCATGTCGAGATTGACTGGGGCCTCTTGGAGACAGTCGAGGAGGCCCCTAGGGCGAGGGAGATTATAGGGTTGGATTCCCTGTGGGCGCGTTTGTTCCAGGGGCGTCGGATGACTCGTACCGTGAGCTTACGGTCAAGTTTATCGCGTCATTTGTATTCCAGCCGCATCCAGCGGATTACGTGGAGGACCCGGCCCATCCTCAGCACGAGGTTACCTTCCGCCTGGCCACCCAGAGTTTCATATGAGTCTTCGGGAGTTCGCGTCCATGTAGGTTTGTACACCAGCCCAAGCTTGATACAGATGTATATACGCAGGGGGTTAGAGCTTGGACAGGCAGACCATTATTAGTTTATGGAGGCTTATTGCGAGGGTTCCCTTTGGAAATCCTCGCAAAAGGGTCCACCATCAGAGACCCCCTGTACAGATACCTTCATCGCATTATTGCGTCCTCGATCGTGCCCGGTTTCACAGCCGGGACAAGGTCAACCTGGGGGACCTTTTTTTTCTGTACTGTCTGCTACGGCCTCACCCGTGCCCCTGGCTCACTCCCTGGCAGAGTACTATGCTTCTGCTTATCATAAGTAGGAGCGTGACAGGCTTTTTGGCGGCTGCTACGTCACCGTGATCGCCCGCTCTTTAGGGCTCGTGCCCGAGGCTGATCCGCTTCTGACCCCGACCATTCTGTCGACTTCATTAGGCCGGGCGTCAGCGTCGTCCATGGGTATACTGCACCATTTCGACGTTGGTTCCGTTTTCGGAGCCGCGAGGGCGCTGTTTGTGTGCCGAAGCCGCCGTTGCCGGAGGTGATCCTCGTCGTTATCGAGGTCAGGGAGGGCATACTGGCGCCTCCGAGGTTTAGGCTACGGCTTACCTGGCTCAGCTTGAGGCTCTGGGTCTGCCACCGCCTCTGGATCAGGCGGAGCAGGCTCAGCAGCCTCATGATGACCCACCACCACCGCCGCCACCGCCGGCCGTCCACACCCGCCGCAGTACCCACATCACATCATTGCCGACCTGCCTCCTGCTGCGCAGGCGGCGGCGAGGGACTTCGATCGGCGCCTCCGACGGACTGAGCGACAGCAGGCATGGATTATCCAGACGCTCACGGCTATCAGTGCTCATTTGGGACTGCCGGAGATTCCAATGCCACCGTCTCCACCGCCGGAGGATCAGTAGATTTACTTTGTATTGTTTTTTTCCTGTATTAGACATTTTGTTTTGTTTTGTATGTACAAACGACTTTTTATGTATATATGCAGTGGATCTTTTATGTATGCTTGTGTGGATTGTTTGCGCTTATTTCATATGTCTCATTCGCGACATATCGTACGGTGTTTTAATTAAACATGTTCGTGTAATTCATTAAAAATTAAATCCGATAACATTTATAAAAACAAGTTTAAATTATATACGTTTGTGAGGAGTAAAACGATTGATTGCGCTTATTTCATACGCTCTTTCGCAACATATCGTACATGTTTTAATTAAACATGTTCGCGTATTTATTAAAATTAAATCGGATAATATTTATAAAAACAACTTCAAATTATATACGTATGTAAGAAATAAAACAAATTTGTATTAAATATGTTTTGTAAAAAACAACTTTTTATCAAAAAAACAACAAAAATCTACAACTTAAAAAAAACAAAAAAACATCCAAATAACCCACCAACAACCCATTTTTTCCACCAAAACCTAACCTTTTACACCAAAATAAAGTCTGGCCTCTCCAAAGCGCCCCGCTTTGACCATAGCCGGGCGTTTCACTCCAAAGTCAACAGACAAGCACTGACAGGATTAGTCCTTGTCTTTTGACTTAGTCTAAAACGCCCCGTTTTGGCCAAAGCGGGCGCTTTAGAGTGTGCAAATAGACCAGATACGTGTGCCAATAGCCTGGGCTTATTTACCTCCTTATGACCTATTGACTTTTTGAAAAACGAGTTTTCATTAAATGGTATTTGGGTAATAAAATGAAAAGAAGCTTTTTATGCATTGAGAAAAAGAAATAAAAAGGTCACTTGGTTGTGACTTTTCCAAAAAGGAGATAAGGAGCAGGGCCGGCCTTGAGAATTTATGTACCCTGTTCGAGCTTGAAAAATATGCCTTAGGCCTTAACGAAATTGGATATTGGGCTTAAAGATCTAAACCTAATGCTAATGGGCTAATAACTAATCTAAACCGTAAAAATAGTTTTGTAAGTGGGTCTTTGTTGGTATTTTTATGGGTATACCCTATTAATTTATTGTTTTTACATATGCATACATATCGCAGTTTTTTTTAAAAAATAGTGTGCCCTTGAAATACGGGCCTTGGCCGGTGGTCCTCCCCGCCCACCTTTAGGGCCGGCCATGATAAGGAGGCTAAAGAGTCAATAAGGAAAAATGAAAAAGCTTATCCGAACATGCCTAAGCTGTAACGAGGTACTCCCTCCACTTGAGGGGAGAAGTCTCATTTTCATCCAAATCATTTATGCTTTTCATGTCAGCTCCTATCTCCACTCTCCATTTATACTCAAACGCTCGAGGGAGTAAGCTCCTTCCATTTTTTTATTTCTAACAACGGATTATTTATTTCCACGTCACTCACAATTTAAAAAAAAAACTTTTCGACATACGAAACCTATGTCAAAAAAAATCATCATTTATTTTGGCTCCTTGACAAAATAATCTGCCATAAGGATTTCGTTTCCTTTTCTCCCGATCAAGACAGATTTACCTTTTTTACTAGATGTGCCATTGACAAAATAAGCTCAGTTTGTTTAACTGAAAAGAGTTGTATATCAGCTTGTCTGGCTTTCATCTCTATGTTTAAAACACAAACTCACTCATTAAGTTATTTTATTTATACACACGCAGAGTTATTTGTGTATTTTTAATTTTATTTAAAAATATATTTTTAACTTCATTTCATAAATATAACAAAATGTATATTACCTAGTTATTTTTATCATAATTTATATGGCGTTATGTAATTATCTACGGTATTCAGTACTTACTTTCCCAGAAATGCAGTATTAGTATTTTCAGTACTCGTACCAGTACAGTACCGGTACCATGTAAAGATGAGCATTTTATCATATCGATAGATTCAGTAGACCCACCTTTTTAATTTGGTAACAATATTTTTGATACCGATCTCCTAATTTTAATCAATGTACTTGCAATTATCAAGTCTACCTTTACATAATTTAGTGGCTTCCTTTATGGTTAGCGTCTAACATTTATTAAAATCCTAATAAAAAGTGCCTTTACATAAACAATGTTTGTAAATATTTTAAAAATATAAGCTTAATTTAGTGGCTACTTTATGGTTAGCATCTAATATATTCTTTAACGGTTAAATTCGAACATTCTCAAATGTTCGTAATTTCTATTTATAGTCACTCTTAGATCAAATTATTTCAGTGGTTCTCTCGAATAATTCAATCAAATACAACTCTGATTGAGAAATCGAACAAACAGTATGTGTATTAATGAATTCGTAATTGAACCAGAGAGAGCGACCAAGAGTTGTGTTTTCGAATTTGGGGATTGAATTGCAGATAACTGCCCAGAGCCTCTGAGCAGTTATAATTCAAATTTTAAAAAATTGCTTTATACTACCTTGGACCCTGCTCCCAGGGTCGCTGCCCCCTACACTCGCCAGGGGGCATTGCCCTCTTGGAACCCCCATTCAGGGCTTCGCCTGAATACTTAGAATTATAACAACTTGAACAAGCGTACACTCCCACACCTCCTACCTTGTTCGATGTATATTAACAACTCCTTTAGTCACCAAGTTAAACCCAATTAACTAAAATATCTAACAAGTTTAATCCCCACTTGTGTCACTTCTGGTGGATTATGCAATGATAGATAGAACCTAAGCCTCCTTGTAGAGGTGTCAGGTTCTATCCTGAGCTCACCCGAGTTTTCGTCCCACCTTATGTTACGTTAGGAGTGTTCAGCTATTATGGTGGCACAACGCTGTCAAATGGCAGTCGGGGTATGGTTTCTCGGGGGAACGCCCAAGCCAACTCTAAGCACTGCCAGTTATGAAAAGTCAGCCAGCGTGGGCCCAGTTATGACAACATAGTCTAGCCAGAGTGGGGTAACAAGGCTCTGCGTGATACAAGAAAGTCGTAGTTCTGAAAAAATGAAAACTGAAATTCACATCCATCGGACTTAATGAGTTATGACGTGATGACAGATTGACAATGGGGTGGAGGTAGAGGCGACACCAGTGTTGGTGACAAATATGTAAGTGGTGGAGGCAAACACTTGTAATTAGTGGTGCAAACCTATTTAAACTCATTTTAAATTAACAAGTTTTATAATAGTTATACGTTTACCCATTGTCTAAGTGGAGTCCAACCCTAAATTCACGCTTTGTGTGGTTTGATTTGACCAAAATGAACTTATATACAATTTTAATCTGCTAAATCAACTCACATTTATTAAATAACGGGTCATGATTAGCATCTATAGTTATTTTTACCATCTCTACAAAATAAAGAGTTAAACCAAAACCATCAAGGCAAAGAGATGTTTTGAATTTTATCCGAGCCAAGTTGAAGCTCAATTATCAGGTCAATAACATGTTTTCAAGTTGAGTTCAGCTAACTCATTTAGTTTCAAACTCAAGTCTGAGCGGAGATTTGCTCAACTCCACTCAGTTATTAAGCAGCCATGCAACACATTTAGCTTAGGCCCATCCTTCATACGACAAATATTGCTCGCTTGTGACTTGATGCCACTCACCACCTTAATGTGTGTTGATGTGATTAGTTTTAACATGTTTAATTTTTTATCTTTAGTTTAATGTGCAAACAATTTGACCTTTGGAGACTCCATCTTGTAATGTGACTACTTTTAACATATGTAAATTTTTATCTTTAGTTTAATGTGTAAACGTTTGTTCTAGAAAAAGTTTAATGTGTAAACAATTTGAACTTTGGAGACTCTCTTGTAAGTCACGTAGGCGAGTGTGTTTTTGTTTCAATAAATAGTTTCACGATGATAACTAAATAGTTTGTCATTATTAAATAATAAAGTTATTAAAGTTAGATCATTTCACACACTATTTAACTGGAAAAATAGACGGACATCTATGATTGGGACGACCACCATAGTTATAAAATACACGTTATCATTACTATCTGTTAATTTTGAAAATTGAGGACAAAGATGCAATATATGCAAACCATATGGACCATCCAAGTAATTTAACTCTAACCTTCAAAATGGTTAAAATGACTCACTCATGTAGGGATGGTATCAGTACTACCGTACCGCGTAGTAACGAAACCAAAATTTTGTAAATATTAACCCGAATACCATATTCTATAGTTACATTCGGGATTGGTATGGTACCATTATCCCATATCATCTCGTTTAGTACCACATCTGTATTTTACCCAAAAACAATCTAACAATTTATTCAACAAAAAAACAAATTAAATTGTATTTTCTGAACCATATTAAATTCTTGGATCACTAATTTCATAAGTTGTGATATGATTTTTCCATAGTTGTAAATTATGATTCAAAGCTTTTGCATCTTTTAAAAATTGCTAGTGTTATATTGTTATTTTCAATACCATATATATATGGTTGATTTTAAGTTTGTAAAATATAAAACCAAGACAATAAATATGGAATAATTAAAGTTGAAGATAATTGTGTAACATAACATCAACTCTAAACAAATAACTGAATTACCATAACTAACATAAAGTTCAAGATAACAGTTGATAAGGCTTAACTATACTTGGTCAACGTAATTGACTCTGTGGCCCAATGGATAAGGCGCTGGTCTACGAAACCAGAGATTCTGGGTTCGATCCCCAGCAGAGTCGTCTTTCTTTTTGTTTTTAGGCGACACCTGTAGCTTTTACTCAAGGTTTAATTCAAACACACAAACTAAAAAGAACACTTAAAAAGAACAAAATGCATTAGATTCACGCACAAACCCCTTCGCTAATCCAGTTTAGAAAGGATGTTTGATAGGCATATAGGCACTTCGACCCATCTCAAGGCTGCGGATTTAAATGAAGAACATAGAGTCCTTGAGGTGTTGATCAAGATTGTAGTAGGCCTGATCAAATGAACTTGAAGGTGGAGCAGAACCCGAGGCTTCCATTTGCATCACCTCCTCTTGTAACATCCGACCTCTCTATGCCATTTCGACTTCTACCTTTGTAGCCATTTTGGAGGCATGGGAACGAGCAAGGCCACACACTACTCCGTGATTTGGGATGAGAATGGGTTTTCATCTAATGAGATTCAGAGGTTGACCTACTACTTGTGCTTCGTTTTTGCACGTTGCACTAAACCAGTATCGTAGGTGACTCCTCGGGTGATGCAAATGGAAGCCTCGGATGTTCAAAACAAACATTTAGCATTCAAATTTGGCAACAAATAAGGTATAAGTGTATAAATTCTAACCAGATAAAGCAACCATGTCTCTTTCATTCAGACCCTTTGCATCAAAATCTCTAATTAGTGATGGTAGATCCTGATCAGCTCGTGGAAGACCATCAGCTAGCGCTCGGTTCGCTCTAGTAGAGTCTCTTCTGCCAAGTCTTACTGACCATGAAGGACCACCCACCTGATTATTTTTAAATTATTCACAACTGATCAATACAAAGATACACAAGATTTTAACTCAATATTAAAAATATATATATATATATAGTTAGAACATATGTTACCGCAACAGAAGCATCACGCGCTGCAACAGCAAGTATAGCCGCACATGAAACTATAGCTGCTGAATTGGCTACTTAGACCAAACTGGTTCGGGTTGCAAACCGATTCTACGATTGAAAATCCAACCCACTCAAATCGATTTGGATTGCCTCTAAACCGGGCCCACTCCAAAAAACACGGTATTAACGCTCCAGACCGGTTTGCATTCGAAGAGTGATTTCCAGATGTATATATCACCAGAAACTTTAAAATCCATGTTAACTAAAAAACAAAAATGAAACGACTCTGCTGGGGATCGAACCCAGAATCTCTGGTTTCGTAGACCAGCGCCTTATCCATTGGGCCACAGAGTCATTTACGTTGTACCTGTATCGTCAAGACTTATCAACTTGTTACCTTGATCAGATAAAAATAAAAACATAGGTTATTTACTCATTTACATGTTTGTCTACGAACCATTAATCTTATGGACGTCTAGAGTTTTTTCTTATGAGGTTTTGGTGTTTAAATATATATTACCTTGATTTAAAGATTTTCATCTGGGTCGGGTCGAATTGGACTCGACTTAAAAATCTAAAATTTATATATCTATCCTTCGCAATTGGGCCGAATCAAGCAAGGATAACCATAGAAGTAGGGGTACTTTCCTCTTTAGCGTATACTTTACACCAACTCTTTCTATGTTATATATCTATATCCTTTACACTTGTAACACTAATTACTCGGTTAGATACTACATATTTCACATAATCATCCTACTCGTTACTTACTCATTCATCAACATATGAAATATAAGTTATGTATATTTATTATTTTTTATACAAAACGGGGTGTTACACAACACGATGCTATATATGCAAATCCAAGAGCTTAGTGACCGATTTAACAAGGTAAACTCTGAATAACTTATATGTCTGTTTTGCTTTGAATCCGTCCCGAGATGGATCCACATGAATTGTAAAGAACAACCATACCTGAGGTGTGAGTTTGAAGGGACGCATAGGGGGTAACACCCCAACCCCACTAGGGCTGACGTGTCTCTCTTACTGATATCAAAATCAAAACCAGCTGAACATTAGAAAGTTATTTTTAAAGTTCATTATAAGAAAATAGTTTTGCCAAGCACTAGTTTTAGAAATTTGCCTTATCAAACGATGTTCAAAATATACGTTGACTATTAGTCTTTTGTGTCTTCAAACATTTATTTGAGACGGTATGTTTATGTCAATTCAATTTGTATGTTAAGACTTATTTGTATCGGAACCTAACTCAATAATTATAAACTACTCTCTTATCTAGTTTTGAACATGTGATCTTTCTTTTAAGAGGTGTGTGCTGAAAGCAAGTAGCATAACACATATTAGTTTTTTGTCATTTTTAATTGGTCACTCAATTTGTGTGCGTTTAACCTAGCAGATTTTGTCATTAAAATAAAGCTCATTCAATTTGGATGTGCTTTTAACTTAGCAGATTTTATAGGAGGTTCTCTTGTTCAACCTATTGCATGGTTTCATCACACCCAAAGTGTACCTAACAAGCTGAGCAAACAAAGTTACTTAAACCAGGGATGTTAATGTAAGCCAGCCTACTTGGTATGCCTCTTAGATAAAAGATCTAAGGTTTAAACTTGGCGGCAAAGATATAATTGATGTGAAATAGAGTACAAATAACATTTTCGTTTAAAGTAAGTTAAACTACGGATGAGTATTGCGTACCGAGTACCGATACCATACCCATAGATTCGGTACGGTATTCAATACTCACTTTTCCAAAAATTCAGTATTGGTATTTTCGATACTAGTACCATTACTATATAAAGATGAGCATTTTATAACAAGTACCCACGTTTTTAAAGCTATACATATACGAAAGGGTATTTGCCCCCGGGGTACGAAAGAGTTCGAGTCTTGCTTGATCAACTTTTAGAATTTAGAGAGCAGGAAATCTTTACCTTTTCAAAATTAGTTTTGTATCTAAATGTAAAAAGTGTTTATAAATATAATATTTAAAAAATTATCCTGATAGTATATAAGATAATAAAGTGAGAAGAAAAGCAAAGAATGTTTAAGACTTGAAAGTAAAAAGGTCCAAAAGTGAGGTCAATGTTTAATTAGTTGCTCCTTCCTGGTTCCTTCCTTTAAAGGGTAGCTTTGGCATTTATAATATTGTTTTATTACTTTAATATACTTCATTCTGTTATGGGTCACAATCATCATACTATTCATATTTAATAAAAGTAATAATATAAGAATATTTTTATTAACTATAGTTTAATTAAAGGCTTAATGCTAATTTTATTTTATTCTTTTAGCTTAGGTTCAACCTTCATGCGAGCAAGTACTACTTGTTTGTTACTTGATGCATTGATGTGACTACTTTTAACATGTGTAAATATTTATCTTAAGTTTAGTGTGCAAACAATTTGATCTTTGGAGACTCCATCTTGTAAGTCATGTGAATGAATGTGTTTTTGTTTCACGATGATAACAAGATGTTTCACCATAAAATTATTAAGGTTAAAGATAATTGTATAACATTATATTTACTTTAAAAAAATGATTAAATTATCATACCTAAGGTCTTCTTTATAATTTACATATTATTGTAACAAAAAGAGACAATATATATTTTTATTTTTGTTGGTCGATAATTGTTCTGATCATGTGGTCTCCTGATTCACGCTTCTAGTTTCTCAAGCTTGCCCACGTAGTACAACCGCTGATTTATGCTTCTAATCTCCCCTACATCACCTTATCGCATATCCTCCTTCATGCTTCCATTTCTTCATTTGAAAAATCAGCCCTTGCGTGATCTTTCAATTGACCCGCTTCTGATGCCTGATTGTCAAACGACGTCAAATCCATTCTTTGTGTTTAACTAGTAAACCTTAAATCAATTTCTAGAAATCAATGAACCCTAAGTTTTTATTACAGATGTATGTTGTGTTAAGATCTTATGATTGTAATGTTTATACTTGGTTAGTGTTAATCTATCTTTGTTAATCAACATATAAAGATCTTTTAAACTAACATTAAAAAAAGATAAGGGAGTTAATCAATTATTATTTTATTTACCGACAAAGAGTTATTAGTTACCATGTCTAAATACCCATGACCTAAGTGGCTATTGTCCCCACAAAACGATGTAGGTTTAAATCATTGCACGCGCAATGTTATATTGTATTTAGTATTAAAAAAAATGTTAAATAGAATTACCATATGAAATATTATTCAACTGGTTTAGATTTTTTATAAAATAAATTTAGTATGAAATATTATAAATTACTACTTTTAAGTTATTTTTAAGCTTGGCAATCTAGGCGGGTCAGCCCCTTAGGTGAAAGGTTAATACAAGTTATAGGCAAAATGAATTCGGGTTAAAACGAACCATGTTAAAAAAGTAACATTTAGTCTAAGTCAAAACGGGCTTTGGTAAAAATAATCGGATTCAAATTAGTCATTTTAGGGAAAAAATTATATTCACCCACTAAATCATTTTTCATGGAGTCTAGTGGTGTCGGGTGGAAGTGGCAGGTATGTATGTAGTGGTGACAACGATGACGAAGTGGTTTCGCAAGGGAGGATGAGGGGTTTGATCGGTGGTGGATACACAAACGATATGATGGTGAAGGCGTGGCAATGGTCTTCGTGACGATGTCTGTGGAGGCAATGACAATGGGGTGGAGGTAGATGCAACACCAACGTTGGTGACAAATGTGTAAATGGCGGAGACAAACAATTATAATTAGTGGTGTGAACCCATTTAACTCATTTTAAACTAACAAGTTTTATAATAGGTGTACGTTTACACATTGTCTAAATTGAGCCCAACCCTAAATTCACACGTTGTGCAGTTTGATTTGACCAAAGTGAACTCATATACAATTTTAATCTTACCTAAATTAACTCACATTTATTAAATAACATGTCATGATTAACACCTATACTTATTTTTACCATCTCTACAAAATAGAGAGTATACCAAAATCATCAAGGCAAAGAGATGTTTTGAATTTTATCCAGCCAAGTTGAAGCTCAATTATCAGCTCAATAACATGTTTTCAAGTTGAGTTTAGCTGATTCGTTTAATTTCAAACTCGAGTCTGAGCGGAGGTTTGCTCAACTCCACTCCGCTCCGCTCCACTCCACTCGCTTATTTAGCAGCCATGCAACACATTTAGCTTAAGTCCATCCTTCGTACGACAAGTATTGCTTGCTTGTGACTCGATGCCACACACCACCTCAATGTGTGTTGATGTGACTACTTTTAACATGTGCAAATTTTTATCTTTAGTTTATTGTGCAAACAAGTTGATATTTGAAGAGTCCATCTTGTAAGTCAGGTGTGTTGATGTGACTACTTTTAACATGTGCAAATTTTTATCTTTAGTTTATTGTGCAAACAAGTTGATATTTGGAGAGTCCATCTTGTAAGTCACGTAGGCGAGTGTGTTTTGGTTTTTGTTTCAACAATGATGTTTCACGATGATAACTAAATAGTTTGTCATTATTAAATAATAAAGTTAGATCATTTCACACATCTTATAACTGTAAAAATAGATGGACATCTATGATTGGGACCGCCATAGTCATATATATATATTACTAGGAGTATCTGTTAATTTTAAAAAACTGAGGACAAAGATGCAATATGTGCAAATCATATGGATCATCCGAGTAATTAACTTTGACCTTCAAAATGGTTAAAATGACTCACTCATATAGGATAATTAACTTTATCCTAGTATTATCCGGTTTAGTACCGCATCCGTATTTTACCTAAAAACAATCAGCAAATTATTCACCATATGATCAACAAAACAATGAACATATGGGATTATAATAGTACATGTACTATTAAACGATCCAACTATAGTCGTACATTACATGTACTATCAAACGGTCCAGTTAACACTTTGACAACTTCATAAAAGAATCTCACATGTAAATTGGTAAATTCTGAAATGATTTATTTAATGTCAAAACACTCTCATAAGATTTATTTCCAACTAGTTGATGCCGCGCCCGTGTTGCGGGGCGATGGCCGAGTAATGAGCGAGTGTTAGGCAGCTCCTTGACACGAAAATCAATTAAATCGAGTCAACCAATTAAAACAAAACACTTTTATAGTTTTGTTAAAAAAAACTAAAACAATGGCAATACTGTTATTTTTAACCAAGGGAAAGTTATATTTTTTGACTGACTTAAAATCGTAATTTGCCAAAAGCTAAAGTGATGGCAGTAATGTAAATTGAAACCAGGGGCAAAATTGTTAATTTCACGGGGAAATTCGTAATTTTGAACTTGGGGCAACACAGTAATATAAATTTGAACTAAAGGCACAATCGTAATTTTAGGGCGGAGGCGAAACCGTATTTTTATTTTGAACCGAGGGCATAATCGTAACTTTGAGTTGGAGCCAAAAGCGTAATTTTATTTTGGACAGGGGCAAAAGCGTAATTTTTAACTGAGGGCGAAATCATATTTTTTTAAACGGGGAAAATCTATTTTTGAAGAGAAGGCAAAATCGTAATTTTAAGGTGGGGGCAAAAACATATTTTTTTTCTTTTGAACTGGGGCGAAAACGTAATTTTGAGCTAAGGGCCAAATCGTAATTTTGAGTCGATGGCAAAATGGTAATTTTGGACTGGGGATAAAAACGTAATTTTATTTTGAGCAGGGGGTAAGAACGTAATTTTAAACTGGGACAAAACCGTATTTTTAAAGTGTAAAAAAAATTAATAAACGGTTGGTCTGACGGGGGAGTGTCAGGCCAGCTGCCTGGCACCATTCCCCCATTTGTGTTTTGTATATGTAGTAAATTGCCTACCAACTTAGATTTAAAAGCATTTACCATGTGATTCTAATCAAAATAAGCAAATTCTTTTGGTGATTCAAAATCTTATCAGACTCTTTAATCTCTATAAGGTATTCAAACGGTACTTTTACTATAGTATTGCTGCCAATACCGGCTAGTATCGAAACTATTTTTGGACTAAAATCAAAAGCAGTACCACTACCGATGGTACTTGATTGGAACAGTAATTGTATGGTATTAAGATGGTACCAGTACAATACTGATATTCAATCGCATTTACCCATCCCTACACTCGTGTAACTTCTTGGAGGTCCTTCCTCTCGGTTGGTATGTTATTATAAATTTTATTGCTTTGTTATTTCTATCCGGTTGAGAAGCATTATAAAAGAAATTTGTGGTTAAAAATAAAATTTTAGGGAGAAATAAAATATCTCTTAAAAAGTTAGTAATTTTTAAAATATTGAAATGTAACACGATATTACTAAATCACAAAATTTTGGATACGAATATGTGAATAATAATTTTTCTCCTCTCAATTGATTGATATAATCTTATATAATTTTAGATATAGTCTAAATCTTTTTATTTTATGATATATAATCATTGTAAATCATTTAGTGATTATTTCGTTTTCATCATTGTACATGATGTAGATACCCGTGAATAATGAGAAATCATTTCTGTGGTGTGATTATTTACTTCCATTGATACATATAGTTTTTTACTGTTCATAGTTTCGTTTGGACAAATGTTTAGAATTTAAGGTATCTGAGATGGTGAGTCTAAAGAAAAGTTATATCCGAATAATAAAATGGCTTGGTCTATTCATACACGCACAAATCTATTTATACATACAAAGCGCTCTGTTATGGGCAAAGCGGTGCGTTTCAATGTAAAGTCAACAAACAAGGACTGAGCCTGTCAGTCCTTGTCTGTTGACCCTAGTGTGAAACGCCCCGCTATGATCAAAGCGGGACGCTTTGGACTGTCAACTTAATTTGGTGGAATGGGTTAGGTTTTGGGGAGAAAATGGGTTGTTGGTTGATTGTTTTTGTGGTATTTGGTTGTGTTATTTTTTTTTTTTGAAAAGTTGTAGATTTTTGTTTTATGTTTACAAAACATTTATATTACAAAGTTGTTTTATTTCTTACAAACATATATTATTTAAAGTTGTTTTTATAAATGTTATCCCATTTTATTTTAATAAATTACCCGAACATATTTAATTAAAACACCGTACGATATGTCGTGAATGAGACCTATGAAATAAGCGCAATCAATCGTTTTATTTCTTACAAACGTATATAATTTAAAGTTGTTTGTATAAATGTTATCCGATTTAAATTTTAATAAATTACACAAACATGTTTAATTAAAACACCGTACGATATGTCGCAGAGACGTATGAAATAAGCGCAAACAATCCACACAAGCATACATAAAAGATCAACTGCATATATACATAAAAAGTCGGTTTGTACATACAAAACAAAACAAAATGTCTAACACAGGAAAAAAAACAATACAAAGTAAATCTACTAATCCTCCGGCTGATCATCCGGCGGTGGAGACGGTGGCAGTGGAATCTCTGGCAGTTCCAAATGTGCACTGATAGCCGTGAGCTTCTGGATAATCCACGCCTGTTGTCGCTCAGACCGTCGGAGGCGCCGATCGAAGTCCCTCGCCACCGCCTGCGCAGCAGGAGGCAGGTCGGCAATGACGTGTTGTGGGTACTGCAGCGGGTGTAGACGCGGTGGCGGTGGTGGTGGCGGGTCACCCTGAGGCTGCTGCTCTTGATCGCCAGGCGGTGGCTGCGGCTGCGGCGGTGGCTGGTCATCCTGAGGCGGTGGCAGACCCAGAGCCTCAAGCTGAGCCAGGTAAGCCGCCGCCTGAACATCCGGAGGCGCCAGTCTGCCCTCCCTGATCTCGATAACAACTGGGATCACCTCCGGCAACGACGGCTCCGGCACCCAAACAACCCCATCGCGGCCCCGAAACCGGTAGCCAACGTCAAACTGGTGCAGTATGCCCATGGACGACGCTGACGCCCGACCTAATGTAGTCGACGAAATGAGCGGGGTCAGAAGCGGATCACTCTCGGGCACGAGCCATAAAGATCGAGCACGAGCCATAAAGATCGGGCGATGACGGTGACGGTGACATCGCGCACGGGTGAGGCCGCAGCAGGCAGTACAGGAAAAAAAGGTCCCCCTTGTTGACCTGGTCCCGGCTGTGAAACCGGGGCACGATCGAGGACGCAATGATGCGATGCAGGTATCTGTACAGGGGGTCTCTGATGGTTGAGGCCTTTTAAGAGTATTTCCCAAAGGGAGCCCTTGCAATAAGCCTCCAGAAACTAATAAGGGTCTGCCTGTCGAAGGCTCTAACCCCCTGCGTATAAATCTGTATAAAGCTTAGCGTCGGTGTACAAACCTGCATGGACGGCGAACTGCCTAAGACTTATCTCAAACTCCTGGTTGGCCAAGCGGAAGGTAACCTCGTGCTGAGGATGGGCCGGGTCCTCCACGTAATCCGCCTGATGCGGCTGGAACACGAATGATGCGATAAACTCGACCATAAGCTCACGGTACGAGTCTTCCGCCGCCCCTGGAACAAACGCGCCCACGGGGAATCCAACCCTATAATCTCCCTCGCCCTAGCGGCCTCCTCAACTGTCTCCAACAAGCCCCAGTCAATCCCGACATGCGCCCCTATCGACATGACGCGCAACTTCATGCACCTATCATGCCTATCGTCATCCACTGGGAACGCGAGATACGGATGGTTCGGGGTCGGATCGTTGACCTGATCATCCAAACCCGCATCCATGTCCATGTCGATATCCAAATTATCCATATCCGTATCTGCATTTTAACAATCATTAATATGCAAATATTAATAACAACTAATATTAATAATAATAAACAAACAATTAATAAAAATAACTAAACTATTATTAAACAAAAATTATTAACAATAACAATTAATAAAGAAATAATAATAACTATTAATAATAATTAAACAATAAACAAACAATTAATAAAAATAACTAAACTATTATTAAACAATTATTAATAACAATAACAAATAATAAACAAATAACTATTAATAATAACTAAACTATTATTAAACAATTATTAATAACAATAATAACTAATAAACAAGTAACTTTTAATAATAACTAAACTACTATTAAACAATTATTAATAACAATAATAACTAATAAACATATAACAATTAATAAATTTAACTAATAATTAAAAAAAAAACTTAGCAAAGCGGGCGCTTTGGGCATAGCGTCGCGCTTTGCCTGATTGATTTTTACGACAGCGACACCAGATCGCCAAATCACACCCAAACCGAATCAATAATCAACATTTAGATGAAATTAAGGGTTTGTATGCATAGGGCAGTAAGGATATTACCTAACGAGACTCGAACCTTCGTAAATGGCCTTCAAACGAGATCAAACGAGCCAACTGTGTGTAAATCGCACCTAGTGTGTGTTTTTTTGAATTTTTGTGAGTTTGGGGGTGAGCTGCTGCCTTTTGGTTTAAAACGTGAGATCAAAACGCCACGCTTTGGCCTAAACGTGGCGTTTTGGTTTTAAAATTTTCATTTTTACCCAAAACGTCCCATTTAGGTCAAAGCGGGGCGCTTATGGCTTTTTTTATTTTTTAATTTAGGTTTAACTCAAAAACACACCTATACATGTCGTAACGTGACGTACTTTGCCATCGATATCCTTTATCTTATTCCTTGTCGGCTTGAAGTCAAGCTTCTTCCAGAACACGTCTATCGAATTGATACGGATTTGCTGACCTGTGGACGGAAACAAAAATTAGGTGGCAAAATCATAACGGCAAAGGTCAAAAATATTCATTACCGTTATTTTCCAACTTTACTAAGCGACAGGCACATGGCAAACCACAACTGGTAACAAGTTGGCAACCACAGCTTGAAGCGTAGGCTCTCAACCCGTCTTCCTTACGTTTTAGCTCCATATTCAAAAGCTCAATCGCAAATATTGAAACCTTTCTGAGAATATTTTCAAGCATGGGATGATCCTTGTGGTGGTTCATCACTTTTCAGAGGCTTGTTTCAAAGCTACTTCTAATCTCAGCGTATTGTATGTCAACAACATGAACAACATACAATACAAGTTTATCCAGTGTGTTGCGATGACTTGGAAAGTGACTTTTTAGTCTTGCATGCATGCCCTCAACCCAGTTGGTCGTAGTTTGGTGAAAGTTAATAGTCTTGTTAGTCCAGCAAGATACAAACTTTTCACGGTATGGATCCAACCAGGATTTACTCAAATAATCAAAAACCTCTGAAATTAAAAAACGTATATAGTGAGTTTTTGTTATTATATAAAAACGTAAATAGTCGGTTGAACATAATTATGTAAGAAATATGTTCACGGCCATCTTCTTTCAGCTGTGCTTCAAGGTTTTCCAAGTTATACCTGTATATTTCCTCGGTAGTAGACTCGCACAATGTCCAAAATGAACGTACGAATTCTTTCCACTACTTGTCAAAGAATTTCTTCTTGCTATTCTTGTTAATATTTTGTTAAATATGGAACCGACAAAGATACTTCTGCGCTTTTGGAAAACTTGTTCACACGCGTTAATTAGCGTAAACTCCCTATCTGTTAAAATCACGCGCGGCTCCATACAGCCTCCAACATAGACTTAATCCTCTGTAGCACCCATAGGTAGTTCTCTAACTTCACAGCGGAAATTACCGCACCAGCAGCCGTAAACGATTTGTTTGTCGACGTCATGCCTACGACCTGAACAAACGGTAGGTTGTACATGTTCGTTTTGTAGGTGGCGTCAATCATTAGCACATGCGGGAAGGCACACCACATAGTGAATGATTTTTTGTGAACAAAGACGACATCTTCAACTGCGTTTGATATCTCATTCGTGCGCATGTAATAAGTGTAATCTTTTTCGCGAAGAATGTTTTCAAGTTTTTGCATCGGAGACTTACCGACATTTTTTCTGACATGGATCTTCTGAACAGCATTTTGTATATCTTTCGGAATAAGCTTTCTATCCGGATTGTTTTTCGTCACGTTCGCCAGATACTGCGGTTGGGAATATCTTGCTCCGCCAGCTGCTCAACCATTCTTTTATAATCCGAAGAAACCTTCTCGCATACGCGTGACCTTCTAGTTTTCGATAGGAGTGTGGTTGTGCTTTGCCTTCGTCACCTCGATCCTCCAAACACTTCCGTTTGATTCCGAAAACCCGATCATCTCGAACGGGCAGCCTATTTTCTTGCTACCCGTTTTCCTCTATGTAGCTATACTCTTATGCTCCCCACCAAGAGTGCATTGAAACCAAATCTTGTAATTCTCTCCTCTTTTATTCGACCTCTTGATCACAATGAGGCAACCATTGTCTTTTGCCGTGTCTTGTACCCAACGCACCAACTCTTTACGTGACGAAAACTTCTGCGTCGTATCAAACGAAAATGTAGCCGGGTAACAACCTTCCTCGTCAACTGACACATCCTCCTGCTCACCATCGTCACCGAGTTCCGAATAGACTTGATGTTCAAAGCTCTGCTCACAACCATAACCGAAGTCGGGAAAGTTTGGAAGACCGTACGAATATTCAGCCTGAGGATACGCTTCGCCTCCATATAAGTAATTCGAATAACCTTGTTGTGCGTACGGGTCATCCACAGGGATATTCAAATCCAGCTCCACCGTGTTATCCCGATAACGAATGCCAGATACTACCTCCTCCTCCCTCAAGTTGTACAAGACCGGTTTCTCATACGAGTCAGAAATAGCGGCCCCCTCGTAAGAATCAGGAACAACTGACTCGTTAGAATATTCACTTAAAAGATAGTTGCTTAACCACGACATCGTTTTTTGAACCCTCTGCACTAATACAGCATAACCGTGCGTTATTTTGAAGAAATACAAGTGAAACAGAAAACCACCGTATGTCTAGAAACAATATAATGAGTTTTAGAAATCGAATGCATTAACTCTTCTGCCGGGCAAGCTTTAAAGGCAAACATTTGGGGTCGAAGCGCCGCGCTTTGGCCAAAGCGCGGCGCTTAGGGTTCACGGGACAACATCGTACCTGGTCAAACCTCGTATCACCTTTATGTCACTCAGACATCAGTCACTTCACTTTTTGTCTGGTAAAGTTACCCTAAATGCCATGCTTTAGCTAAAACAGGACGCTTTGGGATGTAAAAATAAGGAGGAGCGTGTTTAATAAGCAAGATCCTAATAAAATAAGGATTTCTAACATTTAATAAATCCTAATATAATTATGTAAAAGATAACCAACAGAGAAGGAAAAATCAAATAATATATTGAAGACTCTGAAGCAAAAAAGTGAAGTCAAAGTTTCATTAGATGTTCCTTCCTTTATAACACTACTTATTGTCTTATTCTTCATCTGTTATTGGTCACAATCATCATCGTACTATTCATATTTTTAATTAAAGTATTACTATGAGTTTAATTTATCAACTATAATCACAAGTGAAGTTATCCGTGCGTTGCGCATGAACGCGATTGAATTTAGAACGCATAGCACACCATAACAACCGATAAATAAATTTGTAAAATTAATAAAATTATATATATTAATTGGTTGCGCTATTTGCGCCGTTAACTCGGCGCATGAACACAAAAATAATAACAAAAGGTAAAACGCATGAAATAATAAAAGTAAATAATAATAAGGTAAAAAAAATAAGGTAAACAAAAAAGAAAACGATAGAAACTTACGTAAAACTTGATGAAAGAGTATTTATAAAGTTAAGAGATTGTAAGTAGCCAATCTTAAAATTAAAGGTTAAAACTAAAAAACTAAAGCATAAACAGACAAAAGTTAAAACTAAAAAAACTAAAGCACAAAAAGACAGACAAAAAAAAACCAAAACCACTGTAAAACTTATTTGTTTTAATACATATAGAAAGTTAAGAGTCGTAATAGTGAATGTTAAGAATTAAAGGTTAAAATTAAAAAAAATCATAAAAAGACAAAAAAAAAAGGTTAAAACTAAAAAACAAAAGCATAACAAAACAAAAATAAAAAAAACACTGTTGAAACAACTGTAGATGTTCTCTTCTTTAATATAATATATATATATATATATAAAGTTAATGCTAATTTGTTTATATAAGTAAAAATTAGTGGATTTAAAATTGTCAATGAGTTAGTGATGGAGTGGTAAGTGAAAGATCTTGTGCTCCAAGTGATCTAGGTTCGATTCTTGTCGATCAACATTTAGTTTCAGTGGCACCTGGTGATGATAGGAGACTGGGCGAGTAGGCGGAGATCGCTACTTCGATCATTGAACTGAGCGGGTTTTACCTCACCATACTGTCGTGCTTTCGGGTTAGTGTTCACAGGCTTCGGCCTTAAGTGGGGGGTTTTCCCCAGTTCAGAGGCGAGTGTATCCTGATATGGTGAATTTTGTTGGAAATTTAGTGAAAATAGCATTTTTCACAAATATAGGAAATGAACATTTCCTAATTTTGGACGATAAATAAATATTATAAACTGAGGTTTATATAGATATTATTTCCGGATTTGTGTTCTATGTTGGAAGAGCTTCGCAACGAACTAAACCACGTCCAAAACGGAGCTAAGATGAATGAGATATCGATGCTCAAAGTTTGGTGTTTGAAACATTAAATGCTGAAATAATGGGAGAGTAGCACCTTGTCCCACATAGGAGGAGTGATGAAACTTAAATGGGTATTTAAGTGGGAACACTCCCTCCTTATTGTTTCATGGAAGCACACACTAAGTGTACTCATGAAGGGTGCGGAGCAACCTAACTCGCACTCGCACACGGCGCGTGGCGTGGGCGATGGGCGCAATGTGGCTCTTTGATGGCGCACTTTGCACTTCGCGAGCCGCTTGAGAGTCGCCTTTGTATTTTTTACCACGCGCGCGTGGTAAGCAAAGGCTGCAAGGACCAGACGTGGCAAGGGGCGCGCAGGTACACAGGTAGTGGATGGTGCAGGCAGTCCAGGTTGCGCCGCAGATGCCTGACGTGCGCGCGCAGCCACCAAAGTGAACCAGTATGGCGAGACTGTGTGGTGGAGCAAGGATGGCGCGCAAGAGCTGGCGCACCAGTAGGCTCGCGCAAGGATGTGAGCCATACTGGCGCACGCGCAATAGGACTGTGGAGCAAGGATGCTCGCGCACCAGTTACACTTCAGCAGTTGAAACAACGAGTCAATGGTCTTGACCAGGAATGTAACTGACGAATTAAAGTGCATTAAAGACGTTTAATGCAATTTAATTCGTTGAGTTAAATCTTTTTGACTGTTTCAACACAGATGCAGTATAAATACTGCATTACATCAACACCAGAAGACACCGAATCAAGAACGAACCCTCTACTCGAAATTCTTCTTCTTCTTCTTTCTTGCAGCAAGGTACACCTTCAGGTTGCGTCATCTCCGGCAGTGCAACTGCTTGGGCTGTTGTATCCTGAAACAAACAAGTTCTCTTGGGAGACTCGAAATTTGTTTTAAGGGACCCGTGTCTAACACGATCCTCAGCCAAGAACTTACTTTTCTGTTTGAATTTTGTTCTTGTATTTTTTATTATTTCAGTTGTAAAAGTATTGTAATTTACAGCTTTATTTATTTCTGTATTGTAATTCGAATTTATAAAAGTTTTTATTTATTTTACGCGAACGATTCCTACAAATTTCGTTAGTAGCCCATTTAAAAGATTCGTTCGCTGGAAAATGAGATTGAGAATGGAACAAGTTGTCAGCTCAATTCGCATGGGTTGGAACAAGCAGGTAAGCAACTACAGTGGCCTAATTGTTGACCAAGACTTATGGATATCGATGAGTAGGTTCTCTATATTTAAGAATGTTTAAGAAATTTCACAATGTTAATGTTTAAGAAATTTCACGTCCCTTCATTTTATTTAAAAACTTATTAATTGGGTTACATTTTAATTAATTTTCTTTAAAAGCTTATTAATTGGGTTACATTTTTAATTAAAGTGGAGATAATTGCATCTACAATGACACACAAACCCTATATATTTTTATACTATTAAATTATTGCTATCTATGCATGGTCATGGTAAGGGGTAACGCCCGCTACCGCTTGGCGCTCCGGCGATAGTGTAAAATTAGTGTAAATTTTAGAAAAATTTGACGTTTTTTCGTTTCGTTACCGTTTTTTATAAAACGTTACCGCTATGAACGAATCCTAGATTCGTCACTTCTATGTTCAATTTATATGGTTTTTAAAATGCAATAGTATTTTTATTATTATTTATATTCTTGTTTTTAAAGTGCAACGAGTAAGTTTCCATCCGTGCATTGCGGCGGAGACCCGACAGGAGTTCGGTCGGTATCGGTACGCGAAAGAGAATAACCAAAAAATAAAGTCGTATATGACTAAAACGATATCTATATGTGTTCGGTTGCAATGGCTACATTATCAACATCGAAACGAAAATAAAAAACATATTATTTTGTAACTTTAACAAAAAAATCAATTCTATTGATGCTAATAAAATAAAAAAAAAATTAATTCTAACTGTTGATGAAGAAACCCTAGATCAACTAGACCGGAACCTAAATAGATCTATGGAATGGGCTCTGCATAAAAGGGTTAACCCTTCGTTTGGTTTCACGATGAATGATGAATAAAACAGTACTCCGACTGATCCTGCAAAACAGAACACTGTTAGATCGTCCACGGGGAGAAGGGGGTTCTCTCCGTGACCACCCTCCAGCGTGAGAATAAGTACAACTAGTCGGAAGTAAAGTATATTGTAAGAGAGAGAGTAGTCGAGAGTGAATACCTTTCCTTGAACTCCAAGTCACTTATTTATAGCCGGTGTTTGGCGCCAAAAGGAGAAATTGTTAACTTTAACGGAATCTTCTGCTATTCCATTAATGTTTGTTGGCAACCTGTTAGTGCACACGGATCGTGAGCTCATCAGCGGTTAGGGAGGTGCCACGTGTCAATATGAGATCACTATATTTTATAAATGTGAGCATGCCATCCCTGTGATCTTCCTCAGCCGTCCAGATGCTGCCAAGTGACAATTGGTTATAACCGAAAAGATGTTTGCACGAATAGGTGTTAATGGCTTCTAGAAGGTTTCACAGCTGTTACCGATCTGTTGTTCGCCACGTGTACATACAACAGAAAAGATTCCCTTTGTTTTTGCACCAAATCAAGGATTTTGCTAAGAGAAAGTTTCTCAGGGTTAACGATTTCCTTGCGCGAGAAGCGCAAGTTACTTAACTGATCTTCTTTCTTCTCCTTGCTGCTTAGCGCAACGCTTGGTGGATACTTGCTTTGATATAAATATCCACGCAAGGTTTAGCATGAAGTATTATCAAACGAGATTATTCAAGGTTAACTTTGAACCTTGCGCGAGCCCGCGCAAGGTAGTTAAATGAAGCTTTTATCCAAAGAGAATGTTCGAGGTTAACTTTAAACCTTGCGCGACCCGCGCAAGGTAGTTATATGATCCTTTCCTCTCTTGGATATGTGGCGCAGAGTTCTAATAAATCTCATTTTGGCAAAGAAGTCTGCGTGAAGTTTCCTTAGAAGTTATTAATGGGTATGGTTTCCTTGATTGGCGCAAGGTTTTTGGGACCATACCCCTTCAAGTCCCCCCCAGTCCAGTGTTTCTCCTATGTAAGAATAAAAAGTAGGTGGAGCACTGACTTAAGATAAATGTGTTGCGCTAGGTAAGTGCTAGCCTTTTGTTGTTTTCGCATCTTGGTGACGTGTCGTAAGTGAATTTTGAAAAAGTATTTGAATTTCAAATATACTTAGACACGTGTCACTTATCCGGCTGGTGTAGTTGGTGAAGATGCACGTTCTTGAGACGTGGTGGTACTGTTGACAGGCTGTCAACAGTACATGCCTTACGGCATTTAATGTTATTTCGGCGACACTCGCGCGCGTGGGGCGGTTACTGTTCCCCACTCGCCCCTGCAGTTACTTGGGGATACGTGACTGTCGCAAAAGTCGCTGCAGTCAAATCGTGCATTAATTGCGATTAGTATATAAAGGGATCAACGATCCATTTGCTTCCTCACCAGATTAAATCTTGAGAGAAAAACTTGGGTTTAGACCTTCAAAGTTTTCTAGTATTTTTCGAAGTTTGAGTTATGGCCACCGGTGCAAGTTCTGCTGAGATGCCATCGACGTCAAGTTTGCCACCGTTAAAGTGGTCGAAGAAAGATTTTGATAATCTTGCTACCAACTTCCTGTTTGCTCTGTCCTGGAAAGCGTTTTTTTCCGGCGGCGGATGCCACGGCAGCTGATGCTCCGGCCGACTATATCACGTTATTCTATGATTATTTTGCCGAAGGAAACTTCAGGCTTTCGGTGACCCTTTTATGCTGGAAATTCTTGGTTTTTATAAGCTCCATATTTCTCAGTTGAGCCCGACGGGAATGGTTAGGATCCGGCATTTTGAGTTTGTTTGCCGGTCGATGTAGATCATACCGACGATTGAGAAGTTTAGAGTCTTCTATCAGTTGCACTGCTCGTTGGGTTTCTACTCGTTCCAACAACGTGTGCAAGCAAAACGATTGCTGTTAGTGCCACCTAAATCTTACCACGACTGGAAACAGAAGTTCTTCTTCATAAAGGCGGCAGTAATCCCGATAAAGATGACTTTCCGAGCCGGTGATGATATCCACTGGAGACCCTCCCCATACCTGCCGACGAGGTGTGGTACCAGGATATTAAAGATGTGCCCAACATTGTTTTGCCGGAGAGGGCCCTCATCGCTGCTGGAATGAGTATTTTTTGGAAGAAAGAACGCCGGGAAAAACCGGTGTATACTGAAGACGGAACTGGTACGTAACCGTTTAACTTCCTAGTAATATCTTTTAATAGATATGTACTGATGCAAAAATGTTTGTTATGTAGCTGCGCCGCTCTACTTGGTCTCTTTCAAGAGAGAGAAAGGGAAAATGGCCGTCGTGCCCATTGCTGAGGGTGAGGATACCTGGATTTCACAAATCTTGGGGAACTTTTAGCTGCCCAAGAAGGAGGATCCGGAAGCGCAACCATCTTCTAAGACTGGTAATTAAATTCTTACAAGGCCTAAGTTGATATTGCAATATTAGTCTTGAACATATTTTCTAAGTAATATTGCAATATAACTAATGGCGCAACCTTTGTTCAATATGATTGATTATGTAGGTGATTTGCTAAACTTGGCGTAGGCCTTGACTCGAAGAAGAAAAAGAAACCAACTGCTGCTGCAGCTGCTGCACCTCCCCCTTCCAAACCAGATCAGAAAACCAAGCCATCAGCTGATGCGAAAGCTGAGGGTAAGAAAGGTACGCGTCTCGTATCTGACTCTTGGTGTGATTATGTGGTGGTGTCAGACTCACTGGAGGGTCTTGCGCCTGTAAGTTTGAGGAAACCAAAGCCAGAACCCATTGACACCTCCTCTCTTCCAGCTTCGAACCCAGATGATCCCTTGGAAATACCCTCCAGCCCGAAGAAGCGTTGAAGCGCACTTCCAAGAAGAGGAAAGAGGCTGAAACTAAACCTCCTGTGCCAACAAAAGTTGCGCGCCCGCGTATTGGCAAGAAGGGCAATCTGGATGCCTTTGCAAAGAAGTTCTCACCTGGTATGTTCAGTTTGTTGCGCATTTCTGTCAGAAAAGTTGCGCAGAATCTTATACTTGGTATTTGTTTATATGCTTTGCAGAGAAAATGGTGAAGGCTGCGCCGGCCACCTCATCTGCTATATCATCGCCGCGCAGGCCTGAAAACATTGAGGAGGGAGATGCGGAGCGAGAAGCACCTGTTTTTGATGCTGACCCCATCGTCCCAGAAAATATTGAGAAGGTGGATCCGGAAGAAGAGCCTAAAAAATTTGATGCTGAGAATCCTGCTGGCGAGCAGGTTAAAGATACAACTACAGATGCTGGGGTGAAAGATACTGCTACCGCAGAGCAAGAAAAAATATCTTCCCCTGTGCCGGAGCCGTCAAAGTTGATATCCAAGGGAACTGGCCCTTCAACACAAAGCGAAGGCTTTATGTCTGTTGAGGATTCTGATGAGGAGTCGCCCATTCGCCCAGAGGAGACGCCTGGGGATTATTACTATCGTTCTTATTCTGAGAGGCGGGCCTCTGCGATCCATCAGCCTGTGTGGAAGGTTAAACAGGGTGATGTTTTTACTGATTGGCACTCCTGCAGGGAGTGGTATAAGGGCATCTTCCCTCCGGCGGAGGTGAAGCGCCAAGAAGAGAAAGACCACGAGGCTACTTATGAGTCATATTTGCAAGAGTCCGCCCTTGCCTCTTCCACAATAAACAGGATTGTACGTGAATGGCGCAGTATGAACAAGGAATGGGATGAGTTGAGATTAATAAGGCGAAGGCCAAACTTGAAAGAGAGAAGACGTTAAAGATGCTCGTCGATTTTGAGGCTGAAAAAGCCAAGTTTGAGGAGGAAAAGAAGACCGAGGAGTGGTCTGCGCTGTCTTGGAAGCGCAAATGTGAGGCCTCTGCTGCGCAACATGCGGACAAGCGCAAGCTCTTTGTGGAGGCTTGCGATCGCGATAACAAAGAAAAGCTATCTCTACGCAATGAAATCGAGAAGCTTAAGAAAGAGAAAGCTGATGCAGTTTCAGCAGCAGAAGAGGCGCGCTACATAGAGAAAGGAGCGAGCAGAATGAGGTATCAACCAAAATGACTCTCCTTCTTAAGAATAAAGAGATTGATGATCTAACTTCTATGCTATTTGACCAGGCGCGGCTGCAAGATGAGGTTGATATTTTGAAAAAAAGATATCAACCTTCACCGAACAGAGAAAGCCGAGTTGACTCGCTGTTTAACTGAAGGTGAACAAAAACTTAACGACACGGAGGTCGCTCGCGCTACAGCAGAAAGCCTGACCGAATCCCTCATGAACCAGCTTACTTGGTTGCGGGAGTACGAGATTGTGGAGGTAATATTCCCTTTCTTTATACATGTCTGGTTTGATTATCGTAACATATACTGATTGTATTTGTATACAGATCGTAAATGCCATCCTTAATTCCACGGAGTTGGATGAGAGAGTGGCATAATTGATGATGGCTTGCGCGCAGTGACGGTCATGCCGAGGGCTATAAAGAGTGCACTTTGCACGTGGCACATGCGCTGAAGACCGAATGGGATACAAGCCGGGTTGCCACGCATGGGCTAAATACTGCTGCAATTTATTCTGCTGCTAAAGAAAAATATGATCAGTTGCAGATTCTGATTATGGACCTTGTGGATGCCGCGCTGCAGCAAGATGACTTTGTTGATAAACTAAAAGAGATCTTCTCTACAACAGAAAAGCAGGCGGGAACAAAATCCATAGAATAGGAAATTTGTAATTCTTTATTTTGTAATTACTTGTAACGTTGCGCAGCTGCGCAAGTACTGTTGATGTGAATATAATATATTTTAGCTTTACAATGTTTGCATGGGACCAATTACTTGTGTAGGATAGACAAATGAACAATTTCTTTTCTCATGTGCGAGCGTAAGTGATGTGCGTAAATTAAATATATTTTTATTATTGTAATTTTCGTTCACACAGATTAGGTTTTAAAATAGTTTTTACTTAAAACCAACTACACACACATAGGGCAAGTATACCTGTCAGGTGGTAGTATAGTTCGCTGGTAAGAACCGATATCAATCCATGGACTCGGTGTCCCAGTACTAAATTTTCGTACTTTTAAACCTTTCCAATTGATGAGTTGGTTTTGTTCCTAATTTATCATGCAAAATAATAAACTACTACTAAACTAGAGAATGACAATATCTAAGAAACGGTTGCCTAAACTAAGTATCCACAAACAAACATGTGACAAGTAAGTGGAGGATCAATGGTGATGCAAGCTCTAAGTTAACTAAGTCTCCAATCAAGGTTTCCTAGTTTAATAAATCTTAGGAAAACTAAAATGAAATAATCACTCTAATCACGTAAAAGTTATTATTTGAAACTCACTTGCTTAGTTAATGTTAACCTTTAAACAAGAGTTATTTGTTTGTCAAAACTCCTAACTCTACAAGTTTGGGAAAATTACCATGAACAACATAACAATCACCCTAACTTGCTTTCAAGTAAGTAGCACTATCATCATGTTCTTGACAAAAAACCACAAGCATGGTCATGCTAGATAACAATCTTGGCCAAAAATCATCAATCTAATACAAACACAACTATAGAATCCAAGTAAACATTATTATGATTTTTCCAAATCTAAATGCAAGAATTCCTACACATGTTCAAATCATCATTCAAGTCATGTTAACAATTACCATTCCTAGTTTCATGTTATGAATCATGCTAACAAGTTACTAAGATTCAATAATCATAATCTTTACATGGGCTTTCCAACACAACATGTAAATACTTAGACCAAACATTCAAGAACAAGGACTTTAAGCATGTATAAGAACTCCAAGAACAAGATTCAAGCACTACTATGAAGATTACCAAAAACAATCACCACATCAACTTCCATGATTATCACATATTCATAAGCTTCAACTAGTTTAGACAACACCAAATGTTTAGCCTACAAGGCTCATGATAACTAAGACAAACATAAAGTAATATGGATTGTGCATGAATAACAAGTGAAATACTAGTGTTTACGACAAGGTAATTAGCTAAATGAGTTGGATTATCAAGTGATACAACCTCCTAAAGGCTTCCTTCTTCAATCTCCAAGCTTCCAAGATCAGCTTCTTGAGAGAGAAATCCACCCAAATGCTCCCACTCCCCTTCAAATGAGCTGAATTCACGTATTTAAGCTACTGAGCATTTGGCACGACCGTGCCACCATTTGGCATGGTCGTGCTTGGTAAGTGTCAGGTGCCTTTTTCGAGTGTTGACTTGTTTGCTAGCCATTTTAGGAAAAATCCCGCTAAAATTTCCCTGAGGTGGCACGACCGTGCCACCATTTGGCACGGTCGTGCTTATCGATATCGTACTCGGAAATGACTAAGTTGAACTCAGAAACTAGCTGATCAGGGCCTGTGATTGCACGCGCACGGTCGTGCTTGGGGTTGGCACGATCGTGCCAAGTGTTGATTTGACTCGGATTGTGCAGTCTAATGATAGTGCTTGTGATAGTGCCGACTTCTGGATGCTTAGCACGGTCGTGCCATATCTGGCAGTTTGGCAGAAATGTTCCATTTTAGCTCCAATTTGCTCAAAAGCCTTTGTTTCTTTACCGGGCCGAAGCCTGGACCTGCATTTTCACAAATAACTCAAACGAGTATCTAAATCAATGAAAACACAACGAATTTCCGCATTAATGGGGGATATTTGACGTTTAAAAGATGTATAAATTTTTATACATCAGTAAGTATTAAGTTAACTTGTGGCTCAGAGTTTGTGTTTTTGTTTATCCAAAGGAATTGCATGCATTTATAAATGAACATATACAAGACTGTAAGTAGTGACAGAGTATTTTATTCATACTGATAAAGCGTAAAGTTATGGCTGCCACTAAGATTACATAAGAAATAAAGTAAGCAGTCTCGTTACGCAACGCCCAAAAGTTGATTAGAGGACTGAGATTACATAAACATCGGCGTAGTTGTTGGGCGTTCCAGGTTCGAGGAACGCTAGATCCGTCCATACGCCTCAGAGTGTACACGCCTTTTCCTAATACTTCATTTATCACGTACGGACCTTCCCATCGCGGAGCTAACTTCCCCGGTTTTTCGGCTTTCGACGCTTCATTATCGCGAAGAACAAAGTCACCAGGCAAAAAGGAGCAGATGCGTACCCTTTTGTTGTAATACTTTTAAAGCTGAGACTTGTACTTAGCTTCGCGAATCGCTGCATTTCTCGTCGTTCTCCAATAAGTCTAGGTCAATGCGCCTTTGTTCTTCGTTATCTTGTTTTTCCAAAGCTAGCATTCTTGGAGATGGTAACCCAATTTTGGCAGGAATCACAGCCTCCGTGCCGTACACAAGGCTAAAAGGAGTTTCTCCAGTCTAGTCTTGTGCATAGTTCCGTGTGCCCACAAGATGCTAGGCAATTCGTCAACCCACCCCCGCCGTGCCATGCCAAGCCAAGGCGGGCCTTGATACCGTCGACCAACTTTTGTTTATGCTTTCAACTTGACCATTTGCTTGTGGGTGCGCAACAGAAGCGAAAACATGTTTGATTCCCATTTCGGTCATCCAATCTTTGCAACTCTTCAGCCGTTAAATTTGGTCCGTTGTCTGTAATAATGGCATGGGCAAACCAAAACGGCAAATAATGTATTCCCAGATGAATTTGCGAATTACCATCGCTGTAGTAGAAGCTAAAGGTTTGGCTTCAACCCATTTGGTGAAGTAATCGACCGCAACAATGATAAACTTGACTGCGCCGCTCGCATCCGGAAATGGTCCCACTAAATCAATGGCCCATTGTTTAAATGGCCAAGCTGTTGTGACGGATACCAAATGATTCTTTGGGCGTAACGTTTTAGGGGCATGCCTTTGGCAGGACATGCATTTGCGCAAAATCTCCACAGCATCAACGTACATTCCGGGCCAATAATACCCTGCGCTTTTCACTTTGGCTACTACCATGCGCGGCCCAGAATGTATACCACATAGCCCCTCATGAACCTCCCTCATCAGGTATTGCGCATCATGATTGTTAACACATCGGAGCGAAGGACCCATGTAAGAGCGTCGGTACATAACACGTCAACCATTTCGTAATTGAGGGCTTTGCACCATAACTTACGTGCTTGCGCTTTATCTTCTGGTAAAGAACCATGTAACAAATACATCCTTATTGGAGACATCCATGATGGATCTCCTACTTCGACCATTGTTACTTGTCTGAGAGGGACTGATAGATTACTTAAAACTTCGATGCAAACTTCCCTTGCCAAATGTTTGAAACTAGTTGCTGCGAGTTTACTTAGAGTGTCAGCATGTTTGTTTTCGCTTCGCTTGACGTGTGTGACTTTAAATTGTTGAAACTGTGCTATAAGAGCCTTGGCTTGTGCCAAGTACAAAGCCATGATATCTCCCTTTGCATCGTACGTTCCAATTACTTGCTCAGCAACTATTAATGAATCAACATGGGCTTCTAAATTTGTTGCACCCATTTTGATAGCGAGGCGTAAGCCTGTAGAAAAGCTTCATATTCGGCCTCATTGTTGGTGCTTTTAAAATCCAACCGAATTGCATATGTGAATTCTGCTCCCTCTTGACTCATTAATCGAAGACCTGCTTCAGCCCCATCACTGTTTGATGCGCCATCTGTAAACAGTGTCCAGGCTCTATTGTCTATGACTGGGACTGGGTTTTGAATTACTTGGCATTCTTCAAGTTTATCAGCAGGAATTTCAGCGATGAAATCTGCCAAAACTTGGCCTTTGATAGCTGGTCTAGGTTTATAACAGATGTTATAACTCCCCAATTCTATTGCCCACTTCGCAAGTCGTCCATAAACATCTGGCTTGGTCAGGACTTGGCCAATATGAAAATTTGTTAAAACTGTAATAACATGTCCTGAAAAGTATCTTCGCGCCTGCGCGAAGCGTAGACCAATGCTCAAACTAATTTCTCCATAATTGAATACCTTGTCTCTGGATCGTTCAACATCTTGCTGATATAATAAATTGGAGACTGGACCCCTTCGCATTTTACCAACAAGACAACACCTACTGCTACCTCAGATGCAGCAAGATATAAGACCATGGGTACTTTTTCACGAGGAGCAGTAAGTGTGGGAAGTTGAACTAAACAATCTTTCATTTGCTGGAAAGCTTGATCAGCTTCAGAAGTCCATGCGAACTCTTTGCTCTTCGTACAATTGCGCAAGGTTCGAATAAATGGATAAGACTTTGCAGCATGATTGGCGAAGAAGCGGTTTAGCGCAGCTAACCTTCCAGCCAAACGTTGCATCTCTTTGATGGTATTAGGAGAAGACATTTTTTGTATTGCTTCGACCTTCTCAGGATTAACTTTGAAACCGTCCTTGGTGACATGAAATCTAAAAATTTGCCCTCCTCCATGCCGAAGGAGCATTTGCTTGGATTTAACTTTAGATTTACCTTTCACAGAGAATCAAAAGTTCGTTGGATGTTGTCTAACATAGTGTCTTCTGAATTACTCATAATGACCAAATCATCAATGTAGACTTCCACAGTTTTCCCGATATCATCTTCAAAAACGATGTCCATCAATCTTTGATAATTGCGGAGACCAAAAGGCATCTTGGTATAACAAAAAATGCCCTTCTCCGTGCGAAAAGCGGTTTTATCTTCGTCCTCTTTTTTCATCAAGACTTGATGATAACCTTGATAACAATCTAGAAAACATTTCTAGCGAAAGAAAGCTAATGAGTCAACATTTTTGTCAATCTCAGGAAGAGAATAACAATCTTTCGGACACGCCTTGTTTAGACCTTTAAAATCTACGTACATCCGCCATCCGCCATTATGTTTCTTTACCATAACTGGGTTTGCCACCCAGGTCTGGTATTTGACTTCGCGCAGAATACCAGCATTTAATAACTCGGTGACTTGTTCGTTCATCGCCTCTGTCTTTTCTGACCCGAGGCTGCGCTTTTTCTGTACAACTGGTTATGCTGACGGAAATACATTCAGACAATGTTCCGCAACGTTGCGTGGGACACCGACCATGTCGGCAGGTGTCCAGGCGAAAATGTCTTTGTTGCGAAACAACAGTAGTTTAAGTTTTGTGCGACTTTCAATACTGATTGCAGGCCCTAACAAGATTGTTTGCTCAGGATACTTATTGTTGAGTACCCATTTTTCTGGTTCGTTACTTGGCAATGTCTTGACAGCCTTCATAACTGGTTCTTCAATTGACATGATTTCTTTCCGCGCGTAAAGTATAGCTATACCATTTGGTGTCGGAAAACCACAAGCAGCATGTGGAGCGGAGGTAATCATACTAAAATCACGCTGCGCGCGGCGTCCCAATAGTATATCGTGACGAGAATTTGCCGGCATCACCATGAAGTTGACGTTACTCGTTGAGAACACCTCCCATCAAATAAAGTAACAGGAAAAAGGATTTGTCCTAGAGGAAAGACAGCCTCATTGCAGAACCCAGTTAATGGAAAATCAACTGGTTCTAAGCGTGCCTTATCCTCAGGATCTAGCTGCTTGAAGCACTGCTCATACATAATATCCATGGAACTACCAGGATCTATAAACATATAATCTGTTTGGTAGTGCCCAAAGATACCGGTGATAACTATTGGCTGGTCTTCTTGAGGACCTCCTGGAACGATAGGAAAAATGACTTGCTATTCGCGCCAAGTGTTTTTTTGAAAATGTTGAAGGCTACGCTTGCGCGATGAGCCACCTTGAATCATGGAACGTGCTGTTTAATTTTCTTGTTGCTAGGCCCTTCGTCCCTGCGCGTAATCTGTTTAATCTCTTTGCGTACATTCTGGAGTAGATGTGTAAGCTTCCTACTCTTTAATGCTTTTTCAATCTCCGTGCGCAGATTGATGCAGTTATCTGTTGTGTGGCCTGTGTCTCTATGATAGTTATAAAACAAATTTGGGTCTTGCCCTTTTTTGTTTTTCATTGGTTGCGGCTGCTTGAATTGATAATTCTCAGTGCTGAGAACTTCAGCCGGAGATTTCGTTAAGGGAGTCACTGGCGTTACCTATTCTCTTGCTTAATCGCTTTTTGAGTTGTTATCTTGTTGATTGTTGCACGCGCATCAATTGGTGAATAAGGAGAGTACGAATTCTGACTTGACTCTTTCCAATTTCTCTTATACTTGCTGACTACCTCTACTCAGGTTTTACGGACGATTCTGAGGTAGAGGTGGTGTCACACCCCGACCCGCAGCGGAATAAGAGTCGGGGCATAATTGGGTTATCACCAAAGCTCAAGAACCACAATGTCAGGGAGCACCGGGGCCATTTGTTTCGCGATTTGTGCGGCCAAGCGTTCGTGAGGCCTTCCTGATCTTTTACCCCCTCGTTGTTGTCTAGCTGACATCTACAGGAACATACATAAGAAGATTGTGAGTTTATGGAGTCTTTTTAGGTGTCATGTGTCTTAAAGAAAATGAAAATAACATAAATATCAATAATGCAACTACATCCATAGGATGTCTTGGGTTTGCTCATGTTGGGCCTCAAATGTCTCCCATACCTTCACCGGTATAGTCATGTGGGCCCTCATGACTATTGGCTTGGTAGGATTCACATTAGTATTGGCGATTTAACACTCGCATCACCCGAATGCAAACCACAAAATATGTTTACGAGATGTATGGTCGGAATGTGTCCAGGTGTAGACACGGTGACAACTTAAAGTGGGGTTAGTTCACACGACGTTTGGTGTAGCATGCTTTGGCCTAATAGGTACTTCGTACTCTCATCGTTAGTCCCCAGGTAGGCAAACTGGTCCTTTATTTTGGATTTATACGAATGCCAGCCTAGACAGGACGTTCCGACTACCGGTACTGGTACCCTTCCAGTTACTACATGCCCGTCATGAGAACTCACTTTGATGTGATTTGAAAATACAAAAATCGTTGTAAAAACAATCATGATAATGACGTGATGTGTGCTTTCATTGGTATGATATGTTATGAGAATATGATTCATGGTAGGCATTATATACTAATATGTACTTATGAACATGCTTGCATAATATTGAATGTAACATTAAACATAAAACATATAAACATCATGAATTTTGCATGTAACACACAAAAATCTTAAAAATTTCTAATCAACTATAGTATAGGCTCTAAGGGTCTAATAACCTATCCTATATCCCTATAGTCATGGCTCTGATACCAATCTGTCACACCCCGACCCGCAGCGGAATAAGAGTCGGGGCATAATTGGGTTATCACCAAAGCTCATGATATTTACTAATATGTTTCATATTTATTAAAGTCAAAATTACATTCTCAATAATCCAAACATGTCCATACAAATACAAAGAAAAATAACCAACTAAACAATTCCAAGCTCTAAATCATTTTATTCTTCTAGGCCAATCCTATGTGTTTCTTGCTGCAGCTGGTTCACCAGTATCATGTGTAAAAATGGGGGTTTTTGGGTCAACATAAGTTGGCGAGTGAACCTTGTTAGATAAACATTTATTATTGATTTACTTGTTATTTTATCAAGGAAAAATTGTGCATAATCATAAGTGAGCAAATGTAAATAATCAATCAGTAACAATGTCAACCACAAACTATAACATACAATGACATATAATAACATACAATAACATATAATAACAAAAACGGGGAACGAACGGCATATGATAAATGTATGTACTGAAAAAGATAAATGTCTGTGCGATCAAGGCTCAATCAAACTGAGCCGATCGTATTGCATGTACTGAAAATGATAAATGTCTGTGCGATCAAGGCTCAATCAAACGGAGCCGATCGTATGTTGGCACGCCAGGTTCACGCTCATAATGTAATGGGGAACATGCTCAACGCTCATAATGTAATGGGGAGCGGCGGCCTATGAAATTGCATGTACTGAAAATAATAAATTAAATCTAAACAATAACCACACAACAGTTGAAACAAGCTGAATACACATTAGTTCATGATATGATGTATGCACAATGGTTTAAATATAATAAATGGCAAGACACATGATACACCCAAAAACGTGATTAAAACGGGGAATTTGTAAAGATTCACTCACATTGGGTGCGTTTGGTTGGAGATGATGAGATGTGCACGAGTTGGAAGGATTGAACAACGAGTATTAACTAACCTAAATAATAACGGAAAATATAGTAAATGAGTGGATTTTATTGATAATTTTAATAGGATTTTTAGATATATTTTTGTGAGTTTAAGGCTATTTCCTAACTTTGAAAACATTATTTTTAAGTATTTTTAATTGATTTTTAAATTAAATTAAATAAATAAAAATATAAAAATATGTTGACTTTTGCATTGACCGTTGACGTTTGACTTGTTGACCGGTTTTATTGTGTAATTGTATGCGCCGGGTGAGGCTCGAACCCGAGACCTCCCGTTCGCGTGCACGCAGCTCTACCAACTGAGCTACGTGTCTAACCTGAAATAATTCTGTTTTTAATTATACTTATAATACTAACTCAGTTTATTCAAAATTCTTTTATTTTCAAAATATTTTAATCATCGAACCGGTGTCACCAACAGGTCTCGAACCCGGGACCTGTGCTTTAACGTTACACACAGTCCACCGCTGGACTGTGTGTCTAACTTGTTTAATATACAGATTTTTATTATACTTAACTTCTAATGTAAGTTAATCCGGTTCAGTTAGAAAAACAAAACATTTTTATTACAGAGCATACGTGTGTCAAGGATCGAACTCGCGGCGTGTGATTTGTATGTGCACACAGTCCAGCGCTGGACTGTGTGTCTAACCCGAGATAATATCCATTTTAATTATTCTTAATAACATTCACTACTTCGTCTTCTTCGTTTATAACACAGACAACGGTTATCTAACTGTTATTTGTTTAATTTTGTTAACGAATAATATGAACAAGTTGAAAGGTGATGAACGGAGAGGGTTTGGGGAAAGAAAGTACCGGAACAGGTCGTCGTTCCCAAAACTCCAGCAAGGATCGTCGGCTCTGTTTATGAGCTTCCTCTGTTCGGGTCAATTACCAAATTTGATTGATTAGTTATGAAAGTGGGGTACTAAACAAGGATTAACAGAAGTTTTGAATGTTCATACCGATTCACCGCGTGAGATTGGAAATTTCAGAAGTTTTCCGGCGAGAGCTGAATATTCCGGCTATGTCGTCTGGGATTGATTCTGATTGTTGGTTTGAAGTTAGTAACAGTCTAACAACGGATTGAAACAGAAATAGTCGAAGTATTTACCGTATTAATGAAGGTCTCGGTTTTCCGGTGACTTGCAGAGATTTTCCGGCGAGTTCAAAAAGCTTTTCTGACGAACTGAATGTATAGCGAAAGTGAAATGGCAGGTTATGCGAATGATTTTGTGTAGAGAGAGGAAGCAATTGTTGGCGTAAATCAGAAATTGAATATCTTCGGTTATAAAAATCGAACATCACCAAATTTAAGTTAATTCAAAACTGAATTGATTAGGATCGTCGGTGCATCGGTTATAATCCAGAATCCGCGATCACTCAAACGTTTGGATGGTTGAATAGCCGATTACGGTTTCAGTTTGGCGCAACAGGTTGATTCATGGTTGTTCATAAGTTTTAATTGTTCCGTAAAACTTACAAAAACATCAAGTGGCGGAGTGGTCGAATGTGTGTGTGTTAAGACTTTGGGGTTCAACCCGGCTGACCCGGGTTCGAGTCCCGGCAGCCTCATTTTCTTTTAATTATTTTATTTTTACTTTTTATCAATTATAACTTTTATAGTTTAGTTTGTTTATTAATTATGTATCATTAAAAATCAAAATAGACATAAATACGCAACGAAACATTTATAACTTGATATTCGATTACAAACGGAGCGGGTTTGGAAAACCCGTTTTTGACAAATGTTACAGTATCCCCTACTTTTAGGAATTTCGTCCCGAAATTCAAGTAGTAGTAGGAAAAAGATGCGGGTATTTTTCGCGCATCGAGTCTTCACGTTCCCAAGTAAACTCAGGTCCCCGTCTTGACTCCCACCGTACCCTAACAATTGGAATGCGACTTCGTCGAAGACGTTTTTCTCCGAAGTCCATGATCTCTACAGGTCTTTCAACAAAATGCATAGATTCATCAATCTGAATATCTTCCAGAGGAATATGGAAGTTTTCATCAGCGAGGCACTTCTTCAAGTTTGATACGTGGAATGTGGGATGAATCCTGTTGAGTTCTTCTGGTAGATCAAGCTTGTATGCTACAGGTCCTACTCTTTCGAGTATCTTGAAAGGTCCTACATAGCGTGGTGCTAGCTTGCCTTTTTGACCAAAACGAACTACTCCCTTCCACGGTGATACTTTTAAAAGTACATGATCACCAATGTTAAACTCCAAAGGCTTCCGTCGTTTATCTGCATAACTCTTTTGACGACTTTGAGCCGCTAGAAGATTGTTTCGAATTTGATGGATCTTGTCTGTGGTTTCTTGAATCAATTCTGGACCAGTGATTTGAGCTTCCCCAATTTCGTGCCAACATACTGGAGATCGGCACTTACGACCATATAAAGCTTCAAAAGGTGCCATGCCGATGCTTGAATGATAGCTGTTGTTGTACGAAAATTCAACTAATGGTAGATGAGCGTCCCAATTTCCCTTGAAGTCTATGACACATGCTCGAAGCATATCTTCAAGAGTTTGAATGGTGCGTTCAGATTGTCCATCAGTTTGAGGATGATAGGCGGTACTGAGATCTAATCGCATACCCAAAGCGGCTTGTACTGCTTCCATGTTCGTGAAGTGAAACGACCATCACGATCTGAAATAATGCTTAACGGTACACCATGTCGGCTTACGATTTCGCTGATATAAATACGAGCTAGCTTTTCGTTCTTGAAATCTTCGCGGATAGGAATAAAGTGAGCTGATTTTGTAAGTCGATCAATGATTACCCAGATAGTGTCATACCCACCAGAAGTGCGAGGTAACCCGGTAATGAAGTCCATGGTTATGTTTTCCCACTTCCATACAGGTATTTCAGGTTGGACCAGAAGTCCTGAGGGTCTTTGGTGTTCAGCTTTAACCTTGGAACATGTAAGGCACTTAGAAACAAAAACAGCAATATCCTTTTTCATTCCAGGCCACCAATAGGTGCATCGAAGGTCTTGATACATCTTATCGGCTCCTGGGTGTATAGAGTATCGTGTTTTGTGAGCCACATTCATAAGAATTTCACGAAGATTGTTGTGGTCAGGAATCCATATGCGATCTAGATAGTACAGAATATCGTCAGATTTAGTTTCAATTTTAAGTTCAGCTCCACAGGACAGCTCCTTTCGTACATCATCCTCCGTTACTGAAACATGTTGGGCTTCTCGAATTTGATCTTTAATGTCAGTTATGATTTGCGAACATAGAAGCCCAATGGAGTTCGCATAACCCTTTCGACTGAGTGCATCAGCCACCACATTTGCTTTGCCAGGGTGGTACCGAATTTCACAGTCGTAGTCATTTAGAAGTTCGACCCATCTTCGTTGCCTCATGTTTAACTCTTTTTGATTGAAGATATGTTGAAGACTCTTGTGGTCAGTGTATATTTCACACTTAGTACCGTAGAGATAATGTCTCCATATCTTAAGAGCGAACACAACGGCTCCAATTTCTAGGTCATGGGTAGTGTAGTTCTTCTCATGAATCTTGAGTTTTCTCGAAGCATAAGCTATAACCTTTCCTCTTTGCGTTAGGACACAGCCTAATCCTTGCCCTGACGCGTCGCAATAAACCACGGAATCATCACAACCTTCAGGCAGAGTGAGGATTGGTGCATCACAGAGTTTTTGTTTAAGGGTTTGGAAGGCTTCTTCTTGCTTGGGTCCCCATATGAAAGGTTTTCCCTTATGAGTTAAAGCCGTGAGTGGTACAGCAATGCGTGAGAAGTTTGAAATGAAACGACGACAATAACCAGCCAAACCAAGAAAAGATCTTACTTCAGTTGGTGTACGTGGGCTTGCCATTCTTGTACCGCTTTGATCTTTGAGGGGTCGACATGTATTCCCTTGTCATTGACTACATGTCCGAGGAATTGTACCTCTTTTAACCAGAATTCGCATTTGGAGAATTTGGCGTAAAGCTTTTCATTCTCTAGAAGTGTAAGGATGAGTCGAAGATGTCGCTCATGATCAGACTTAGACTTTGAATAAATGAGGATGTCGTCGATGAAGACTATAACAAAACGATCGAGATAAGGTTTGCAGACTCTGTTCATTAGATCCATGAAGACAGCTGGAGCGTTGGTTAAACCAAATGGCATGACCATGAATTCATAATGACCATAACGAGTTCGGAAAGCAGTCTTTGGGACGTCTTCTTCATGTACTCTAAGTTGATGATAACCAGATCGAAGGTCGATTTTTGAAAAACAGCTGGCGCCTTGAAGTTGGTCAAGAAGATCATCAATGCGAGGTAATGGATAACGATTCTTGATTGTTAACTTGTTGAGTTCTCTGTAGTCGATGCACATGCGAAACGATCCATCTTTCTTTTTCACAAAAAGGACAGATGCACCCCAAGGCGAGGAGCTAGGACGTATGAATCCCTTGTCAGTCAACTCTTGCAATTGACTGGCTAGCTCTTGCATTTCAGAGGGGGCTAACCTATAAGGAGACTTTGCAACTGGTGTAGCAACAGGTATAAGATCAATGCGGAATTCGACTTCTCTTACGGGAGGAAGTCCTGAAATGTCGTCAGGAAAAACTTGCGGGAAATCTTTTACTACAGGAATGTCTTCAAGTTTCTTCTCCATGGTTCCCTTTTTGACGACATGAGCTAAAAACGCGACATAATTCTTGCGAAGATATTTTTGAGCTTGAAGACAGGACATTAATCTGAGCCCTTTCGACGGGGTTTCTCCAAAGATTCGTATAGTCTGACCGTTTGAAAGAGGAATGCGTATAAACTTCTCGCGGCATACAACTTCAGCCTGATGTTGACTGAGCCAGTCCATACCAATTATAATGTCAAAGCTTCCCAACTTCATTGGAATGAGGTCAACTAGAAAATTATGATCGTTTAGAGTAAGAGTACAATTGCGTATAATAGAGTTCAATGAGACCGGTTTCCCGTCAGCAACTTCTACTGTTATGGATTCCATGAGCTTATCACGATTTTGGTTTAGGATGGGTTCAAACTTAAGGACACAAAACTTTTATCCACGCCAGTATCAAACAACATGGATGCATATCTACCATTGATAAGGAACGTACCGTTAACCACATTGCCGTCAGCTCTAGCCTGATTAGCGTTGATGTTGAAAGCTCTTCCTCTTGCAGGTGGAGGAGCTTGGTTCGCTTGATTCACCGGATTGGCTTGGGCTTGAGCATGAATAATGTTCACCAACCTTGGACAAGTGTTTCTAAAATGGCTTGGGTCTCCACAATTGTAGCAAGCCCGCATAGGTTGTACCATGGGATAGTTGGGTTGGTAGTATGTTTGGGCTAAATGTTGGGTAGGTGGTAATAGTAGGGGTTGTTGGGCTTGACCCATTATTTGTTGGTGGGTTTGGATTGAAGGCTGGTGGCGGTTCATTCGCTGAGGCATGCGACAGGTTTGAACAGTATGACCTGCGCGACCACAGCCGGTGCAATGTTGGCAGGGATGATCAGGAAAATGGTGGTATTGGCAACGGTTGCATTTTGGTAACGGGCCAGAGTATGGTCTTTTGTATGGTGCAGGAGAAGGGGCAACTTGGGTAATGGGTGCAGCAGGGATAGGGAAATTGGTTTGTGTAACAGCGAAGTTTCTGGTGTTACGCTTCCTCTTGTTAGCAAACTTAGAGGAGGAGGTGGAATGGTTTGATGTTTGGCCCTCAATGGGGGCTTTCTTCTTCTCCTCTTTAAACTTACCGTTGCGAATTCGATTCTCGGTCAGCTCAGTCGCTAGTTCCATAGCAGCTTCAAGTGTTGCTGGCGAAGTGCTGAGAACGGAATCTTGAATTTTCGAGGGAAGACCTCGAATATAATGCTCGATAAGCGATAAACTGGGGTAAACAAATTAGGGACCATTTGGTTCAATTCTAAGAACCTCTTGTTGTAGGAAGTATGATCTCCCTCCTTTTGCTTCAAAGAATGAAATTCGTCCTCTAGCTTCTTAATCTCACTTCTAGGACAGAATCGCCTCGTCATGATTTCCCTTAACTCCTCCCACGTTAAGGCCATTGCATCATCAATTCCCCTTTACCCTTTTCAGTATTCCACCAGGTAAGAGCTACCCCAAATAGTTTCCCGGTTGCGTATCGTACCTTGCGATCCTCAGGACAATCGCAGTTGAGGAAGGTGTTTTCCATTTCCTCAAACCAGTGGAGGAGAGCAGTGACACCTTCGGTCCCTTCAAATTTAGGAGGATCGCAAGACTTGAAATGTTTATATGAGCACTTGCTGGTAGGAGGGTTGCCGATGTTCTGGTCATCTTGCTGGGGAGGATTAGTGGGATTTGTGGCGAGAGCCTGTTGTACTTGAACCACAATGTCAGGGAGCACCGCGGCCATTTGTTTCGCGATTTGTGCGGCCAAGCGTTCGTGAGGCCTTCCTGATCTTTTACCCCCTCGTTGTTGTCTAGCTGACATCTACAGGAACATACATAAGAAGATTGTGAGTTTATGGAGTCTTTTTAGGTGTCATGTGTCTTAAAGAAAACGAAAATAACATAAATATCAATAATGCAACTACATCCATAGGATGTCTTGGTTGCTCATGTTGGGCCTCAAATGTCTCCCATACCTTCACCGGTATAGTCATGTGGGCCCTCATGACTATTGGCTTGGTAGGATTCACATTAGTATTGGCGATTTAACACTCGCATCACCCGAATGCAAACCACAAAATATGTTTACGAGATGTATGGTCGAATGTGTCCAGGTGTAGACACAGTGACAACTCAAAGTGGGGTTAGTTCACACGACGTTTGGTGTAGCATGCTTTGGCCTAATAGGTACTTCGTACTCTCATCGTTAGTCCCCAGGTAGGCAAACTGGTCCTTTATTTTGGATTTATACGAATGCCAGCCTAGACAGGACGTTCCGACTACCGGTACTGGTACCCTTCCAGTTACTACATGCCGTCATGAGAACTCACTTTGATGTATTTGAAATACAAAAATCGTTGTAAAAACAATCATGATATGACGTGATGTGTGCTTCATTGGTATGATATGTTATGAGAATATGATTCATGGTAGGATTATATACTAATATGTACTTATGAACTGCTTGCATAATTTGAATGTAACATTAAACATAAAACATATAAACATCATGAATTTTGCATGTAACACACAAAAATCTTAAAAAATTCTAATCAACTATTAGTATAGGCTCTAAGGGTCTAATAACCTATCCTTATCCCTATAGTCATGGCTCTGATACCAATCTGTCACACCCTGACCCGCACGGATAAGAGTCGGGGCATAATTGGGTTATCACCAAAGTCATGATATTTACTAATATGTTTCTTATTTATTAAAGTCAAAATTACATTCTCAATAATCAAACATCCATTACAAATAAAAGAAAAATAACCAACTAACAATTCCAAGCTCTAAATCATTTTTATTCTTCTAGGCCAATCCTATGTGTTTCTGCTGCAGCTGGTTCACCTGTATCATGTGTAAAAATGGGGGTTTTTGGGTCAACATAAGTTGGCGAGTGAACCTTGTTAGATAAACATTTATTATTGATTTTCTTGTTATTTTATCAAGGAAAAATTGTGCATAATCATAAGTGAGCAAATGTAAATAATCAATCAGTAACAATGTTAACCACAAACTATAACATACAATGACATATAATAACATACAATAACATATAATAACAAAAATGGGGAACGAACGGCATATGATAAATGTATGTACTGAAAATGATAAATGTCTGTGCGATCAAGGCTCAATCAAACGGAGCCGATCGTATTGCATGTACTGAAAATGATAAATGTCTGTGCGATCAAGGCTCAATCAAACGGAGCCGATCGTATGTTGGCACGCCAGGTTCACGCTCATAATGTAATGGTGAACATGCTCAACGCTCATAATGTAATGGGGAGCGGCGGCCTATGAAATTGCATGTACTGAAAATAATAAATTAAATCTAAACAATAACCACACAACAGTTGAAACAAGCTGAATACACATTAGTTCATGATATGATGTATGCACAATGGTTTAAATATAATAAATGGCAAGACACATGATACACCCAAAAAACGTGATTAAAACGGGGAATTTGTAAAGATTCACTCACATTGGGTGCGTTTGGTTGGAGATGATGAGATGTGCACGAGTTGGAAGGATTGAACAACGAGTATTAACTAACCTAAATAATAACGGAAAATATAGTAAATGAGTGGATTTTATTGATAATTTTAATAGGATTTTTAGATATATTTTTGTGAGTTTAAGGCTATTTCCTAACTTTGAAAACATTATTTTTAAGTATTTTTAATTGATTTTTAAATTAAATTAAATAAATAAAAATATAAAAATATGTTGACTTTTGCATTGACCGTTGACCGTTTGACTTGTTGACCGGTTTTATTGTGTAATTGTATGGCCGGGTGAGGCTCGAACCCGAGACCTCCCGTTCGCGTGCACGCAGCTCTACCAACTGAGCTACGTGTCTAACCTGAAATAATTTTGTTTTTAATTATACTTATATACTAACTCAGTTTATTCAAAATTCTTTTATTTTCAAAAATATTTTAAATCATCGAACCGGTGTCACCAACAGGTCTCGAACCCGGGACCTGTGCTTTAACGTTACACACAGTCCACCGCTAGACTGTGTGTCTAACTTGTTTAATATACAGATTTTTATTATACTTAACTTCTAATGTAAGTTAATCCGGTTCAGTTAGAAAAACAAAACATTTTTATTACAGAGCATACGTGTGTCAAGGATCGAACTCGCGGCATGTGATTTGTATGTGCACACAGTCCACCGCTGGACTGTGTGTCTAACCCGAGATAATATCCATTTTAATTATTCTTAATAACATTCACTACTTCGTCTTCTTCGTTTATAACACAGACAAGCGGTTATCTAACTGTTATTTGTTTAATTTGGTTAACGAATAATATGAACAAGTTGAAAGGTGATGAACGGAGAGGGTTTGGGGAAAGAAAGTACCGGAACAGGTCGTCGTTCCCAAAACTCCGGCAAGGATCGTCGGCTCTGTTTATGAGCTTCCTCTGTTCGGGTCAATTACCAAATTTGATTGATTAGTTATGAAAGTGGGGTACTAAACAAGGATTAACAGAAGTTTTGAATGTTCATACCGATTCACCGCGAGATTGGAAATTTCAGAAGTTTTCCGGCGAGAGCTGAATATTCCGGCTATGTCGTCTGGGATTGATTCTGATTGTTGGTTTGAAGTTAGTAACAGTCTAACAACGGATTGAAACAGAAATAGTCGAAGTATTTACCGTATTAATGAAGGTCTCGGTTTTCCGGTGACTTGCAGAGATTTTCCGGCGAGTTCAAAAAGCTTTTCTGACGAACTGAATGTATAGCGAAAGTGAAATGGCAGGTTATGCGAATGATTTTGTGTAGAGAGAGGAAGCAATTGTTGGCGTAAATCAGAAATTGAATATCTTCGGTTATAAAAACCGAACATCACCAAAATTTAAGTTAATTCAAAACTGAATTGATTAGGATCGTCGGTGCATCGGTTATAATCCAGAATCCGCAATCACTCAAACGTTTGGACGGTTGAATAGCCGATTACGGTTTCAGTTTGGCGCAACAGGTTGATTCATGGTTGTTCATAAGTTTTAATTGTTCCCTAAAACTTACAAAAACATCAAGTGGCGGAGTGGTGGAATGTGTGTGTGTTAAGTCTTTGGGGTTTAACCCGGCTGACCCGGGTTCGAGTCCCGGCAGCCTCATTTTCTTTTTAGTTATTTTATTTTTACTTTTATCAATTATAACTTTTATAGTTTAGTTTGTTTATTAATTATGTATCATTAAAAATCAAAATAGACATAAATACGCAACGAAACATTTATAACTTGATATTCGATTACAAACGGAGCGGGTTTGGAAAACCCGTTTTTGACAAATGTTACAGGTGGCCTGTTAGAATTTAAGTTGCGCTCAGTCTGGGCGAAGACCTTGGCTGCCGCCATGAGTTTATCCCAGCTTTTTGGAAGGCCAGTTGTACCGGACAACACTTTAATCATTTCGTCACACCTTACCGCGTACTTGAACAGCGCGCGCATAAGGTCTTCGTGAACATCTCCAATCTCCAACACCTCTTTATTGTAACACGTTATAAAATCTTCGAGGTTCTCATCGTCCCTCCGCCAGATGTTCATTACATCTGTGGAATCGCGTACGTATCGTCGTTGCTGACTGAAGTGTGTAAGAAAATTTCATTTTAAGTCATTCAAGAGGAAAGTTTACCTGTCGGCAAATTATCAAACCAAAGGCGCGCAGCGCCGGTAAGGGTCTGTACAAATAGGTGACACCACATTGGCAATGTAAAGCACCCAAGTAACCCTGCACCGATAAAGAGGCACATGTGATCATTAGGATCGGTTAAACCGTTAAACTTTCCAATGTTGGATGGTAATTTCGATCGCTCCAACGGAGCCAGTGCTATCTCTCTGGTAAACTTTGATTGTTCAGCTGCTTCGGTTGGGCGATACACCAAATTGTAATCATGATCAACTTCTGGATTGTATACTGCACCTACTTTTGGCTTGTAACTAGCATGATCTGCAGATATTCGATTGAAAATACTTGCACTATCCCCTTCCTCATAGGTCTTATCGAGCTCATCGTGTTGGGTGTCCCGTTTCTGTGAAGACCGCGGGCCCAAACGAGAGTGGATAGATGCACGACGTTGAACGTTGTCTTCTTGCCTTATATTACCAGACTGAACAGGATCATTCCTGGTTTTAGAATACATTTCTGTTCCATCTTCAAGCATGTGCGAAGGGGAACGAGCATGACTTTGAGTATTATAACTCAAAACTCGAGGTGCCGGCGAAGCACGAACCTGAGGAGCGTTAACTGGAGCTTGAAAAGCTGGAGTTCCAGTTTGGGCACATAACTGAGCATACATAGCGTTTAGAGCCGCTTGAGATTTGATTAACCACGATAATGGAGTCTCTCCATGTGGTAAAATCAACGTAACATCAACCTGAGGAGCCGCCGGCGTTACAGGAATACTCGCATGATTAGGATCATACTGAGCGTTAGCTTCGCCGGAAAAATCCTCAACTATTTGTCCGTCGATCTGAGGTCCGACAACGACGCGTCGAATCTCCGATCGAGGACCTTGAAAAGATGATCCATCAGCCATGATGCTGCAGATCTAAGTGAAACGAAACGAAAGATGAGAAAGAATTGAAAACGGTGGGCGCCAATGAAGAAACCCTAGATCAACTAGACCGAAACCTAAGTAGATCTATGGAATGGGCTCTGCATAAAAGGGTTAACCCTTCGTTTGGTTTCACAATGAATGATGAATAAAACAGTACTCCGGCTGATCCTGCAAAACAGAACACCGTTAGCTCGCCACGGGGAGAAGGGGGTTCTCTCCGTGACCACCCTCCGGCTGAGAATAAGTAAAGGTAGTCGGAAGTAAAGTATTGTAAGAGAGAGAGAGTAGTCGAGAGTGAATATCTTTCCTTGAACTCCAAGTCACTTATTTATAGCCGGTGTTTGGCGCCAAAAGGAGAGATAGTTAACTTTAACGGAATCTTCTGCTATTCCGTTAATGTTTGTTGGCAATCCGTTAGTGCACACGGATCGTGAGCTCATCAGTGGTTAGGGAGGTGCCACGTGTCGCCATGAGATCACTATATATTATATAAATGTGAGCATGCCATCATTGTGATCTTCCTCAGCCGTCCAGATGCTGCCAAGTGGCAATTGGTTATAACCGAAAAGATGCTTGCACGATTGGGTGTTAATGGCTTCTAGAAGGTTTCACAGCTGTTACCCATCTTTGTTCGCCACGTGTACATTCTGTTACAACAGAAAAGATTCCCTTTGCTTTTGCACCAAATCATGGATTTTACTAAGAGAAAGTTTCTCAGGGTTAACTGTTTCCTTGTGCGAGAAGCGCAAGTTAGTTAACTGATCTTCTTTCTTCTCCTTGCTGCTTAGCGCAACGTTTGGTAGATACTTGCTTTGATATAAATATCCGCGCAAGGTTTATGCATGAAGCATTATCAAACGAGATTATTCAAGGTTAACTTTGAACCTTGCGCGAGCCCGCGCAAGGTAGTTATAAAAGCTTTTATCCAAAGAGAATGTTCGAGGTTAACTTTGAACCTTGCGCGAGCCTGCACAAGGTAGTTATATGATTCTTTCCTCTCTTGGATATTTGACGCAGAGTTCTAATAAATCTCATTTTGGCAATGAAGTCTGCGCGAAGTTTTATTAGAAGTTATTAATGGTATGGTTTCCTTGATAGGCGCAAGGTTTTTGGGACCATACCCCTTCAGTTGATGTAACAAAAAAAATCTAATTCTAATAATTATGGTTTTAAAAAACATATCAGGATTATACTTTGATGTATTTAATGTCCAAATAATATTATCCATGTCATATGTTATTCAATTTGAAATATAAATCATAAAAACTCAACAATAAAACCAAAACTCATACAAAATATAGAACAAAACTTAAAGAAATAGAGGAAACTCAAGGTGAGTAGGCACTTTTGTGAAGGTTCACCACTAATATTTTTAAATTATAAATAATAATGTAATGGTAATTTTGTAAATAAAGCTAAAATGATGGGACTTTTATCTAGTGTAGTTTGTGATGCACTTTAATATATAATATAATATAATATTATTTTTATTATTATCTTATATTCTTGTTGTACCGATGACATCTAAGCATGCATTTTTCATTCTGTCCTATGTCCACAAAAATTCCTCGTACTATTCACATCTAATAAGAACTAACAATACAAATAAATTTGATCAATTGTCATTACAAAATATTTAGAATCTATAATATAAAAGTAATAAAATATTTCAAATATTTAATATAAAAAAAATCTTATTAATTTAAAAGAATATTAAATTTAAATAACCTAACTTTTAAAGAAAGATTGATTGAATCTTTAATATAAAAATAATAAAATACTTTGAATCTTTAATAAGCAATCTTATTAATTTAAAGGGATATATTAAAGTTAAATAACTCAAATTTTCACCAATTGATCAATAACATTCACAACTTTCGATTTGTATCACACCAATTCCAACTTTCAACTTCGATTTTTACCACACCACTCTCAACTTTCAACTTATTTTTCCTTTACACTCTCAAAGTAACTGAATCATAATCCAGTTAGTCGATGTTATCTGTCACGTCACTGAACATGTGACACATAGATGCCACATCATAAAAAATATCGCATGAGCCGCCACAATGTCAACCATGTCACTAAATAAGTGTCACATCAATAAAAAAAAAGTCAACATCATATGTCACGTCATCAAACAAAGTGACACATTAGCAAAAAAAAATATGAGAGCTAAAGTTCAATTAGTTTATAAGTCGGAAAATAAGTTAAAAGCTAAAAATGGTATGATAAAATTCAAAAGTTAAGAATGTTATCGCTCAATTGAGGTTATTTATATCTAAACACAACTAAACTAAATCCAAAAAACTAATTGCATTTCTCTTGAGAGATGCAGGTTCTACTCTCACTTGGTGCAGAGTAAGGCGCTGGTGGGCAATGATAGGAGACTCAGGGAAATCTGAGTTCGATCCTTGAGCCAAAAAGGTTTTACCGGTAAATTCACCGTCCTGCCTATAGACGGGTGGGTTACCGGGTTTTCTCTGGAATTGATGGTGGACTCGGGTTACTCTCGGAGTACTCTATTTAGTATAGTGAATACCTCAAAAGTACTCGAGATTGATTTGTTAACGGTTGAAAAAAAATTAACACAACTAAACTAAATCCAAAAAGAATAGAAAACTAAAAAACATGCAAAACCGGACCCACACGGTTTATTTTCCCCTTTCACTTTTCAGTCTTTCACCGAACATTCTAGACTTCAAATATGTAAGCCAAAAAGGGCATTATCGTCATTTCCCCACTTAACCACAGTTACCACTTCTCACCTATAAGTAAACCCACAACCGACGCTTCACTCACCAACATTCACAATTCACAAATAAAATTCACACAATGGAGCGAAACAACAACTTCAATCGCGGCGGAAATGACGGTGGTTACCGCGGTGGTGGCCGGGCCAAAGCCGGCAGAGGAGGCAGTGGCCGCGTGGCGGTGGTGGTGGTTATCATCACGGTGGACGAAATGAAAATTATTCGCAACAATACGGTAATCAACAGCAGGAACAGTATCAGGAAACTTATAGAGGCGGTAGAGGTAGAGGCAGGGGTCGAGAATCCGGTGGGATCGGAAGTGGTCGCGGCCGTGGTCAGTCGAGTCAACGGACTCCGGCTAACCCTAGGCCGAATGCCGATCGAGTGCCGGAAGTCAACGCGTGGAGTCGTGTTGCGTCTGGTCAACCGGCTGTGGCGCAAACACCAACCCTAACTCCGAACCGGAATGGTATGACTGACGTCACTTATAACCTTACAGTTTTTTTTTTCTATATTGTGTTGGGGAATTTGTAATAACCGGACGATCAGAGAGGCGTGTAATCACTTCAGATCAAATTATTTCGGTGGTTCATCCGAATAATTCAATCGGATACAACTCTGATTTTTGAGAATTAGAACACCAGTATGATGATTTTGAATCCGTATGAACCAGAGAAAGTGACCATAAAAAACTGTTTCGAATTTTGGGGATAATCTTGCAGATAACTGCCTCTGGCAGTTTTGTTTCAAATTTTTAATAAAAACTGCCAAAAAACTGCCTTCATTTTTTGTCTAAAAATTATGACGAAAATTTTAATAAAAATTTTCTCCAAGGCATTTTTCATGAAGCAATTTAATTAAAATAAAATTTTTCCAAGCTCACCTGGCAGCTCGACCCCAGCCAAGGGCTGCCGCCTCTTGGACCCTGCTCCCAGGGGCGCTGCCCCGGACCCCGCCAAGGGGGAATCCCCTGTTCGGGGCTCCGCCCGAATACTTGGAATTATAACAACTCGAACAAGCGTGCACTCCCGCACCTCCTAACTTGTTCGATGTATATTATAATTCCCTTGATCACCAAGTTAATCCCCGATTACACTAAAATATCTAACATATTGTTGCTTGATTGCGTTTTAATAATCGGATATTTTTGTTTGGTGTGTTAGTTTTGAGTTAGGTTAATTCTTTATGTTAAGTTAGGTAATTTTTTCAATCAATTTAGTTTTTTAATCAGTTTTGAAATTGAGTGTTAAGTTAGGTTTTAAGTAAATTTTGAAATTGTGATGATTTAGCTTTTTATTTTTCAATTCTATTTGCAATTGTGTTAATTTAGTTTTTTTTTTCTAGTTTTTTTAGAAATATGTTGATTTAGTTTTTTAATTCATTTTGAAATTGTGTTAATTTAGTTTTTTTTAATGAATTTTGAAAATGTGGTGGTTTAGTTTTTTTCAATCAGTTTTAAAATTGTGTTAATTAATTCAGGTTTTTGATATGAATTTTAAAATTGTGTTAATTTAGTCTTTTCAATCAAATTTGAAATTGAAATTGTGTTTATTTGTTTTTTTGTCCATTTTTTCATCAATTTTGAAGCTGTGTTAATATAGTGTTTTTAATCAATATTGAAGTTTTGTGGTGATCTTTTTTGCAGATCGCCAGGTTCAAGAAGTTAGTTCAAAACTATCAACTCTTAATGTTACAGACCACTCAGAAGATGATGTAACAAACGCTCTTCTACCAATTAAGCGTCCGGACCGTGGTACCCTCTCAATGAGAGCGGTTAAGCTTCTTGTCAACCATTTTCCCGTCAAGTTTGATCCGTCAAACACTATACTACGCTACGACGTAGACATCAAGCACGCAGTTGAATCAGAAGCATCGTCTTCTACTCGAGCTTTGAAAAAATCGATTCCCAAATCATCTTACGACAAATCCAAGAGAAACTATGTTCTGAATATCCCGACCGGTTTCCGCTACTCCAGACTGGTTATGACGGTGAAAAGAATATTTTCAGTGCAGTCGTATTGCAAGCGGGGACCTACACTGTTCAATTAGGTGGTTGGTCTTACGTGTGCACCATCAAGTTCGGAAACGAGCTAAACCTTTCAAAGCTACAGGATTTCTTGAATGGGAATGCTATACACGTACCTCGTGAAGTCCTGCAGGCTCTAGATGTCGTTATGAAGGCGAATCTTTTCCGGGAAAAGGTTTCGGTTGGGCGGGGTATGTACCCGCGAGTTCACCGAAGGGAAGATGATCTTCGTTGCGGTGTTGCTGCGTATAGAGGGTCTCAACAGAGCCTAAAGGTCACTTCCAACGGGTTGATCATGTGTACGGATTATTCCGTCATGCCGTTTCGTAAACGGATGCCTGTTCTTGATTTCCTTATAGAACATCTCAGGGAGATACAACAAGTCAATGACGTTACAAGGAACAGGAACAAAGTTATGGCGGCGTTGAAAGGATTGAAGGTGACGGTGACTCATCGCCGTACAAAGCAAAGGTACACCGTGTTTGGTTTGTCTGAGAAACCTACGAAGGACATTTCCTTTCTGCAAGAAGATCTTGAAGGGAAGAAACCGCCACAAGTTGTCATGCTGACAGATTACTTTAGAGAAAAGTGGGATAAGGATATAATGCATAAGGGTATTCCGTGTTTGCATCTGGGGACCGAAAAAAAGCCGAACTTTGTTCCAATGGAGTTTTGTGTGTTGGATGAAGATAGACGGTTTCCGAAAGAGCAGTTGGGTAAGGAAGCTGCTAGGAGGCTAAAGGATCTGTTCTACTTGCACCGGATATTAAGAGGAAGGAGATATGTGGTATTGTTCATGAAGAGTACGGAACCGGCAAGCATGGGTATGTAGCTGTTCTTTCAGATTTGTTTATGTGATATGTGCGTTTACGTTTGCTGCTTCAATAAATATGGCAAAATGGGTGGGTCAAGCACATGTGGTAGCATTTTATATGGGTCGAAATGGGTCAGATTGAGTTCATCTGGAATGCTTTTTGTTTAAATATCATCATTTAAATTTAAGTAGTGTTTAACTAAAATGGGTAATTTAGATACGTGTCGAAACGAGTCTTGCCTGGAATGTTTTTTTTTGGTTAAAGTATGATCATTTTTAGAAGCATAAGTAGCGTGTCTAATATATTGCCGAACTTGTATTAGTTATGTTATACTTTAGTTTTCTTGAATAAATTAGTTAGGAACTTTTATGCTTCTGTGAGATATTATTTAGGAGCTTTTATGCTTCTGTGATATTGTTTTATATCTTCAAATAAAGTAATTTAGGAAGTTTTACGCTTTACAAACACATTTTGTTGATTTTTGACATGTTAAGACTCATTCAAACATCGTTTCCTTTTAGAGATAAAACATAACTCTTATCACTCATTTATACGTAAATGGGCTACTTCTGATTCTAATATTGTTGGTTCACATTTGCAGTGCGGAGGTTATTAAAAACTTTGAAGTTGGTGTCGGCATGCACATGACCGAGGTTAATGGACGTGTGATGGAACCACCTAAACTGAAGCTTGGTGGCTCCAATGGTAAAACCAACGTCGTAATAGTCGACAAACAGAAATGCCACTATAATCTTCTTCAAGGCCGAACTTTGGTCACCGGAAAATCACTTGAGCGGTGGGCATTGATAGATTTCAGTCAACAGCATCGGGTTTCGCTAGACGCCAGATCCTTCATTCCAAAACTGATGAGGCGCTGCACAAGTTTAGGCGTACGAATGGCAGAACCTCTTTATGTGTATAACACCAACATGAGGGGGTTATCTGATGTTAATACGGTTCGTGGTCTTCTTAAATGGCTTGTGGAGGAGTGTAGAAAGTGTGATAACGGACGGTTGCAAATGATCTTCTGCGTGATGCCGGAGAGACACGATGGGTACAAGTCTCTCAAATTGGTGTCGGAGACCGAAATTGGCGTGATGACGCAGTGCTGTTTATCGCAAAACGCCAACAAATCAAATGATCAGTTTCTTGCCAACTTAGGTTTGAAGATTAACGCGAAGTTAGATGGTTGCAACGTGCAACTTGTTGAGCCTTTTCCTCATTTCAGTAAAGATGATCGTTATATGTTTATCGGAGCTGATGTTAACCACCCGGCTGCGTCAAACAAGGAATCTCCATCTATTGCAGCCGTTGTTGGCTCGGTGGACCGTGGTGCGACTCGTTATGTCGCTCGTGTGTGGCCACAAGAGCACCGCAAAGAGGAGATTGTTAACTTCGGGAGCGTGTGTTTGGACCTGGTCAACACTTACGCTAAAGTCAATAAAGTGAAACCGAACAAGATTGTGGTGTATCGTGACGGCGTTAGTGATGACCAGTTCGAGATGGTTCTGAATAAAGAAATGGTTGATATGAAGAAAGCCATTTACACTGAACACTACCGTCCATTTGTCACGTTTGTCGTGGCTCAAAAACGTCACACGACTCGCTTGTTTCTGAACAACGAGATCGGGAACGTCCCTCCGGGAACAGTCGTGGACACGAACATTGTCCATACTTCTAACTTCGATTTCTACCTTTGTAGCCATTTCGGAGGCATTGGAACAAGTAAGCCCACACACTACACGGTGATTTGGGATGAGAACAAGTTTTCATCCAATGAGATTCAGAGGTTGACCTACGACTTGTGCTACATTTTTGCACGTTGCACTAAACCTGTATCGTTGGTGACACCAGTGTACTATGCGGACCTTTTGGCGTACAGAGGTCGGATGTTCCAAGAGGAGGTGATGCAAATGGAAGCCTCTGGTTCTGCTCCACCTTCAAGTTCGTTTGATCGGGCCTTACACAATCTTGATCAACACCTCAAGGACACTATGTTCTTCATCTAAATCCACAGCCTTGAGATGGGTCGAAGTGCCTATACGCATATTAAACATCCTTTCTAAACTGGATTAGCAAAGGGGTTTGTGCGTGAATCTAATGCATTTCGTTCTTTTTCAGTGTGTTTTCTTTGTTTGTGTGTCGAATAAAGCCTTGAACAAAATCTACAGGTGTCGTCGCCTGTAGTCAAGGTCGGTCTGGTTTGGTTTGGTTTGGTTTGTGTTTTACCTTTTGATTTCGTTAGAGGTTGAAGGGTAGTTTATGTTTTCAGATGTGTGAAACGGTTGATGTTAGCTACTATGTTGTATTGCATTGTCACTATTGTTTGTTAATTATGTTTAAAAATTACTGTTTTGTGTGTTTAGTTATTTGTGTTGGATGTTTGCTTCCGTTAAAACTTTGTTTTATAAACTGTTTTAGACTTGGTGTGGTCAAAGCTAACAACACTCTAATTGAAGAATGTTTTAACTACTGGAGAAAAGATCTCATTGTAGTGAGAATCCCTTGGCAACCAACATGCCTAAGGCTGTCCATTTTTATCAAAAACCGAAAACCTGACTCGAATTGAAAGCCATCAAACACCCCAACAACCTGAAACTTATATGAGTAGGTTATTGGGTCAATTTTCTCAACCAAAACCTCGAACAACCTGAGACCCGAAAAAAAACCACGAAACCCGAAGACATACGCCAACTTTTTATGTCCTTCTATAGAAGTGTTTTGGTTTGTCGTCTATAGTATTTGGAACATTAAGTTTTGGGACTTTTGAAAATTATAATATTATATTGTCAAATGATGTTTGAATTTTGATAATATTTTTTGAGTATCAATATGAATTTTGATGGTATTTTGTAAAAAGAAAAACATATATTTTCATTTTACATATTTGTTTTTGAACGGCCAACGAATCTTCTAAATGAGGTATTGGCGAAATTCATCGTATCGGGATATACTCACTCCGAACCGGGGAAAACCCTCACCTAGATCCGAAGCAGTGGCGAAGCTTGACGTTTTCGACCCATGAGGGGGGGGGGGGGTTTAAAAACGTATATACCCAAAATTTTCTATACGAAAACTACATATATAACACTACTGAGCGAAAAGTAAAGTTTAAGGGGTCCCCCCTCCCTCGGCCCCTTCAAAGCTGCGCCTCTGAGCCGAAGCCCGTGAACACTCGCCGAAAGGCACGACAATGCGGTGAGGTAAAACACACTCAGTTCAAGGATCAAACTAGCGATCTCCGCCAGCCTACTCGCCTAGTTTCCCATCATCACCAAGTGCTGTGAAAAATAATGGGGAGAGCAGGAATCGAACTTGGGTCCCTTAGAACACCAAGTCTCCTTGACCTGAACCCAAATAACCCAAACAACCTAACCCGAAACTCAAAAGGAAAACCCAAAGAACACCCTTAAACCTAGGACGATTGCCCAATTCTCCTTTAATCTTGTAGGTCCATTTACAATCTACTAGTTTCTGTTCCTTGTACAAGGAGACTATGACCCACATCCCTTGTACAAGGCTCATCGTTAGGCTCCACCTCCATCTAAACATCCACACTTCTTAACTGGCTTCAAGACACCCTTTCAGTATTAGTTCCCATAGCATCTTTGTACATATGTGTTTTCGTGTTTTAACTCCCTTGTAATTTACTTCTTCTTGAATACATCAAATAGTTAAAACACGAAAACACATAGGATTAAAAAGTAATTTACTCTAATAAAATTAGATGTATGTTACTTTTACAGATGACAACTCCAAAGAAAAAACAAGAGCCAGCTACCTCCATCAACTCAACTAGTTGCTATACATGGCCTAGCAACATAGTAGTTCCTTTTATTTATTCTCTACAAAAATGGTAAAATGTTTACTTTTGACATTCCCCACAAACATCAATTTTGCCCTTGTTTCTTATACTTTTTTCACGTCAGTGTCATGATTTAAGTAATGCTATATCATTGAAATTTATTCAAAAATGTTATTTGTCCGTTGGTGTAATTTTAGTGTTGATTTTCTCTTTATTAAAACAAAAATACATGCTCATTTTATTTGCTTGATTTATCTTATTTACTTTTATATCATTCTGCGGTTGAAAAAGTTATGTTCTTGTATGCATATGTTTTGTTGAATTCATTATTCTATTGTATTTATAGAAATTGTTGGACTCATTAATTTTACAACCTTATTAACATCAAAGTTCATAGGATTACAGATTATACACCAATAATAATCTCAAATCTAGCAAATTTTACAAACGTCATATAAGTAACACAAAATAGCCATTATAATTGTAAAAACAAAAACACATGTTTCATCAAAACGTCTGGTAGACGCTACCTTTTTTAACCAATAGAAAACCAACACCACATCAATAAAAAACATCTAATAGGCGTTACTAGATTAACTCTGCTAGACGCTACCTTTATTCTGTTAACTAACACACATGTCAAAATACCATTGGCTGAAAATTGAAGGAGTTGTAACGTTTGGTTTAAACATTACATATGCTTGGTTTTCCACGTAGCATCTAACGTTAGACGTTAGACTCTTCAGACGTTCATTTTCGCTTTTCCATCCGGTCAATGTACAAATATGTGATTTTCCCTTTAAGTATTATTGCCCACGTTATCATGTTTTAGAGAGTATACTAATATGAATTGAAGAAAACATTGTACCCTAATCCTAATCCTAACTAAGGAGTAAGTTCTGGTACAAATAACTTTAACATACTAAACGTATGAAAAGCATGAAAAAGCCAAAAAAGCGTGTGGCATTTTCGTAAATATTTGGTCGTAGGATAATTATCAAAATTACTCTACAGATGATCTTGTAGAGTAATTTTGTAAAACGTTCTTACAGAGTAATTTTGATCTTGTAGAGTAATTTTATAGAGTATTATAATTACTCTACAAATAATCTTGTATGATAAATTTGATCTTGTAAGGTAATTTTGTAGAGTATCATTATAATTACTCTACAAATGATTTTGTAGGGTAATTTCGAATTGTATTTTGTTTGATAAATTTGCAAAGACTTGTAGAGTAATTTTGATAATTATCCTACATAATCAAAATTACTCTAAAAAACCATTTATAGAGTAATATTGTTAATTACAAATAATTACGAAAATGACAGTGCGTTTTTTAAGCAAAACCTTGAGTTCTTACGTTTTGTACGTTATAATTATTTGTATTTGATCTTTTGTCCCAAACTAAGTTAATAAATACACAAAAACAGTAAATAATTAAACTACAATATAAGATCATAAAAGCGTTAAGAGTATTTGAGTCAATGAGCAACATTTGGAGCTGAGAATAAACTATATATACTATATATCTAGAAGAACCATACCAGCAAACCTTATACTAATCAACTTCACTAGACAGGACCGAGTAGATAGTTTCAATGGCCCCAAAGATAATGGTAACGACAATGATGAGACCAAAGTGCGAGCTCATGGTGGAAGACATCTTCGGCCAGTAACAACAAATGCAAATGTTGTCGACACAAGCTGATGTTCTCTTGATGTCTTCTGGCTCACCGAGCTGAGAGCATATTATTGTGCAGGAATTGTCCCTACACTCAATTGGGTTGAATTCTTGGAAGGTAAAGAGACCATCACCACCTGCAAGCATGTATGGAATCCAAACTTAAAGATAGTTAGAGATATATAAAGAATGTGTTACGAGCAAGCATATGATATATACTAGTGTTGTTGCTCATGGGGTTTTTGCAGATTTTATCTTCTTGCTTGAGTGAAGATGGAGCGGGAGAAGGTGCCATGTGAGCGAACGAACATGTGAAAAACATCATGTAGAAGAAGAGAAAACAGATGAGTTTTTTCTCCATTCCGGCGGTCGAAAATGGCAGCGATGGAGATGGAGGAGAAAATGTTACCGGAAGAATAGATAGAAGAGATGAAATGGTGAGGGTTTATTTGTAGGGTTTCTGAAGTTTAAAGATCAAGGAAGGTATTGTTGTGTGTTGTCATGTGTTGATTGGTTTGGGATTTAATATTCTTTCAACCTAAAAGAATGAACTATATATTTTTATATTAAAAATATATTTTATTTTTGAAACTCTGACTTTCTTGTGTTAGATCATCACACTTCCTAAGTAGGAGAGCTATGTTGCTTCAATTCAACCAGACTATGTTGTCTTAACTGGGCTCGTGCTGGCTTCAGAGTTTGACTTAGGCGTTCCCCTAAGAAACCATACACCGACTGCCACTTGACAGACGTTGAACCACCAGAACTCAGAAGAGCTAAACACCCTTTGACGTAACACACAGTGGGACGAAAACCCCAGTGGACTCATGATAGAACCTGACACCTCTACAACTCAGGTGGGCTTGGAAAGAACCTTGCACCTCTACAAGGAGGCTAGACTACCTCTGCAACTCGAGTGGGCTTGGAAAGAACCTGACACCTCTGTAAGGATGCTAGGCTCTATTCATCATTACCTAATCCATCAAAGTGACACAAGTAGAGATTGCATTAGGGTGTCCATTGGAGTATCCAAGTCTTTCTACCACTAAGCTAGAAGAGGTGGATAAATACATATATGATGATTCAAAGATTTTAACAATATTGTTATCCCACATATTAAATTTTAGATATTAATTTAATTTTGTTTTTGGTTTTGGTTTTTGGTTATAGGTTTAGATTAAAATATGATAAGTATTACATGACGTGTTAATTTTTATTATAACGTATTTTCAGTTTTTTTATGCTTTGTAGTTTAACTTTTATCAAAATTCTGATATTTGGGTTAACAATGAATTAATGGTGTCACGTAGCACAAAGAAACCACAATAAAGAAAATCGGATACGTACGAAAGAACTTTAAAATCTTGATAGACAAAAACATTACTAATTTTCAGTAGATGATGTGAATGGCAGGGTTGGATAAATAACATGCACATGCACTATATATAGTCTTCAATGTGATGCCAACGTCTTAATTTTTTGTGTGAACTTGTTTAGGTCAAATTTCAAAACCAGATTTTGGTTTTCATGAGTTTAGGGCTTTTTTTATTTAAAGGGTGTCGCCTGAAATATCGTACAAGTGTGAGAAAAGACTACATGGATCCTAGTCAGTCCATCTCTTATTTATTTTCCGGTACATGCTTTCGTGAAGAAAAAAATGAGCACCTAAACCATATGAAATGACATCCCAAAGATTAGGCCTGTTTAATTATTTCAGAGTTTAGGAAAAAAAAATATAATTAATTATTTGTGATTTACTTATTTTATGAGTTTCATATCTATTTATTATAAATTACATTATCGTACCAACTTTTACTATTAGTTTCATCATTAGTACAGATACTAATCGTGTAATTAACTCGATGAAACTATTTATAAAGTTGGTACTAATAATGTAATTTTCAATAATAAGATGGATAAAAGATGCTAATTGTGTAATTTATTAAAAATGATATGATGCCACGGAATAGAGTAACTAAATTATCAAACTTCATATCAAAATTGAAGTTTGCAAAAAAAAAAGCAACTAAATTATCAAACTTTAAATCAAAATTGATGCTTACAAAAACAAAGTAACTAAATTATCATTTTTAGATTAATTACCCTATATTATATATTATATATTATATTATATATTATATATTTATATTTATTATATATTATATATTATATACTTACTTATTATTCATGGAAATGAACAGTACCATCACGTGCATGGCAAGTGATTCATGCAACGTGTTGGATGTTTGCAACCTTCATGCTGTCCCTTCTCAGTTACCTGACACGTGTATGCTTTATCTTTATCCCAACTCTTTTTTTCTTCCCCTACTTTCCATCGACGTTCTCTCACTTTTCATGAGCGAGCGTTAATGTGTCTCTGCTAGCCGCCAATCTCGCTCTCTGTCGACCAGGTACTCACCGTTGATTTAAGCCAGATTTTTTTATTCACGAGAGAGGGGTAATGAAGACGGTGTTTGCTGAACGAGTAGATCTGCTTGGTGGTTCGTCTTCTCCGACGGACACTGGAAAAAGACGAGCAGGTTGGGGTGGTTGTTCGCAAATCTAACTCACTGATTGATGCTATGCCATGTTTCCTACCTGTTGCCATGTGTTTCCTCTTCCTTGTGTTTGTTCGCCTTTATTCTGCCTCAGACTCCTTTGTTGTGCTTTGTGTTCTTTTTCTTTAGTGATCGTTTCTTCAGGCGGTGTTGGTGGCAATCATTCTTGTTTTTCCTTCTACGTTCGATCATGCTAAGTTTGTTTCTGTTTTCCTTGTATTTCTTCGTTTCTTCTCTATTAACTTCATCTATCGTGACGTTGTTTGTTATTATATTTGTTTCTTTGTGCTTTAGGTTTTAATCCTTCTTGTTCCCCATTTGCTTCTCAGATTTCATCATATTTGTTTCTGCTTCTATCGGGTTCTCTTTAATGGCTTGAAGGCTTTGAATTGTTAGGTGACTGTTAGGAAAGTTGGAAAATTGGTATATTAATTGTATTTGTTGTGTTCGTATGATGCCTTTTCTTTTTGTCTTGGTGCTTCTAGTTGACTTCTAGGGTTTGTTTACAACGTTTGGGTCAACCGTTGAGTTTCATTTGAATTGATAAAGACGGTTTTCATACGGATCAGGTGTTTGATGAAATGTCTCTAACAAAACTTACTCTTTGCTACAAGAATGAAAAAAACGAAGGTTTTAAAAGTGAACTTTTACCACTTTTCACTTTAAAAATCAAGGAGTTGGGAGGGCCTAGTTGTTATATTAGTCGAATAAGTTTAGCTTGGTTTGAGTTGTTACACTTTCAATTGTTTAACCAAGTGATATTAATTAAGTGTATAATAAAAGAGTTTAATGTGTTATCTTTTATAGGGATGGATTCTCCTATAGTAAGAACTTATATCCAAATATTTCATTTTTAATGGTTATGCTTTCATATTGTCGAATTTGGCACAAGCATGGTCCAAAGTAAGAAATTTTATGTGGTAAATATAATTTCTGGGATTGTAGTTATAATAATGGTGTTTAGTTTAGATTTTTAGAACATGGTTGCATCACTAAAAGAAAATTATGTGCACCAAGCTAACTCAAACACACAAGTATTTAAATTGGATTGGTGTAATTTTGTTACGCACATCATTTAAGTGGCGAGTATTATGCTTATGATGAATTAAAACTATCCGTTGGTAATGCTATTTAGATTCATCAGTTTCTTTAATTTTACCCACACTTTAAAATAAGTTAATTATACTATAAACTTTATATTCATGCTTGACAATAATACTACAAGACTACAAAAGTTGAGATCGGTTTTACTTTTATTATATTAGTGTAATGTAATATAAACTACTTTAAACTTTCATTTTTCTATATTTTATGGTAATTGGTGCTGAAAACAATTTAATCAAACAGAAAATTAATTATTTTATTATTAATTATCGAGTTATTGGCCAAACCAGTTTATTCCAACTTGAACAAACTGATTGAAGAAAGGTAGAAGGAGACTGTCCCGTTATCGGACGAATTTAAATAACATGCAAAAACTAAAACCAACCTGGCGATTTAAGAAACCGATATTCTTGAACTGCACGGATGATTCCTGTCCTTAAAGGGTTTTACACGCTCGTATTGCTGTGAGCTGTAGCGTAAACTCCCAGGATTTAATGCAGAACTGATCTGGTATTCCAACAGCAATGGAAACCAGAAAACGCAGAAGCTGGAGAAGAAACAGAAGCACAGAGATGACAGGCTACGAAAATTAGGTGTAAAGAATGGGTAACAGGAGGCCTTTATTTATAGGTTGGGATTTCAACAGAGAATGAGAAAAACGGGGAATGGGATAAACATTATCAACTAGTTCGAATATAAACTCCTAGAGATATCCATCTCAAATTCGAATTCCTAGACTAATCCCATACGAATTCGAACTGGTGGAGATAACCCCCACTGTTTCGAATTCATCTCTATCCCAATTTTAACTCAGCTCTATCTCGATCCACATATCTAACACACCTGAACCGGACCCTTGCTAAAAATAAAAGCTCCTCAGCTCCTAGCGACGATGCGTACGTGCGAAGTGCAAAGTGCGCCTCAAACGCGCCCATTCGTGCCTCAAACGCGCCCATTCGCGAGCTCGCGGCTCGGCTCGGCTCGTTGCGCGTGTGGGCTTGACCCACTTCTCAACCCATTTAACACTTTGGAGGCCCATAAGGGGTAATCCCTTATAAGGCACTCAACTTTCACCCCTCCCTCCCACCAATGTGGGATGGATGAAACATACCAACTTGTATATTCCTCATTAATATTTCTAACAATCCCCCACCAAGTTGGAATGTTTTCTCTCACTTAGACAGATGATGTCACTAGGTGTCACGAAGATTAAATCCAGTTTATGTTGATAAACAAGAAGAGACAGATTCGATGGTGTCCTATGGAATTAAACCATTAACCTGATAGCCCCCTTCGGTTTACCCCCACACATCACCAGCCGACTTTGCGTTCTCACTGAGCGCGAATATGGCCGTGCGCTATAACCCTTTTCATGATCCTTTAGAAGACAAACCACTTATCTTCACTCGAGGTGGCACCACCCCTAGATCATATAGGCAAAGTTTTACATCATCTACGTTGCTTGGATGCCTCCAAAACTTTGTTAAGAGCATTAGCTCACCCTTGTTCTCGGCAACGACGTACTATCATACCTCACATGGATCTATCAAAAAATTGATAGTACCTTCTATCATTAAGTGACTTCGTTTTTACCCATTAAACTTGAGAAATAGGAGCACTTAGTTCAAGTTGGGTTTCCATCACTAACGATTCTATTGTGGTTTTAGACCCATGTCTCTCGCGGTATTCACTACCAAATCTCTCGTCAGAAGTTTAGTAAACGGATCAGTCAAGTTCTTACTCGTCTTGACATAGACAACCTTGATGGTACCACTTTCAAGAAGTTGTCTCACATAATTGTGCCATAGACCTATGTGTCTTGACCTCCCATTATACACTGGTTGTATACTTTAGATAGTGTGGTCTCACTATCACAATACATGGGAATATACGGCATTGGAACATCCCACAAACGGATGTCCGTAAGTAGATCTCTAATCCACTCTGCTTCCTTACCAGCCGCAGCTAGTGCTATGAACTCAGCTTCCATAGTTGAATGGGCAATACACGTCTGTTTCTTGCTCGCCCAAGAAATTGCTCCTCCTGCTAGAGTGTAAATCCACCCACTTGTAGATTTTGAATCACTGGTGTGATCAATCCAGCTTGCATTAGAATAACCTTCGAGTATTCTGGAATTAGACGTGTATGTCAGTTCTAAGTTACTGGTCCTTTTCAGGTATCCAAGTACTCTACCCACTGCTTTCCAGTGTTCTTTCCCTGGATTGACAGTATACTGACTCAGTTTGCTTACAGCAAAAGCAATATCAGGACGAGTGCAATGTGTTGCATACATCATACTTCCAATAGCACTCGCATACTCCAGTTGAGCCACTGCTCTTCCTGAGTTCACATTAAGTTTCACACTTGGATCAAATGGGGTATTAAACTCTTTAATGTTCAAGTGTTGAAACTTAGTCAGAATTTTCTCTATGTAATGAGATTGACTTAGAGAAATCTGACTTTCAGTTCTTTTCACCTTGATCCCAAGAATGGTATCAACTTCTCCTAGATCTTTCATCTTAAAGTTCGAGAACAAATATTTCTTAGTTTCAGAAACACCTTCAAGGTGAGTGCTAATGATCAACATATCATCAACATAGAGACAAATCACGACTGTATAACCGGGTTTGCATTTAGTATAGATACACCTATCAGCACTATTGTGTCGAAACCCGAAAGCAGTCACAGTGGTGTCAAACCTCTCATGCCACTGTTTAGGAGCTTGCTTCAAACCATAAAAAGATTTAATAAGTCTACACACTTTGTTCTCTTGTCCAGACATCACAAACCCTTCTGGTTGCTCCAAATAAATCTCCTCATTTAGATACCCATTTAGAAACGCAGTCTTTACATCCATTTTATGGATGTACAACCCTTTCAAAGCAGACACCGCTATTAGAGTTCTAATAGAGCTAATTCTAGCCACAGGTGCATAGGTATCAAAATAGTCCCTTCTCTCTGCCTATACCCTTTAGCAACTAATATCGCTTTATAGGCAAAGATGGATCCATCTGGATGATACTTCCTTTTGAAAATCCATTTGGATCCAATTGGTTTCTTTCCCTTGGGTAGATCAGCTAACTCCCAAGTTCCATTTCCCATAATGGAATCCAGTTCATCATTGACTGCTTCCTTCCACAAAGGAGCATCTCTTGATGGCATTCCTTCGCTGAAAGTTTTAGGATTATCATCCAAATTAACAAGCGAAAATGACCTCTCTCGTCACTTCTTTTGTGTTCCCTCGACCAGGTAAGAAAAGAAATCATCTCCATAACTTTTCTTTTTTCTAACTCTAGTACTTTTCCTCGGTTCTTCAACTATTGGTGAAGGTTGAACTCGTTTTTCAGAAGTACTAGAATATGGGGTGTAATTTGAGTTTTCATCATCTCTAGAAAACTTGTTCTCAAAGAATTCCACATCTCTGGATTCTACAACTGTACCTGATTCGTCATCCAACAACCGGTAAGACTTACTTTGCGAAGCATATCCAATGAATAAACTCTTGTAAGCTCGTTCTCCCAGTTTGAGTGTCTTTGGACTAGGTACGCGATAATAGGCAAGACACCCCCAAACCCTCAAATACTCTAGGTTTGGTTTTCTTCCTTTTCACAACTCATATGGACTCGTAGGTATCACACAACTAGTGATCCTATTGTAAACATAACATGCGGTTAACACAGCTTCCCCCCACATATTACGAGGTAGACCCGATTGATTTAACATACAGTTAGCCATCTCTACCAAGGTTCGGTTCTTTCTCTCAGCCAAACCATTTTGTTGGGGAGTATATGGTGCAGTTCTCTCATGTATGATGTCTTCTCCTTCGCAGAATGCATCAAATCTTCGATTAAAGTATTCTCCGTCTCTGTCCGAGCGAAGAATTTTAATGCGTTTCTCCTTTTGTTTTTCAACCTCAGCCTTGTATATTTTAAATGCCTCAAAAGCTTCGTCTTTTGAATGCAATAAATAAACATATAAGTATCGGCTGAAGTCATCGCAGAAAGTGATAAAGTATCTCTTACCCCCACGAGTAAGGACTCCATTCAGTTCACAAATATCTGAATGAATTAGTTCTAATAGTGATGTATTACGTTTATGGACACTTGGAAAAGGTTTCTTTGTGAATTTTGATTTCACACAAGTTTAGCATTTTTCAAAGTCTTTATCTTTTAATTTCAATAAACCTTTAGTTTGCATTTTCTCAATGTTTTTAATATATGTATGAGCTAAACGTTTATGCCATAAGGAAATTGAACAAGCGATATAATCAGAAGACATAATTTCATTCAAATCAAAACCAATTGCATTACATTGATAAAAACTATCACTACCACTATCACCACTATCACTATCACTTTCATTCTCAAACCCATCAATCACTGAAACGCCACCTTCACCCGAGTCTTCTTCTTCATCAATTCCATCTTCAGCTAGGTCAAGGCGATACATTCCACCCGTGTTCTTTGCTTGACCCACATAGATGTCATTTAGAGAAAACTTCACACGGAGGTTCTTGAGAACCAGCTTGTACCCATTTCGATCAAACTTATCAGCAGAAACAAGACCCTTGGTGATACCAGGAACATGCAACACGTCCTGAAGGGTAACCGTTTGACCATCTTTAAAGTTTAGTCGCACTGTGCCTTTATCACGAACTTCCACTCGATGTCCATCAGCACATACCACCACTGTTCTTTGAGGAACATGACCATAAGTAAGAAATGAGCCACGATTCCCACAAACATGAACAATTGCTCCAAAATCCAAAAACCATCTCTACATGCCACAAAGCGTGTATATTGAGAAAGCATGTTAACATCTCCAAGACCCACATTAGCCACTAAATTGGTGACTTTCTCAATATCAACAGCACTTGTAGGAACCAACCGTAGATCCAGATTTCCTTTGAGAGCACTCTCGTGCATAATGCCCGGTTTCTCCACAAACATGACATTTACCGGATCTCTTTGGTTGATGATTGGTCTTTTGATGTGACCTTTTGAATTCCTTTTTCTTTGGTGCTGTAAACTTTCTATTCTTTGATGCCCTTTTTCCCTTTTGACCAGATCCTCCAACAATATGATTCACACTCGATCTGACTTTACCTCTTTTGTCCCTGTTGCGTGTTTCCTCCTCAATTCGAAGGTGCTTCAACAGTTCATCCAAAGAGTAGTCCTCAGACTTGTGCATCATTCTCTTTGAGAAATCTTTCCAAGTAGGAGGAAGTTTTGCTATAATGACCCCTAGTTGAAAAATTTCTGGCAGCGGAAGAGAAAGCGCGGTCATTTTGTTAACAAGAACTTGGAGTTCATGCACTTGCTCCAAGATTGACTTGTCATCAACCATTTGAAAGTCTAAGTACTTGGAAATAAGGTATTTGTTAGTACCTTCTTCATGAGCCTTGTACTTATCTTCCAAAGCTTTCCACAATTCCCTAGCACTTGTTACCGGCGCGTGTAAGTCATAGAGACGATCCGAAAGAGAATTCTTGATGTGGCCAAGGTAAAGATCTTCAGCTTCCTTACGGACAAGTCTTTGCTTAGCCAAATCTTGATTCGGGACCTCTCCAGCCTCAAGAGGAGGGTCATCAGGGATTGCGGACAAGCTTGGATCAAGGATATAGTAGAGTTTTAGCACAACGAGCATGAACTTAACCTTGTCCGCCCAACGGGTATAGTTCTGACATCGAATCTGTCCAACTTGACAAACTCTTGATTCATGAATCTCAGATTAGCTGTTGGTAGTTCACCGTCCATTATTTTGTTGATTAAACACAAAAAATAAAATCCTTTAAGATTGTTGAAAACAATTTAATCAAACAGAAAATTAATTATTTTATTATTAATTACCGAGTTATTGGCCAAACCAGTTTATTCCAACTTGAACAAACTGATTGAAGAAAGGTAGAAGGAGACTGTCCCGTTATCGGACGAATTTAAATAACATGCAAAAACTAAAACCAACCTGACGATTTAAGAAACCGAGATTCTTGAACTGCACGGATGATTCATGTCCTTAAAGGGTTTTACGCGCTCGTATTGCTGTGAGCTGTAGCGTAAACTCCCAGGATTTAATGCAGAACTGATTTGGTATTTCAACAGCAATGGAAACCAGAAAACGCAGAAGCTGGAGAAGAAACAGAAGCACAGAGATGACAGGCTGCGAAAATTAGGTGTAAAGAATGGGTAGCAGGAGGCCTTTATTTATAGGTTGGGATTTCAACAGAGAATGAGAAAAATGGGGAATGGGATAAACATTATCAACTAATTCGACTCTATCCCAATTTTAACGTAGCTCTATCTCGATCCACAGATCTAACACACCTGATCCGGACCCTAGCTAAAAATAAAAGCTCCTCAGCTCCTAGCGATGATGCGTACGTGCGAAGTGCGCCCATTCGCGCCCATTACGCGACATTCGCGGCTCGCGGCTCGGCTCGGCACGCGTGTGAGCTTTACCCACTTCTCATCCCATTTAACACTTTGGAGGCCCATAAAAGGTAATCCCTTATAAGGCATTCAACTTTCACCTCCCCCACCAATGTGAGATGGAGGAAACATACCAACTTGTATGTTCCTCATTAATATTTCCTCAATGTCATAATAGATGAACTCACCAAAAAAGATAAAAAATGGCATATATGTGAGTGGTTTTCTTTTAAATCTTTTAAGCAATTTTTTTAAAATAAAATCTGTTTGTTGCTTTCTTTGTGTTTGAATGGCAGATCTTGATTTTGTGACCTCAGTTTATTAGTGTGTTCCTGCTATTAGCGGCGCAGAGTCTTCTTTTATGTAGTTGTGAGTATTGTTCTCCCGTAAGATCGTAATTCTATTTGCTCCATTGTTTGTGTTTGAAACCAACAAATAATGAAGTATCTCTGGTCACTCGAGCAGAATTTATGCCCATGTTAGATAGAAATCACCAGGCCGTAAATGAGTACTTTGATAAACAGATTTAAGAAATAACCGGTAGATATAAACGAGAAATTCAACAAATATACCCATGTTAGATAGAAATCACCAGGCCGTAAATGAGTACTTTAATAAACAGATTTAAGAAATAACCGGTAGATATTAACGAGAAATTCAACAAATACACCCATGTTAGATAGAAATCACAAGGCCGTAAATGAGTACTTTGATAACAGATTTAAGAAATAACAGGTGGATATAAACGAGAAATTCAACAAATATAGGGGTCATTGTACGGTTAACGTTTATGTTGAACATGTGATGCATTTGCACATTATCAAATATATTTTTGTGTACATCCTAACTTGGAAATTGCATTGAAAATAATGTTTTTGTTTCGTGTAAGGTTAATTTGATATTAATCTTTCTGATTGTTCTATTTTTAGGATCATTGTTGCTACAAGAGAATCTAATACTCAAAGATATTGTTAAATCATTTGTCAATTATCAATAGACTTTTGATGGATGGTTGCTATGTTAATGTGTAGGGGTAATTTGATATTATTCTTTCTGATTTTTATTTTTCAGGACCATTGTTGCTACAAAGGAAATCTAATATTAAAAAAATAGTTACGTCTTTAATCAATTATCTATAGACTTTTTGCAGGATGGTTATTATATGAACAAAACTCACGTCTCATGACCAAGATAAAAAACATGCAAAGTACAAAACCCACGCCTCACGGCCATGACCAAAAAAAAAACAAACACAAAAAAACAAAAAGTCGCGCAACGCGCGATAAGGAAAACCACTGGCTGTCTTAATTAAATAACATCATTTCTAAATTAACTTAATTAAAATAATACCATTTTTAAATAAGTTTAAGTTGTAGACAAAACTAATAATTCCCTCTCCATCTTCTCTACATCAGCAATTCATCTATACTTCTACACACATCCACCATGAGCCTCTCCTTCCTTTCTTTATCTCTCGATTTAATACTTAAAAGGAGGGGGGACACCATAACTTAGGATATTGATGCATGATAAGGATGGAAGGAGATGATGGCGGCCCTAATGTGAAAGATGAAGATAAATAAGGAGGTTAGTCACAATAACACCCAACCTTATATTATTTTTGGCATTTTCTAAAGTTATGATGAGCCTAGCTAGGTGTTAAAATCATGCCCGCATTATTGTTGGGGCTACTAAGAAGAGATTTGTTAAATGACTATTAATCCTAATGTACTACAATTAGTCACAAATATTTGTGCCATTCATAATTTAAACCCTTCACTCCTTACCTATATATAGAGAGACACCTTATCAAAAAGATATCCCTTGAAAAGAGACAAAGAATAGATGAATGTTTGTTGTCTTATGTTGATTGGTTGTGATATATAGTTTCAACTTTCATTTAGAACGTGGGTATGGTGGGGCGTGGGTCGATACGTGTCAATGGAGGGGCACCGCCGGTCATACCACAATTTGGTGGGTATGGTGGGGCGTGGCTAGGCCACGTGTATATTTATTTATTTTTCTTTTTTTTATGTTGGTCAATTAAAACCGCTTGGTCAACCCGCCTATAATGTTGGCCAATTAAACCCGCCACCTCAGCTGGGTAGCCCCGCCCAACTCCGGGTGCCAAAGCCCCGCCCAAGGGGCCACGCCATAAGCCATCCCACCCGGGGTGGTAACACCGGCATTGCCCTCCGACCCCCGCCCCAACCCTCGCCCCATACCCCACAGCCTTATGCTTTTCCCATTCATACATTATTTTACACTAATGTGATTCCTCTATGCAACATGTGATATGTATTCAGTCAGTATCAGTTTGATTCGTTATAGCATCGACTTCCGCTAGAGTAACCAAAAGAGAAAACTATAAAAATAGTTTTTATACTGTTCGAAAACCATAAAAATTAAATGAACATTGGTATGGGTTTTGATAATGGCTATACTAGTACCGATGTTTGTCGGAATCATTTCAGTTAGTTAGCGTACCAGCGCGGTACTAAAAGACATTCTATGTTGAATGCAACTTTATTGTGAACAAAATTTATATTGGAATGTAAAGAAAATATACTGGAATGTAAGAAAAAAAATAAACATACATACGTATTTAGTTTTTATAAAATGGTTAACGAACAAATAAACATACATACGTATGTAATTTTTATAAAATGGTTAACGAACAGAAGTTAAACCATATGTTATTAAATTATAGATTTATATTATGTTACTGTTAAATTATTAAATTAAAATTATTATATGTATACTATTCATCATCCATTTCATTTAATAAACACTCTATATTAAATGCAATTTTATTGTGAGCAAAATTTATACCACAGTATAAAGAAAATATACGAGAATGTAAGGAAAAAAGTTAACATACATGCGTATTCAACCTTTTTTAAAAAGTTAACGAACACAAGTTAACCCATATACTATATTAAATTATTAGATTTAGAGTTAAATGCTTGGTTGGTCCTTGTGGTTTGCAAATATTGCAGACTTGGTCCCAATAGTTCACTAATTACACGCTTGGTCCCGGTGTTTGTAATTTTTGCACTTGTATGGTTCTTACCACTAACCAATGTTAAATTTCTGAGTTAAGTGAGTGCAAAATGACTAAATTATCCCTAAGCAATTAAACACATAAAAAAACAAAAACAGATGGACCTACATTCTCATCTTCTTCCCCACCCCTCTCTCTCCCTCTGTAAAACCCACAACCACCTCCACCTCTAACCCACCACCACTACCACCTCCTCCACCATCAACCCACCACCTCCACCCGTCATTATAACCATGCCGTCACCATAACAATCACCTGGCTCCAGCAACGGTGTTTTGGGCAAAGGGGGGGGGGGGGGGACTAGAAATAGATTGTTATTCAGTTTTCTTCAACTTCTTTTGATGTTTTTTTCCTGAATGTGTTCGTTAAGCATATCACGGGTGGTGCAATCAACTCCACAAAGTTGACAGCTTGTAGAGTTACCGTCGTTTGGATTGACAACGTCACCCCTGGTCAACTACAGTGTTTCTGCAAGGGGTGTGGTCACCGATTGAACAACCGCTGAGGTAAACTCGGTATTGCAAGGGGTGTGGTCACCGACTGAATAACCGTTGAGGGTAAAGTCTGTATTTTCTCTAACTTTTGAAGGTTCTTTATATGCTTCTTTCCTGATGCATGTCTGTGATAGACATTGGTGGCACAACTTACCTTACAAATTTCACACCATGTATTCTTCCCGTTAACAATCACCGACGTCTTCGATTCTTCCATGATTTTTGTTATTGGTGTTGTGTCCATTGGATTGACAAAGGTGGTTAGTGGTGGGGTTGGTGTTTTTTTCTGAAATTTTAAGGTTTTTTTGGTGTTGTATACCTGCAATGTGTTTGTCAAAAGTGTTGTCATCACTACAACTGACTTTACAAATATCACACCAGTTGAGTTGGTGGACACTAGGTTTGGTGGGCCTGTTTTGTGTGCCACAATTAGAAGGCTGAACGGGGTCATTTTCAATGATGTGGGGTTCTTAAACAAAGATTGGAGTGAGGAAGAAGATGAGTAGTGGGCCCCTCTTTTTTATATTTTTATATTTTTATTATTTCAAGGGTAATATAGTAATTTCACATATATTTAACTGAGGAATCTAACAAAGGTTAGTGGTAAGGACCACCCGAGTGCAAAAATTAAAACTACTGGGACTAAGTGTGTAATTAGCGAACCACTGGGACCAAGTCTACAATATTTACAAACCACATGGATCAACCAAACATTTAACTCTTAGATTTATGTTATGTTAATGTTAAATTATTAAATTAAAATAAAATTATTATATATGTACTATGCATTATTCGATTTATGATATGATAATGTTAAAATATTAAAGTAAAACTAAATGTATTATTGGTGTATTATTCCTAATCAGTTTCTTTTAATAAACACTCTATGTTAAATGTAACTTTACTGTGAGCAAAATTTATACCGCCATGTAAAGAAAATATACCTGATAGTATGTGTATTATTCATCATTAGTTTCTTTTAGTAAACACTCTATATTAAATGCAACTTTATTATGAGCAAAATCTATACCGCAATATAAAAAAAATATCAGATTGCAAGGGAAAGAATTAAATATACACGCGTATTAAAAAACAATCAAAAGGTTAAAGAGCACAAGTTAAACCATACGCTATTAAATTTATATTAAATTATTAGATTTATGTTATGTTAATCTTAAATTATTAAATTAAAATTTAAATTATTATATGTTTACTATTCATCATAAATAAACTTATAATAAATAAATACAAAAATATAATATAATATAATAATAGAACAATAGATAGATCTTTCATTCTCAAATTATGAAACCAAAAAAATCTAAATACGTTTCCTCCTAAACATTAAACATTATTATTTTTTATGCTCTATAAAATCACATTTTTATAAAAATTTCGTTTATTTCTTTTACTCCACTTTAAACTAGAGGTGAACAAATTGTGTTTTTTCTTTCAAAACCTGTTTTCGGAATGGTTAACATGGTGTAAAAAGGGGGGGGGGAGTATGAAACCGGGCTTTCCAGAGTAGGTGATTGGATTTTGCGGTTCCAGGTTTTTTCTTAGAGGTTTTGATCGGCTCCAGGTAGGGTATAACCGGGTTGGAACTGGATTCAAATCATAGGGTACGAAACCGGTGAATACGTGGCGGGTAGGGACCGTAGGGTCGGGTATAGAACCAGAAACGGAGAAACCAGCTTTTATACCGGTTTCGGGTTTTATTTTTTCCGGATATGAATCCCTTTGATAAATAACAAGTTTATTGATTTCTTAAAATACCAATTTATATACATGAAAACCGAAGTTAATTTTCTGTCCCGATTTTATAAAAGTTACGTTTACCAAACGCTACATATTTTATTGGAATGATTGTATTAGACTATTAAGTTATTGAGTCAAAACGTGGTAGTGGGCTAACAGAATGTGGGCTGAAACGGTGGATCAATCTAAAGTCCAGATTGAATCTTTGAAATAAAAGAAAACAAAGGAACCAATGAAACCATGAGAGCTTCAGATGACGGGGTTCCAGCGGACTACTCGGCCACATATAATATCTACTTTTCAAAATCATTAGTATCAAATATAAACCACATTTCGTATATAAACGGTAAGAACCACTCAAAAATATTATGTGGCATCCAACCAATTATAGATAAATGGTAAAATGATAACCTAAATAATATTAATTATCTTGAATTTCTTATAATTATACTAACAAAATGTTAATTCTTTATTTGGATTTTTCTTTTATTTTCAATGTGCTGATAAAGAAAAGTGCTGATATCATTCACATATGTGCTAAAATCAGTTATCTTGATTAATTTTTATGCGCTAATATAATTCAAAAGTGCTACTTTTATGTATGCATTGTTTTAGTATGTGCTAATTTAACCTTTTTTAAGTGCTAGGATCTGTTATTCCAGTTTGCATGATAAATATGGTTTGTACCGAAACCCAACCCATCATATAATACCTACTTATATCTTTCGAAAAAATATATATTCAAGAAAATTAATTTTTGCATATTTAACCTACTGTTCGGGCTACACTCTTATTTGTTTATATATTTGTGTATTTTATAAGATCCACATAAGAAGATACACAAGGCCATTCGTTCCTTTTGGTACTATCGATTTTTAGATGGTATCGATTTTTACATGGTATCAAAGCGGTTCTTAACCAAACTCTAAAAGAAAAAAACACCCTAATCAAATCAATCATATTTGAAGGCGAAGAAACCAGCAGCAAGATGATTGAGGGGGAGTTGGTGGACTCAAACATACTGTACTATATTTATCCATTGGATTAACCTAAGCAGATGCAGGTAAATGTTGCGTTGAATGATGACAACTAGGCAAAAGAGACGGAAAACTTTCTAGTTTGCAAAAATAAAATAGGTTTTGTAGATGGTTTGATCGAGAAACCGGAGAAGGGATCGCTAACCTACATGTCATGGATGTGTTGTTATTTAAGTTGTATCCTTTTTCTTGTAAAAGTAAGAGAATTATTATCAAAACACCAAACAAAATACTATTGTTGTGTTCTTTACTCTGGCAGTTATTAATTCAAATTTAATAAAATTGTCAAAACTGCCTCAATTTTTTGTCTGAAAAATTGTGACGAAAATTTAATAAAAATTTTCCCTAAGCTCGACCCCAGCCAGGGGCTCTGCCCCTTGGACCCTGCTCCTAGGGGTGCTGCCCCCGGACCCCCGCCAAGGGCGCGTTGCCCTCTTGGAACCCCCTTTCGGGGCTCCGCCCGAATACTTGGAATTATAACAACTCGAACAAGTATGCACTCCCGCACCCCCCTAACTTGTTCGATGTATATTATAATTCCCTTTGATCACAAAGTTAATCACTGATTACACTAAAATATCTAACACTAGTGACGGAAAGCGCAAGCTTCATGGCTTTTGTACCGGGTCGACGTGACAACAATACCATCTAAGAAACACATAAACTGGACAAAGTTGCACCAAAGAAGACCAAACACTAACTTTTATGGAAGGGATGGCCACAGTCGTGATGGTTGTTTCAAAAAGGATAGGATATCCCTAATTAACAAGACCAAAAGAGAAATTCCCAAATCAACTCGTGTTTAATTCGGCCTAAGTCCCATAACATTATACCAAGTCTCGTGATCGACTAAAATTAAGTTATGCGAAGACACTTTGATTACCTCCACAATGACGAAACGCCGCCTACGTCTAACAAGACAAGTAAAAAGAATTAAGACCAGTAGCGGAGCTAGCCCAAAAATTCAGGGGTATAAAAAAATAGGATTAGGGGTATCCTTTGTATAAAAAAATTAAAAATTTTACACTATGTAGACGGACGGAGTTTAAGGGTATTTTTACACTATGAAGACGGAGTTGAGGGGTAGCCCGGGCTACCCCTCCTTGTACATTGTCTCCGCCCCTGATGAAGACGATGACTGGAAAATGAACTCAAGGGCTACCGAGCACATTACCTATGACATCGGATTCCTTGATAACATAACAAAAACTGAATATGAGGCTCCCGTTATTATTCCTAATGGGAGCATATATGTGTTAAAGGAAATGGTGATGGTAGTTACTAAAATTAAAGTAGCTTTTCATGTTTGCGAATTTAATTGTAATCTCTTATCTGTCAGGTGGTTGACCAACAACTTTCAGTGCTCGGTAACATTCTACTCTCAGTTTTGTTTCGTAACTGTCACACGGGGAACTTTTTTTTTATTTTATTTTTTGCAAAAGTATGATAGTATTTTGTTTTAATTGAAATTGTGTATGAGTAGTATGTACAAGTAACCGAAACATATACGTACATGTTATGAGAGAGAAATATTCGGCTTGATGCCGCGCAATACGGTCGGGACAATAACTAGCTTTCAAACAAACTTGAACTAAAATGATAAACTATTTTATTAATTTGAGTATACTTGTTATCAAAGTAATAAGTTTTAATACATTTTTCAACTCAATATTAGGTTATATATGAACCAAAATATTAATTATCCAGAAAAAAAAAACAAATTCATCAAACTATATTTGGTGATGTCTCTATTTAAACTATTATGTATTATCAAAATATTTTAATTTAAACGAAATGTTTTTAAAACTTATTACTTTGGGAGATTAGCAAGAATTGTGACATGGAGTTGTGTTTCAAGGCATCATGCACTTCCCTTGGTTGCCTGGGTACAGGCCATTATGTCCCCTTTATTAATAAGGGTTGATGGTTTTGTCCTGTCACAGAATTATCATCCGAATTGAATTTTGCATTGGAAAGAAATTAAAACTCTCTTAACTTTTATCCCTAATCTAATTAAACTTTAGAGATCAAAGAGTTGTTTCCCAACTCACAAATAGTGGTACGGCCGGATGTGCAAGCACTTCTTGGTTATGAACATTTATTTGATCGGACCAATTCTAAGGTTTATAGGAGTCGCTAGTAAATAGAGGTGCAAACGAGCTGAGCACAAGCTCGAGCTTTATTTCTAAAAGTCGAGCCCAGCTCGTTAATAGTAATACAAGCTCGATACCGGCTAAGGCTCTGCTCGTTTATTATTTATTAACTAATTTATATTAGATATAATTACTGTTGTTTTTATAAATTTTTATATATAACATAACATAACACAACACACACACACACATATATATTAAATAAAAACTATATAAATAGTAGGCTCGTTTAGGTTCACGAGCCGGTTAAAGCTCGATAAGTGAAGCTCAGGCTCAATCATTTACTAAACAAGCTTATTGTTGGGATTGGGCTCGGGCTCAGGCTCGTTTAAGCTTGACTGGTTTCGAGCATTTTTGAGCCAAGCCCCTACTAGCAAATCCAAGCGACACAACACAATTGGGTAAATACGACCTTCACAGTTCACACATTTGGTCTGTCACATTCTCTCATCACCAAAACATGCATGTCCTCGTGCACTTGCTGCACATTTCATGGTAGAACCCCGTAAATACTTGCTCACTTTAGTTATGAGGGACGACCAATAGTTCAGCATGCAGTGACTGGTTTTCACCTGGACCGATTTTGTGCCACGTCTTACGTCTTTGGACTTCACCCGTTGAAGTTGCGGCCAAGCACCCACGTTGAGCACGACCAGTAAGTCTATAACCCTTTTTGAAACTAGCTCAGAGCTCACAATCCCATACTTACGACATACAAAGATTATCACTAACATTTGACACCATGTCATAAAGAGCACCAATTATCGCTCTTCTCCCACCACCATTGCTTAGCTATCATGTAAGAACTTTTGGGAATGGTGACTTTGGTTTGACAATTTGTCCGAAGGTACAACCCGCTTCGATATCATTTGTCACAAAGTTGTCCTTCAAGCCTTGCACCACACCCTTGGTTTCCCAAGCAAGTCGTTTTGTCTTGCTTATTTATATAAGATACTAGTTTAGCTCTACCATATACTTGTCAAAAAAATGGCCCCAACTCCCAACTAGTGGTACGATCAGATATGCAAGCATTTCTGGGTACATACATTTTCCATCCATTGAGACCAATTCTAAAGGTTGCAAAAGTAGGAAGTAAACCTAAGTGATACAACACAATTGAGTAGATATGATTTTAAAATGTTAGGTCTGTCACAATTTGCTATACACATGAATTAATCATTAATATGTGAAAATTTCGTTCGAGTTACATCCATTGTTAAAATTATTTATAGATCAAGACTTGTATTTTTATTCTCAATATTTTTCTATTTTATGATAAACCTTGTATATCTTTGTTTTTATTCCTTTTCATTTAAATATGTGTTTTTTTAAGGGTGACTTTCTATGTACAAGACCTATTGGTCACCGGGTTCTTGTCAAAGAGAGTCCCCCGTCAGCCCCGCCTGCAGACGTGATGTTTTTATCGGGCCCCGGCCGCCACTCAAACTGACCTTCGCCCGGAAACCATATTGTCCACACACGAGAGCCTCGTTGGGGTAACAGCTGGGTAAAACCGGGTTGCCTTCCGGATCGAACCATGCCTCGGTAGGAAACGATCCATCATTGGGACGTCCCGCACCTTTTGTTACAACCGGAAGTCAAACCGGCGTCTCCAAGGAGAACACCGGCCCAACTGACTAGCTGAGCTAGGGTGGGGGATATTTAAACACTTTTCATTTAAACATGTGTTTTGACTTGTTAGTATCAAGCTTTTTAGCATGCACTGTGTTTCAAGGGATAGATATTAGCTACTAAAAAAGTGATAGATATTGTAAGATAAGAGAATTTAATATAACAATTTGTGGGATTGTGCGACACAATGGTGAAGCTTGAGATTTCTGATAGATGGATCGAAAACTTATATACCCAAAAATTTCTATAGAACCGGGGGGTCGAAAACGTATAAACCCAAAAAATTTTATACGAAAACTACATATATAACACTACTGAGCGTAAAGTTCGGGGGTCGCCCCGGTCCCTTCTATATTTCGCCGATGGTGCGACAAGAGTTTGATTGATATTTGTGTTCTTAAGTCTGAAAAAAAAGAGGTAAAATTGGTGGTCGGTTTTTAATTGGCTGAAACAAGTTCGATTTAAACAAGTAGCTTAAAAAAAATCAAATTGATTGGGGGTTAAACCGTGTTGTGTTAAAAGATTTGTTCACCCACTGTATTTGTTCTGTAACAACGATGACAGTTATGACTACTAGATGTTTGAATTATATCATGTTAACTTTCTGAATCTGTTTTATAATTGACAACATCGTAAAAGTAAAATAATAGTACCCAAACATCATATCAACAAACAAAAATAACCTAAATCTACATATTAGCTATTAATTATACCTTTCTTTCTATATAATAAATTGAAAATCTTTTTCAAAAGTGTCATACTTAGTGCTTTCCATCTTATTTTCCTATTTATCTTTAAATAATAATAATACTTTTAATCAAAATATAGATAAGATAAATTAAGATAAGTAATAAGGATAAACGTTTGTTTGTAGTATGATCATATTAAATAATAATAATAATACTTTTAAACAAAAAATTAGATAAGAATATATACGTTTGTTATTATTATGATTGTTATATTATGATCGTATTAAATAATAATAATAATTTAAACAAAAAATAGATAGGAATACATACATTTGTTTTTATTATCATCAAATTAAATAATAACAACAACAATAATAATAATAATAATAATAATAATAAAATAATAATAATAATAATTGTAAACAAAAAAATAGATATGAATAAATATTTTTTTTGATAATTAGTTTTAAACAAAAATTTATATATTGTGAGTAGATATATATATACTTTGGAGCTCGGTGATTGAAATTATAGTAAATTAGGAATTAAAGGTTCTCGTTTGATAAATACTTAATAAATGTATTATTGTCATTTTTTCACTAGAATTAAATAATTACCCTGGGTCACGCATATGCTTCTTCAAATTGTAAGTGTTTTTAGATGCATCGCTATAATGGCTTGGAATGTTCATTTTTATAAGATAAATCTTGACGAATTTTTGTGTTATCATATGACATTATATTTTAACACGTGCAATATACGAGTTTTTTTAAAGATATATCTTTTTTATTATTTATTATATGAAATACATTTATACAACCCTGTGTAATACATGGGGTTCTAACCTATTATTAGTTATACAAAATTCTCCTTCTTATATATTCACAATTTAATTTTAGAGAAAAGTGTTCGGATAGTCCATGTGGTTTGTTCCGATTTCACCTTTAGTCCTTACATTTTCAAAATTACAGCTATAGTCCCCAACTTTGGTAAATTCGTTCTCGGATGGTCCCTGGCGTGGATGAGGGTTAATTTTCTTAGCTAAGTAGGTGTGAAATGATCAAAATACCCTTGTTATAAAACAAAAAATTTAAAACATAAGAAAATCTAATTAATCCAGGTGGGGCCCACCTTGTTGGTCTTGGTCTTTCTACCTTCTCTTCTTCCTTCCACAAGTTGCAACACAGATCCATATCCGTTAATCATGTGATTTTGTGTGAATTGCTATTTTTAAAATAAAACGAATGTGTATTTACTATTTCATCTTGCTCCTTGTGAATCATTTGTATTTTCTTTACAATCTAAACTTCGTGAATCTGCAAATACGGAAGATGGTTACAATTGAGCGATGGGAGCGGATAGGAAAGGTGGTGCGTCGGTCACTACTCACTCCGAAGGAATCTTCAAATCAGATGTAGCAACACAAATCGGAAAAAAAAAACCTATCAATCGACGTACAATTCAGATCTGAAACGTTATATGCTCGTTTTGAACATCTCATGAAACTGTGTGTTCGCCGGAAGTTACGGGTTCGCCGGAGAGGTGTACGAAGGTAGTTTATGGGTTCTCCGGAATCTGGGCAGAAGTGGCGATTCGCCGGAATCTGGGTGGAAGTGCCGGAATCTAGTTAGGATATTATATTTAAATAAATAATAAGGGTATTCTTGTCATTTCACACCCACTTAACTGAGAAAACTAACCCACATCCATGCCAGGGACCACCCGAGAACGAAATTTGCCAAAATTAGAGACTATAGCTGTAATTTTAAAAATATAAGGACTAAAGGTGAAATTAGAGCAAACTAGAGAGACGATCTGAACAATTTTCTCTTAATTTTATTTGTCTTTTGTTTTACTATTTAATTATACTTTTAACCCTTTTACTTTTTATTTTTTACACTTTCACCCCAATAGTTCATTTCTTTTAATAGCCTCGTAGTTTTCATCTTTTACACTTTTAACTCTATAGTTTTCTCTTTTACACATTTATCACAAACATTTTTTTTATTTTTAACCCTAACATTTTTCTACTTTTAACTTTGATCTCATGTACTTTAAATCTTTTACAAATTTGTCATTCAAAGTTTTTACATCTCTTTTTCTTACGTTTAACGACTCCGTCAAAACTCACGCATCCTAGGCCAACTTAGTTAATATTTTCTATGATTTACTTTTTCGATTTAATAATTGCGAGTTACACTTCATAACGTGTATGCCTGATTCATATTTTACATTACTTTTTGTTCGGCTTAACAATCCCACTACAAAACAGAGGTCCTAGATACCAGTTTCTTAATAATTCATAACTATAACCCAATATTCTACTTATCTAATCACTTCCAAAACAAAAACAAAATAGCAAACACCTTCATATATTATTCTATATTAGGTTCTATGTTAGAATTTATAGGATTCTAAATTAAAATATAGAGTTACAAATATTCACACATTTGTTTTTATCTAAAGTTTATTATCTACCAAAATGAGTTGATGTGACACAAATTTGTTCCTATAATATTTCCTTGCCTCGCTGTATTTGTTGAATCTTTTTTGCTACTCAAACCACAAACACCTGAATCACGTCTCCTTTGAAACTTCTGATCTAATGGGTAGTCATGAAGAAGACGCATTGCTCTTGGAAGATGCACTCATCGAGGTTATTATCATCATCATTATTACTACTATCAAACTAGTTTTTTACTTTCAATCCAATCTTTGTTAATCGATTGTGTCGAACTATTTCTTCGAATCTAACGGCAACGATTTCGGTTACTAATCTTAGCCGTTCGATTCTCAAAATACGAGATGAAATTGATTGGACGTTTGTTGATTAATGATTAGTGTTGTTAACGATCGTATATGATTGATTATATCTTTCGTTAATTTTGAAGTAATATGCATGATTTTTCAAATATAGCTTTGGATTTTGCAATTTAGGTATTTTGATTTGTGATAGAGGATCGGTTATTATTATTCTTTGCCTGAACAGTTTCTGAAACTAGGGGTGTTCATCGGGTTTTTTCTTCGGGTTTCGGGTTTTTTGGGTCGGGTTTTCGGGTTTTTCTCTGGGAAAAATTCACCTGATAACTGACCCATTTTAAAGTTCGGGTTAGTTGGGTTTGGGTTATTTGGGTTCGGGTTAGTTCAGGTCGGGTTATTCGGTTTTCGGGTTTAGATGTAAAATGAAAATAAATGTTTTTTTTTTAATAAAATATCATCAAAATTCATATTGCTATTTTAAAAATAAGGTATCAAAGGTCAAAGATTAGTTCCAAAGATTAACACTTCTATAGAAAAAAACAATAAATGTTCGTTTTTTTTTTTCTGGTTGTTTGGGTTTTTGGCCGGGTAAAAGTGACCCGATAACCAAACCATTTTAAATTCGGGTTGGTGGGTTCGGTTTTTCGGGTATTCGTTAATTCGGGTTCGGGTGGCTTTGAATCCGGGTCGGGTTTCAGGTTTTGGATAAAAATGAACAGCCCTATCCGCAACTAAAGTGTTTGTCTTTGCATCTTTGCAAGCATGTTGGTTTTAAAAAGAAATATCAAATACAGTGGTATGAAATGCTAATCGAAAGAAGTTAGGGATTTAGGTGCAGTGAGGCGCACGCTGCAACTAGTGAGGTGTACCTCTAGGCGCTGAGGCACAATTTCAGGCCAGATTCCGGCTAAAAGTCGCCTGAAACCCCTATAACATCCCAAATGAGCCATAAATAAGTCCTAAACAACCCTAAAACATCCTAAAGTATCCCTAAACAAGCTTAAAATATCTCTAAAACCTCTAAAAAGGTATTTTATACGATGCGCCTTATTAAAAAAAACCTCGTTTTCTAAGCGCCTAGGCTCCGGGCTCGGATTATTATCACAACTTCAAACAGAAAAGAATTCCGAACAATATCTTTTGTGGTCCATTTTATTACAGTTGATTAGCTAAATCTAGTTCTAGTTAGTCAATATCGCGTAATCACTTTTTTAAGGCAGATTCAAGTATCTAACACCCTTAGGATAAAAAAATATAAATGCGTACTCCGAATTTAATGCAGATTTAGTAATAGAAGTGTTCAAAAATCTGAATCCCAGTAGTGATCCAATGCAATAAATGGTTGAATACTAAAAATCTTCAACTATCTTCAAACTAAAACTCTTAAATGTTGATTAAATACGAAGCATAGATTCGTGTTGATGCTTCACGTCATAAACAAAGGATATAGTATATCATAAACAAAACAAGATCAAATCAAACAAAATAGACGAAAACAGCTGATCTCTTTGTAGTTCACACGCTAAATATGGAAGATATCAATCATGTACAATATTCCACTAATGTAGCACTCTAGGAACCAAGGTTTACGATCCACAAATAGATCTAGGGCCTGTTTTTGGTAACCATAAGAACCGGTTACTGGGAAACTCATGGGGCCCACCGATTCCCTGATAACTAATGGCATCAGGTAAAACACAACTTGCAGTAACCTTCAAGGGAGTTAAAGGAAGAAAACCAGTGAGATCTCTGCTAGAGGGAATTTGATCTAGGACGATATCCGATATTTTACCGCATTAACTACTTAGCATAGATGTCAATAGCGCCCGTAGCGAGCACTTTAGCACGCTATGTAGCGAAGCGAATTGATGGCGCTATATAATATTTAGCGACATTTTTGTAATTTTATTTATTTTTTTATATTTTAATATAAGATACATATCAAATATATCTTAAATTTTCTTCTAGCGTATCGTTAAACATGAAAAAGCGTCTACTATTTCATCGCTATCGCTACGTAGTATATATGTAGCTTGTCGCTATTGACAACTATGAGAGGGTCTAAATGTTACTTTTGTAAAATGCACTGTTTGCTTTACATCTTCTTTTTTCTTTTTTCTGTAGGGTGAAAGCAGCCTGTATACAGGAGACGGGTCAGTCGACATTAAGGGGCAACCTGTTTTGAAAAGCAATACTGGGAACTGGAGAGCTTGCCCCTTTATACTCGGTACTCCTGTGCATCTAATTGTTTCACAACATTTACATTTGACAAAAAAATCATGCAGCTTTTTTGTAACGGTTTTGAGTTGAAAACAGGTAATGAGTGTTGCGAGCGCCTAGCCTATTACGGGATATCCACTAATCTAGTCAGCTACCTCACCAAAAAGTTGCATCAAGGAAATGCTATCGCTGCAACGAACGTTACCACGTGGCAAGGAACTTGCTACCTCACTCCTCTTATCGGTGCTGTGTTGGCAGATGCGTATTGGGGAAGATATTGGACTATCGCCATCTTCTCTATTATATATTTCATTGTAATGATCAAGTCTTTAACCTAGGGGTGCTAAACGGGTCGTGTTCACGGTTGGCGGGTTCAACCCGACCTGGACCCGAAAATTTTAGGTGAACCCGAACCTGAAAATCGTGTCATACATATGAACCCGAACACGATACGAATATTTTGGGGTTGACCCGAACACGACCCGTTCAACCCGAATTTTTTTTTTTTTCCCGGAAATTGATATATTAAAATTAGAACTTACTTAAAAAACACAAATATAATACAATTACATTTAAATTATAAAATCTTATGTCAGTTTCTCTTTTTAAGTTATGTTATAATACAATTACATTTAAATTTATTTTCCGCAAATTGATATATATTAAACTTAAAACTTACTTAAAAAACACAAATTTATAATATAATTACGTCTATAAATTATAATTTCTTGTAACCAATTGCTGAAATTATTGAACTTTTTGTTTACAGGGAATGTGCACATTGACTCTTTCGGCTTCAGTACCCTCTTTGATACCCGTCGAATGTGTCGATGCTATTTGTCCTTCAGCTACCCCTGTACAATACGCCGTTTTCTTTACCGGGCTTTACTTGATCGCACTTGGAACCGGTGGAATCAAACCATGCGTTTCATCATTCGGTGCGGATCAGTTTGACGACACTGATCCAAAGGAGCGTGTGAAAAAGGGATCGTTCTTCAATTGGTTTTACTTTTCAATCAATATTGGGGCGTTGGTCTCATCTACTTATATTGTTTGGATTCAGGAAAACAGAGGATGGGGATTAGGGTTTGGAATTCCTGCATTCTTCATGGGCGTCGCTATCTTTAGTTTCTTTATCGGAACACCTCTTTATAGGTTTCAGAAGCCCGGGGGAAGCCCGATTACCCGAATGTGTCAGGTTTTGGTTGCGTCGTTTCACAAAAGAAACATGCCGGTCCCTGATGACAGCTCTCTGTTGTTTGAAACGCCTGATAAATTGTCGGCTATTGGCGGTAGTCGGAAAATCGTGCATACTGATGAGCTCAAGTAAATTTCTCGAATTGGGATGTTCACAAATAAATTATAGAGTAAAATGCCATTTTCGTCCCTATCCCTGAGGTTTGGCCAGTTTTGTGACTTTCGCTCAAAGGTTTGTTTTTTCACATCTGGATCCAAAAGTTTGAAATCTTGCCATTTTCACCTGGCTCGTTAACTTCATCCATTTTTCTCCGGTAAGTCAGGGGTATTTCCGTCTTTTTTGTTAACTTAAAGGGAAATTCGGTCTTTTTCACTTTATGTACAAATATTTAAAAGACCGAATTGCCCTTTAAGTTAACAAAAAGACCAAAATACCCCTGACTTACCAGAAAAAAATGGATGAAGTTAACGAGCCAGGTGAAAATGGCAAGATTTTAAACCTTTTGGATCCAGATGCGAAAAAAACAAACCTTTGGGTGAAAGTGCGCAAAACTGCCCAAACCTCATGGACGAAAATGCCATTTTACTCATTCCAAAGTTAATTATGTATTGAAATTTATTTTAAATTTTTTCTTTGCAGGTTTCTTGATAAAGCTGCTGTGGTGTCATCAATCGAACACGGAAACTACTCGAATTCATGGAGGCTATGCACCGTAACACAAGTAGAAGAACTCAAAATCTTAATCCGGATGTTTCCAATTTGGGCAACAGGAATCGTGTTTTCAGCAGTTTACGCACAAATGTCGACAATGTTTGTGGAGCAAGGAATGGCAATGGACACGACAATCGGGTCATTCACACTACCTGCAGCTTCTCTTTCAACTTTTGACGTCATCAGCGTCATCTTCTGGGTCCCGGTTTACGACAGAATCATCGTACCAATCGCAAGGAAATTCACAGGTAAGGGACGAGGCTTTTCCGAACTGCAACGAATGGGTATCGGTCTTTTTCTCTCCGTATTTTGCATGGCGGCTGCGGCTTTGGTTGAAATAAAGCGTCTTGATCTAGCGAAATCTCTTGATTTAGCCAACGAAAATGTTGCGGTACCGATTAGTGTGTTCTGGCAAGCACCTCAGTATATCTTTCTAGGTGCTGCCGAAGTGTTTTTCTTCATCGGGCAGCTTGAGTTCTTTTACGATCAGTCACCTGACGCCATGCGTAGCTTGTGCAGCGCGCTTTCGTTGCTGACCACTGCATTGGGGAATTATTTGAGTTCGTTTATTTTGACGATGGTTACGTATTTTACTGCGCGAGGTGGGAAGCCCGGTTGGATACCCGACAATTTGAACGAAGGTCATCTCGATTACTTCTTTTGGCTTTTGGCTGGGCTTAGCGGGTTGAACATGCTCGTTTATATCGTATGTGCGAAGGTGTACAAGTCCAAGGCTGCTTCTTCATAAGGTTTGATGTCTGCACATAGTTTGTCGATATTGTATTCTAGCAACCCCCCTTACCTTTTTCCTCTTTTGTTTGCTATGGTATATGTGGATACGATTCTGTTTATGACTGATACAAAGTCGAAACGATTAAGCGATTCGCACGGTAACTTGTCTAATTATTATCCTAACAATGTGGTTGGTGTTTGATGTTGCAATGTTTGCATTGATGACTATGCAGGAATGAGAATAACCTAGTCTTCTTATGATTATGTTTTTTAGGGCTGCAAACGAGCCCGTTTAACTTATGAGAGCTCAAGCTTGAGCTCGGCTCAATTCGAGCTTTGTTTTAAATCTCGAGCTCGGCTCGTAGGTATTTTTTCAAGCTCGAGCTTGGCTCTTTTTCTATTTGTTAGTTAATTTATAGTTAATTTATTTAAAAAAAAATTATAGTATTTAAATTATTATTTTACACATAATTTAGGTATTTTTTTCATAACTTTATTATTTTTGTTTATATATATATATATATAATATATATATTAAAGTAGAATTATATAAACAGTAAACTCGTGAGCCGGCTCGCTTTTAAATACCTTGTAAGTCGATGAAATAGGTTTTTCAAAAGCTAATTGATATGGATTTTTTATGTACGTTTAACTTTAGTAGATGTGACGTATCAAAGTATGATAAATTGACATGGCTCAAGCACAAGTACCTATCGAGATAAAAGTTTTGATTAAAATTGCAAGAGTTTAGCGTTTGAGATAATGATAAAAGTTGATGGGATCAGAATTGTATGAGTTTAATAATTGAGATGATAAGCTAGTTTAATGACTAAATAAATTACACAAGCTCCTACATCATTAGTTCATAGATAAGAAAGCATGAGCCAAACCCTTATTAACGGTTTTTTATTATCGGAAATCAAAATCAGACCATTGAAATTTAAAACGAGTCGTTACTTACAGTTTGGGTGGATGTAGTGTATTGTGAAGGGTAGCACCCGCTATTCCTCAACTTTTCCGGCAAAGTGTAATTTTTTTTACGTTTTTTTACTACGCTACCCCGGAAATTAAATTATGTTACTCCTCAAAATCGAAAAGACCCAACACTCTTATCATCTTAAAATTTTATTAAAAGCCCCTGCTTAATTTATAAGTTAAAACCCAGTTAAAATAATAGATTAATAACCAAATACCAGCTAGCTTTGATTTTTAAAGGGGAAAAAGAATTGATCGTGAACACATCAACCACAACAGGCAGCGCCCTGCACCTCAACTGTCACCACTAGGGTTGTTCATGAGCCGAGCCAGGCCAAGCTCGGGCTCGGCTCGATTATAAACCGAGCTGGCTCGGCTCGGATTTGAAACCGAGCTGAAAATCTAAGCTCGGGCTCGGCTTGGTTTTAAACCGAGCTAGCTCGGATCGGCTTGGTTTGGCTCGATTTTATAAAGAAAAATTAATACATACCTCTTAAAATTTAGTAACCTAAAATATTATTCAATACTTTAAAGAATATATTCAAAATAAGTTCAACATTAAAATTCAGTAACCTAAAATATTATTCAGTACTTTAAAAAATATATTCAAAATAAGTTCAACCTAATATATTATAAACCAAAAACAAGTTCAACAATGCAAAATAAGTTTTAATTTCAGTGTAATATAATATTAGTTCATTAGTATGGTAATCAACATTCAAATATGTCAAGGATATCAAATTACAAACCTATATACATGTAAATATTAATCAGTTTTTGTAATATATTATAATGTATATAAAATTAAAATTTATTATAAGTATAATAATCCGAGCTAAACTAAGCCGAGCTACAAAGCAAGCTAAACCGAGCCAACTCGGCTCATTACGAGCCGAGCCGGGCCGAGCTAGCTCACTTTCTAACCAAGCCGAGCCGGCTTGGCTCACTTTTAAACCGAGCCATATCGAGCGAGCTTTTTCCGAGCTAAATCCGAGCGAGCTCCGAGCCGCGAGCTTTTTGAACAACCCTAGTCACCACCCTCCCTGATAAAGTAAAGGAAGGGGGTGCAACGGCTCGTTCAAGCCTTCAAAAACCAAAGAGGAAAATCTCTATTGCTCGTGTTTTTATTTTTGTTTCGTTTACACTTAATGAAGTACGGTAAAAAAAGTTAAACGTTACCTCTGAAGTTTTGGTATATATAACCATTGACTCACGCTACGGCCTTAGTACATCTGTACATGTGCAAAAGGAACATGAAAATATATTAAAAATGCTAAAACAACAAAGTCGTTCAAAATTTCATAATGGAAGCAGATAGTATTGCATCTTCTCCTTCAGCTTGAAACTGGTATAAAAGAAATGTGTGCTAGTAGACATTAATAAAAAAACAAAGACTTTAAAGAGTGGCAACTTTTCGCACCACTATATATCTTAGTGGAGTCCTTGACTCGCTCAAGAAAACCATTGGAACATGTCTAGCAACAGATTTGATGGTCACAACACAATCTGCTTCATAATTTAACTAATTAAAGCTAAAGTTATTCAACGTGCGTTTTTTCCGAAATTCGAAATCAGGGTTCTTGGTCATTCTTCTGGTTCATTATGAATTCTCATACACCCATACTAGTTTTTGTTATCGAAATTTTGAGTTGTACCGATTGAATTATTCAGAAGAACCATCGAAACAATTTGATCTGAAAGTGAATTCACGCCTCTAAGATTATCCGTGTTTACTAAATTCCCCGACAGAAACAAAAATAACAAGACAATCAAATGCGTAGCAAAAACAAATTTTTTTTCTAAACGCGTATATAAAATCGTGTTTTGAAGCATTAGTAATGACCATAAGCAACCTTAAAAGTAACTATCCTTCAACCAAACTAAATATACACATATAAGGGTTCGGCAAATTGGAGTTGTAAGTTTGTTAAGTGTTGTATGTCACACTTTATTAACTGCAAATTATAACACCATGTTTCTACTATACATAAAACACTATTGTATAAACCATGGTTGTAGAACTCGCTAGGCGCTACTCGGCCGGTGGGGTGGGGACTAGCGATTATTCGGGATTACTCGTGATTAATCGGATCAGACATTTTATGTATAATTTTAAGTTTTATACATATATACACATATTTGTATACATAACTTTTTTAAGTAGACAAGTTTTGACTGGAATATGGCATTTTCTGCCTGAAATGTGTGGTTTTTTTCGATTTTGCCGATTTTTTCCGGTTTTTGCCCATTTTTTTCCAATTTTGCCGGCCGACTAGCGATATATGGACTGATTAACGAAAAATTACTCGGTAGAGTGCCGACTAGCGATTAATCAGCGACTAGTCGCTGATTAATCGCAATTTTTACAACACTGGTATAAACATAATCAAAAACACTATTAGCAGTGCCCACAAGCAACCTAAAAAGTTATATGTTTTACCTAAACTAAATATATACATACAAGTTTTCAGCAAATTGGAGTTGTAAGTTTGTTAAGTGTTGTATGTCACACTTTATTAACTCCTAAATAAAACACCATATTTCTACTATACATAAAACACTATTGTATAAACATAACCAAAAACACTAAGGACTAAAAACACCTAAGAGAAACACATGCTAATTGAGAACTGTAAGAACCATTTTGAACCATACATTTTAATTATATACATATTTATATTGTCAATTTTTAAACTACAGATGTGTGTATGTTATCAAACATATATGTACCACACTTATTTTTCAACTTTAAACACGTATTTACATATATGTACACTAGAAAAAATATGTTTAGAACCATAATCTCATATATATTATATATATATATTATATATATATATAATAAGTAGAGGAACCTGTAAAAAAGAAGTTTTTTGTGAGAAGGATTAGAAAGAATCTACACCATTAGATATTTGATCTAATGGTTGAGATTATAATGGCAAAATTGTAAATAGTGGTTACAATTAAAATAATCAATTTTCTAGATTAAGGGTATAAAAGTAAATTTAACATTTTTAAATTTAAAAACTCACATTCAATGCACATGCAAGTCCCCCCTTCTTTTTTAAACGTCAATAACTTTTTATTCGTAACTCTTTTTATAAAAAATTACACCGTAATAAGGAGTGTTTTTTATCTTTAATATGGGTACCATATTGTTATACTTACGTAGAGAAAAATATTACGTTTCGATTTAATGTTTTAGTCCATAGTGTTTTTTCTATGTTCATACAATAGTGTTTTAATTGTATTGGGATTCAAGACGTTGTATTTGACAATAAAACACCATGAACGTAAATAAGACACCATAGCATTGCAAATAATGAATTATGATTCAAGTCATGGTGTTTTAACATCTAGAGTATGTAACATTGTACTATGATTACAGTCATGGTGTTATATACTTATTGAATGGTGTTATATAATTATTGAATGGTGTTATATATGTGCTGAACGGTGATTGCAGTGTTATTCGTAGTGTTTTTATAGAGATCTTTAAAATGGTGTTATATACTTATTGAATGATATGTGATGAATGGTGGTGGCAGTGTTATTCGTAGTGCTTTTATAGAGATCTTTAAAAAAAATCATGTTCCTATAAATAAGGGTGGCGGTTATGGAAGGTTATCAATTAATTAAATCAATGATAAAATTACATGTTTACCCTTTTGAATTAATTTAGAATGAGGACACATGTCATCTCCACAATATTTCTCACACCTCCAACACTTTTAACCTTTTTTTACCCAAAATATTACCTATATATATATATATATATATATATAATATATTATATATTATTATAGGTAGAGGATCTTATAAAAAATACTAAAAGTGTGAGAATGATAAGAAATATTATGGTGATGACACATGTCCCTATCTATTTTATTAGTTTAAGGGTAAGATAGTAATTTAACCCAAAATCCTAATTAATGATATAATTAAAGATATAATCTTGTAACCGAATTCATCAGTTATTTTAGGAACTCATCAATTATTTTAGAAATACATCATCAGTTCATATAAAACACCAAACGAATTCCAGAAAACACCACAACTTGAATCGTAATACAGCCGTGGTGTTCTAACATCTGTAATGATTTTTGTTATTTTTGCAGGTATAAAACACCATACATATTCCAAAAACACCATGAATTGAATCATAATACAGTCGTGGTGTTTTAACATTTACAATGATTCTATTGTTATTCCAGATGTTAAAACACCATGATTGTAATCACATACTCTAGATGTTAAAACATCATGATTTGAATCGGTGTCTTATTTACGTCATGGTATTTTACTGTAAAACACAACACCTTGAATCATAATACAATTAAAACACCATTGTATAGAAAAAATACCATGGACTAAAACATCCAATCGAAACGTGTAACACCTCGTAAAAACCCATCCTATAAAATTCCGACACATGTCCCACTAGTCCTCATATGCCACGTACTAAAACGAGATGGATCAAATGCGTCGTTATGTTCTTTTATAACCTCTGAACGACAAATTTCTAGTTAAGGGACTAAAAGTGTCAACATGCTCAAACTAAGCCTCTGAATAACCTTCTAATGAACCGAGAGTCTTATAATATTATTCATACTCTTATGTGTGCCTATTATATGCCAATGAAGGCTTTACGCACTAATTATAACGTTTCATGCAAGTTGGAAGTCCAGGGACTATTCCTGACAAACTTCAGAAACTTGCCAACTCTCGTATTTTGATATACAGACCCAATATATGGATACAAATATATTGCATACAATAAAATATTATGTTTTATTGATAAGGATGCAAGGATGTCCATCGTTGCGAAATTACGATCATTTTTGTATCCGTTTAAGCGTTTTACGCATTTTAGCGAAACGCGCAACCATTCAACCGAGCGAACCGACATCTATGTCATTTCTGGACATATCTAAAGTTTCCTATGCTTTAACATCCTTGTAAAGCCTTAAAATGGGGTTAACGGGGGGTTAAACGCGTCGAAAACACCTTAAAATGCTGCAGGGACCAATTCTGCCAATTCTGAAACTTGGGATTCCCAGGCACAACGCGAGAGAATCAGGGTGATCTCCCACGACGCGCGGGGGATGCCCAGTAGCAGCAAACAGATGGCAGCAGCTGGTTATCACCTTGGCCACCACTCAAACCACTTCAGCACCTAGATTTCAAAACCATGGTCTCATGTCTAGTATTGGACACCTCATAAGACACTTGTTCACCTCTAGGATGCATGTCCAACACTTGTCTTGATCCTCATCAACCTCCTACTCCATAAATTGAAGCTTGATTCATCCACCAAAGGACTTGCATGTTCTTGAAATTCACTCTATCAATTCATTGCAAGTTCCAGAGCTTCAAGGATCTTCAAATCCACTCTAAATTCGTGCTAGGACATTTTGTAAGTGTTCTTAATCCTCCTTTTTCAGTTCATCATCCATTTGAGCTAAAAGTCAAGTTCGTCGTAAAAGTACTTTGACTTTGAGCTTAAATCTCTATAGTCCAGCCATGGATCGATTCAAACATGGCTACGTGAATATAATGAGGTAGGTATTAATCCCCCAAGAGGGCCCTTCTAATTACCACATTTGCATGACCGATTGACGAGTGAAACTTATTCATAAAAAGTCAAACTGGGTCAGATTTGGTAATAAACGCATAACTAGTAACATGCATGTCATAAAATCTGTTTTATCATTCTAATAACTTGGTAATAATTATAAGAACATGTAGGAGCATGTACGGCTCGTCAAATCCAGGTCTAAGGTCGGTTCGCAACCGAAAGTCGCAAAGTTTGACTTCTGCTTTGACTTTCAGTTCTGACCCGATTTAGAGTCTTTCAAGGCCGATTCTAAGTTGCATTATGATCCTTATTTGATGTAGTATAACCCTCTGAGGTCATACTACATGATCATAATCATATTCCGAGTTATGCGCAAGTTTCATCAACGTGCTAAATATGACTACTTCGCCCTTTTTGCATAAAATGAGATTTAAACCAAAAACGACCATACAAACAAGTTACCAACTGTTATGATGACTTGTTTGACTTACATGCATGTCATTAAATTGGTCATAATCTTTGTTTTTCCTAAATATCACAAATCAAGCTTTTAAAGGACCGAAATACCCTTTTCGGCAAATAAATTATTTTAAACATAACTCCTACAATATAATACTTTACCAACCGATGTTATAATATATTTAGGATTATTTGGGATATTAAATCAGTTTATGAACTGAGTTTATGTAAAGGTTCTTGCATGGTGTCGATAAATGACGATATTGCCCTTACGGTGCATAAAATAAGTTTAGAGATATTTTCTCAACCAAACCTTATACCTGCTTACTTTATATATTAAATAAATTATTTTGGTTGTATAGACCTGATCAAAACAGTTACTTTCCTTAAACATCGATTTAAATCGTCATTTAGCGACTTTATCGCCTTTTCGACGCATGGTATGGGTTAAAACCATGTCTAAGCATCAAGACTTGTTATCTACTGATTTTAAAAACTTATTTAAATATTTTTACAGTAGGTGCAAGCTATAAACTCAGATTTCCAAATAAGTCTTCAAATCTATGTGTGAGATAACCAAAATGCCCTTTCGGGGCATAGTTTGGTCTTTAATTATAAACCACACATATATTTGATACCCTACTGATATAACATCATAAAGTAACTATTTTTTTGACCATAACATCAGATTATTCACCAACTTCTTTTTATGAATCGTAAAATGACCAAAACGCCCTTGTGAGGCATTGTTTGATTTTAAAACTATAACGGACATACAAGTTAATGTCCTACTGATATTGAAACTTGTTTAAAGTATATTGGCATATGGAACTCGTTCATGACTCATCTGGTTACCCGGTATCGCTTACATACGTACGATTAAGCCTACAAAACTAGTTTACGTAGTTTAACCGAAACGGGTTTAACCTTATCATTTTTATCTCAAATTCCAGAATGTTAATAGTTTACCCATATTTTACAAGTCTTAGTACTTGTTGGGTTTAAACTACATTCTGCTCAGGTCACCGCTAAATCAAGCGTATCGTACCGTTCTTAATATTTTAAACTAGTCGATCCAAGTCAATAACTTAAATAAGATCCGCTAGCATTCTAATTGGTTATTTATACCATCATTCCAGACTAGGACCTTCCGGTAAATTGTACCTACGCTTAATTAGTTGGATACGGCTGTGCTTATTATATTTCTTATTTAAAAGGACTTGCTAAGCTCAGGTAAATACTCTTACCGCATGATCGGGTATGGGATTTGAAGACCTATGTGTCGGGAAATTCAAATAACCCGTTTTAATTCGTATTGCTTGAACAAAACATTGGGGGTTAATGCGACCGTGTCCTGGATATTCTTGAACTCATTTAATTGCAAATGACCATGACCTAAGCACGAAGTGTAGGCATACACCTGACAGATGCGAAATGGTTTAAATAAACGATTTATGCCCAGTACGGGTGTTCCTAATAAATGAATAAATTATAATTTACAACCCATTAGAGGTTTTCCCAATAAGGGAATAGGTGGTGTGTCGGTTAATCATGAACCGACATAGTTTCTGGTCCCCGTATGTACGTCAAGTTATGTAAAACTGATAACATGAGATATAGTTTGTCCCAAGTTATTTATAAAACATATGTACCAATGTGTACATAAAAATGATTTCGAAATGTTTTCAAAATGAGTCGGTTGAGTGTATTTACCAGTGAAACTGACGTATTTTCAAAATAATTAAACTACAGGTACAAATACGTAAATAGGCCGGAAGCTGCTCAGTAGCAACATAAGAGGATCTTGCAAATCCTTAGATGTGCCAAGTCTGTTAATCATCTCTTGTGTATATCTTCGATCCGCCTTGGATCTTTGTTGCAAACCATCGTTGTTTGAACTTAAATATTTCGGTTTGTAATGATATTTATAATCCAAGACTTCCGCTATGCTATTCTGTATTATTTGGTTATGATGACATCAACATACGTCACAATATTTCCAACCAGGCCCATCGGGTTACACGTGGAAATCGGGGGTGTGACAAAACGTAATTTTTTCTCTACATACGTATAACAATATGGTACTCATATTAAAGATAAAAAAAACACTCATTATTATGGTGTATTTTTTTAAATACGAGTTACGTATAAAAAGTTATTGACGTTTAAAAAAGAAAGGGAAATTTGCATGTGACTTTCTAAATTTAAAAATGTTCAATTTACTTTTATACTCTTAATATAGAAAATTAATTATTTTAATGGTAAAAACTATTTACAAGATTGCCATCAATATCTCAACCATTAGATTAAAGACCTAGTGGTTTAGATTCTTTCTTACATTTCTCACAAAAAAAACATTTTTTACAATAACCTATATATACATATAAACAATTATTTATACACATTTGTACATAAATATATATTATCAAACATAGACGTACACTACTTATGTTTCTTAAAGACATGTGTGTGTATGTGTATGTGTATATAGTTAAAAGATTGACAATATATCCATGTTTATATATCTAAAGAAATAAATAAATAATTGGCCCATCAATGGAAGGGATATATACACACGTGTGGAGATCATCAATACTCATATGTGTCACATTGAAAGCTAACATATATGTAGATCGTCGATCTATATATATTTTTTTATTTTCATTTTCATTTCTTTAAATTATAACGCTTTGTTTGTGGTATGCGCATATTGTATATGTGTGTAGGCCCTCGGGGGCAAATGTGGAAGTGCACTAATTTTAATGTTAGTTTACTAATTTCGTGAAAATAACGTTAAAAAGCAAGGGACGGTTAATAATGCATGTGGTAGCGTTGATATCCGAAAGACAAGGGGTACATGCACTAGTCGACTTTTTTTTCCAATTGTTGAGTGTTATGTGCCTTATGTCCAAGGCTTGATACAAAACTACTAACGAGCCGGAGGTCTCACTGAAAGCAGCCTCTCTATTCTTACGGGGTAGAGGTAAGACTGTTTACATCTTACTCTCCTCAGACGCTACCTTAGCTTTGTTATTGATGAGATTTACTGAGTATGATGATTATTATTATTTCTTCAAATTGTAGTAACATATAAAAAAATAGGAATTTACTGAGTATGATGATGATTATTATTTCTTCAGATTGTAGTAACATATAAAAGAATAAATGTAAAAGCGGTTTTTTCAAAAATTTTTTAGCATCTTTTAATTTTTTTAAGAAAAGTATAATTTGAAAACTAAATTTTCCAAGGAAAGTACGATTTGATAACTTTTTAGTATCTCGAATTTTTTAGTATTTTTTGTAACAACTATAATAACATTTATAAAATAATTATTCATTTGATAAATGTTAGTATAGTTATTAAAAAAAATATTCGTAAACATTTGTTACACAACCTTTGTAAACATTTATATATTACGTATTCGTAACAGTTACATACAATCAATTTTTTTTTGTAATAACGATAATAGCACATGTTACAAAAAAAGTAACTAACTCAAGTGGGTTTTCGAATGAACCCTCTCTCTCTCTATATATATATATGAAATATCTACAAGTTAAAATATTTTTAAAAACCTCACAACCTAGTCGGTTTACGCTATAAACCGTAAACCTAACTGTTTGCTATGATTTAAAACTTTTAAAACCGAACAACTGGAAGCTAAGAAAGAAAACCAACCGTAAATGAAACCAATCATGAGTTTGAACACTTTCACAGTTTGATATTAAAATCGAATACACCACGTGGTATATATACACACAATTTTTATATAGGATTATATATACAAGCTTTTGTTAACATATGTTAATTATATAATACAACAAATATTATTAGTAAATGATTTTGTTAACTGGTTTAAGTTTTTTTATTGGGAAGTTTAAATAAGAATAATTTTTTTTTTGTGAGAATAGAAAAAATAACTTTTAAATCAATAGAAAGATTTAATTTAATATGTGTATTTGATGTTATTGTAAGTGTATATAATAAGTATATATATAAAATTAATTAATTTATATTACCCTACCTTAGCTAACTAAATTAAACTTATAACTTATTTTTATGATATACTCTCTCAAAACAATCTTAATAACTTATTTTTAAGATAAATTTCAATATGTATAGGATAAATTTTGAAATGTATTGGATAAAATGTTTTTGCCAAAATAATGGAAGGAGTTATAAACTATTTATCGTTTCACTATTATGCATTTTATTCTTTTTTTTTTCTCACATTAAGTTTCTTCTCAAAAGATCTCTCCGCGACTTTATTATTATGATAGTTATTAAACATTGTACTCATGGCCGAGGGCATGCTAGGAATGAGCGTGGTACCGGTACCATACCGAATCGGTAACCGGTACCGAAAATACTGGTACCCAAATTCGTCAAAACTGGGTACCGGTATTTTGGTACAGTACGGGACCGGTATTTGAAGGTACAATTTGGTATTTTACAGGTACCGTACCGAACCGGTACCGATACGAAAAATGCCAAAAAGTAGATACCGGTACCGAAAAAGTTAAGTACGAAAAATTCGGTACCGATACGCAGTACCAAATGCTCATCCGTAGCATGCACTCCCTAAGACTATCCCCAATGCTAAATGCGCCCTTAGGCGTCCTTAGCTGCCACATCATTTGCCACGTAATATCCTTACAAATCCTTAAAAACCTCAATTTCATCTCCAACCCTACAAATATCCTTACCCTTCTTAATTTCCACCTCATCACTTATTAATTACACACATATTTAAATTAAACATTTCTTTTTCTTACTTTGGGCCCACCTTATTGCATAAACCAAGGCAAACACATACCCTTGTGGAAAGACATCCCACTTAAGGGCATGATATGATGGATGAACTCTAATGGTAAGCAGGGGGGATCTATGTAATGACCAGGGGTTGCCCGGGACACCACTAAACTTTTTTGGCGAAGTGCAAATTTTTCTTCTTTTTTCCCGTTTTGTGTATAGAATTACCCTTGAGCAAATATTAGAATACCCCTAAGTCTTACCATACTTAAAAGAAGAAAGAAAATAAAGAGATTTTGGAAGTTTTCCGGCGGTCCGACGAGCTGTGCTGTGAAGTTGGTAAAACAGAGGAACTGTGGAAGACGATACAGAGAGAAAAATGGGCCTTTAAAAGTCTTAACGTCTGGCCAGCTCTAAAACTCAAACCTACTATTTTATTATGTTTTTCCTTTTTCAAGAAAATGTTTTTACAAACGCCTCAAATGTTCCATCATTCCATGTAGCCGACTGACACTTTTAGTGTTATTTGACACTTTTACTTTTACCATTTAATTTCCATCATAAAACAATAAAGCAGGTATATATTTCTTTTCTTTCTCTAATTGTTATTTTGATAAACATGAATTACGGACCGTAAAATGTTGGTAAGAATTTTTATTTCTTTGATCTTATATTATAAAATAATAGATATCTTATATCATAAAAATAATAGATATAAGATATCTGATGATATAATTAGATAATTTATATAAATATTTTGCAGTTTTACCGTAGAAGGGTATCTTGAAAACCCAAGCTAATAAGTGTTATAGACTTTATCAAATTCGTTAAATTCCAATGAAAATATAATCAAAGAAGTTGACAAGAAATTGAACTATCTAGAGATGAAATTGTCGGTGACCTGACACTACGTAAATCAATAATCATTATAGGAATAACATACAAGAGGAGTGAAATAATTCTATTTATGGCCTCCAACTTAAAAGTTCTGGTTCCGCCACTAGAGAAGAGGATGGATTTGCAAAACCGAATGAAATATGTGACTTTGCTTGTCTAGCGGTGGAAAGCAGAAAAGATCATTATTTTCCTTTGGTTTGGATATTGAAGCGAATGTTGGTTTATTATCATGTTTTTTCGTTTACATTGATGAATGTACGGTAAAATAAAAATTTTGGGATACCTCTGAATTTTTCTTCTAGTTCCGTCACTGATGATAAGGATTTCTAAGGGCTTCCAAGGGCATGATCTCCAAGGTCCATTGGAGATAGTCTAAGGGCCCGAACTTAAAATGAAGTTATATAATATGGTTTAAAATTTTATTACATAATTTAGAGGGTCAATTTTCCTATTCGTCCCGGGCGTCTGGAATTTCAGGGATTACTTAGGAAGGACAATTCTGATTGTACTACTTTATTATCTCGTGAAACATTTATTAAAAAACAATGAATAATTATACAGATTAAGTGATATAATAATAGTCAACTAGTCATTAGCCCTCGCGTTGCGGAGAGATGGTGTAAAATCTATGCTAAGTAGTAATCGAACGGTGATTAACATAATATATATATATATACACACACACGATTTTTAATACCAAGTGACTCACGTAACGTGACGCATAGACGAAGTTGAACTTATACAACACATATTAGAAATCGAGGGGGTAAAAAAAAACCTGACGGGTCAAACGTGACCACTAAACACCGTACTAAGTAGCCACCGAACGATGATCATATCTGAAACGAAAAAAAAAGCCTAAAGAAAAACTAATAAAAAAGATTAAACTCATTTTAACTTTTGTGGAAAACTTATAAAAATCTAAAGTTTTATAACAAAAATAAAAAAAACATCAAAGTAAAAAAAACAACAAATCAACAAAAGACAAAATAGACACTACCTCGTATATGTTATAGATTAATACATATACATGAATGGGTGATGGTCCACACTTAGGTGGGAAGGAAAAGATCTTGGGTTCAAGTCCTAAATATGACAGAAGATTAAAGAAATTAGCCGTTAAAAAAAGTGGATATGATAATCTGCGACTATTATTTTGAATTAAAAGAATTACCAAAAAAGATAAAAAATAAAAAAAATACATAACTTACAACCATAACCTCATATAAGTTAATTTCGATTTATCATGTAACATTTAACTTATTATAAGATTATAAAAAAGGGTGAAAAAATAAACTTAGTTTGTACCTACTACTACTATGTACTATCTCTCTATTTTGTTTTGTAAACATTATCTTAGGGCAGGTGGGGCATCAACTTTATAGAACGTGATGATGGCTGACAACGCGTGGTTGTTCGTTATACACCACCGCCGGTCCTCCCGGGAACCTGTGGTGGATATAATTCGTCGTCCACACAACGTGTGAAGATGCAGTCGTTTGAGAGTGGAGGATGATGGCATGGTGAGTGATGAAGAGTGATGGACACGCCCACCAAAATCCATCACTAGTGGTGGAATAATACTCGATGACGTGACGGAACTTGATTGGAAGTTGTAAGTGATGGTTGGGTGGTGAGTGATAAGTGTCCCTACCCCTCAGCGAGTTAGCATATTGAGATAAAATAGTAATGCACTTTTTTACGTTGTGAAATATTTTATATTTCACGAAGTAAATGTAAATAAAACTAAAGTATATAAGAAAAAATAAATGATAAACATACAATATTATGTATTCAAATGATAGAAGAGGTGTGAAATAAAAAAATATTAAAACATGGAGTTTGATTTATTAATTGACACATGGGTTTTGAGACAAATGGATAGGACAATTGATTAATAATTCTATTTTAGTTGACATTGATTTATTGGCATGAATGAATTGATTTTAGTTGAATATTATCTTGTTATATTTTTTTTCTATTTTACTTTCTATATGAGTAGACAAATATTTTGTTAGATTCCATATGGTCGAAATGACAAAATATGAAACGATGTTGTCAAATTTTGACTTTTAATAGTTGATATCATTTTTTCACTATCAATACGTTTTATATACTTTATTATTAAAAAATATATATATCATAAAATCTGTAGCTTTATTCATTTTAATTTTTAGTATAATATAATTTGCTTTAAAAATTGACGTTTTTAAAACGTTTAATACATTGTTGATTACACATCTAAACTTATTAAAACAATGTATCTAACTCGTTTAAAATGGTACATATTAACTTTTAATAGTGTGATTGAAAGCATCGTTAATTACAATGGTATATCCAACTTTTAGGCTTTAATCAACGTTATAATAAATTAGTCTTACAAATACCATATTTGAGTGTCTAAGCCATTTATAACATTGCGTCTACCTCACACATATTGTTACCTAACAAATGTGTAATTAAATGAATGTAAGTACTTATACTCACAGTTATTCACGTGTGGTGTTTTGAATTCCTTTAACATATTATATTTTGATTCAACTCTACTTTGTGTTACGTATGTATGTTACTTATAAGATGTATAATTTTGAAATCACTATGACGTATACATCTTAATTCTTATTGCATAAATAGACTTCTAATAACATTTTCTATAATATTTTATACCTTCATAAAATCGGCCTTGGTGAAGTTTATATTCTAATGAGTCAATAAATGATTAGCTATTATAATATTATTATTGCCTATGATTACATCTATATAATTAATGCATTATCTTTGTCCAATGGTTATAAAAATAGGTGTCTTTAGAGCACTTATATGTCTATATTTTGGTATGGTTATGAACAATGTCATTTTGTTTGAGTAAAGGTTATGAAAATGGTTGTCTTTCATGTAATAGGTATGAACAATGGTATCTTTTTTTGTGGTATATTATGATTATGTTTGTTGTATTTCACCATCTTATTGTTGCCTTCTATGAAATATGTAATGTTTGTATGCATATTGTTGTATTCAATGTTGCATATTACTCTAGATTTCCAAAGCAATGAATATGAATACAAAACACAGTTGATAGAAACACATGGAACAAAACCAAAGTGCATTATATTACCATGGTCTTAGTACATGATTGTAACAAGAATGACCATTACAACATTTTAGGTCACTTTGGAAACAAAAAAAAAAGCATAATAAAGGACAACTAACTAAACCCTAAAACAAATTTCAATATTTGATTTGAATGGATGTTCTTCTTGCAATTGCTACCTGCTTGTTCATGTTTCTCAATAGCCATGTCTGATATTATGTTCAAACAGTTAATTCCACAATTTGATCCCTACTTAAAAATAAGGTTAAAAACAAACCAAATTAGAGGTTGGAATACCAACCAAATTACCTTACGAGTGCAACAATGGAATCAACCAAAATTACCTTACGAGTGCAACAATGGAATTGACGACCAGGGTTTTAGGATGTTCATGAAGCATGGACTCATTGGACTGAGGTTGGAGAACCACATGAACCCATCACCACCTTGCTGAGGTCCATATCGATGTGTGGGATGTTCTTTGATTCTAAATGAATTTAGAAAAAAAAGGGTTAGGAAGGAGTTTTGACTTAAATGTTTTATTAGTTTAGGGAAAAGAGAGGGACAAAATAACTGAAATGCCTCTCATGTGAGGTGCACGTGAGTGCAATCAAATGAGAGGAATGGTTGGGATTAAAAGGCTATAGTCGATTGCAACAAATTAAAAACCACAATTACTAAAAAGAAAACAATAATTATTACTAGATTAAAACCATTACTTTGCCCAAACCACATGGATTCAAATCGTAGTGCATTGTAGATATTTTTAGTTATTTTTTAATCATAACTACAAATAATATAATATTACATAATTATATACTTTTTATATGAAATCAAAATTATTCTAAGTGTATAAATATATGTTTCTTTAGACACACGAATTTAATAAAATTTGGTATGCACCGAATGGAATAGAGTTTATTTATTAAACTAATCGATTTAAATATCTCTTTTTCTTTTTGGATTTTGAACTACTAGACTCATATAGTAAATCGAGCCTTGCCAAGGGAAGATGAATTGGTGTAAAAGTTTGTTGTTTAAAAAATATTAAAAAAATTAAATAAAAATTATATAAAAACAAGAAAGTAGGGAGATGTTAGAAAAATTGAAATTATACCTTGATTTGAGTATATAGCCCATACTCATTGGATTAAAAGCAGTTTAATTTGAATTAGGAAGGCCTGGGCCCCACATGCACCAACCGAAGACCATGAATTTTGATTTGTTTCCACATTTCTCAACCAGTCCAGCATGAATATGGGATAGGCCCACACCCAACATATGCTCTCAAAGATATGACCCCACTACAATAAAAGAAGTGTGGCCCACACTACCAATTCATACAAAAAGTGAATAAAATGTTCCAGTAGAGTACAACCCCCTTCCAATCATTCATCTTCCAACAATCATAAAGTAAATCAAACTAGTCAAATGTATTATATCACTAGTCAAACTCTTTTTTTTCTTTCTCACAAGTATTAAACTTGTCAAAACTCAAGTTTTTAGGATACTTAGACATTTATGGGTTTTTAATTATTTTTTAATATGGGTTCTTAATAGATCAAGAAAAGAAAACAACATTTAACAATATTTTTTTTTAAACCGCAAGATCAATCGTTGCTCATGTTTGATCCATAACAACTATATCAACTACTTAGACAAGTGGTGAGCAATATGATTTTATTAACTATCACAGCTTTTAGATACATTGCACTTATTGATGGTTATTAGAAGCGATCGTTGGCATGTGATTAAAATAACTTCGTTATTCTACCGGCTATATTATATATTTTTTAGAGATGATCATATTCTAGCCACCTCAAAGGTTATAATATGCTAGTAGATTTGTTAAAGATGGATATACGATACATTTCGGACGCACACCCATGTTTACTAAGAGCAAAAGGCATGCAAACTTTAGCGTTGTTGAAGTATTAATAGGGTGTTGTATCACTAGAGTCTCCTGGGTTACTTACCAGTTGCACGCTGTATACATGCAACCTTCAAACCTACCAATAATGATAGCATGATTGGTGGATGACTATATGCTCGCTACACATCATGCTCAACCTAAAATTAAACTTTATCACCATGAAGGTCCGCCATACTCCATAATAACCGCTTGAATACCTTCGTAAACATTGTTTCCCTGACTAAGATATCAACAATGTAGTTGCACATGTATCTCTTGACCCTTACACCTATATGTGCCCAATCCGACTACCACACCTTTGAATGATAATACTTGCAAGCCAACATTATGTTGAAGCGGTGTTTACATGATCATGTCTTATGGTAAGTTAAGAACTTTAACGTTGTTTTCCCAAAATAAGAAGCTTTTGGTGGTAAAACCAAAACTAGTCACTTTACTAGTGTTTTTTGATACATTGTCAAATTAGACTCATAAAACATCTATTAAGTGCTAAGTTTTGATGGTAAAACATTTAGAATGACTAAGTTATGTTGTGTTGCAAATGTTGTATTATGTTTTTAACAATATTGTCTCCTAGTTATTAAGGCCATAACACAGTGGGAACATACTGAACTTGATATAAGACAATGATGTTTGACCATCAACAACATGTCTAATAATGTTGGAAGGATTACAATGGTGCAATTAGTGGGTGTTAAAAGAATAGGCTTAGATGTGAAGAGTATGTTTTAACATCCAAGGTTGTTATGACGACGAAGAAGAAACACCATAACCTTAAACAATGAATATATAGTTAATGTAATGATCGTTGATCGACATTATTTTCCTTTAATTATAGGCAACAGAAGAACATGACTAAAAAAACGATGATCGTTTTTATTTAACTTCGTATAAGTATATTTACTATGTACATGACTAAAAAAAACTATGATCGTTTTTATTTAACTTCATATAAGTATATTTACTATGTACATGACTAATTCATTTATAATTTCCTTGATTTTAACTTTGTTGTTAATTTAATTTCTTTATTTATTAAATATTGTAGTTCAAATAATATGAAACTAATACGAAAATAATAGAAATGTGTGTCTTGTAGTAGAGTATTACATTACATTGTTTCACAAATCACAATAATAAAAATGTTTGATGATGATACACAAATGTAAATGTAACACATAATATAGTTTTGCATGGTGTTAATAGAAAATATTCAATACGTGAGCGTAGACGAATAAAAGTAGATACATTAGCAGGGCCGGCTTTTGGGCTGGCTAACCCGTGCCGTCGCTCGAGGCCCAAAATTTTTAAGGGCCCGAAAGATGTTTTTAAGTTTTTTTATATATAGTAAATTATATATTTAATAAACGCACTCATTTATTATACATAAAACTATTGGTGGTGGAGTGGAAAAAATCACCATGAGGTAATGAAGAGAACTCAAGCTGAAGGCACCAAGGTCTTATTTTTTTAACTTATTTCCTCTTACCACAATTTTGAGCCCAGTATTTTAATTCGTCCGAGGCCTAAATTATTTTGAGAGTTCTTGAAGACGACTCTGTACATTAGCTGCATTTCTCATAATTAAAGAAGAGATTTTTATCTGATTTTGTTAATTATATATATACTGTATACATAAACATAAGTTGTACTCATAACATAAACAGTTTTAGAAAGAAATAAAAAGAGTTGAGAATTTGAATTTTGTCTGGTAAGCAAGCATGTTCTGCTGTCAACACTGCTTTTTTGCACTTTGCATATTGGATTTATCTTATGCAACTCCAACAAACATCATATCATAACCACTGCAATTATTTAGTCTCCCACACCCTTCCCAAAAGTAGTCCCCCAACATTTTGATTATCCCAATAAACCCCCTATACTTTTCCCTTTTTTTCTTTTTTCTTTTTCTATTTTCCCTCTCTCTCAGTTCACACTGACAACTTACTTCTTCACCACTTTATTCTCTATTTATCTCTTTACTTTGCCTTTGTTGTTTCTTGAAGACAGTGCTACCGGCGCACACCTTATCAAGCACAAAGTACAAGCTCATTAGCAAGACAACTTCTACATATATACTTACACACATTTGCATATCATTCATCTTATATCATCATCACCTACCCTCAAAATTGGTGAACTTCTTCCCAACAAAATGGGTGATCTTCACTCCATTGCTTACTTTAGCCATGCTTCTTCCTTGTGTTTGGATATCCACAATCTTCATTGTCTCAACTCAGACATCTCTCATTGTAAGTAAACATATACAATGTCCATAATTGTACGAATATGTATATGTATATACACATATATACACACAGAGGTTGTGGACCTATTTAGCCGAGTTCAAAGGGTCATACATAGTTATCTTATGACTCCGAGATCTATGTATTAGTTTTTAAAAGATCAGTCACTTAGTTTTGCTATTCAGAAAGAGGTAATGACGCAGCCTGTTGCCCGTTTACCTTCTATCTCGATGTGATTTTATTAGTTTATTATCGAAAGTATTGATATAAAAAAGCACGTATTTTGAGTTATAACGTTAAGAACCACTAGAACCGCATAAAACATACTTAGCGGGAGAGAGAAACATGAGTGGCTACATAACTATTAGTTGCACCCTATCTAAAGAAGTACGTATGCATTATAATGTTCTCGCAGTTCTCAACATATGTATAATGCATTATAATGTTCTCGTAGTTCTCAATTATACACATATGTATAATGATGCAGGCATGGAGATAAACAACACTCCGTCATTCGATGATCAGTCACTGTTGGATTCGGATCACTCATCGGGTTACTTAGAGGATGCTTTATTTGAATTCAAACCCAAACGACGTCGTCTGATGATGACACATGATGATCACCATCAACCCATCACTTATAATTCAACTCCTCCCTCATTTCCGGTAACCTTTTCAATTCTTGATGTTTAACTTCTGAGTTTTTTTTAATTAATCTACTGTTTTTTTCTAAATTTTGTGTCTTGATCTTATATTACATAGAGCCACTGGGATTTTAGTACTATCGATCAAGACTTTGAGAATTTTGGTACATTTACAGGTATATAGCATTTATAAACACAATTTATACTTATACTTCTTTTTAGAATATATATTTACGTTGAATTATAATTCATTTATTTATATATATATGTTATTGTAGCAAGTGGGGAAAATTCAACTTCATCGACACAAAGCAAGAGTTCAACAAACACCCACTTCTTGTCTGATAAAGAAACCCTGAGCTCATCAGATCATGTCACTGGTACGTACGTTCAAAAAAGTTACAAAAATGTTTGACCACTTTGTGTTTGATCGACTTCATGAACAGAAAAGTCACTGTATTTATTCAATTTGTTGCGTTTAAACACACACATATATATATGTATATTTTTAGTTATTATAATAAATTCAAATTATCATATAGTTATTATTTACTATGTATATTTCTTATTATAATAAATCAGATTATGATGTAGTTATTATTTACTAATAGAATTATTTATCTAAAGATGATTATGAATTAAAAAGAAATTCCTATAAAGGATGTGTAGATACTGTAAATAAAGAAGAATTCTGTATTGTTGTAAGACTTAATTATGTAAAAAATAGTCAAAAGATGTAACACTTATATAAAGAATGATGCCGAAATTTGAAAAATAATGTATTGACACAAAAGTAAACGGGTTTGGTAATCCTAAATAATACAATGACAATGACAATGACAATTTCAATTTTTTAAATTTATTTGGTGACTCATTTGAATAATCTAACCATGGTTAATAAATTAAAGTTACCTACTTTAGTTAACCATGATAACATCATTAAAGTCTAATAGTTGGTAGCTACTTTGAAATTATAATAATAATCTATAGGTGGAATATTGGAGGAGAGGAAAAAGAAGGTGATAACAAGAGTGGTGTATCCATTTGCATTAGTAAAGCCTGGAGGATTTAAAGGAGACATGACACTAAAAGACATCAATGAAAGAATCCTAATGCCGCCGACGAGGCCACTCAGGCATCCGGTGGGAGATTTCGCTTGTCGGCCATTGGTTTCGCTAGATAGACCTGGTCTCTCAGGGAAGGTTGTGGTGGCTCTCACAAGGATCCAAACACATAAGAGAGGCACAATCACCATTATTAGAACAAAAAACTAAGGTTCATATTATATGTATATATGATTGTATCTTGATTGTACAAAGTATAATATCAGTCGTTATTTAGTGAACAAATATGTTTTATTTATGGGCTCTGGTCATTTGTTGATTGATCACTCATTCACTCTCTCATGACTCATGCAAGTGACAATATATGTACATATACTCAGAAGTCAAGTAACTAATTGATCTATGAATTTGAAAAAAATCATGCATTGTCATTTGGTCATATTTAATTACAGGGTTCTTATACATGCTGTTGTAGCTGTTTGGCAACTTCTGAATGGTTAAGTGTTGAAGCAGTAAGAGGTCGGAACCATTCAGTGCTAAATCAATAAGAGGTTGAACCATTAAGAACCAGTATAATGCTTAAGCGTTCAGAGGAAAATGTTTGACCAATTCAGATTATAGGTCTTAACCATTCAGAGGCAAATGTTTGAACCATTCAGACATCTGCTCAGGAAACAAACAGTCTGAACCATTAAGTGCTGAACTAATAAGAGATTTGAACCATTAAGAGCCCACTAAGAACTAAACAAACTCTTACAAAAGGATTAACACTACAAGAAAATTCAGCTTTAGCGGCGACAATTGTCGTCGCTAAAGCTAGCTAAAATTTTTTCATAGGTGAACACATGAAGACAATTGGGTTACAAGGACAGATGATGAAGACCTGTTTACTTGTGAATAAGAGATGGCGATTGTACTTAGTGAAGAGGGTGAACATCCTACTGATCATGAAGATGAAGATTCTTAAAAGAGATGTGTTCATACGTCCACATCATATATCTAAAGAGACAATATTTGTTCATTCGTATTTTCTTTCGTATTTGGTTGAAAAAAGTTGTGATAAATTCGTCATTGTTATAGATAATTCAATTTTCACAACCATATTAAATTTAATTTTTTTTCAGATATGATTATCTATTTTTGTTTTTAGGAAATTTGAATGGTTTAATTTATATATATTTTTTGTCACGGATTTCCGATAGGATATCCGTTATATCCGTTGGTGAATGGAAGAACATGTCGTTGATAATCCGTTGGCGTAACATCCGTGGCAAAGTTGTTGGTAATCTGATTGATCAATGCAAACACCCGTCGGTAAATTCTTTAACCATACTATGTTTTCCAAATTTCAATATGGTATCATCACCGAATTAGTAACGCGGCCTACTTTCATTAAGGGACTTCCGACATATTTATCCATCGCTAAAAACCTTCTGCTTTGTAGTGTTACTCTCGTATATATCTTTTGTTATATTTTTCGTCTAATCTCTCCTTCAACTAATTGGCACTTGTGAGGATAGAGTATGACTTCCTGTATTTAAAATCTACACGAACTTTTGTATTTTTTTTTAAATACAGTAAATCTGAATCATTTGATGTTGTTTACATAAAAATAAATCTTACGTCATAGGGGACCATTTTCGATGGAAAAAGTGAAAAAACCCACCACTCGAATACATGGCCCTCCTACCACCTAAAATATTGACAATGTTGTCCCAAAAGCGATGCTATATTTTCTTTTAATTATTAAAAACTAATTTGTGGTCATTATAACGTAAGATCTTTGTAATTTGACCGGTAAATCATGCACTCTTTGAAATTATGTAAAACTAGTGGAAACTTTCCTTCCTTGTTATTGATTCGGTTCATTACGTTATCAGTATGATACTAATACTAAGTATATCAACCGAAAGATAAATCTCATGAATAAAGTCTATAAAATGGTTTCAACACATATTTTACATCGATCTAAAACCATACAAATGAATATTATTAAAGTAATGGTTCTGATAATAGTGAAACCGATATCGATGTTTGATCGGAATCGTTGTGGTGCGAATATTGTTGAGAAGGTATAAGTTCGATTCGTACATTACATGTACGTCCATGCACTCACTATAGTAGCTTACGGAAACAAAAAGAATAGTTACTCTAATGCTAGTTTTTAACAATTTTTAAAACGAAAACCCTAATAACAAATAGTGGTAACATTACCGAAGTTGTTCGGTCGGTACCGACTTTGTTCGTCATGATAAATAAAAAAATCAATTATAAATGACTCGATCGATTTTGAACAAATTTTTTTATTGAAACGTGGATAAAAATAACCATTTCGCAATTATATATTTCGAGTTATATAAAACATTACATTATTTTATTACAATAACGAAAAGGGTAAATAACGTTAGTTTAATAAAAGAAAACTAAACATAAGAGAGTTTTGATAACTTGTACGTCTATGCCTTGATTACTTAAAATTGATTATTATAATAAAATAATAAATAGCTGAAATTATATATATAATAAAATGCAAAGCAGAACCAATTTTTTGATAACTAGTTATTATATTAGATGAAATGCAAATGTTTTTTTACATGACCGCGATCTGTGGTAAAATATTGAAAGATAGTAATCGCTTCTGACCCGTGTGTTGCGACAGAGCTATCAAACGGGGAAATAGACGCGTTGATCCAATACGCGACAAGCGGTAATAATTACTTTTCCAAGCCGTATGGAAATAAGTTAAAAGTATTTATTGAGTAGATCTTGACTTTAGAATGCAAGTTTGTATTAACTCAGTCGTTTATCAATAGATAAGTGTAGGTAGCATGTACTGGAAGGCTCTAGTCTGAATGTGTGTAAATAACCAATTAGAATGCTAACGGGTCCTATTTAATTCGTTATATTAGACCGGCTAGCTTAAAGAGTCAAACGGACGATACGCTAGATTAAGGATTATCGGAATAAAATGTAGTTTAACTCAACAAGTACTAAGAATTGTATAATGTGGTAAACAATAACATTCTGGAATTTAATTAAAAATTGTTAAGGTTTGACCGTTTCGGTAAACTGACGTAAATGAACTCATAAGTTTAACCGTGCGTATATAAGACATACCAGAACGTTATGAGTATGAACAAGTTCTATGCCAATGTACTTTAAATAAGGTTGTAATATCAGTAGGATATCAACTTGTATGCCGTTAAGGTTTTAAAATTAATTATGCCTGTATGGGTTTTGGTCATTATGTGACGTTAAAAGGAACTTGCATATATCTGATGTGATGATCATTAACATTCTGGAAAAATACTTAAACTTGTGATAATAATATCATAGGATATAATCCATATGTGTGGTTTATAGTTTAAGACCAAAACTATGCACCATAAGGGTATTTTGGTCATTTCACACATAGTTTGATAGCTTATTTTGGGATTCTGAGTTTATAACATGTACCTACTATAAAAAAATTTTAAATGAGTTGTAATATCAGTAGGTAAAAAGTATTGGTTGGTAAATATGGCTTAAAACCATACTATGCGCTGAAACGGCGTTAAAGTCGTTAAATGACGATTTATGCGTTGAAAACCGATGTTATGATCAGGTTTATATGATCAAAATTTGTTATTTAATACTAACATATCAGTAGGTAAAAAGGTTTTACATAAAAAGCATGATTAAAACCAATTTAGGTGCTATAAGTGCATTATCGTCATTTATCGACGTAATACAATAACTTGTACTTAAACTCAGAATATAATCTGACTTGACATCCCAAATAATCCTCCTATGATATTGCATCAATAGGTAATGAGTTTTTATAAAGAAATTATGTTTAACGCAATTTTAGGTGCTGAAAGGGCATTTTGGTTCTTGAAAAGCATAATTTACGATATTATATTAAAACTCAGTTTATGATCAGAATAATAACATCATAATATGTTAATTATATTAACATATCAGTACATAAGTCATTTGCAAGTCGTTATTTATTAAAACCTCATTTCTTGCAAAAAAGACATTTTAGTCGAAGTATAGCATAATAACGGAACTTGTGCACAAACTCAGAATACGATTATGATCATGTAATATAAACTCAGAGGGTTATACTACATAAATAATATGATCATAATGGAACCCTAGAACAACAACAAACAATTCTAAATCAGGTCATAATCGAAAGTCAAAGAAGAAGTCAAACTTTTGCGACTTTCGGTTGCGAACCGACCCTAGAACTGTAATTGACAAGCCGAACATGTTTACATATTCTAATTTAATTATTACCAAGTTATTAAAGTGTTAAAACATATTTTATAACACCTACATTATCAGATTTGATTATTTTCAAAACTGACCCGTTTGACTTTTTAAAGCAATAATATGTTGACCCGTTAATTGACCAAACAAACGTGATTCTTAGGAGGTGCCCTTTTGAGGGATTAACATATACTTAATTACGATCACGTAGCCATGTTCATTTGAACAATGGCTGGACCATAAAGGTCTAAACCGAAAGTCAAAGCATTTATCGGAAATGCTTGACTATTGCCTTTTAAAAGCCTAATAAACAACAATGTAGATGAAAGGAACACTTATAAGTGATCCTAAGATGAAAATGAACTCAGTAGGATGCTCCTTTATGATCAGTAACTTCCAAATAGAGAGTAGAGGAGAAGAATGAGAAAGGTGCAAGAAAAGTGTTGCACCAAGGCTCCTATCTATAGTATTGGAGCTTGAAGGAGGTGATTCCAGATGTTAGCAAGAATTAGAAGGAGCCTACAAGTGTCCTAGAACGTGTCATAGCAGTTTGGGAGTCCATGGTTTCAAAATGGGGTGTTTTAGAGCTTTGTGTGGCCTTCAAGGCAAAAACAAAACAAGCTGGCAGCATGTCCTACCATAAGCTACGGTAGGGGGCGTAGCTTACGGTGGGGCCTGGCCAGCCGCACCCACAACTTGTTGTCCATTTTGGCCCTTATTACTTTCATACTTGCATGTAATATTACAAATAGCACATATAACCTTTCTTGGCCAATATTAGGCACATCCAAGAGTATGATCAACATTCATAAAACTCCCGGTTTGTTAAAAGGTCACTCAGAGGTAAGAATTAACTGTTGATGCTTTTAACCTTTTCACACAAATTCTCCAACAATCCTACAAACGGGCTTCTCACGTCCAACAAGTGGCTCACTGTAACAACCGATAATTTTCGGTTATTGATATACATTATAACAAACATTAAAAACAATTGTAAATATTGTTTAAGACACTATATTACATACTTTGGTCTCAAATAACAATTTACGACATTCGGATTTGAGAACAAGCCTCAGAAATACGATCGGGTTACTTAAAAACACTAGACACACACTATTGGGCTTTAGACCAACCCACCTAAAAACCCAACCTATACCAAACCCTACATATAAATACCCTTTTATAACTAAACACTCTCATTTTTCCATAAAAAACACTCTCTCTCTACCTCCACACTCTCTTAACTCTCTCTCTCTAAGAATATAATCCGGTCACCGGACCGGCGCGATTTCCGGCCGACCACGACGGAGGTCTGGCGGATTTCCGGCCGGCGATCGTTCGGTGACTTCTCCGGCGATGATTTTTCCGGCCAAACATACCTACCCCCACTAAACCGAGCGTTCCCGACACAATGGTGGTGTCGTTTTCTGAGATTCTAAGCCGTTTGGGCTCGGGAGCAACTCCGGCGAAGTTCCGGTGAACTTTCTGGCGAACCAGTTTTGAAAAGTTCTTTCCGTGCATGTGTAGATCGGGCCAGTAGGGATGTTTCTGCAAACTTTCACTCGTTTTTATTTTCCGGCGACATTCCGGTGAGTTCTTCGACCCCTTTTTCTGTAATATTTGTGTTTCCGGTTCGTTTAACAGTGAGTACGAGTCATCGTCAGGAATTGTAGGTGGTTCCGGCGAAGATGAAGGTAGCGATGATGGGGTTTTAGTGCCGGAACGAAAGCCGCAGCTGCCGGCGCTAGGGTCGGCCGGCGGCGAAGGCGGTAGTGGAGGTGGTTATTGTGTGGCTCGAGTTCAGTTTCGGATCACTCGGTTCAGTCTCGGTTCAACGCATATTTGGTTTGGGTTATGTTTCAGTTCAGTTACTGAACTTCAGTTTCGGGTTCGGTCACCATGGTCAAAGGCTGGTCATCTCAGTCACACCTGGTCAACCGTCAACTACGGTCAAACTCAGTCAACGGGTCAACCCAGACTCGGTAAAAATTTAACGAAGCAATCTTATTTATATTTTATTATAAATATTGCTCTAACGCGAAACCGGGCTCTAGAAATCGAACCGACAAATAAAATACTACATAAAAATTCTAACTACTCGGACTTGTGCTTTTCGTATATATATAAGTTGCATATAGTAGCTAGAACCCGAACCGACATAATGTGACATAATATATAATTATGTATATGAATATAAATACGTATATATTAAACTTGTATTAAAAAATCCATGTTTAAAACAAGTGCCGAAATTATATAAATATTGTTGTTGAAATAATTGGTGCGTTTTGAAATAATAATCGACAACTTGTTTTGTCGGGTTTTGTTACAAAAACAGAGGAAACTCTACACGTTTTTCGTAAAATTCGTAAAGCACAAACGTGTTTTATTATAAACACAAAACTTATCCGATCCAAGTAATTTTTATAAAAATAAATATAAATATATAATTTATTTTGACGACACTTATTAACTTACAAAACGAGTTTACAACATTTCTACGAAACACGGTGTACAAGTTAACCAAACTCGGGGAATTTTTATAAATATATTTATTTATATTTATCTAAACATCTAGAAACCGAAAATTTGTATAAAAAAATATAGTTTGTATATTTATGTAAAATAAATATATATCTTTTATAGTCGTAACACCAACGAAAACATATCGGTACTCAAACGAATTTTATAAAAATAAATATAGACGTATATTTATTTTGGACGATTTACGTAAATTACAAAAACAAGTTTATGATAGATCGACATATACGGTTTACAAGTCAACGGAACTCGAAAACTTTTATAAATAATAGAATTATTTATATTTATTTAAATGTCTAAGAACTCGGAAATTTAAATAAAATAAATATAATTATATATATTTATTTCAAACGCCTAAACCGTATACAACACATTTTCGGTATTAGCTTCGTATACATTATTATCTGAGTTATTTTGGTAACAAACCAACGTAGTTGATTCCTAACAAGCATATAATACCATAATTACTTCGATATTATCCACGGGACACGAGTCTACTATTTCGGCTACGCACATCTATATACATATGTATCTACGATTACATATATATATATATATATACTTACAATTACGGTTGCATATATGTGAAAATGTAAAGACATCTTATGAAACACTACAACGAGCTATATTATTATTATTTTTTTTTGTCTACGTCCATGACAACTACGCGAAAACCGTACAACCACATTATACGAGTCTTTAATGTGCTAAGTATACGAGTTATAATGACTTATTTCATATACATATCGTTAGATATATGTCGATCATTTGAAACGACTAACACGATTCCATACATATTCACAACGAAACTAAGTCATTTTCACTACTTAGTGATTATCCGATTTAATGGAATCAAACAATCATAGAGTGGTTATTTCAAACCAAGTTATCAACCCTTTCATAGAATCGTATGGTCAACGATTCGGTAGAGCTCGGTGACATGTAGATTATCCACTTTTCTTAGAACTTATAAGTTATTCCTTGTTAGGAAGGAGATAGTTGCATGATAGCGAGTTTACATTTTGGGAAACAACATTTTGAAATCATATTATGCTAGCTTTGCATTGGACATCAAGGTGAGTTCATAACCCCCACCTTTTACAGTTTTACATTTTTATAAATGTTTTCGGGGGTGGAAAGACATGCAAGTTTCGCTAAAGTACACGAAGTTTCGATGAACGAAAACTACATGTTTCTAAACCATGATACGGACGAATTCCCACAAATTCAAATGGTTTACAATAAGGTTTACACTAAACTACCGGTTTACAAAGGACATGCAAGTTTTACAAACGTACACAATATTTCGATAAACGAAAACATCAGATTTCTAAACCATGTCACAAACGAATTACTACAACACGAATGGTTTACAAATTGTTTATGCTAAACATACTGATTTATACAAAAACATACGAGTATCTTCGAAACATGCATGAGTTTAATGACTAGTGATGGGATTTTGTTAATTATAACGGGACTAAGTTGTCCTATATACAAACAAGGGGACGGGTAGGTCCTGCTTTTAAACTCAAACGGGACTAGGTTGTCCTATATACAAACAGGGGGACAGGTAGGTCCTGCTTTTAAACTCAAACGGGCTAGGCTCATTTTTACTTGTGTGAGGCACAAAGACTTTGTGAGTTAATGTTTTCCCCTTTTACTTAAACGTTTTATGGTTTTAAACGTTCGGGGATGCATACATGTTTGAATTGTATAGTGGGATAAAATGGAACCAACTAGATCATATGCGAATAGGTTTTAAAATCAAAGGGGCCATTAATCAAAAACCGTACCGAGGAACAATTGGATAGATCTATTGGGTGTGGACGAGCCCCACTCTGAGTAAAACTTTTGTCCTTTCAGAGTGCTTTTGTGTCTAAAACTAGTGTCGATGACACGGATAAATCGTCAAGGTTTGGTTGCCTCCTAGTTCGGCATACGGATTAGTGTCCTAGCTACACACTAATGATCACACGGATTTCATTTTTGAGCTATACTGAAACGAATTTATTATGTCTTTGTCGTAGTGGACATTGACGGTTAAATGAATGTTATAAAAAATCATACACGGTTTTCATATGACATGTTGAGGAGAAAATGATTTTGATACGTTTCTCAAAACTATTTAACGGTTATCGAAAGATTTATTTCAAATCTTTTTCAAACAAACTATGAACTCGCTCAACTTTATGTTGATTTTTCGCATGTTCTTTCTCAGTGAATATTTTACAAACTATGGCACGGTTGGGATAGGAAAACCCATGAGGATTCGAGTACTTAGCGGGCATTCACTTTTTGAAGTCTTAGCATTATTTACTTCCGCTGTGCAATGAAGATACCAGTCGATCACGCCCAACTCTGATGTATTCGATGTGTATTTGGGGTGTGACAGATTGGTATCAGAGCCATAGGTTTCAGCGAATTAGGTTTCTGTGGAGATTCCTAGGCTTTAACCTCACTTTTCTCTAGGGACTTAGGTTATTAAGACTTTGACTACATACAGAACGCCTAGCACTCGAATATGGGTTCTAACCGTGGCAAAAACAATGAGTAACACTTTGTTTTAATCATACACCAGTGCTGTGTTTGATACATGATTCACGAAACAATTATGTGCAGTAAGCAGAACCTTGAGAGTTTCGGTTACATGCATTTAGGACCTTTGGGAAACTTTTGTTGAGAACTTATGTCGAAATCCATTAAAGGTCACTACGTAGGAACAATGACTATTAACTTGGACAAACGTCATTATCTATGTTGTCCATGCTACCTTATTTACCTGAGTAGGTAACTTACGCAGAACGTAATGCTAGTGCACAAATATACATGAAACCTAAACCATATATCAACATATGTCAAAACACATCACATACGACTTTTGAGGCAAGGCCTTTTAGGAAACACAATTGAGCGCTACAACAATGATGTTTATCCTGTCAGTGGGAGAACTACTGACTAAAGTGTGGTAATTTGTCATGCGGTCCTGTAAGTGACAGAAATTACACTAAAGTACGTCCAAACTAGATTTCAGGACACTCGATACTTAGTCTAATAGTAATCGCAAGTATTAACCTCGCAAAAGAAGTCACATGTCTTCGCATTCCCGCTACTTCATTAATGTCAATTACGCCATGTTTGACATTCGTAGTGATGTCACATAACAACAAGTCATCGTAGGAAATTACAGATAAAGTCCTCAAATTTCTTTTAATGAAATTCTGACTTTGCATATAGTGAGTAGACTTTCATACCTCTACTCCTCCTAATGGTCATTGGATCATGAGAATTTCTTTCATGTTAGCGAACACCCATTAGCATCTTTTCTTGACAAATTCCATATGTTACACATACGTTGTTTGTTACGCATATGGTTAGTTGATTCATGGAGACCATCATGGACATCACATTGAAGGGTTGTTCTGTCATAGTTCAAATATTATTTCACTATATTCAGTATTGCATTGTGATCTAGATGACCTTCATTATTGCAAGTATTGACTCCTCGATATCGAGTCAACGAATTCTTGAAAACTACCTTGCTTGTAAAGTTTCATATATGGTTTTCGTTGTAGCCATGTCAAAATTTCCTTGCCGATACATGTATTTATTATTGAATTGTGCCTAAACCAAGTTCAATTGTTCGAACTTGCCCCCTGTATATATGTTGAATTCAAGGTTCCATATGATGTACTGAGGAAATCAAATTCAAAATAATCTCAACAAGCACATCATTTGTTTTCGAACCATAGTAGACTTGTTTAGTCTTCACTTTCACTATATCGTTGTCTGGTTACAACACCTTGTGGTGACGTTTTCACTAATTTGGAGCTTGGACAAATCTCGTTTGCACACCGCATGTGCGGAACAAACTATTTGTTTGTTTATTTATTTTAAGTCCACCTCGTGGGCTTGTTATTTTAAAGTAGTCTTAATACAAATGTGTGTTAAGATAATGGTACACAAATTCATGATGTATTCTAGAGTACCTCTAACGAATCTTACATCATCGATCGAGAATTCTATGATATTAAATTGCTTTTTCATCATTGATCGAAAATTTTGTGATATTCATTTGTTCTTTTGCATCAATTGCAAAATTCTATAAGATTCAGTTGGAACGTATTTCAAACTCACTTCGTTGAACCTTTTATCTGATTGTAAACGTGGTGAACTTGTTCGGTCATCGCTATCGGACTAGTTACGATATTATTAGATGCTATATAATGATTTATTTCATTTCGTGAGCATAGTGGTGCGTTGCGTATACAGCCACCCTGCATGATATGCCTCATGTTTCCTGTACAGATAATTGTCGCTACAAAAATTTTGTCCTCACTATTTACCCGGACTATGTATTCGATGTTGCGATCAACCATCGGCCTCTGATCGTCGCATCGCCACAGTTTGTGATCTACTAGTCTCTGCATCCGTGACAATCATTCTCACCAATAAGCAGGGAACGTCTATTAGAGTAGTGCCTCGCCATACTTATATGAAGTGATTAGAGGTCTACTCTTCCGATGTCCAAAGTGAAGACATACCTAAATGAAGTTATCTCAGTGATTCCTGTCGAGTCATTCTCTTTTTTTTTATTAAAAGCTCAAAACAGGAGGATGCTCAGAGGATCATGCAAGGTAAATTATCATTACGGGTGCACACGTAATCATAATTTGCAGTGCATGAGAATCTTAGTGGACTCTGCGAGTCGAGCTAATGGTCATAACCTAATCTAAAGTCTCAAGTTGGTCTTCAAGACTTGATCCCCTAAGCGATAGAACGCTAACTAGAGCAATTGCGACAACGCCCCTAAAAGATAATCTGCCCTCATTGTTTGCGGTGAACTTCTTTCAAATGGTTGACTACCTTTTTGTAGTCTTACCATTTTCTTAATAGCTACATCTTTCAGTTGGATGTTCTCAGTTTCTATCTATAACTAGAACAGTGACTATAATTCTTGAGGGAAAGGAACCATTTCAGATCATAGCAATAGTCACTAAATAATCCCTCATTGAAACCAATTGGAACTAATGCCTTTCTTTGGTATTTCCCCATTATTCATGAATCAGATTCTAGAGTCTCATTGTTTTGTTTGACGATTTGTTTTAACTATGGTACAGTTTTCCATGACAATGAGTTACTTAAAAACAATCTATTGATTTGTTTTAAATCATAATTACTGTCCAACAATACAATTGATATTTTAGAGGACATGAGAGTTGGATAATACAAGAAATTTACTTAAACAGATTTATCATATTCAAAAAGTATGTTTTCGCAATAATCATTCGAATGCTCAAAATTTTTACAAAGGATCACGCGCTACTTGAACAAAACGATTGAAAAGTATAGGGCAGGGTATTACGGATCATAATGTGCGAAACATATTATTTTTCAAGTAAATTTTAAACTATAACCGTATTTGACAATAAAGGAGGATTTTTGGAAACTTTTTACGAACCTCACTGGAGTTCCCAACGGAGAAATTTTGTTACGACTTTCATAACGCTGATCAACCTCGAGTTTTCTTAATGATGATGATACATTTTGAAAACACATCTTAGTAGGCATGTGTCTCATGTGATCCTAAATGATACAATTATTCTGGAAAACAAACATGAAAGTATTGGGTAAACTAAGGATTTGTATAAATTACCTTTCATATCTTTAAACTTTACAAACACTAGTTCTCATCAAAATCCACATACTTCGATTGGTTCCTTGTGACAAATTGAACCTCGCATCAATGCACATTGGTGACCGTTGTACACCCGTGTCAATCCCTTGTGCCCTTAGACTTCAGTAAAGTCATGCTTAGTTAAGTCTAGTAATATTTTCATACCAGACATCTTATTGGTTAGTTTTCGACAACCGATACAATGACATAATTTCACTACTCGCTGTCAATAGCGAGACTTGTCTTTTACTCGCGAATATATTCACCCTTGTCAAGTTCGATTCGTGCGATTCGGTAATTCTGGATCTAGTATTGAGCATAAAGTTTAATGCGAAGCATGTGTGGATGTAAATCCCATTTCTATATCAAATACACACATATGAGTATTTTTGTAAAGGTATTTTGCTAAAATAATACTATTTACAAAGGACAGTATAGTCACCAAGTGTCGGAAGTGATCCATAGTAAAAACTACGTATTTTCATATAAAAGTTATATGACGTTTTACAAAGAATTATATATCTTGGGTAAAACATATATATGTATTTTGGTATGAGAAAATTCTCTTCACAAAAATAGTCCTTTGAGGACAAGGGTAAACAAATTCATATTTCCGTTTCAAGAAGATGTGAGAATATATTTTGTTAATACAAGATAAAAGGATATATTTTTGCTAAGGTATATACAAAATAAGATTTGGAATCTTCGAATTCAAGAAATTATGGTCGATCTTTCAAAAATTGTTTTGATTAATGACAAAGCTGATTTAACTTAAAACCCCAAGATAAATCAGTGTATTCTCATGGGTACTTACCCGAGTTCCCACTCATTAATGAATATATTGGAGGAATATATTGTTATAGTATTAAAAAGCGGTTAGAACTTTCATTTTATACATGGAATATCTTTTTAGAATAGAATTAATAATAATAATTCTAAGGATGTTTGAGTATTATTTTATAAGGTACATATACTCAAATATATACCTCTCTGATTCAAATAAACACATGAGTTAATGGATAACTCTACACACGTTAATATGTCTTCATGACCATTATCTAGCTAACGGTACTAAAGTTCAATCCCTAACGGTAATCCTTAGATGTGCATCCTTTGCCATCCGGATTTTGAACGATATGCATTAGTATCGGCTTGGTTCTTGTAAACTACTGCATATGTCTTTCCCAACTTTTTGTGGTTAGTCATGCCCTAATGACAAAACCACGTGTGGTAATTCCTACCATACCTATTAAGAGGTAGATTGATTCTCGTGAGGCTAGATTTCTATGTGTTATTAGAAGTCATCCCTTGCTTTGATAATCGTCTCACTTGGAACAATCCGACTCTTAGGTTTAACATTATTGGTGTCAATAACATGTAGTATTACCCTTTCTGTTCTCATTATTGAAGCATTGAAAGATGCACCAAGCTCTTTCGATATTCGGCATAATTTTCCGTCATCTACTGGAAGTAGTGTAGTATTGTGCTGCCTGAATTCTCCAACTGACTTGATAATTGAATCCTTATGTTCTACTACTTAACAGCATTCATCTGTGTAATTAAAGCGTTTTCATTTGCCTTGTAGGGCCGTGTGTGGGGGGTACATCTGTTTTGTCATGTTTCGACACACGTTAACAGTTTCGAAAGAAGTTGACTTATCTAACACATTTTGCAAAGCTAATCCAGACGATAACAAGTAATAAATGACCTTGACTTAGCCGCATTATTCCCATCCCTTTAAGGGAAAGTGAAAATGGGAAGTCGGCCAAGGCATTCATGAAAAGGGTCAGGGCTACCTTGGGTGTGTCAACTGTTGTCGTTTCCCCTAGAGACAATTGTTTTCGCCAAGCCCTAATTAGACCTTGATTTATGGCTAGTAATACTCGTATAAAAGCAAGTACTAGAAATCTATATAAATAGTATGTCAAGTTATTATACCTTCTCCCTTTTCGACAAGACTCCTTTGCAGAGACTCGAACTAAATTTCGAGGACGAAATTTTTGTAACAGGGGAGAATGTAACAACCGATAATTTTCGGATTATTGATACGTTATAACAAACATTAAAAACAATTGTAAATATTGTTTAAGACACCATATTACATACTTTGATCTCAAATAACAATTTACGACATTCGGTTTGAGAACGGGCCTCAAAAATACGATCGGGTTACTTAAAAACACCTAGACACACGATATTGGGCTTCAGACCCAACCCACACCAAACCCTACATATAAATACCCTTTTATAACTAAACACTCTCATTTTTCCATAAAAACACACTCTCTCTCTACCTCCACACTCTCTCTCTCTAAGAATATAATCCGGTAACCGGACCGGCGAGATTTCCGGCTGACCACGGCGGAGTTCCGGCCGGCGACCGTTCGGGGACTTCTCCGGCGACTTTTCCGGCGATGATTTTTCCGGCCAAACATACCTATCCCACTAAACCGAGCGTTCCCGACACAATGGTGGTGTCCGTTTTCTGAGATTCAAAGCCGTTTGGGCTCGGGAGCAACTCCGGTGAATTTCCGGCGAACCAGTTTTGAAAAGTTCTTTCCGTGCATGTGTAGATCGGGCCAGTAGGGACGTTTCTGCAAACTTTCACTTGTTTTTATTTTCCGGCGACATTCCGGTGAGTTCTTCGACCCCTTTTCTGTAATATTTTTGTTTCCGGTTTCGTTTAACAGTGAGTACGGGTCACGTCAGGAATTGTAGGTGGTCCGGCGAAGATGAAGGTAGCGATGATGGGTATTAGTGACGGAATGAAAGCCGCAGCCGGCGGCGCTAGGGTCGGCCGGCGGCGAAGGCGGTAGTGGAGGTGGTTATTGTGTGGCTCGAGTTCAGTTTCGGTTCACTCGGTTCAACGCATATTTGGTTCGGGTTATGTTTCAGTTCAGTTACTGAACTTTAGTTTTGGGTTCGGGTCAACCATGGTCAAAGCTGGTCATCTCAGTCACACCTGGTCAACTGTCAACTACGGTCAAACTCAGTCAACGGGTCAACCCGGTAAAAATTTAACGAAGCGAATCTTATTTATATTTTATTATAAATATTGCTCTAACGCGAAACCGGGCTCTAGAAATCGAACCGACAAATAAAATATTACATAAAAATTCTAACTACTCGGACATGTGCTTTTCGTATATATATAAGTTGCATATAGTAGCTAGAATCCGAACCGACACAATGTGACATAATATATAATTATGTATATGAGTATAAATACGTATATATTAAACTTGTATTCAAAATCTATGTTTAAAACACATGCCGAAATTATATAAATATTGTTGTTGAAATAATTGGTGCGTTTTGAAATAATAATCGACAACTTGTTTTGTCGGGCTTTGTTACAAAAACAGAGGAAACTCTGCCCGTTTTTCGTAAAATTAGTAAAGCACAAACGTGTTTTATTATAAACACAAAACTTATCCGATCCAAGTAATTTTTATAAAAATAAATATAAATATATATTTTTTTGACGACACTTATTAACTTACAAAACGAGTTTACAACATTACTACTACACGAATGGTTTACAAATGGTTTATGCTAAACATACCGATTTATACAAAAACATACGAGTATCTTCGAAACATGCATGCGTTTCATGACTAGTGATGGGATTATGTTAATTATCACGGGACTAGGTTGTCCTATATACAAACAAGGGGACGGGTAGGTCCTGCTTTTAAACTCAAACGGGACTAGGTTGTCCTATATACAAACAGGGGTACAGTAAGTCCTGCTTTTAAACTCAAACGGGCTAGGCTCATTTTTACTTGTGTGAGGCACAAAGACTTTGTGACTTCAATGTTTTCCCTTTTACTTAAACGTTTTATGGTTTTAAACGTTCGGGGATGTATACATGTTGTGAATTGTATAGGTGGGATAAAATGGAACCAACTAGATCATATGCGAATATGTGTCTAAAATCAAAGGGGCCATTAATAAAAAACAGTACCGAGGAACAATTGGATAGATCTATTGGGTGTGGACGAGCCCCACTCTGAATAAAACTTTGTCCTTTCAGAGTGCTTTTGTGTCTAAAACTAGTGTCGATGACACGGATAAGTCGTCAAGGTTTGGTTGCCTCCTAGTTCGGTATACGGATTAGTGTCCTAGCTACACACTAATGATCACACGGATTTCATTTTTGAGCTATACTGAAACGAATTTATTATGTCTTTGTCGTATGTGGACATTGACGGTTAAATGAATGTTATAAAAGCATACACGGTTTTCATATGACATGTTGAGGAGAAAATGATTTTGATACGTTTCTCAAAACTATTTAAACCGGTTATCGAAAGATTTATTTCAAATCTTTTTCAAACAAACTATGAACTCGCTCAACTTTATGTTGATTTTTCCGCATGTTCTTTTTCAGGGAATATTTTACAAACTATGGCACGGTTGGGATAGGAGAACCCATGAGGATTCGAGTACTTAGCGGGCATTCACTTTTTGAAGTCTTAGCATTATTTACTTCCGCTGTGCAATGAAGATACCAGTCGATCACGCCCAACTCTGATGTACTCGATGTGTAATTCGGGGTGTGACACTCACTTGAGAATACGAACACTGTATAAGGTCACTCAGAGGCGTAGTTTCAGCATATTGACACTTTTAGTCCTTCCTCGTTCATTCTTTCATTGTTAGGCAAAAATAGTCCCTCCTAGTCAACGTTTGACATTATTAGGATTAAGGACACATGTCACTACATTATTAGACACAATTTTCCTAGGTGTTAGAAAAAGAAATTATAAATGTCGTCACTTTATTTTGAAGCATATATAATACATATATGTCGTAATATTCAAAAACAAATTTAAGTCATTAAATTATATAGTTGGAATAACAAAAAGGGTAAACATGTCACTTTAAATAAAGAAAACTAATCCGTGAGACAACTTTGATAACACGTACGTTTTAGCTTCGATCACTTGTATATTACTATTCGAAATTCGGTTTTAAGTAAAATTTATATTGTGATATATATAAAAATAAGCACGCTGTAATGACATATTCAAAATTTGACAAAATTGTGTTTTAATAGTTATAAGAGAAAACATAATATACTAAAAAGTAATTGTAACAATATATATAAAAAATATATATCGTGTTATTGTTCATCGTTATATAGATATACTATAAACTAGGTATTTGCCTGCTCGTTACGATAGTACGTTACCTCGGGCATTCGGTGGATATCTGTTCGGTTAGTTATAGTATTGGTACGATATGCATTCAGTATAAATATCAACATGTGTTTTATATCGACTGAAAACAATAAAATTGAACACCAGTGTCATTCGAACAATATCAATCGGATCAAGTTGTCATGGCACTGGTACTGATATTCATTTATCCCCGTAGAGAAAGTTGTATAAATGAAACATTATAAAAACCAGAAACCATAAATTTAAATACAGGCACATATACCAACGTTTTTTGGTACCATAGTGATACGGTGTCTGTTTATCAAAAACAAAAACAATAAAAAAAAATTCAATTAAATTCATATCGTATTGTTGAAATAAATTAACATTGTTGTGGAGTTACACTAATAAAAATAAATGTATGCAAGTTATTTGAAAAAAATAACAATTAACATAATTACGGAGTTAGATTTAATGTACAGAAGTTGTTTAAGAAAAAATCAAGTTAAATGACGAATAAAATATTATTATTATAGAAATTAAAACAACTACTTCAAAATTTTAAATACTATTCATCAAGCTTCCTAATTGATATATATAGTTACGTTGACGTCGCGCATTGCGGCGAAACGAAGCAAATAATGATGTAAAACAAACGTTATTTAAAACTGAAGCATTGTTGTTTAGAAAGCAAAACCGTCAAAAATAAAAAAGCTAATTCGGTTGTCTTCAAACATCAGACCATTTTACGACACCAAATTAATACTTTATTTTGAATACAATTTCATTTTTAACAAACCTTATACCGGAATGAGGGAAAAAATTACACAACTAAGTAGTTAAGTTTTTTTTTTAAATTAACGAACATAAGTTATTAGAGAGATTTCAAATTATGTGATAAATGAAATATGATTTTAAAAATAAAATAGAATTATTAAAAATGATAAAAATATTGTTTTAAAAAAAGTAAAATAATATTAACAATATATTAAACCTTAAAAGTAAATATAATAATAAACTATTATAATATTACATAATAAAATATTAAAAGCTATCTATTATTATAAAAACAAAATCACTATTTATGGTCCTTAGAAAAATTAATAAAGATAAATTATTAAAAAAATATCAAACTAATTGATAAAGAAAATATGGTTTAAGAAAAAGAAATAATAAAACAAATGATAAATGAAAAAGAATATATGATTTGAAAAAAATATAGTAAAAATAAAAATATGCTAAAACTTAAAAGTGAATAATAAGTGAGTAGAATAATAAACTACTATAATATTAAATAGAAAAGAACTAATAAAAACAAATGATAAATGAAAAAGAAAATATGGTTTTTAAAAAGTAAAATAAAACTAAAAATATGTTAAAACTTAAAAGTGAATAGAAAATATGTATATAATATTAGATAATAAAATATTAAAAAGCTATAAATTATTATAAAAATAAAGTTACTATTCATGAACCTTCGTCAACAATATATATGTAACATTTGTCAAAAACGGGTTTCCAAAACCCGCTCCGTTTTGTAATCGAATATCAAGTTATAAATGTCACATTATATATTTATGGTTATTTTGATTTTTAATGATGCATAATTAATAAACAAACTAAACTATAAAAATTATATTTGATAAAAAGTGAAAACAAAATAAATAAAAATAAAAAGTTGCTGCCGGGACTCGAACCCGGGTCAGCCGGTTCACAGTTTCAATGACTTAACACACACACACATCACCACTCCGCCACTTGTTGTTTTCTGTCATCTCTAAGAAACAAATAACCTTTATACTCAAACTCGGTTAAACCGGTTGCGCCAATTGAGAAACGGAAATCGGCAAATCAATCGTCAAATCGTTTGTTTACTCGCACATTCAGGTTATAACCGATGCACCGACGTTTTCTCATCAATTCAGATTGAATGAACGTTAATTGTCATCATCATCGGTTTTTATAACCGAAAATAATCAAGTCCCAATTACTTCAACTCAGGACCCCTCTCGCGACTCAGAAACATCATACCGACATTCCATTTCACTTTCGTCACACTTTCAGTCCGTCAGAGCGCTTAAAACAACTCGCCGGAAATTTCTGCAAGATTCGCCGGAAAACCGTATTCATCCTCAAAACGGTAAATCTTTCAATAACGTTGTAGTTCAACAATTGTTAGGCTATTTCTAACTTAAACCTTTCAATTGAAATCGAATTCAGGCACTGTATTCAGCCAATTTCAGTTCGCCGGAAAAATTCTGAAAATCTCTATATTCATTTGAGAATCGGTAAGGGCATTCAAACCCTCTGTTAACATTTGTTGATCACTTCAATTTCATGATTAGCTAATAAAAACGGTTAATTGTCTTGTTAAGTTGAAGAGCATAAAAACAGGCACCGACACATTGCCGGAATTCTGAAATAAACCGTTCATCGGTATGTTCACCTCTAATTACCGTCTCTGCCATTTCATTTTAGCCTTAAGAATGTTTGTTAATCGTAAAAACAAGGAACGGATTAGTGAATCAGTTGACTGTAATCTGAATGTAGAAGACGAAGTTAGTTAAGTTATAAGTTTAATTAAAATCAGTAATATGAACGGGTTAGACACACAGTCCAGCGGTGGACTGTGTGCAAAATTTATACGCATGTCCCGAGTTCGATCCCTGATACACGCACTCCTTATGTAATAAAATGCCTTTTTGTTTAAAACTAAACCGGGTTAATTCCGTTAGTTGTTAAGTATAATAAAAACCGAGATATTAACCAGGTTAGACACACAGTCCAACGGTGGACTGTGTGCAACACTGAATCGCACGTCACGAGTTCGAAACCCGATACTGGCACCGGTTCGTTGAATTAAAATGTTTTTGAAATTAAAATAATTTTGGTTAAACCGAATTAGTATATAAATATAATTAAAAACAAGATTATTTCGGGTTAGACACGTAGCTCAGTTGGTAGATGTCACACCCCGACCCGCAGCGGATAAGGTGATCGGGGCATGATTGGGTTATCATCAAAGCTCATGACATTTATTAAACGTTTCATATTCATTAATACAAATTAAATGAAAGTTTACAATGATTGCTACAACATGATCTAACTAACAATCTAACTTCTTTGTTCTCTTCTAAGGCATATCCTATGTTTTCCTTGCTTCAACCTGTTCACCTGTATCATGTGTAAAAAGGTTTTTGGATCAACATAATGTTGGCGAGTGAATCCTATGGAAAACATTTGAACAATTTATTTAAATTGATTATGAAACATGTGCACAACCAAACATGAATAAAATTAGATGTAACTTGATCAATAATCATAATATGTTAAATGAAACACTCATGAATAATAATGGAACAATTAAAGGCACGCGATGCTCAACTCGTCTCTCACGAGGAACTGAGGGGCCTGATGAATGAATTGCATAAACATGATAATATGAATAACACAACTACAAACTATATAAACTCAATGAAAACACACATGAACAATATTGAATTTGAATTGAAGCACGCGATGTTTACTCGTTTCCCACGAGGAACTGATGGGCTTAATGTATGAGTTTCATGTAATTTGACAAACGGAATATAAATAAATCACAACAATAAATCAATCTAAGATTAAGTCATGATGTGGTATGGCACAAGTTTAAATAAATAAATTAATTAATTCATAACACATGACACACCCCAAAACGTGTAATTTAAAAAGGGGAATTGTAAGATTCACTCACAGTGGGTGCGTTCGGTTGATGATGATGAATGCACGCGAAGTGGTTTTAACCACGAGTGAGATTTAACCTAGATAAATCGCATTATGGTTTGGTGAGTAAACGGATTTTATTAAACTATTTTAGTAGTATTGTTGGGTGTATTTTTGTGAGTTTGAAGCTATTTTCTAATCTTAAAAATGTTATTTTTAAGTATTTATAATTGATTTTTAATTAAAATAATTAAATAAAAATAATAAAAATATTTATTTTTTTTCTGCTACAGTTGACCTTGACCAGTTGACTTTGACTGGTCGTTGACCGGTTTGCGGAATATTGTTGTGCGCTCGGTGAGGCTCGAACCCGAGACCTCCCGTACGTGTGCACGCAGCTCTACCAACTGAGCTACGTGTCTAACCCGTTATATATCCGATTTTAATTTCATATATACATTAATTAGAATTAATAGAAAATCATTTATTTTAAAAACAGTTTAAGGCGAAACGGTCATGCACACCACAGGTCTCGAACTCGGGACCTGTGGTTTAATCTAACACACAGTCCACCGCTGGACTGTGTGTTCAACATGTTATATAACTTGATTTTTATTATACTTAAAGACAATTTAAATATTTCCTTTTCTGCCTTATTTTAAAAAAAAGAGTTAATTGTCCGAGTCGGTGCTGAGGACCGGACTCGAACTCGTGACCTGTGATATAAACAAACACACAGTCCACCGCTGGACTGTGTGTCTAACTTGGTTAATATTCCGGTTATTAATATACTTAACATATAACGGTATCGACTCCGGTTCAGTTAAACAAAAACTTGATTTTTATTAAGGCAACGTGTGTGAACCAGGATTCGAACTTGAGACGTTAGCGTTTTATGTGCACACAGTCCACCGCTGGACTGTGTGTCTAACCCGATTAATTTCTTGATTTATATTATACTTATATGTTAACGAAAGTGCGTCGTCTTCTTCGTCAATGTTGAACCAGAAATCGGGTCTGACTGGTTCGAGCTTTTGTTCCAGTTTCATTAGTGTTTTAGGTTATTTACTGGTAAGATAGAAGTAAAAAGAAAGGAAAATAAGCGTGAGGTATACCGACTCGTTTTCCTCTGTTTTCCGGCAGAACTCCGGCGACAGAAAACTACTCCGGCGTCAGGTGTCTTGCAGCAGCAAGTCTCCGAAAAGTTTGGAAAAGGTAAGGGTATCTCCGGTATAAGCTTCAGAGGTTCAGAAAAGCTCGGCAATGGGGAAACCGGTTTTCCGGCGACGAACAGGTTTATTCCGGCGAGTGAAATTTCGCCGTGAAAAGATGTGATTTTTAGCGAAAAGGTTTGCAGACGATTGTGGTTGAATTTATAGGGAAAATCGAAATGTATTTGGTCTGATTTTGGACTGTGTTCGTTATTTAAATTTTCCGGCGGTTTTGAAAAGTGTCGCGGACTTCAAACATCAGTTATAACCGATATGTGATTAAAGGTTTACGTTATAACGTAAATTGGTGTTAAGACTCGCGAATAATCCGGGATTCCGACGACTGAATCGTTGGGCGCCGATTTTTGAATTTGTAAAGTCACTTTATGAATTAAATTATTTCATTATTTATCAAACAAATCAGTTGGCGCAGTGGTTTGTGTGTGAGATGTTAAGTCACTAGGTGACTCGGTACAGACCCGGGTTCGAAACCCGGCTGTAACAATTCATTTTTATTTTTCGATTTTCAACAGTTTTTCAAAAACTAAATATATACCCCCGTATAATAATTGATTACGGATCGTTTAAAAATATTTTGGGCATTTAATTCGCAACGAAAATTTTGACTGACTGTTCGGTTGCTAAACGGAGCGGGTTTGGTAAATCCGTTTTTGACGGATGTTACAGTAGAGCTGCGTGCACGCGTACGGGAGGTCTCGGGTTCGAGCCTCACCCGGCGCAAACAATTCCACTGACCGAACCGGTCAACAAGTCAACGGTCAACGCAAAATAAACAATTTTTTTATATTTTTATTTATTTAATTTAATTTAAAAATCAATTAAAAATACTTAAAAATAACATTTTTAAAGATAGAAAATAGCCTTAAACTCACAAAAATATATCTAAAAATTTCATTAAAATCCTTAATAAAATCCACTCATTTAATATATTTTTCCGTTATTATTTAGGTTAGTATTTCTCGTTGTTCCGCTCATCAAATTCGTGCGCATCTCACCATCTCCAATTAAACGCACCCAATGTGAGTGAATCTTTACAAATTCCCCGTTTAATCACGTTTTGGGGTGTATCATGTGTCTTGATATATATATTATATTTAAACCATTGTGCATACATCATATCATGAACATGTGTATTCAGTATGTTTCAATTCTTGTGTGGTTATTGTTGGATGCAATTTATTATTTTCAGTACATGCAATTTCATAGGCCGCCACTCCCCATTACATTATGAGCGTTGAGCATGTTCCCCATTTCATTATGAGCGTGAACCTGGCGTGCCCACATACGATCGGCTCCGTTTGATTGAGCCTTGATCGCACAGACATTTTCATTTTCAGTACATGCAATTTCATAGGCCGCCGCTCCCCATTACATTATGAGCGTTGAGCATGTTCCCCATTTCATTATGAGCGTGAACCTAGCGTGCCCACATACGATCGGCTCCGTTTGATTGAGCCTTGATCGCACAGACATTTTCATTTTCAGTACATGCAATACGATCGGCTCCGTTTGATTGAGCCTTGATCGCACATACATTTTCATTTTCAGTACATGCAATACGATCGGCTCCGTTTGATTGAGCCTTGATCGCACAGTTCAATTATGTTATTTATCGTATGTTGTTGGTATGTTTATGTATGCTATCATATGTTATTGATTGTTATAGTTGTGATTGCTATTTGCCACTGTCTGATTATTTACATTTGCTCATTTATGATTATGCAAAATTTTTCATTGATAAACTAACAAGTAAATCAATAATAAATGTTTATCTAACAAGGTTCACTCGCCAACTTATGTTGACCCAAAAACCCCAATTTTTACACATGATACAGGTGAACCAGCAGCAGCTAGGAACACATAGGATTGGACTAGAAGAATAAAATGATTTAGAGTTTGGGATTGTTATGTTTGGTTTATTTTCTTTGTATTGTATGGACATGTTTGGATTATTTGGAATGTAACTTTGACTTTAATAAATATGAAACATATTAGTAAATGTCATGAGCTTTGGTGATAACCCAATTATGCCCCGACTCTTATTCCGCTGCGGGTCGGGGTGTGACAATATATTCGTTCTATACTAATATCGTCAACATCATTAGATTCGCTCTTCGGGGCTTGAGTCTCATTTAGTCTTATATTCGCTCTTCACTTGGTTGTTTGTTTTGTATATATATTTACATTGTTTGTATTGTTGATATAATATGATTTCTATACTAACCTTGGAAAAACATGTTAAAACCTTTTCTCGAAAGTAATATATAAATCATTTTTTATAAAAGAAAATAGAAATTATTCACCAACTTATTGTTGACTCAAAATTTATTTACGCATGATATAGTCACTCAAGTATGGGTGATTGAAAGTTAAAGGCACATAGGATGAGCTTTAGTTAATTTAATGGATTTTGTTTACGACACATAACCATGGGATATTATAGGAATGAGCATATGGTACTTGGTACCGGTACCGAATTTTCCGTACCGATTTTTCGGTACCGGATAGGTACCCACTTTTTGCATTTTCGGTACCGGTACTTTTGGTATCGGTATTTTACTGAATTTTAGCCTTGAATACCGGTACCATACCGAACATTTTCGGTACCGGTACTTATAATTTGGCGAAATTCGGTACCGGTACCGGTATGGAGCTCATCCTAAGGATATTGTATGGATTTATTTTGCATGTTTTATGTTATATGTGATAATTTAATTTGGATACTTTAGGTATTTAAACTTATAATCGTTGTCATAAGGTATGGAAAATCAATCATGCCCCGTACTAATGTGCTGCTAGTCGAGGTATGATAACAGTTTTGACTATATAAATGAGGGGTATTTCAGATATTTTACAATCACATCCACCTAAACTGAATCACCACTACAAACGCCACCACAACCACCATGTCCACCTAAACTAAACCACCACCATGACATCCACCTAAACTAAACCACCACCATGACATCCACCTAAACTAAACCACCACTACCATAGTCCCTAACCATTACCATCCTCTTCAGTCAAACACCACCGCCACCATCACCTATAATTACCACCAGGTCCACCACCGTCTTCAACTACCAACACACCATCATTTGATTCAACGCAAAATGCCAAATTGCTCTTGACCCCTCAAATCTATAAATCCCACCACCTTCTTCAAAATCATCATTGAACAACCGAACGACCACCGCACCACTGATCGTCTTCAAATCAAAAGTTCGGTTCTTCTTCAAACCACCCTACCACCATCCCCTCCATCGTCAACAAACCACTACCGCACCACCGCTTGATCTAAAATAAACCAAACTAAATACAAAATCGGTCTTCACCCCTAAATATGTAAATCCCACCATCGTCTTCAAACCATTGCACCACCATCTCGACCACCTTCTTTCTATGAACACCGCCGACAACGTGAAACAACGAATTCGGTTTAGATCCCAGCACCGGGTCATTGGCCTGATTTTTGTTTTTCAAATATAATCTGTATAGTGGTGGGGATGGTTTGCAATCTGATGATGGTGGTCGTATAGTGGTGGTGATGATGATGTACAAAGAAAGAGAGAAGGTTTATGTGTGTGAGAGAGAGGGGGCAGTTACAAATAGTTTTTTTTATTAAAATATAAAAAAGAAATGCCAGAAAGAAAATTTAAAAATAAATCTGATGGGTAAAATATCAAAAACTGCCCCTCAGGTAACTTTACATTTAAATGAAAATGGAAATAAAATACAAACATCAGGTGTCTAGTTGGAAAAAAAACTTTTTTAGATGGGTGTGGCAAATCTGCCCAAATCTCAAGACAATTTTGACATTTTCTCGATATATAGATAATAAAAAAGTTATTTAAAAAAACATATGCATTGCGCATGTGAATAAACATGTGTATTATACTAATTGAATAAACTAATGTTTACCCGCCGCACGTTGCGGCGGTATGACATATTGTAAATTAAACTCAATTAAAAGTATTAGATAAAAAGGACTCGTGATGAAATGTAGATAAAAACACTTGTGATGGTATATTTGCAGATCACCAAAAGTTACATAGTAAATTAAACTCGAGTAAAACCGTAACACATCCAAATTTGTTACATTTAATAAACAAATTTAATAAAAAGGATCAGATAAAACTACAGTTATTGTAAAACTAAAAAAAAGTATAGAAATATATAACACACAAATTGTTGAATATTATATAAAAACATAATAAGTATTTGAGTGTAGAATTCATGATCATTAGTTAATTTCCTATTTGGTTTACAAAAATAAAATAAAAAAATAGGTTTTATGCGGCTAAAGTGTTAAAAGAAAACTTTTGGTGATCAAAACATTAATAATATAAAACTAACAAAATTTGAGAAGGGAAAATGTGTAAAAACCAAAACCTTTGTGGTTAAAACTTAAAATAAAAAAGGAGAAGATTTTGTCTTGTATTCTACCTACAAATGCCACTCAAATATTACAAAGAAAAGTTAATATTTAGTGTGAATGGCATTTTTGTAATTAAAAACAAAAGAAAGACTATTGTGACTACTGTAGCTAATGATGTAAATTAATATATAGTATAATTATGATGTAATTTGTTAACATATATAATCATTAGGATATATATTTTGTCAAATGAATATTGACGTGATAATTACAAATTTTGTTAAGTTAATTTTTAGAATATTATATTTTCAACTGGGTATTAACTTATATTTTTTAAATTCATTTATTTTTTATTATTACATGTATTGTACATTTTACCATCCAACCAAATTAAATATTTGGAAACTTTTAGAAACCACTCGTAAAAACAATTATTATTAGTATTCTACATTTTTTAATATTTTAACCAATATAATTTTGAACTTGGTGAAACTTTTTAAGTAAAATATAAGTTTATTTAAAAAAATAATAATTAACTTCACATTAAATTTATGGAAAAGTTACACGTTTTGTCCTTTATCTTAACACCATTTTGCAGGTGGTGTCCTTTTCAACGAATGTTGACTGGTTTTGCCCTTTACAAGGAATTTTGTTGCACGTTAAGTCCTTTGGCACTAACTTAGTTAGATTTTCTTGTTAAATCTGGTCACGTACAAGTCACGTGAGGGTAGTTTAGTCTTTATACATATAAATGACAATTTTTGTAACTACTCATACATATGTATAAATGTATACATATATTTATGTATGTATAAAGGCCCCACCCCCACCCCTCATCCTCTTCTTCATTTGTCTAATTTTTCTCTCTAACATTCTCTCTCTAAAAACTCTCTCCGACAGTTTCATGTTTTCTCAGCCGTTTGTTTTTCTTCATCTCCTGGCCATGAATCCATCAATTTATGAGAATTATTCTCATAATCCCCCTCATAACAAACCACCTGATCCTCCCCACCCCCTCAATGCTTCTGATTTTCCCCATCTTAACATGCAGAACCGTGATTCTGGGCATAAGTCCCCAGCTGCCGTTCATCATCCCGGCCATTTGATTGAATCTGACGGGTGTCTGCCACCTAGAAAGCAACCGTATAGGGTTGTTGATCCTGAAATCATCTCAAACCAACAACAAATCAGCAGCAACAAAAGAGTTATCAACTTGAATCTGGCCGATTTTGTTGAAGAAATGAACAACGACCTGGGTATGGTTCAGTCTGCTCATAAACAGGCCAGCTCACAGATGACATTAAACAGTCGTCGTCCCCAAATTACCAACACCCAGATGACAATAAACAGTCGCCGTCCCCAAATTTGTTTGAAAAATTGGTTGGGGTGGGCGGCGACGGAGTGGTTGTGACGGTGGTGGGAGGGTGTGTAACAACTCTAAATTTTCGTTGTTATTCTGTTTCAGTTTATTTCGGTTGTTTTCATCATTTGTATTGCGATATTCGCTAAGAAAGTTATGTTAATTAAGTATGTTATTTACAATTGTATCGCATCTAATCGCTTATTAAACGCATCGCTAATTGAACGCAATCACAAGTAACTATGTTGCTTTAATAGCCAAATGTGTTTAATAAACACTTGTGTCATCGCATCGCTTATCTCATCGCATCGCGAAACGTAGTTAATTATGTGGAATTATGTTTATGTGTGATATATTTGTTTATGTTATGGTTACAATCGCTATCGCAGCGCTCTCACACGTACGAATCGCTAAATCGCACTAGTACATCAATTATAACGCTTATATAACTATCTAATACAAACCGAATTGGCAAAACGAACTCCTAACACGAAATCAACGAACAAAACTTGGCCACTAGGTCAAGTTCGGCCGAACTTGTACACCACAAGTTCGCCCGAACTTGTCTAGGCCACCTAAACTCTCAAATGGACACAAGTCCACCCGGACTTGTCTCAAAACCAAGAAAAACTAACAAGTTCGCTCGAACTTGATCTACTTCGGCTCATTTCTCACTCCACCTATAAATACTCAGCTCCTCTTCTCATTTGAACACGCTGCAAGTTTGCCCGGAGCTCCCCAAAACCGAAACCCTTTTGTTTTTCTAAGTAAGATTCAACCCGTTTTCAACTACAACAACGTTCTACAACGTTTTACAACAATTTGCACAAGGCTTTGCCTTCGTTTTCGTCAAATCTCTTCTGTTTACGAAAATCTTCATCTTTTTATGCAAAACTTCTGTTTTTCACTCAGATCTATGCTTAGATCTGAGCAAAAACCTTTAAATCATCGATTTTTACACAATATTCGGACTAATGACGTATGTTTCGTTCAATTTTGAGTGGAACGAGGCGTTGTCAAGCAAGATCTCAGATCCGGAAGCACAAGGACGAAATCGTCATTTTACACAAGCTGGACTAACCCGTACGAACCTTCAAGTTCGCCCGGATTAGCCCGAGTTTCTGTAAAATGGCTAAACTCTCTCCAAAAGACCTCTCCAGCCTAAGTTTTACTCAGTGGCTTAAGGTTGGACGGATGGACACTCGATTTCCTCAGCAAACGACGCGAAAACGCACGATTTGGATGCCAAAACAGTCAAGTTCGCTCGAAAGACATCAAGTTCGCTCGAACTTGTCACCACCCGAACTTGATCAACAATAACATTTTTCCAGAATTCCAACCAAGTTCGCTCGAACTTGCATGGTTTCCTAGGAAACCAGACAAGTCGCCCGAACTTGTACTCTCCCAAGAGTAACAGTACAAGTTCGCCTGAACTTGTACCAGGGTACAAGTTCGCCCGAACTTGTCCATTGTTCTCTCACTCGTTCACCGTTTTAGCATTTCGAAAGACTGATGCACTTCTGTTCGCTTATAGGCTGATCTGGCGCTCTCCTCAACTCATCTCAGATCCCGAATCTCCCTTAAAACGCACCCCAACTGTGAGTATACTTGAACCCCTTTTACGCTTAAACGCACTTTTGGGTGTCACATATGTTCCTATATCGAATCACATCACACGAATCTCAAATGCTTATTCGCAACCCTCTGTTACATGATTATACGTGAAATCTGCTGAATTGTATGTATTGCTTGATTGCTTGTACGCCACCCTTAGCATGATAGTATACTAGAGGTTGACCCGCCACCCGGAGGCCCGGGGTTGTTAAGGCTCGCATTTTACACTTCTCATTTATTTTCTCTTTTAGGATGTGGACACTTGTTCGCATGCCTCGATCAATCACGGTTTGTTGGTTTACTTGAATATAAGTAGTTACATAATTCACATCTCTTACGTATGTCATGCGGTGTATGTTAAACGCTTTTATATCTATTATGTATGCAAACCTGTATGCTCACCTTTACTTAATTGTATTGACGTTTTATTTTACATATGTGGCAGGTTGAGGATTTGTCTACTTGCAATTGGATTAGGATTGGTCTTCTAGAAACGCATTGTAATAGAAATCTAGGGGATATCGAACTTGTTTTGTTTTATGGGATTGCTTGTATTTTGTAACCTGTTTAAGGATTATATGTTGAAAGTATGGGATTTTGACATTTAAATATTGTCGCTTAAATAGTGTTGTGGAATTTCTCATGAGACAATCTGGTTCGCCTAGTGCCACTACCCCGATGTTTCCGCCATCGGTTGGGGTGTGACAGGGTGGAGGACGGTGGTAGATGGTGTGGGTGGGGGACGGTGGGTGTTGTTGGTGGTGATGGTAGGTGTGTTGATGACATGTGGGCTATTTTGTGGTGGCGGTGGCGGTGGCGGGTTGATGGTGGTGGCAATGGGTTAATGGTGGTGATGGTCGGTTGATGGAGATAAGATTTGTGTGTGTGATAGAGAGTGGTAGAGAAAGAGAGACCGGTATATATATATATAATATATATATATATATATATATATATAATATATAATATAATATAGAGTTGCAACATAATAATAATAATAAATCTTAAAATTGTTTTGTTTTTTTTTAAATAATATTAAATAAATAGGTAAAAAGACTAAAATACCCTTGGGTAACCAGATTTAACAAGAAAATCTAACTAGGTTAGAGCCAAAGGACGTAACGTGCAACAAAATCCTTGTAAAGGGCAAAACCAGTCAACATTCGTTGAAAAGGATACCGCCTGCAAAATGATGTTAAGATAAAGGACAAAACGTGTAATTTTTCCTAAATTTATTGGTTAACGATATAATAACTATTTTTAATTAAAATAACAATTATAGGGAAGAGAGAGAGGGGCAGGAAACCAATTAGTAAATGGCTCTTGTGGATGATATGCTTTCTCCATAGTTTAATTTAGAGTAAATTACACGGTTTGTCCTTTAACTTTACACTATATTGCATAGTTTGTCCTTTATCTTTAGAAATTACATCCTTTATTTGAATTTTTTGCATACCGCAATTCCTTTATACTAACCTTAATCCATTTTCTTGGTTAAGACCAATCATGTGCCCCTTACATGAGGGGCAAAACTGTCGTTTTATCATTTTCTATATGATATTTTATAATTCTACACATGTAAACTATTTTTTACATATATGTAATTACTTATAACATGTATATATAATTTGGTTATTAAACATATGTAAATTACTTTTAACATGTATCTAATCATAAAAATACATATAGTAAATGAAAAAAAATATCATATATATATATATATATATATAATGATTGTTTATTAGGAGTTTGCAATTATTTATTAGTTTAAAAGAGAAAACTAAAAAACTACCCAAAATAGTTTAAAAACATACAATTACTACGAAAAAACCTAACCCTCCCTCCTCCTCCCAAAAAAAAAACCTAAATTGCATGTACAACATATATATATAATGCACATGTGCAGTGCTATTATTTATTTTAAAAAAAGTTTTTTTATACATTAAAAATAGCGATTTTTAATAAAAAATGTAAAAAATAAAGTTTGGTGTATTATTTAGTTTTCTCATTTATATCTGGTTTTTATATACTCTCCATATATATATATATATATATATATATATATTCTTAAGCACAATACACGTAAATTAAATAAAAATGATAAAATAACACTTTTGTCCATGAAAATGGATGGAGGTTAGTATAAAGGACATGCGGTGTGCAAAAATTTTAAATCAAGGACACTCGGTGTAATTTCTAAAGATAAAGGACACACGATGCAAGTTAGTGTAAAGTTAAAGGACAAACCGTGATATATATATATATATAATATATATATATATATATATATATAAATATATATATATATATATATATATATGTGTGTGTGTGTGTGTGTGTGTTTCTTCTATCTTTACAATACTAAGTTTATAATTAAAAGAAAAGATAATCATAAACAAAAAGAACGATTGGTTGATAGTAGTTTTCTCGCTTAATGGTTTTGTTATGATACTAGCCTATATATAACACACAGAGGGGTTTCTTTTCAGAAGACTGTTTTATGCAAATAGACGGCTAACAAAATTAATAATTTAATGTTTAATCAATAAAATTAAAAAGAAGTAAGAACATTATTGAAATAGAATGTTTATTTATTTATATGGAAATTCAAGAAAAATAAGAAAAAAATATTCAATTATACAACTGAAATATGTGCAAGTTTTGTATAGTTTATGTGTAGCTAATATACATACACATATGTAGGCAAAAATTTGAAGTTAAAAAACGTATGAACAAATTAAATTTACACATTTGTATGCAAAGGTCATTTTTATAAATATGAACAACTAATACAAAAAACCAACGCTTTAGGCTTGTTCTCTTTATTTCACACACTAAGACCCTCTTCTCAAATAAGCTTCTTTTATATGGGTGTGGTGGATCAAAAGTTCTATGTGTTAATAGTTACTACACAAAAAAGTGCTTATTTATTTATTTATTTATTTTGTGGCTGGAGTATCATTGGAAGAGGTGTATGTATATCCTGAAACAAAGGTAGTTTTAATTGTTAATACTGGGTGTATTGGTTTGTTTATCTAGTATACACAAAATATAAGATGAATTACATTTTTCGTCTTCTGTCTTCTATATATGTGATGACTTGCAAAGCGTATACTTTAACTCGAATCAATACAAGAAAAATTATATAAATCCATATGTCGTCGTCAGGGCTGGATTTGGGCTTGTGTGGGAGATGCCACCGCACAAGGCCCAAAATATCTAGGGGCCTATAATTGTTTAAAAAAATATATATATATAGTTTATATATATACAATTAGTGTAGATGAGTATTCACAAGTTCACCCTCCGGATTAGAAATGGGCATAATCGGGTTTTATTATTATCCGGAACCGGTTCTGCTTGGATGTCATTGGAACCGGGTATGGTGTGGAACCGGGTCCAGTTCCTACCCGGGTTCACACCCAAGAATATGGAACCGTGTAGAACCGGGTACGGGTATTATGGAACCGGGTATGGTGTGGAACCGGTTCCTGACAGTAAATCTGACTTTTTTACTGTTCAGAACCGGTTCCTGACAGTCGAAAATCTGACTTTTACTGTTTAGAACCGGTTCCTGACAGTAACCCCTGACTTTTACTGTTCAGAACCGGTTCCTGACAGTCGAAAAATCTGACTTTTACTGTTCAGAACCGGTTCCTGATAAAAAAATGTTACCGTTAGAACCGATTCCTGATAAAAATGTTACCGTAGAACCGGTTCCTGATAAAAAATGTTACCGTTGGGAACCGGTTCCTGGCAGTCGAAATCGGTTTTTTTTATATAAACCCCTCCATACTTACCATTTCAAAACTTAACACTCACCATCATCAACTTACAAACTCACCATCATCAACTTACAAACTCAATCATCTTCTCAAAAATCTTGCAAAATACCTATGGCATGCAACGAACAAGTTGTTACTGTCTTAGAGACGAAAAGAAACCCAGCTATATGGAAGAATTTTGATCTTTGTTTAATGTCCGACAGCCACGAGATGGCTAGATGCAAAGCTTGCGGAAAATTTATGAAGGCCGCAGCCAACTCAACCCTTAAGAAAGACACTGAGCGGCATTGTCCAGTGACGAAGGCAAAGAAAAATGAGACGGGAGAAGGTTCCGGTACCGGTTCTTCAAATGTTTGATGTAACCCGTTTGGTTTGGTGTTTTAATAAAGTTTGTGTAATGTTTCTTTCTATTGTGTTTGTTATTTTTGTGTTTCTTTCTATCGTTAGTCTCCACTTTTTCGGCTATAACCGGTTCCCAAGGTAACATTTTAAAGGTATAACCGGTTCCTTCTAGAACTGCATTTCCGGGTACTGATGGAACCGGGTACTAGTGAAACCGGGTACGGGTAGGAACCGGTTACTACCCGATTCAAATGGTAAAATTGTGGAACCGGGTTGGAACCAACGGGTATTTTGAACCCGGAACCGGTTCTACTTAATGTTGGGTAGGAACTGGAACCGGTTCTAGTTCGGTTCTACCGGTTCGGTTTCGAAACCGGTTTTTATGCCCATCTCTACTCTGGATTGATGGATGCGGCACTGTTTAGTGTCTGCTATTCCGAGTTCAAATTCCACTTTGATCATTTTATTTTCTTATTTCTTTATGTTATGCTTTTCTTTGTGCCTCAAAAGAGCTGATGATAAACAAGTGAAAGGCCCATATAGTCACATTTAACTTTTGGCCTTGTTTTTTAGTTTTAATTTTAATTTTTCACATTTAAATTTAGGCCTCAATAAATTTGTAAGTTCTTTTAATTTTTTTCTTCTCATTTAACCATTTACATAATAAACTTTACATGTTTTCTTGTTTAAATTCGTAGGTTTTTTATTTCTCATTTAACCATCTACAATATAAACTTAGAAGAACTCAATATCTAGTTCGGTTTATTTTATTTTTATGAAAAGGTTCGTGTTGCCAAATTAGTTTCGACATGTTTATACATATTACAATTGTTACTCCTCAAAGGATTAAGTGTTAGTTATTTTTGCTTGTCCAGAGGGTGTTGAAAATAATGTTAGATGTATTAATTTATTTGTAACATAAAATTAGGATTTATTGTTTTTAATTGATGCTAGCACAAGGCTCAAAAGTTTTTTTTATATATGATTGATGAGTTTTATATATACGAAGGGGGCCCAATTTTTTTGTCTCGCACAAGGCCCAAAAGTTTTTTACCATTCTCGAAGACGGCCCTGATCGTCGTAGTTTTTGTCCTAAGCACTAACTATTGTTAACTTTTTATGTTAGTTTGTTAAAACGACCGTTTTGACTTTACAACGAAATGACAAAATGTATTATTTATTTTTACAATACTTTTGATTTCTTTTTTTTTTTTATCACTTTTATATATTTTTTAAATCTTTAAGGCTTATTATTTTAATACCTGATTGTTGAGTGTTATGTGTCTTATGTTCAAGGCTTAATGTAAAGCTACTATCGAGCTAGAGGTCTCACTGGAAGCAGCCGCTCTATTCCTACAGGGTAGAGGTAAGGTTGTCTATATCTTACCTTCCTCAGACTTTACCTTAGCTTTGCTATTGGTGAGATTTATAGAGTATGATTATGATAATTATTATTATTCAAACAAGTTATTAATCATTTTTTGAATGATGAATTTCTTGCTTTTTGTGAGACTTGAACTAATATCTCACACCTAAGTGTTTTAAAAGGCTTTTGATTTGATACTGGACCACCAAACCCCGTGGGGTAGTTGTTAATTATTTTAGGGGTGCTAAAGAAAAATAAACTGAAAGTTGGAAGTTGTGTGAAACAAATTGAAAGTTAGAAGTGCTATCAATTGATGAAAGTTAAGGTTATTAAATTCAATATATCCCTATTCTAAATATCACATTAATATTACTTTTCTCACATTAATATTACTTTTCTTAAATTAATAGATAACACAGACAGTTTATAATTACACAATGTTTTTATTTGTTTAAGAAAGGCATAAATAAGTTTTACTACTTATATCAAATAAATAACTGTTGATACTCTTAGACCATGTTCAAAAATTGTTTAATTTGGGCTTTTGGGCACAGCTGGGCCTTAGAACAGATTTTTTTGTTTTTTTTGACTGATTTGTTGGGCTGCTTTTTGATATCATCCGAGATCCGACTACCAGATTTGTTAAATGTAAATTTTAATTATTATGATGTTTCATACTTATTTGTGACTGACTGCGTTTTCTTTATTTGTGGAAACAGTTTGCAACATATTTATCATCACAATTTTAATTTACGAGTTAATGAAACTAATATTTTCTACCTTCATAAATTTTATACATTGGTTATCGAGGTCTGGTCCTTAAAGTCGTGTGAACCGTATCTAGCCTTTCCCAGGTTTGTGACGGAGCTGCAACATAGAAGTCGTACGGTAGATGCCTCCCCCCTGTTGGAAATCAGACCCTTGATCCAACACAATAACACCGAATGAACGAACTCGTTTGACTCTTTTTATTATTAAACAATGAGCGCACACCAAATTACAATAGACATAACCATCTATTTATACTAAAGTAAACCCGAACCTATAATGACTCAAACACCAACTAAATAATTATTACACCCTAACTAGATAAATATATCTAATAAACTAATAATTATCTTCAACCCAATTCAACTCCGATTAGGATTAATCCAACAATTCAGAATTATCCCTTCACCCCCCCCCAATACCATAGCTTTAGGAACCCTCCATTCAAAGGGCAAGGGTTACCCGGCCCCCCATGTTTTTATGCTTAGTAGTATATATGTTTCCTAAAATTTTATATGTATTGAGTCCAGTTCTCTGATTTACAAAAAAAAAAAAAAACTAAGTTCAAGATCCATCAATATAACATGGATCAATGTATGTGTCTGTTTTGCATAAAGAAAGTATATAGAGGATATAGTTAAAGGGGAAGAGAAAGTAGTGAAGTGATGGTAGGAAGGAGAGACCTTGGCCTAGGAAATGAGGGTTGGGCCTTCTTGAAGGACATAGGTTGGGTTAGAAGTAGAGATGGGCATAATAACCAGTTCTAAACCCGACCCGGTGGAACCTACCCGGGACTGGTTCCGGTTCCAACCTGACAAAAAGCGTACCCGGTTCCGGGTCTGAAATACCCGACAGGTACTACCCGGTTCCATTTTTTATATAAAAAACACACCCGTAACCGGTTCCTACCCGTACTCGGTTACTACCCGGACCCGGTTCCTGTTTTATACCCGTACCCGGTTCCTGTGTTATACCGTACCCGGTCCAAAAATATGACCGTTGGAATCGATTCCAACGGTACAAACACAACATTTAATGCCCATGTTACCGTTAGAACCGCTTCTTCTTGACCGTTGGAACCCGTTCTGTATATAAATAGCCACCATTTTTCAAGATTATCACACCAAAACCATCATCTTCTTCTTGTTTCTTATTATTCTACAATCATTATTCTTATTATTCTACAATGGCAATCAAAAATTCCAAAACTACAAAGTCCGCATCCGTCAACAATGGTAATCAATCCGTTCCTTATGTTGTTGGAACATTATCACAAAATCGTAAAATGGAGGTGTGGTGCAATTGGGACTTGGTCGAGTTGAGTGACGGGTCACAAAAGGCACGATGTAAACATTGTGGTTCCTTGTTAGGCAAGGACTCTAATTCGACGTTGGTTAAGCATGTCAATAAATTTTGTGATGCGTTAAAAGAGTCGTCAGCGGGTCAAAAGCATCTCTCAAAGGATGGTACGATATTCCGTTATGAAGATAGCGTAGCTCGTGATAGGATGGCGAAGTTGGTGATAAAAAAAGCCTTGCCGTTTGGACACTTTGACGACCCCGATCTTACCAATCTTATTAGAGAGACGCTTCAACCACGCTACAAACACGTAAGTCGTCGTACTTTAAAACGCCATTGTTTGAAGTTATGGGAAAACGCAAGAAAAGATTTAATTGTATGTTTTAAAAATTTAAAAACTAGTGTTAACTTGACAAGTGATGTGTGGTCGGCTCCACATTGTTTACCCGAATCGTTGTCACCGCCCATTGGGTTGATCCCAATACGTGGCAAATGATGAAGCGTACGATTGCTTTTGACGAGTTTCCTTCTCCTCATACGGGAGAAAATATTTATAAAATTATGAACACCACAATAATAACATATTCTTTACAGGACATAACCGGGTACGAACTGGAACCGGTTCCAAGACCCAAGGGAACCGGTTTTAAACAGTGTTTTGCAGCTTTTCTTTGCATAAAGAACATAACCGGGTACGAACTGGAACCGGCTCCACACTAACTGGAACCGGGTACACAAGTTCCACATTTATATGCTTATACCCGGGTACGAACCGGAACCGGTTATCAGAGGAACCGGGTTCACTGGGTTGCATGAGGAACCGGGTCCGGTTTGGAACCGGGTCCGGTTTGGAACCGGGTCCGGGTACTAATAATACCCGATTTTGCCTATCTCTAGTTAGAAGCAATGTGCATAGAGCGGTAGAGGTAGATGTGTAAAAAAATCCGAATCTGGATCCGAAACCGATACGATGGGAAATTGGATGTATTCCGGTAGAATCTACCGGATCCAATCCAACTTTTAAAATTTTTATCCGATATATTTATTATTTATTTGGTATATATTTATCAAGTTCTATTATATTACTTGTTAATTAACATTTACAAATATGAATTTTAATGAGTTTATAATAGTTACACCTTATTTGTTTTTAATAGTTATTGATTAGTTTAATTTCCTTTTTAAATCAGAAACCTGGTTTTTAATAGGATTTTAAAACGAATCGGTTTCTCCAATACGACCCAGATGCTATTAGATCAGCCTATCTGGACTTTGGATCCGGATAGAATCCGATACGGTTTCTTAAAATTATCTGATTTGTACATCTTTACCTAGAGGTGCACACAACCGGTTTTTGGGCCAAACTGGATTGGTTTTATAACTGGTTTAGATCAAGTCAAAATAGGATTAGCCCAAAACGGTTTCTAAAGAAAAAATATACCTTATCAGATAAGATTGATTTAATAACCAGTTTAAACGTAATATTTCACTAGCGTTTCTTCCAAACCGGATTAGAGGTATATACTCAAACTAGTTATAAACCAATGAATCAAATTAGATCCGAACTGGTTTCTCCCAAATGAATTTCTGATCGGTTTAAGATTCGGTTTGGTTATGCACCTCTAAGTATCCAGACCAAGCCCAAAGGCTAAGGCTGATACAGACATATGTTACTAGTGATCGTATAATATCTCTAATTTTGAAACCTCTTATGATTTTAAAAACTTATCATGCTGATAAATGTTGATATTTTTAAATGTTCATAGGTTTATAAAGCTTAAAAGTTCAATTGTATATATAACAAAACCACTTCGTGAACAGAAGTGTAAATCATTTTTTTTAGTTTTACTTTTTCCACTAAACTATACGTTTTACCTATTTAATTCCTTAACTAGGTCAAATGCCTTTTGTTTATTTTTTCGTTAATTTATTATTATAATTTTTAATTATTCTTTTATTGTTATAATTGATTTTTAGTATGTTGTTTTTTACTATTATAACTTTTAATGTACGATACATGCTTATTTCTTTTAATGTCACTCAAAATCGACTTGTGAATAATGTACAAGTAATCGAAACATAAACGTACATTTCATCGAAACTACTTCACCATTTAGTTTTTGTTATATGCCACGTATATTTCATCATATTAGTAATATGATATAACAGGTTACAAAGTTTATATAAAGCGTTGTGACGTTCTTGCTTTTTTCTACGTTTCATTCAAAATTGAACGAGTTAAATATAACGTTTATTCTTTTTTTGTTAATTATCGTAACGAACTACGTGTTTGAACAACATCGGTACCGGTATTCATTTTTTTGGTTGTCTCGACATTCCGATGTATATTCCATTGAAAACAAAGTTGTATTCACACTCTATTCATTTTTATCTCTTTTGGCGCTATAACGAGTGTCTATTTCCTATAGGTGTCTTAACGTACAGAACCAATGCCGACCAAAAACCCGCCGCAAGTAATGCTCCTTCTGTTTCTACATATCTCATATCTCTCCTTTTTTGTATCATATTGTTGTGTAATTAACTTTATAACATATAGGAGGAAATTTGTTACAGTGGATATATAAAGCTCCTCGATATCGGTGCTAACTTCATCAACCATTTATGCAGAAAACGATATAAAATAAATGAAGAAGGTGACATGCATGGAATGCACTGAGACATAGAGGCTGTCAAAGGGTGAAGTAACGAGGGTATTTGTGTCTTGAGGTGTTGTTTGAGAGTGACGAGTGCCTGCATTTAACCACTCATTCAAGGCACTGAAAAACATAATTTTATGGGTTTTCGCATGCGTTTATAATTATATCAAATCAAATATTCCAAGATGTGAGTCTTCTTGCGTCACGTGAAAAGAAATATCACAATCTAGCTACATGTCTTTGTTTTCTTCTTCTTGGTTCCTTTATCACATTGATGACTGTTGTGGGATGCCTAACATAAGTAGTACACGTTTTCTCTTGGGAAATGTGACAACAAGTTCTGTTTATAAACAAAACCGGCATTTTGCTATTGAAGGGGTATGTCATTGGTACAATTAATATTACTAAATATAGTTAGGTAAGCAAAATCGTGTAGGGTTTGCTATTTTGAGGACCTTGATCCAAACATCAAATCAATATCAAAGGTATCTTAAATGAAAAGATCATTTGTTGCTAGTGTTTGATTAGTAATGTTAGGATCAACTAATGATACAAGTATATATACAAGTGGTGATATATAGGTATGTTTTAATGAACATCTAACAGTGGTTGCTTGTATGAGATTGGTAATACATTGTTGTGCCAATGACCATATTAGAATTTCAGACACACACTCATGCTTATGGATAACGAAAAACATATATAATTTAGAGTTGTTGAAGTCTTCTTAGGAGGGTTGCATCTTTGTGACAATCACGGGTAACTAATTACTATTACCAGTTGTATGATGTTCATATGTTAGGTTCTTAACTTACCATAAAGATGAAAGCACGACACATAAGTGGCGTATATAGTTCCCACATGTAATGCTTAAAATCGAATAACATTTTACATAATACATAGTCAAAAGACTTTCGATGGTGATTTTTTTTTATTTAAACACCTGGAGCTCGGGTGTTTGTTGTCCCGAACAAAACAATACGACAATGGCGGTTTTTTGGCAAAGATTGGCTCTCCAAAGATGGTGGCGGCGGACTTCGGGGTGGCCCAGGTAGATCTCGGCGAGCAGAAATGCGTGGGCATTTGACTCACTCAATTCCAAGGACGTTTGACATGATTTTGACCTTCATTCGCATTTTGTTCGAGTTCAGATCAAGATCTACTCGTTCAAGGTATGTTTTCAAACATAGATGGAACTTTCGATAAGTTTTATGCATGAGGTTGACTTCTGATAGATTTTTGGGTCATATGGGATCACAAAGTTGGTACCTTGGATTGTTTCAGATATGAGATTGTTACAACTTCTAAATAGTTTAGATTTAGGATTCCTTTATCGAATAGGTATATTGTGCTCCACAGTTTACGTGCCGCGTGGTAAGCAATACGTTTTATAGTTTTTGTCTCATAGATTAGGCGTAATGTATTTCACACTTAACCCATTGTGCGAGGTCATGCCCGCACAATGTTGTCACACACAGAGTATAGCGCTATGACTTGGTGGAGCGCAAACTTTGCCCAAGCGCAATGTGACCTTGCACGCAGGATAGCTTTGAGCACAAATCTTGCTTTGCACCCCATAGATGGATGATAGTTAACTCGTTTTACATGTGAACCTGGAATAGTTACTTAGAGGTTACTAATGGTCGGGAAGGCTTATTAATTGGTAAAAAAACATCATAGTATCACAGGTGAGTTCTAGACCACTGTTTTCATTACTTTTTGGTGGTGTGTGTATTCACTGTGTTTCAAAGTAAAGTGTTATGATTTTAAACATGATATAGTATGATAAAGTTTTCTAAAGAAATCATAAAGCCTTACGGTGCTAATGTGGTAAAGTATTATGGTATGCATGTTACACAAAATAAGCGGTTACCTAGGGGCCGTGATAATTAGTGGAGAAATGCCTTTATGTCTTGCTGGTGGTTGATTAACTACATATAGTATAATGTGTATGTTATAGTTTATAGTTTGTTATAAAGTGGTATGTTTATTTCATAGTGTATAGTATGTAACATACTGGTGTGCCTTAATTGCTTACATGTTTAATGTTTCTAAATTTTATAGTTGCATAATTAAACTAGAACTCACTCAGCGTAGATGACTTTTAGTATGCACATTAGGTTGGTTGGACATGACAATTACTAGCTCGTGGCGGAGGCTCCCACATGATATCTGGCATCCCACTATGTTAAATATTTTTCTTAGTGAAAGACAGTATTTTAAAGTTGTAATTGGTTTGGTTGTTTATCTTTTTGTTAAAGAAATTTCACAGTGCATGGACTATTTGCCGAAGAGTACATCCAACACCTGAAACCCTGGGTTTCGAGGTGTTTCACATTGTAATTGTTAATCAAAAGTTTCTTTATGTAATCTTCAAACGGTAAAGTAGCATGACTAAAGTAGAAATCGATGATCGAAATAAGCTTCATTTAACTTTGTGTGTAATCGTTATATTGAAATGTGTTTGCTTCATAGTGGTTGGTATCAGGGGCTTTAAATAGTTATACGTGTCCTCTTGAAGAACTAAGTATTTGAGATCCCAAATTATCTATTGTAGCGCCCAAATTATTAAATATAGGGATGTTTTGGAATCAAACTTTGGGTTTTCAAATTAATCAAAACAAGCTATCATGTTTTGAAATATTGAAGCTAGATTGAAATTTAATACAAAACTAGATTTACCACCCGACGCAATGCGGCGGGGGCGTAAAACCGTGCCAAATAGCAAATTATAAGAACAAGTTGTAATTGGTTCAAGTTTATCAAGCGCTAATGCCACACCACCACTTACGACAACCAATACCGAAGTTACGGTGTGTTAATGCGAAGAAATTAGATTTCAACTTAAAACATAGAAAATAAAAATTAAGTCGATTTAGGATCCCACGCGTTGTAACGAACCTGTCAAACGGGGAAAAGATAGACGACGTAAAAACGTTGGACCACACACGCATGTTGAGCCGTGTCAACACACAAAATCTAGTACGAAACGTAAAACGAAATGTTAAAATGTTGAACCACACGCACGTTACGCCGTGTTAACTAGTGTGGGGACCAAAGTTAAAAGTACAAAAGTTGTGAGGTTAAATTAAAAAAGATGAAAACTTTTGGTGTTATAAGTAGAAAACATATAGTTTTGGGTTAAAAGTGAAACTTCATTTTTTTTAAAAATCCTCCCAAAGCATGAGGTACATACCTCTATGCACACAAATCTTGCTAATTTATAGTTTGTTAATATAGTTTGTTAATACCAATTAGAATCATGTTAATCCGATTTGAATTAATAAAAAAATATTAAGCATTTAATATGTTCTCAAATTACAACATAAGGAAATATAAATGAGTTAAATGATTCAAAATACATATTAGAGTAACATCCACATTCGTAATTTCATGTATGGAAAAAATGAGAAAACTTTCGAAAAAGTCAATTAAAATGATTTATAAGCTCATAATATAAATACACAATAAAGGGTGCCCATGTCTTGCGTCAGGAACACAGATACCGGTAGTATCGCAAAATATTAAAATCCGGTAATATATACAAAAAACAATAGCAATACCATTATCAAATTAAAGAGAACAAAATGATCGTTTTATATTCTTAAATATCAATGTATATAAAGTTAAAGTCGTTTAAAAATCGTGAAGGAAGTTAGTTTAAAAGTTAACGATATGTTTTGAAGAGAAAAAAAAAATACATATATAATTCAAATATTCAAATCAAATTGAAAATTCATATATTCGAAGTCGATTTCTGATTCAATAAAAAGATTCGAAAACCGAATTCAAAACTATAATTTGAATTTGGCTCTATTCGAGTTCTGAGTCTTTAAGTCTAATTTGAATACTCAATACCTCTACCTAAAAACACAAGTTATTAATTATCTATATCTTGTGATATATATAAATATATTAAGACCGGTTAATGTACAATCTTTCGTAACGTACGAGCATACGCTATGAAATTACGCACGTTGTGAAACTCAAACTCTAGTCACACATGTGAAAAACATAATCACGCATGTTGACAACTACTTCGCAAACTCGGAACCTACTTCATTAACTCGGATCTCTTTCGCAAACTCGGAAACTTCATTCAACATGTGTAATTATGTTTCAACATACGTAAAAAATCATAAATTCGGAATCTACTTCACAATCTCGGAACCGTCATTCATTCACAAACTCGGAATCTTCATCCTTTCAACATGCGTAATTATGTTTCAACATGCGTAATTTCACAGCGTATGCTCGTACGTCAAGCAATATTGTATTCTACACTTCCTCTCTCTTTCTCTCTCCCTCTCTCTCTTCTCTTCTATATATATATATATATATATATATATATATATATATATATATATATATATATATATATATATATATATATATATATATAGAAACAGGTTCGGGAGAAAACGCCATAAAGTGTGAGAACGAGAACGATTCTCATCCATAAGATCTTTGTGATGTGTGGCTGAGATTGATGCGGTCGCATTTTTGTAAATAATGAGAACTTTAGAACTACCAGGAGGGGTAATATGGGAAGATCCAAACAAAAGTGCACATACTAATCACATGCCATTTCCCCCATCGTATTTAAACGCCAATAACTTTTTTATACGTGATTATTTTTTAAAAAAATTACACCATAATATTCAGCGTTTTTTTATCTTTCCAACGAGTATGCTATTGATATATTTTTCGAAAAAACATGAACTGGGTTTTTTATGGCGTTTTTCGACTGGGTTTTCATGGTTTTTATGGCGTTTTCAACTAGTTTTTTATGACGTTTTCTGAACTGAGTGTTTTTATGGCGTTTTCAACTGGGTTTTCATGATTTTTTCTTCTGAATTAGGTGTTTTATGGCGTTTTCAACTGGGTTTTTTCATGGCGTTTTGAGTGTTTTATGGCGTTTTGGCATGTGAGTGGCATGTGCATGGACTTTTTGACATATTATCCTTAGTGTAAGTTAGTACAAACGCCATATGTTAACACCAAAATCGTTCTCACCGTTCTGACACTTTTAAGCATTTTCTCCAAATCCCACCCCTATATATATATATATATATATATGGACTTTTTGACAATATTATCCTTAGTGTAAGTTAGTACAAACGCCACATGTTAACACCAAAATTGTTCTCAACGTTCTGACACTTTTAAGCGTTTTCTCCAATTCCCACCCTATATATATATATAAAATGTTTTTAACGTTGTTTATAGAACTTTTTAAAGTAAAAACCAAGTACTACGAAAATAGTTAGAATAAGAAGCGCATCACATCCTCAAAAAATGTGGAGTTAACACGCAAAATTTTATGTTTTTATGGGAGTTGCTGTCTCGTATAAATTAAAAATGTTTATCACAAAAGTACGTTTTTTTAACGGCTGCTGCATTTTATTAAACCCCAAATATGTACAGCCACTGCAGACTAACAAGAAGCTAGTCCAGGGCCACCCCTATACATTCGAGTGTTCCCCCAACTACATACCAAAATTAAAATAAAAAATAATTACATCACAAATGAAAAACATCTCCAGTTCTCCCAGGTTAGTTCCCTATTGTTTGCTCTGTTCTTGAACCACATAAATGAGGACGCCTGTACTTCGCCAAAAAATTTATCAATGTATACCCCTTTACCCGAAAAAATCAACTCGTTTCTATGTTTCCTGATCAACCAACACGTCACTAAAATGCTGCCTTGTACTGCCTTCACCTTCCAATCTTCTGTTCCATGTCTTTTGTGCATTCCCAACACATCTTTAAAGGAGAATGCAAAAATATGAGGTATCTTGCACCACTGACTAACCATATTCCAGATCATCACAGCTACGTAGCAGGAAGTAAATAAATGACCCACGTCATCCTCACCTTCACCACATAGCTTGCATGCAACATCGTCCAGATAGATATTTCGTTTACGAAGTCCACATAAAGTCAGTTTCCTGTCTTGCTCAGCTCTCCATCCAAAAATACATACTTTTTTAGGCAACCATTTTACCCATTCGAAGGGATAAAATGGGTCGCATGCCTAAAACCTCCCAACACGATTTGATCGAAAACCCATTATCCAACTCCCATACCTAGGGTGTAACAACTCTAAATTTTCGTTGTTATTCTGTTTCAGTTTATTTCGGTTGTTTTCATCATTTGTATTACGAGATTCGCTTATAAGAAAGTTATGTTAATAAATTATGTTTGGTTACAATGATTATCACATCTAATCGCTTATTAAACGCATCGCAAATTCAAACGCAATCACAAGTAACTATGTTACCTAAATAGCCAAGTGTGTTATTGTTTAATAAACATTTGTGCCATCGCATCGCGAAATGAAGTTAATTATGTGGAATTATGTTTTATGTGTGTTATATTTGTTTATGTTATGGTTACAATCGCCATCGCAACGCTCTCACACGCACGAATCGCTAAATCGCACTATGGTATCAATTATAACGCTTAATATAACTATCTAATACGAACCGAATCGCCAAACGAACTCTTAACGTGAAATAATCAAGAAAAACTTGGCCAATAGATCAAGTTGGCCGAACTTGTACATCACAAGTTCGCCCGAACTTGCCTAAGCCATCAAAATCCTTCAAAGCCAACAAGTCCGCCCGAACTCGTCTCAAAACACAAAAAACAAGCAAGTTCGCTCGAACTTGTAGCAAGTTCGCCCGAACTTGATGTTTTAGTCCACTTTCTCACCTCCACCTATAAATACTCAGCTCCATTCTTCATTTTCACTTGCTACAAGTTTCGCCCGGAGCTCCCCAAAACCGAAACCCTTTGTTTTCTAAGTAAGATTCAACCCGTTTTCAACTACAACAACGTTCAACAACGTTTTACAACGATTTTCCACAAGGCTTTGCCTTCTTTTTCATCAAATCTCTTTTGTTTATGAAAATCTGTATCTTTTTATGCAAAACTTCTGTTTTTCACTCAGATCTATGCTTAGATCTGAGTAAAACCTTTAAAACATCGATTTTTACACAATATTCGGACTAATGACGTATGTTTCATTCACTTTGAAGTGGAACAAGGCGTTTCAAGCAAGATCTCAGATCCGGAAGCACAAGGACGAAATCGTCACTTTACACAAGCTGGACTAACCCCGTACGAACCTTCAAGTTCGCCCGGATTAGTCCGAGTTTCTGTAAAATGGCTAAACTCGCTCCAAAAGACCTTTTCGGCCTAAGTTTTACTCAGTGGCTTAATGTTGGAGGGATGGACACTCGATTTCCTCAGCAAACGACGCGAAAACGCACGATTTGGATGCCAAAACAGTCAAGTTCGCTAGGAAAGCATCAAGTTCACCCGAACTTGTCCCCAGATTGATGACCAAGTTCGACCGAACTAGATCAACTCTTCACAAGAAAACACAAGTTCACCCGAACTTGTACTGATTTCCAAGGAAATCAGACAAGTTTGCCCGAACTTTTATCCCTTCCTCAAGAAGGACAAGTTCGCCCGAACTTGTACTCACAGTAAGTCCAGACATACAAGTTCGCCCGAACTTGTACTTTCAAGTACAAGTTCGCCTGAACTTGTCTACTGCTCCCTCATCCGTTAACCGTTTCAGCATTTTAGAAGACCGATGCACTTCTTTTCGCTTACAGGCTAACCTGGCGCTCTCCTCAACTCATTTCAGATCCCGTCTCTCTCTCAAAATGCACCCACAGTGAGTATACTTGAACCGTTTTACGCTTAAACGCACTTTTGCGTGTTACATATGTTCGTATATCAAATCACACACACAACTCTCAAACGCTTATTCGCAACCCGCTGAATTACATGACTATACGTGAAATCTGCTAAATTGTATGTATTGCTTGATTGCTCGTACGCCACCCTTAACATGATAGCATACTAGAGGTTGACCCGCCACCCGGAGGCCCGGGGTTGTTAAGGCTCGCATTTTTAATTCTTATTTATTTTCCTCTTTAGGATGTGGACACTTTGTGACAACCCGCAACTTCAGGTTAATGCTTTAACCTAACACAATTATTTTGGTCACACAATCTTTTAGCATTGCTTGGAACTATGCATTACTTTATACATTATTTGACAAATATAAGAACTTTATGTTATAACTGTAAATTATATGTGGTGTGTGTGTTTTATGTGAAAGATGATACTTAGGGGTGATTAGAGTAATTAGTGAAACTCTAATAACTCGTAACCTAACTTCCACTTCACAAATCATTCTACGACATTTTAATTACTCTCTATAATCATCTCTTGCAATCATCATCTTTTATCATTCTTGGTGGCACAAGTTCTCAATCATCATTTTTGATCTTTCTCTTTATCTAGAATCAATCTAAGGTAAACGTTTATTGATTGTTTGGTCTAAATCCTTGATTATTTGATTCATGCAAAACCCTAGTCCTCCAAACAATGACTACGTGTTTATTAATCATCCTGATTGTTTTTGCAATAGTTTGTGAGTAGTTGGGTAATCAATTGCCCGACACTACAATGCCTGATATGCTAGAATTGTTTGATTGTTGATTAGATTATAGCATTTGCCAATGAATGAAAATAGGGTTTTAATCGTAACATGTAACTGTTCCATTGAAAACTGTGAATTGGTTTGAAAATCACGCATGTTGTTAGTCCGGAGATAAGTATCAGGGTTTTTGTGAAGTCACAAATCCGAGTTTGTAACATGACACTTGCCTCCGAGAAGAAACATGAAGTCCGGATTTATTATAAGGACTCCTTGAGTCCGAGTTTGACAATGAAAACCCTGAATCCGAGTTTGTTAAGTTGCATGATCTGAGTTTAATATGATTCATAGTGTCCGAGTTTATTGGCCTTGGATGAGTCCGAGTTTAGTGGTTTACAACTAATCCGAGTTATTGTTTTGTATAATGTCCGAGTTTAATGATTTGAATAAGATCCGAGTTTATTGTTTTGTGTCTGGTCCGAGTTTAATAGTAACATGTGTGAATCCGGGTTTTGTTTGAGGAATGATGTCCGAGTTTAACTTGTATATGAAAATGTAAGAGTTTATGAATTGAAAGCGTTTATGAATTGGAAGGGTTATGAATTGAAAGAGTTTACGAAATTGTAAGAGATTATTCGTAAGGACTTATTTGGTAGAGTTTATGTGCTCAAAGAAACCCTGATTACGGTGTGGTACTGTGTGATAATATATTAACCCGAACACTAAAACACTAAGTTGTTTGGACACTTAGGGTATTGCAAACACTTTACTTGAATGCATACTTATACGTTATTGTACATAGGGCGGGTGTAACGGACCAAACATATTATTAACGCGTAGAAGCACAATAACTGTAACCGAGCAAACTAAGGTGAGTTCACTACTCTTACACAGGCATGCGTCCCGGTGAGGGACAAACTACTATTCCTTGGAGGAAAACTTTTACATTCGTTGTAGTTTAATTTCGATGTTAGATAATAAACTCAAACTCTGTCATGGAAAGTCCCTACTTACATACCGAACTAGTTGCCTGGAGGGCAGCGGGGTATTAGTTGATAGTGCTATTAGGCTTGACAAACCTCACACCGTGCCTTGGAGGACGGGCGTGAACTAATGACCTTAACATGTTGATCAATGATGATAGACATTGATGAGGGCACCAAAAACAGAGCAGTTAATCGGTACTGAGTTTATTAGTCGTAACATGTTTATAAACTAAACACCTACTTGTTTCATATTAAGCAAAACTGTGAACTCGTCGGCTTTATCGCTAATACACTTGTTTTCTGCATGCTTGCAGGTCGTTAGATTTTTGACATGGGAACTTGCGGTCTATGGAGCTGGAGTGTCATGGGTCGAGATGTTGGATTGCGAACATTTAATAACTTATGTTTTATAATATATTTTAATTTTACTTGTTGAACCGGTTACATTGCTTCCGCTGAAACATATGTTTTGGGAATTATTTAATTTGAACCTTACTTTTCATGACTTGTTATAATGAGTTGTTTATAATATCTACTGTTAGTTCAACGTGATTTGTGGCTAGATCCTGGTACGTCATGCCTAGCGGTAAAACTCCGTAGGTGGTAATTTGGGGTGTGACACACTTGTTCGCATGCCTCGATCAATCGCGGTTTGTTGGTTTACTTGAATCTAAGTAGTTACATCATTCACATCTCTTACGTATATCATGCGGTGTATGCTAAACGCTTTTATATCTATTATGTACGCAAAACCTGTATGCTCACGTTTACATAATTGTATTGACGTTTTATTTTAACATATGTGGCAGGTTGAGGATTTGTCTGCTATCGCAATTGGACTAGGATTATCTTTAGAAACGCGTTGTAATAGAAATCTAAGGGAAATCGAACTTGATTTGTATTATGAGAATGCTTGGATTTTGTAACCTGTTTAAGGATTTTATGTTAGTAGTATGAGATATTAACGTTTAAATATTGTCGCTTAAATAGTGTTATGGAATTTCTCATGAGACAATCTGGTTCGCCTAGTGCCGCTACCCCAATGTTTCCGTCATCGGTTGGGGTGTGACAGATTGGTATCAGAGCCATAACAATAGGACAATTAGGTAGAATTGCCATGTTCGACCTAGTCATATGTTTAAGTACCCACTTTGACCAATCTTTGACTTAAATGCTTAAACTACTTGCCATAAATGCTTACTTGCCTTTCCTAAGGCTAACACAATGTGCACGCTTGGAAACGCTCGTACACACAAACACAAAACGAGTGATAAAGTCGAGAATAGGTGTGAAAACCAAGAACTCTCGATAAGATCATTCACTCCACGCATTCTCTATCGCACGAGATACCTTCGTTGAGTTAGGAGTGATATCCAAACCTCGACGAAAATCTCTCATTCTATCTAGTGGAACTCCCGATTTGATCGGTGAGCACAACCATAACTAGGAATGAAGTTGTTAAGTTAGTGGTGAAACCCACATCTTAATAACTAGTTCCACTCCTCGATTTTCAATCTCACCAAAGTCTCGATTATTTCGATGACTCAAAACACGATGTAACTGGAAGGATAAATGCCGTTAACCGTTGTATGGCGAGAGCATTTATCTATTAGGCCAAATCGTGTGTCTGAACTCAGAGAATTTTCGAACCACTTGGGGTAGTCGCTGTCTCAAAACCCAGGACGCTCCAAATTGATTTAAGCCTGCAATCGTCGATTTTACGCATCATCGAGGTTATTTATTATCTATGTGTTTAAATTTATGGATTTTACGTTCATTTGATTTCTCGCTTTATCGCTCTTCGCTTTATAAAGTATGCACAACTCGCACAGCTCTTGTAATCTAAAACGCTAAATAATCACCAACCAAACTAAAACGCTCATCTCTCTTACGCGTATGGTCTCATACGCGGTATTACTCGCTTATCTCGCTTATATACATCGCTTATTACGCTTATATCTCGCATTTCATACGCGCACACATGATTTTAATTAGAGGTGAATACGTGCAAAATATGTGTGTACGTGCTTATGTGATTATGTGCTTACGTGCATATGTGCTTACGTGCTTATTTGCTTACGTGTTATATGCTTACGTCGATACATGCTTACGCGGTTTTGTGCGTTGAATGAATAATAATAATAAATATTTTAAACATAAACATATTATAATCGAATCTCATCTAATCTAATCTAAATCATTCGTGTAGATGTCTTCAATGGGATCACACACGGGGAGGAACATCCAGCACAACAACGCTGATAAGCGCATCGCTTCATTGGTAGCCAAGCAGATGGCTAAAGTCATTCCCCATATTGTCAGCGAGATCCACGCTGACAGCAGCAACTCATCCGTGGATTCTAAGAATGACGCGCCCAAGACTACATTCAGCTTTAAGCAATTTAAGGCATGTGGACCACTCACTTTTTCCGGCACTGAAGGACCGAGTGCTATGTTCCACTGGTTCGATGCTATCGAAGTCACATTCCGCCAGAGTGGATGTCCCGAGGCTCTGCGCACTATCAACGCCACCGGCGTATTCCAATCGAGGGATCTCAATTGGTGGACGGCGGAGTTCAACAAGCGCGGGAACGACGAAGCCTACAGACTCACTTGGGAGGAACTCAAGGAAATCATGGTGAAAGAGTTCTGTCCTCCACATGAGATTCAAAAGCTGGCGAATGAATTTTGGGATATCAAACAAGACGGTCCCAACAACGCTGGTCTAACAGCTCGTTTCAAACAGTTGAGCACTATCTGTCCCGGTCAGGTGGACACTACCGAGAAAGCAATCAAGAAATACATGCGTGCTTTACTCGATTGCGTCGCTGATTTTGTTCAAGCCGCGCGCCCAGTCACCATCGAGGAAAATTATCAGCTAACCCCGAGATCAACGACAAAAGGGTTTAGGCTGGTTTACTTCAAGAACAGCAAAGTCGCCAACCAAGCAATCACCGAGCCTACTACCGATCAGTCTCGAGAGTCAAAGTCTAGTCGCCGTGGTCACAAGAGAGAAAACTCAAGCAAGAATTGTGCACTTACTGCTCCACCAAACCCTCAGCCGCTTCAGTCAATCGCACCAAACGCACCTTCAGCAAAGCGTGCGTATACTGGTCCTCATCCCCTGTGCTCAAAGTGCACTTATCACCACGCAGTTGGAGGCAATTGCCGTTTCTGTACAAACTACAACATCTACGACCATTTTACTATCAGTTGCCGTTCAGGCCCTCGTCAGTCAGCTCCTCAAGCACCAGCAGCACCAGCTTTACCAGCTCCTCCTTAGGCCAATCAGCAGCAAGCGCCAGCTCCAAGGGCACGTGCTTGTTACACGTGCGGAGACCCGAATCATTTCAGTAATGTCTGCCCAAACAAAGCCGTGAAGCAAGAACAGCAGTAGCAGCCACAACCACCACAACCTCAGCAACAACAACCACAGGCTGCGCGTGGAAGGGCCTTCAATCTTAATCATCGACAGGCTCAGAATGACAACAATGTTGTCAACAGTACGTTCCTTGTTAATGGCATTTATGCTTCGTGTTTATTTGATACTGGTGCCGATAATTGTTTTGTATCGTTAGAATTCGAAAAGGTTTTAAAATAAAAACGCGCTAAACTCCCAAAGACTTTCGGTGTCGAAGTCGCCACCGGAAAAACCTTTACCGTTAACTCCGTCCTACGTGGTTGTTCTCTCGATCTCAACAACCACACCTTCTCGATCAATCTCATACCTATACAGTTAGGTAGCTTCGATATCATAGTAGGCATGGATTTTCTTCGTGAGAATCATGCTGAAGTTGTTTGCTTTGATAAAATGATTCGTGTCCCTCTTCCTAATGGTGATCAACTCCATGTTTACGGTGAAACTCCCTCAAAGAAGTTAATGCTTTTTTCATGTACTCGAGCACACAAATGTTTGGGAAAGCAATGTGTTGCTTTCCTGGCCCACATCGTGAACCCAGAGAAAGAAAAGAAAACCTTTAAAGAAGTCCCTGTTGTTTGTGAATTTCCTAAAGTTTTTCCCGACGATTTACCTGGTTTACCCCCTACTCGTGATGTTGAATTCCGTATTGCACCTTCAGAAATGCACGAGCTATCCATTCAACTTCAAGAGCTTCTTGATAAAGGTTTCATACGCCCGAGCACTTCACCATGGGGTGCACCCGTTCTTTTTGAGAAAAAGAAAGATGGGACGTTCCAAATATGCATCGATTATCGTGAACTTAAAAGCTTACGATAAAGAACCGCTACCCTCTTCCCCGAATCGATGACTTATTTGATCAGCTTCAAGGTGCTACTTGTTTTTCTAAGATCGATTTAAGTTCCGGTTATCATCAGTTACACGAGAAGAAGATATTCCGAAAACCGCCTTTCGTACTTGTTATGGCCATTTCGAATTCGTGGTCATGCCCTTTGGTCTTACCAATGCACCCGCGGTCTTCATGGATTTGATGAACCGTGTGTATAAAGCTTTCTTAGATCGTTTCATCATTATGTTTATTGATGACATCCTTATTTACTCGAAGTCGAGAGCCGAACATGCGCTCCATCTCCGTTTGGTCCTCGAACTTCTCCAAGGTAATCACCTTTATGCTAAGTTCTCTAAATGTGAATTCTGGCTCGAAGAAGTCCAATTTCTCGGCGATATCGTTAATAGTCAAGAAATTCATGTTGACCCCGCGAAGATTGAAGCTGTCAAGAGTTGGATTACGCCAAAAAATGCATATGAAATCCATTCCTTTCTTGGATTGGCGGGTTACTACCGTCGATTCATCGCCGACTTTTCAAAATCTACGTTCCGCTTACCGCTTTATGTCACATCCCGACCCGCAGCGGAAAAGGTGACCGGGGCATGATTGGGTTATCATCAAAGCTCATGACATTTATTATAACGTTTCATATTCATTAATACAACTTACTGGGAAATTTACAATCATAATTACATCATGACCTAACATCAATCTAAGCTTCTTTGTTTTCTTCTAAGGCATTTCCTATGTTTTCCTTTCTTCATCCTGTTCACCTGTATCATGTGTAAAAAGGGTTTTTGGATCAACAAAAAGTTGGCGAGTGAATCCTATGGAAAAGATTTGAACAAGTTTATTTAATTGATTATAAAATAGAATGCACAACCACACATGAGTAAAAATAGATGTAAACTTATTCACCAATCAAATTAATATTAAACAATACACACATGAACAATAATGGATCGTTTAGAGGCACGCGTTGCTCAACTCGTCACTCACGAGGAACTGATGGGCCTAATGAATGAATTGCATAAACTGGACAATATGAAATACATAACTACAAACAATATAAACTCAATAATACACACATGAACAATAATGGATTTGTTTTGAGGCACGCGTTGCTCAACTCGTCTACCACGAGGAACTGATGGGCTTAATGAATGACTTTCATATAAGTTGACAAAATGAAATACATAACCACAACAATATAAACAATCTAAGTTTAGATCACAATATGGTATGGCACAAGTTTAAATAAACGAGTTAATTATTTTGTGACACATGGCACACCCCAAAATGTGTAATTAAAAAGGGGGAGTTGTAAGATTCACTCACAGTGGGTGCGTTCGGTTGATGATGTTGAATGCACGCGAAGTGGTTTTAACCACGAGTGAAATTAACCTAGATAATGGCATAATGTTTCGGTAAGTAAACGGGTTTTATTAATCCATTTTAGTAGGATTGTTGGGTGTATTTTTGTGAGTTTAAGGCTATTTTCTAATCTTAAAAATGTTATTTTTAAGTATTTTTAATTGATTTTTAATTAAAATAAATAAATAAAAATAATAAAAAATGTTGACTTTTTTGACCGTTGACCGTTGACCATTTGACCATTTGACCTTTGACTTTGACCGGTTCGAATGTGTTATTGTGTGCGCTGGGTGAGGCTCGAACCCGAGACCTCCCGTACGCGTGCACACAGCTCTACCAACTGAGCTACGTGTCTAAACCGAAATATTTCTGTTTTTAATTATATTTATATATTAATTAGATTAATCCGAAAATCAACTTATTTCTAAAAAGATTTTAATCAGTGACTCGGTGCGCTCCACAGGTCTCGAACCCGGGACCTGTGGGTTGAGTTAACACACAGTCCACCGCTGGACTGTGTGTCTAACTTGTTAAATAATCCGATTTATATTATACTTATGAACAAACTTCATTATTTCATTTCTGCCTTATTTTAAAAAGTTAGATAATTGTCCGAATCGGTGCAGTAGACCGGACTCGAACTCGTGACGTGTGTTTAAACATTCACACAGTCCACCGCTGGACTGTGTGTTTATCTTGGTTATTATTCCGGTTATTATTAAACTTAACATGTACAACGGTGACTCCGGTTCGGTTAACAAAAAAAGACATTTTTATTAAGGCAAGCATGCGTGGGACAAGATTCGAACTCGAGACGTTTACGTGTTTAATGTGCACACAGTCCACCGCTGGACTGTGTGTCTAACCCGAGTTATTTCTTGATTTAAATTAAACTTATATGTTACCGAAACTTCGTCTTCTTCGTCAGTCTTAACCAGAAACGATGACTGACTTGATCAACGATTAAATCGTGTTCTTTAGTGTTTTGAGGTTAATTACAGATGAGATATGTAAAAAGAATGAAAGATTTAAGCGTAAGGTATACCGACTGAACTCCTCTGTTTCTCCGGCGAAACTCCGGTGACAGCAAAAGATTCCGGCGACGTGTGTCTTGCGGCAGAGGGTCTTCAACGAGCTTGAGATGAATGTGGGTGACTTCGGTATAAGCTCTGGGGGTTCAGTAAAGCTCAGAAGTGAAGGGTTCGGTTTTCCGGCGAGGTACAGAAGTTTTCCGGCGAATGAAATTACGTCGGGTAAAGGTGCGGTTTTGAGCGAAAAAGCTTGCAGAGGTTCGAGGAGGTATTTATAAGGCAGGTTATCGATGAATTTGGTCCAATTTCCGACTTGATTCGTCGGTTAGAAATTCTCCGGCGGTTATAGCTTGTGTCGCGGGTTCAGGCGTCGGTTATAACCGATGTAGTGATTAAGTTTTACGTTATAACTGAAGATATCGTAAATTCTTGGCGAGTTAGTCGGGATTTCCGACGACTGAAATTTGGGCGCCGGTTTTTGAATTTGGGATTCATGATATGAATTAATTGATTCTAATAATTAACAAGAAATACAAGTGGCGCAGTGGTTGAGTGTGTGTGTGTTAAGTCTGCTGAACCGGTTGACTGACCCGGGTTCGAAACCCGGCAGCAACATAATAATTAATAATTAATTATGTATCGTTTAAAATTAATTTGGGCGTTAAATACGCCACGAAATTTTAAACTGATTGTTCGGTTAATAAACGGAGCGGGTTTGGTAAAATCCGTTTTTTGACGGATGTTACACTTTAACCCATAAGGACAAGCCTTTCGTTTGGGATTCCAAACAAGAGGAAACCTTTCAAACTCTCAAGCGTATGCTATGCAACGCTCCCGTACTTGCTCTACCCGACGGAAACAACGATTTCCTTGTTTATTGCAATGCCTCTAATCTTGGCCTTGGTTGTGTTCTTATGCAACGAGACAAGGTTATCGCGTATGCATCTTGACAACTCAAGATCCACGAGAAGAACTACACTATCCACAATCTCGAACTCGGTGCAGTTGTTTTTGCATTAAAGATATGGCGACACTACCTTTATGGTACCAAGTGTACGGTCTTCACTGACCATAAGAACTTACAACATATCTTTAATCAAAAGGAACTGAACATGCGCCAACGCCGATGGGTTGAACTTCTCAACGATTACGACTGTGAGATACGCTACCATCCTGGCAAAGCAAACGTCGTAGCCGATGCTCTCAGTCGACGAAGCTATATGTATAGTGTTCGTGAATCTCAAGTTTTGAATAATCTTGAAATATGATTCGCTCTGCCCAATTTGCTTGTTTTAACGAGAATACCCTGCAAGAAGAAATGAAATGTGGTGCCGAAACTCAGCTCGTTGTTAAGCCTAATGGTATTTATTACTATCTCGATCACATTTGGATTCCTAGCCGTGATAACCTTCGTGAATTGCTAATGACCGAAGCTCATAAATCCCGATACTCCATTTATCCCGGAGCCGACAAAATGTACCAGGACCTTCGTCTATTGGTGGCCAGACATGAAAAAGGATATCGCTTTATACGTCTCAAAGTGCTTAACTTGCTCGAAAGTTAAATCCGAACATCAAAAGCCCTCTGGTTTACTCGAACAACCCGAAATTCCGATGTGGAAGTGGGAGAGTATAGCCATGGACTTTGTTACGAAACTCCCTCACACTTCCTCTGGTCGCGATAGCATTTGGGTTATCATTGATCGTCTTACTAAATCTACGTACTTTATTGCTATACGAGAAGATTTTAAGGTAGAACGATTAACACGAATCTATACCGACGAAGTCATTTGTCGACACGGGACGCCTCGTGACATCATCTATGGCCGTGATGGTCGCTTTACCTCGCTTCTCTAGGAGACTTTTCAATCCGCTCTTGGTACTACGCTTCATCTCAGTACCGCTTTTCATCCTCAAACCGATGGTCAGACTGAGCGCACGATCCGCACCCTCGAAGACATGCTTCGTGCGTGCATCATAGATTTCGGTGGTGATTGGGATACGCATTTACCTTTAATTGAATTCTCGTACAATAATAGTTATCACACCAGAATTCAAATGGCTCCTTTTGATGGACTTTATGGAAGAAAATATCGATCGCCTATTGCATGGCACGAGATCGGAGAAGCACAAATCACCGGTCCAGAGCTGAATCAAGAAACGACAAACAAGATCCTCCGAATCAGAGACAATCTCTTGAAAGCTCAGAGTCGCCAAAAGAGTTATGCCGATAAACGCCGCAAGCCCCTACAGTTCGAAGTGGGAGATCACGTTCTCTTAAAGGTTGCACCTCGGAAATGAGTGATCCACTTCAGGAAGAAATGGAAATTAGCGCCACGATACGTGGGTCCCTTTAAGATTCTGGAAAGAATTGGCAAGGTGGCCTACTGACTCGAATTACCGGAGGAACTCAACAACGTCCATCTGACTTTCCACGTGTCAAACCTCAAGAAATGCCTAGCTGAAGAAAATCTCCATGTACCTCTCGAGGATTTGCAAATCAACGAGACTCTTCATTTCGTGGAAAAGCCGGTAGAAATCATGGACCGAGAGACCAAGAAACTCCGACGCTCTCGCATCCCTATCGTGAAGGTCCGATGGGAAGGCAAACGTGGCGCCGAGTTCACTTGGGAATTGGAAAGTGATATGAAGGCCAAATATCCGCGTCTCTTTGTTACGGCCACTACTTAAATTTTGGGACGAAATCCAAAAGTAGGGGAGACTGTAACAACTCTAAATTTTTGTTGTTATTCTGTTTTAGTTTATTTCGGTTGTTTTCATCATTTGTATTCCGAGATTCGCTTATAAGAAAGTTATGTTAGTAAATTATGTTTGTTTACAATGATTATAATATCTAATCGCTTATTAAACGCATCGCAAATTCAAACGCAATCACAAGTAACTATGTTACCTAAATAGCCAAGTGTGTTATTGTTTAATAAACACTTGTGCCATCGCATCGCGAAATGTATTTAATTATGTGGAATTACGTTTTATGTGTGTTATATTTGTTTATGTTATGGTTACAATCGCCATCGAAACGCTCTCACACGCGCGAATCGCTTAATCGCACTATGGTATCAATTATAACGCTTAATATAACTATCTAATACGAACCGAATCGCCAAACGAACTCTTAACGCGAAATAATCAAGCAAAACTCGGCCAATAGGTCAAGTTCGGCCGAACTTGTACATCACAAGTTCGCCCGAACTTGCCTAAGCCATCAAAATCCTTCAAAAGCAACAAGTCCGCCCGGACTTGTCTCAAAACACAAAAAACAAGCAAGTTCGCCCAAATTTGATACAAGTTCGCCCAAACTTGATGTTTCAGCCCACTTTCTCACCTCCACCTATAAATACTCAGCTCCATTCTTCATTTGCACTTGCTGCAAGTTTGCCCGGAGGTCCCCAAAACCGAAACCCTTTTTTTCTAAGTAAGATTCAACCCGTTTTCAACTATAACAACGTTCAACAACGTTTTAAACGATTCTGCACAAGCCTTTGCCTTCGTTTTCATCAAATCTCTTCTGTTTACGAAAATCTTCATCTTTTTATGCAAACTTCTGGTTTTCACTCAAATCTATGCTTAGATCTGAGTAAAACCTTTAAAAATCAATTTTTACACAATATTCGGACTAATGACGTTTATTTCGTTCACTTTGAAGTGGAACGAGGCGTTGTCAAGCAAGATCTCAGATCCGGAAGCACAAGGACGAAATTGTCACTTTACACAAGCTGGACTAACCCGTACGAACCTTCAAGTTCGCTCGGATTAGTTCGAGTTTCTGTAAAATGGCTAAACTCGCTCCAAAAGACCTCTCCAGCCTAAGTTTTACTCAGTGGCTGAAGGTTGGAGGGATGGACACTCGATTTCCTCAGCAAACGACGCGAAAACACACGATTTAGATGCCAAAACAGTCAAGTTCGCTCGGAAAGCATCAAGTTCACCCGAACTTGTCACGAGATTGATGACCAAGTTCGACCGAACTTGATCAACTCTTCACAAGAAAACAGAAGTTCGCCCGAACTTGTACTGATTTCCAAGGAAATCAGACAAGTTCGCCCGAACTTGTATCACCCTTCCTCAAGAAGGACAAGTTCGCCCGAACTTGTCTAGTTTCTCAGGAAACTTGACAAGTTCGCCCGAACTTGTACTCACAGTAAGTCTAGACATACAAGTTCGCCCGAACTTGTACTTTCAAGTACAAGTTCGCCTGAACTTGTCTACTGCTCCCTCATCCGTTAACCGTTTCAGCATTTCAGAAGACTGATGCACTTCTGTTCGCTTACAGGCTGGTCCGGCGCTCTCCTCAACTCATCTCAGATCCCGTCTCTCTCTCAAAACGCACCCACAGTGAATATACTTGAACCCTTTTACGCTTAAATACGCACTTTTGCGTGTCACATATGTTCGTATATCAAATCACACACATAACTCTCAAACGCTTATTCACAACCCGCTGAATTACATGACTGTACGTGAAATCTGCTGAATTGTATGTATTGCTTGATTGCTCGTACGCCACCCTTAACATGATAGTATAGTAGAGGTTGACCCGCCACCCGGAGGCCCGGGGTTGTTAAGGCTCGCATTTTATTTCTCATTTATTTTCCTCTTTAGGATGTGGACACTTGTTCACATTCCTCGATCAATCGCGGTTTGTTGGTTTACTTGAATCTAAGTAGTTACATCATTCACATCTCTTACGTATGTCATGTGGTGTATGCTAAACGCTTTTATATCTATTATGTATGCAAAACCTGTATGCTCAACTTTACTTAATTGTATTGACGTTTTATTTTAACATATGTGGCAGGTTGAGGATTTGTCTGCTATCGCAACTGGACTAGGACTATCTTTAGAAACGTGTTGTAATAGAAATCTAGGGGATATCGAACTTGATTTGTATTATGCGAATGCTTGGATTTTGTAACATGTTTAAGGATTTTATGTTAGTAGTATGGGATATTAACGTTTAAATATTGTCACTTAAATAGTATTATGGAATTTCTAATGAGACAATCTGGTTCGCCTAGTGCCACTACCCCGATGTTTCCGCCATCGGTTGGGGTGTGACTGCCATACCCATTCATCCTTACAGTCCCGTATGTTAGTCTCGCTTACTATACGGTTACACTGGTCTAGTACGTCCAGCTCCTCCGGTAGCATAGGTGACCTACTCCACTCCCATCTCCCGATCGGGTTATTTTCATGACAATTTATTCTGCCCGCCACCATAATGTTTTTATCAGATTCAATCATATATAATGTAGGAAATTTATCTTTCAAAGGCGTGTCACCCACCCATTATACTTTTTTAGGCAACCATTTTACCCATTCGAAGGGATAAAACGGAGTCGCATACCTGCCTAAAACCTCCCGACACGATTTGATCGAAAACCCGTTATCCAATTCCCATACCCATTCATCCTTACAGTTCCGTATGTTAGTCTCGCTTACTATGTGGTTACATTGGTCTTGTTCGTCCAGCTCCTCCGTTAGCATAGGTGACCTACTCCACTCCCATCTCCCAATCGGGTTATTTTCATGACAATGTATTCTGCCCGCCATTGTAATGTTTTTATTAGATTCAATCGTATATAATGTAAGAAATTTATCTTTCAAAGGTGTGTCACCCACCCATTTATCGATCCAAAACCGGATCGTCTTGCCGTCCCCCCAAATTCCCTTTAAATAGATCCCTCACTTGAATATTATATCCTTCCAAATCAGTTTCACCTTCACTATTGCATTCCAAACACCAGCTACTCCGGCCTTCACAGGAAAGTACGACCAGGCTCGCGGTTTCGAGTGTATTGCTTTAATTACCTTTCTTGTATGATAGTTTTGAGTACAACTAACCCTAATATAAATGCAATCGAGTTATTGAATGCTTTTTTTACTACTAATTTCTTTTTATCTATGTCGTATGTGAAACTTAAACCCAAGATCTTCTTTTTCATAACCTAGGTATTTAAATGTTTTATCTTTGCCATTAGACCACCATCCCATTGATAAGTTCTGAATACTTCCTACCTTTTTTCGTGATGGAAATAATGTAGTATAGTAAATTAGTAACAACACTTTTATGTATGTATATCATCTCAGTCGGTAAATGGTGGATGATAAATCATTATCCATGTTTATATTCCTATCGTTAATTATTCAACCGTTAGTTCATCGGATCTACCAATGTTGAAACAGATTGGCTGATTATCCATCGGATCTACCAATTTTGTGAGCGTTTTGACGGTCAGGTCGTTTTTTTATAATAGTGATAGGACGATACTGACATGTAAATATTACTTAAGGGCAAAGACTACTGTCGTAAAGATCAGGATTTATACTCAAGCACCTTGTTCATTTATTTATATATACTATTAAAAATACATATAGAAAGACTTTTGCACGTATCTTGGGTTGATTGGTGTTCTAGTCCTAGTGTACGTTGTTGACAAATTGGTATAATATGTACTCTCTCTTTTGCCATTGCTATTTTCTTGCTAGTACGTGGTCAATAATTCGTCGTCCTTCAGGAAAATAAAAAGTTTGATTTACAATTCAATATGAATGAAGTACCATATCACTTAATTATGAAGTCCGTAAAAAACTTACAACTATATTCATTTATATATGTATATATTTATATATACACCCTTCCGAAACAATTAAATTTTTACATAATTCCTCCATAGCAGTGACGGATCCAGGATTTTATTCTAATGGATTCCTTTTGGTAAATTATCTTTAATTCTTACTAACTTTTCTAAATTCTATAAGGTTCTCACAATTTTTTTCTAAACGTACTGGGTTCCTAGGAAGGAACCCACAAATATGGGCTGTATCCACCCTTGATCCATAGTAGATAAAATAATATTAGTCACTAATAGCATTAGGTTTCATGAACAAGCGAATAAAAAAAACATTTTTAATGTGAATCATGTTAGCAAAATGATTTAAAGTATTCCAAAACATGTTCGATGTTTCATTGGAGAATCTAAACATCGCCATGCATATTTGATTCCTTTATCTTCCCTAAAAGACATAATTAAGTCTTTAACATTGAAATGATGTTTTAACAAAGCAACAAACCTCAACTAACAAGAACTAAAATCCTTTTTATTAGGTCTCAAAATCGACATGAAAGTAGAATTTCATATGTAATATTACATTTACCAAAATCTATATACACACATACACATACATATGTGTATATATACGTTTTTTTCCAAAGACCAAAGGAAAAAAAGACATGATCAATATCACATAGAAATTAACAAATGCATCTTAGAAAAAGGAACGAACTTGCAAAAAGAACCAAAAAAAATGAAAAAGAGAGATTGTTTTGTATGCTACTACTAATCAATCTCCTTCACCGGTTACAACCGATTTCATCGGTTGTAACGGCTGTACCATTACTACTTGTGGCTTGGAACCGTTGCTTACAAGAATGACAAGTGATCTCCGAGATTGTCGAGCTAACTTTCTTGGTAGCTTGTTCTCTTAGCATTTTCGCCCTTTCCAACTCCGCTTGAGCTTGTTTCCTAATCTGTTTCGCCTTTGCAAACTCGAGTTCCGCTATTTTGATTTGCCTCTTTGCTTGTTGCCTTGCTTCTTCCGCAAACTCCTTTTCAGCCATTGCCATCTTCATATTTTCTTCTTGTTTCTCATAGCTCGTTTCGCTCCCAATCGAGAGCTTCAACTCGGTTCGATTATCGTATAATGATGATGATGGTAGTAGTAGTTGAAGTTCCAAGTTGTTTTGCTTGTTTTGAGTGTGTGAATATGGAGTCTCCGAAGGTGGGATTGTTTGTGGTACATGTTGCAAAAATGATGGAATAGTGCTCAAATTAGTGTCACTTGATGGGCTTGTACTTGATGAGCATGCTGGTTGAAATGTGGGTAGGTCTGGATGGACTCGCCGGACGGTACAAGCATCTTGGTGCTCGATGAAACTCTCGACTCTGTAGATAATTAAGACAAAGAGTCAAAACAAAAAACAATAAAATAACGTACAATATATAATCATTAAAGTGGACAGAATAATTTATATACGTAAAAGATAATTACATGGAGACAAAGATCAATGGCTATATGACAAAATATCAAATCAAATGAAGAGATCTAAGCTTTCTCGTGTAGGGTTAGCAACAAGCAAACAAAAACTAAAATTTAAAGAGATTAAAAGAGAGTTATTAGATAGTGATCAACTTAGAAATATATATAGATAATGACAATTAATTTATATGAACTAAATCCAAATAGCTTCAGCTAATTAATCCTAAATTCTTGGACGATATATAGCTTTATTCTAATAAAAGACACTTAATAACTAATATAAAATTTAAAAGTAAACATGAGATCATAGATCCTAGATATTGATTTATGGGTTTTCTGTACATTATTCTCTAGAGTCAAAAACTATAAAGATATTGTACGCATAACCATATATTTCAAAGAATTTAATGTTGAATTAATTATAATGAACCAAAAAGCATTAAAGAATTTTTGTTTCTTATCGGTAGTTGCTGAAATCCATGTAGACCAAGGTGGAAAAATGTCATAAACTAATAACTTCCACCCTATCCCATTTTAACATATTTATTTGATGATCTTAAACAATCAAAATTATATCTATGTTGATATAATAATCATCTAAATATTAATCAGTGTCACAAGTTAAGAAAACATATATAAAAAAAAAACCTGGAGAAAACTCTTCCACAATCGCAAGAATGGCCACGAGTGCCACAAGTTTTAAGATGAGCTTTATAATCAGACTGAACAGCATAATCCTTAGAACACTTCTCACAAACCCATTGCTTATCATCACTATGTTTTCTCCTATAATGTTTCTTGATCCCCACAAGATCTCCAAGAGCATGACAAGGATCATGGTGCAAGCAGTTCGGTTCCGGACACACAAAAACCCTTTTTTTCACCTCCGGTGACTCCCTTTTCAACAACTTCCATGGCACTTTATGTCGTCTCCGATGCATCTGCAAGTTCTGATCTCTTTGGAACCCTTGGTTACAAATCTCACACACGTATCTATCTGACTCCAACAATGTTTTTGGTGATAAAGATACCACTTCTGCATCCGGATCTATAAAGTTCAAAATATACATGATTAAGTTCAACTATGTATTGATCTTTTTGGATATGTTATATAAGTTATAAGTAAAGTTAGTAAATGGGTACCTGGAGTACCAGCTGGACGTCGTTTTCTTTTGTTGGAAAGACCATTTTCCGGTGAAAGAAAAGGGTGATCAGAAGAAGAAGATGGTGCACTAACGTTTTCTAACATATGGGTTGATTTATGTAGCCAAAATCTAGGTGGTATTGCAGTACAGATCTTTAGATGAAGAGGTGAGATATAGAGATATAGATATAGAGATATATTAGAGGGAAAGAAGATGGAGGGTGAATGAAAAGGGGTTTGCTTTGAGAATAAACAGTTTTCTTTTAAGCTTTAAAAGCTTTTAGCTTTTTCAATGAACTTTCTTTCATTGACCCCGCACCTTGAGCAGGTAAGGTTGAGCTAAGTCTTGTATATAAAGCCTGCAACAGTGGAATAATAATAATCAAGAGAAAAGAGTAATAATAATACACACACTAAACACACACTAACAAACACATAGTGTAGGTGTGGGGTTAGGGTAAGAATGAAAGAGACGGAGCTTGTTAAACCAATCAAATGGATTGAAACTTGAGCCCACAAGGGGGAAATTCATCAGATGGAACCAAAAAACATCCCCACCACATAACAAAAAACAAACAAAACTGTAATTATAGATCTTTAATTTCTCTTCTTTAGTTTTTACTAGTGTTTTTATAAAGAAAATGTAATGTTTTTGCATGAATAAATGTAGGTCTAGAAACCCCCTTACACGTGACTTCCTGCTTCTCTCACGTGACCTACTCTTTTTCTCTACTGTAAAGTTGAAAAAGGGTTAAAAAAAATAGTGATGGAAAGGTGATTCCATCGTCAAAAGTACTCCCTACTACTGTTAGAAAGTTAAAAAAACATGATTATGAATAGCATAGTAGATGGTGTTTATTTGGAGAAAGCATAATAGTGCTGCATTTAAAAGTACCAGAAACATGATGTGTAAGCTAAGAGTGGATATGTTTTGGGTACTTTTTTTAAAGTCACCCCTCATGTTTTAAATGGTGACTTATTAAACCAAAGGGCTAGCTTCTAGCTCAGCACTATCAAGGTTTTACATTAGTGTCCCCCTCATAATAGGGTGATAACTCTAATCGTATTTGAGACAAGTAATATAGCTAGAAGTAGTGTTTGTCATTCCAAAAAATGGCAAACTTAGGGTGGATGAGGTACTTTTGGGTACTTTTTTGCGGGATCTCGGGTACCCATGACAACACCGGCGGAGCCCCCTACCCGCATTTTTTTTTGGTTTCACTCCACGGGTATTAGTTGGCAAGGATCTTATGGATATATCGATGTGGTTCGGATGGAACAAATATGGGTTATGCATTTGATTGTGCAGACCCGTGAATGTTTTCAACACTACTCAGCGATACATGTAGGAGTACACAATATATTCACACACATAATTCGGTACATATGAGGATATTTATACTCAAGGTTCTGATGGTTAAATAACTAACCGACATGACTATTCTAACCGACACAAACATACCGGTTGACTTTACACTATTTGACTTTCCTATATTACATAATAATAATAATACTTAATGAACATATAAATATTAATTATGTTTTCAACACTACTCGGCGATACAAGTCGGAGTGTGTTTGTGATTATTGAGCCTAGAATACGACGCATGGGTGCGGGTATCTCGGGAACATCGACACCGGTGGATGCAGGTTTCGACAGGTTCAAATCATAGAGATGAGGTCTACACTGATGAATGGTTGTTGAAAGGGTTTTAGCAGGTTACGCCCCGTCCAACCTTAGGAACTCAAGAGCCACGTTTTTCTATGTTATTATTAGGTGTTAAATGAAGTTTCATTAACAAACTTTGTGATGCTTAATCCTATCATATGGGTCTAACCAGTCATCAACTAACTATCGAGGCCTTGTTGGTTGAACAACGATATCTAAAATAGTGGGGTTGATTCTAATTTTTGAAACTCATATCTATTAACCTCTAGATGCATGGAAGTTAATGAACCTAAACTCGAAACACCAGGTACAAGTACTCTGGAAAACATGTATGTACGGTTTGGCGGTAATAGAGTAATCTAATAATCAATTTACTTTTTTCTTTTTAATATTTCTAACTTGTTGGGTAACAAAATTGTATAAGAGGTAAACGTAAAAATACACACTGTGAACAAGATCTGAACAAGGTTGTACCCAAACCAATGATTTTATACCCAAATCAATATCCAGAACAATACAATCGCTCAAAAGAACTCACAACTCCCACCAGATCATCAACACAGTGATCTGTAATGTATTGAAAACAAAAGCCTCACAAGATCGATGAATCAGAATGATTCACAAGCAAACCCTAGATTTTTTAGAGAAAAGGCAGAGAACAATGATGGACGAGAGAGAAACAGATTAGATGAGTTGTCTCTCAAGTCTTCGAGAGCCTTCTTTAAGTAACCAAGGAACCCTAAAACTGAGCGCAGCTGTCTTGAAGCCTAAATGTCTTGAGCCCGTCAAACAACTCTCGAGCCCAGAAAAAAACAGCTCAAATAACATGCATATAAACAAAACAATTAAAAACTATTCATATAAAAGATAGAAATATTAAAAATATTGAATTGTATTTTTAACACCCCCACAATTCAATATTTAAAACAATTGAACATGTTAAGAAAATGACAAACCTTTTCACGAGGACCAACGGAAAGACCTTTGGTAAACACATGAGCTGCCTGATCCTCTGATTTAACACTTACAGTTTGAATAACCCATTTAGAAATCTTTTTCCCTTAAGAAGAAAAGATCTATTTCAAAATGCTTTGTACGTTTGTGAAACACAAGATTGGCTGCTATAGATATAACCGTGTTATCACAAAAAGCTGAAATAGAAGTTTAACTTCAATTTTCAGCTCATTTAAAAGATTCGATATCCAAATAACATCACATGTCGCAGCACACATCGAACGATATTCTGCTTCAGCAGAAGATCTAGAAATCGTGGACTGCTTTTTGCTTTTCCATGAAACAAGATTATTACACAGAAAAACACAAAATCCGGTAACAAACTTACGAGAATTAAACACTTAGCCTAACCTGAATCAGCATAGGCTTTGATATCTAAGATTTCTCCTTTTTCAAACAAAATACCTTTTCTAGGTCTACCTTTTAAATATCTTAAAAGCCTTAATTCTATTTTGAAATGAGCCTGAGTATGAGAATGCATAAACTGACTTAAAAATGTATAGAATATGCAATATCAGGCCTTGTATGTGAAAGATAAATCGGTTTACCAACAAGCTTTTGAAAAACAGTAATATTGGTTAACAAATGATTATATAAAAATAAGAAGTGTAAGAAGTCACCAGAGATTGACAGATATTCTAGGAGGATTCAAGTGAGAAGGGTAATTTTGTCTATAAGAAGAAAGAGAATATGCACATGCAAGTCACATGCTATTTCCCCTCCAATTTTTAAACGTCCGTAACTTTTTTATACATCATTTGTTTTAAAAAAAATATACCATAAAATCAAACTTTTTTTATCTTTAATATGAGTATCATATTGTTACATTTTTCAAAAAAAAAAAAAATCAAAAACATAGTTGTGTATGACACAATGGACATGACGTAAAACACAATGTAAAGTAGATCAAAAACACAATCAATGACAATAGATAAAGACACATGGACAACAGACTAAAACACAATGACCATGACGTTGACGTATAACACAATGGGTATAATGTATAACACAATAAGTATCAAACTAAATAAAAACACAATTGATGACAACAAACAAAAGACACAATTGAAACAACAGATAAAAGACACAATGGAGAGCAGATAAAGACAAAATGGAAAACAAACTACAAATACAATAGACAACAAACTAAAACACAATGAACAAGAAATTAAAACACAATGGACAACCTATTAAAATACAATGGATAATTGATTAAACACAATGACCTGAACCAATAACGCAATTTATTGAAACCCATATATAACACAATAAGTATCAAACTAAATAAAAACACAATTGATGACAACAGATAAAAGACACAACTGATAACAATAGATAAAAGACACAATGGAGAGCAGATGAAGACACAATAAAAGATGAACTAAAAACACAATACACAACAAACTAAAACACGATGAACAAGAAATTAAAACACAATGGACAACATATTAAAATACAATGGATAGCAAACTAAACATAATGAGCTGAACCAATAACGTAATTTATAGAAAAGCCAGATACAACACCATCTTCATTGTGTCATATATAGTGTTATAGGTTCTTATAAAAACGCAATGGTTAGAACCCAAATTAACATTGTGTTATAGGTTTAGATAATAACACAATGTATAGAAACCCTACTAAAACGTAATGACCAAGACCTAGTTAAAAGACATAACGACCTGAACCTTTAACATAATGTAAAAAAAACCCAGTAAAAATGAAATTTTTTATTTTATTTTTATATGACAATATGGTGCTCATATTAAAGATAAAAAAACGCTCGTTATTATGGTGATTTTTTTAAAATCTCGTATGAAAAAGTTATGGACGTTTAAATCGATAGGGGAATTGACAGTTGTCTTGCATGTGGAGAGAGAAATCTATAAATATAAGATTCCCTTCATACCCTTCTATTATCTTCTTTTCCTACAAGTAATCTCAACCCTCCAAATCTAAGATCAATGGACTAAAATCCTTCTTACCCTTCTTACTTATTTCACCCTTTGTATTTGATCCTTACTCTCTGTAACATCCGTCAAAAACGGATTTACCAAACCCGCTCCGTTTAGCAACCGAACAGTCAGTCAAAATTTTCGTTTTGAATTAAATGTCCAAAACATTTTTAAACGATCCGTAATCAATTTTTATACGCGAATATATATTTAGTTTTTGAAAAACTGTCAAAAATCGCAAAATAAAAATGAAATACATCTGCCGGGTTTCGAACCCGGGTCTGTACCGAGTCAGGCAACGATTTAACAACTCACACACAAACCACTGCGCTGCTTGTTCTGTTTGTTATATATTTCAATCATTTAATTGATATAATAACGTTACAAATTCAAAACCGGCGCCCAAACGATTCAGTCGTCGGAATCCCGGTAAATTAGCGAGTCTTAACTACGATTTACGTTATAACGTAAACCATTAACCACATATCGGTTATAACCGATGTTTGAAGTCCGCGACATTTTTCAAAACCGCCGGAAAAATTTAAATAACGAACACAGTCCAAAATCAGACCAAATGCATTTCGATTATTCCCTATAAATTCAACCACAATCGTCTGCAAACCTTTTCGCTAAAAATCACATCTTTCCACGGCGTAATTTCACTCGCCGGAACTGTCCTATTTTTCGCCGGAAAACCGAGTCTTAATTTTCTGAACCTCACTAATCCCCTAAACCTTTACTGAAGTTACCCATACTCTCTCCAAGATTTCCGGAGACTTGCTGCTGCAAGGAACCTATCGCCGGAGGTGAATTCTGTCGCCGGAGTTCTGCCGGAAAACAGAGAGTCTTGTCGGTATATTTCTCCACCCAGTTTCTTTTCCTTTTCACTTTTATCTTACCGAAATAAACTGTAAAACACTAACAAACTGATAAAAAACTTGAACTAGTCGAATTCCGATTTCTGGTTCAAGCATTGACGAAGAAGACGATGTTTTTCTATATCATATAAGTATATTATAAATCAGGATTTTACTCGGGTTAGACACACAGTCCAGCGGTGGACTGTGTGCACATAAGACGTTAATCAAGCAAAGGTCTCGAGTTCGATTCCCGTCTCACACGCTGCCTTAATAAAATCTATTTTTTTTTATTTACTGAACCGGAGTCGCCTTAGTTATATGTTAAGTATATTAATAACCGGAATAATAACCAAGTTATACACACAGTCCAGCGGTGGACTGTGTGTTTGTTTATATCACAGGTCACGAGTTCGAGTCCGGTCCTCAGCACCGACTCGGACAATTATCTTTTCTTTTAAATAAGGCAGAAAAGGAAATATCTATTTTGTATTTAAGTATAATAAAAACCGAATATTATAACATGTTGAACACACAGTCCAGCGGTGGACTGTGTGTTAGATTAACCCACAGGTCCCGGGTTCGAGACCTGTGGTGTGCATGACCGTTTCGCCTTAAACTGTTTTTAAAATAAAAATGATTTTCTGTTTAAATTCTAATTAATGTATATATATAATTAAAATCGGATATATAACGGGTTAGACACGTAGCTCAGTTGGTAGAGCTGCGTGCACGCGTACGGGAGGTCTCGGGTTCGAGCCTCACCGAGCGCACAACAATATTTCGCAAACCGGTCAACGACCAGTCAAAGTCAACAAGTCAAGGTCAACTGTAGCAGAAAAAAAATAAATATTTTTATTATTTTTATTTAATTATTTTAATTAAAAATCAATTATAAATACTTAAAAATAACATTTTTAAGATTAGAAAATAGCTTCAAACTCACAAAAATACACCCAACAATCCTACTAAAATAGTTTAATAAAATCCGTTTACTCACCAAACCATAATGCGATTTATCTAGGTTAAATCTCACTCGTGGTTAAAACCACTTCGCGTGCATTCATCATCATCAACCGAACGCACCCACTGTGAGTGAATCTTACAATTCCCCCTTTTAAATTACACGTTTTGGGGTGTGTCATGTGTTTTGAATTAATTAATTTATTTATTTAAACTTGTGCCATACCACATCATGACTTAAACTTAGATTGATTTATTGTTGTGACTTATTTATATTCCGTTTGTCAAATTACATGAAACTCATACATTAAGCCCATCAGTTCCTCGTGGGAAACGAGTAGAACATCGCGTGCTTCAATTCAAATTCATTATTGTTCATGTGTGTTTTCATTGAGTTTATATTGTTTGTAGTTGTGTTATTCATATTATCATGTTTATGCAATTCATTCATCAGGCCCCTCAGTTCCTCGTGAGAGACGAGTTGAGCATCGCGTGCCTTTAATTGCTCCATTATTATTCATGAGTGTTTCATTTAACATATTATGATTGTTGATCAAGTTACATCTAATTTTATTCATGTTTGGTTGTGCACATATTTCATAATCAATTTAAATAAATTGTTCAAATGTTTTCCATAGGATTCACTCGCCAACATTATGTTGATCCAAAAACCTTTTTACACATGATACAGGTGAACAGGTTGAAGCAAGGAAAACATAGGATATGCCTTAGAAGAGAACAAAGAAGTTAGATTGTTAGTTAGATCATGTGGTAGCAATCATTGTAAACTTTCATTTAATTTGTATTAATGAATATGAAACATTTAATAAATGTCATGAGCTTTGATGATAACCCAATCATGCCCCGATCACCTTATCCGCTGCGGGTCGGGGTGTGACAGATTGGTATCAGAGCCATGATTATAGGGATATAGGATAGGTTATTAGACCCTTAGAGCCTATACTATAGTCTGCCTAAATTTTAAATTGATTAGGTGGTTACATACAAACTTGTGATATTTATTTGTTTCATATTTGTTTACATTTCAGTCAAACATACATGCTCATATACATATTCATTATACATATATACATATTCATTATACATATATCGATGTTCATGTGTTCAATTTATTTTCATACTCTCGTTATCCAAAGATTTTATGCAATTTTCAATTCTCATCAAAGTAAGTTCTGCGACGGGCATGTAGTAACTGGAAGGGTACAAGTACCGGTAGTCGGAACGTCCTGTCTAGGCTGACATTCGTATAAATCCAATATAACGGACCAGTTTGCCTACCTGGGGACCAACGATGAGAGTACGAAGGACCTATTAGGCCAAAGCATGCCACACCAAACGTCGTTCGAACTAACCCTACTTTGAGGTGTCACCGTGTCTACACCTGGACACATTCCGAACATCACACGTTGTATACATATTTCTCGATTTTCACCGGGTTTTGTGTACGCAACCAGGCAGAAACCGTGCGAACCATATGAAAAACCGGTAATTCATGGGGGCCCACATGATTACATAAGGTAAAGTATGGCGGCATGACGGGCCTAACAGCGAGCAAAGCCAAAGACATCCTATGGATGTAGTATTTTTGTATAATTATTTTATGAATGTTCATCCCTAATGCGACCCATGATCTCAAAAGCATCCAACTCATACCCTTGTCATGTATTCATTGTAGATGTCTTCTAACCTCGCCCGTAGGAAGACGAGAGCAAGAAAAGCCCGCGAACGCATGGCTACCTTAATCGCTCAACAAATGGCTGCCGTAATACCCAACATTGTAATCCAAGTTCAACAAGCACTTACCAATAATCCTGTCAACCAAGCAAACCAAAACATTTTCAACTCTTCCCCAAACACCACTAAATGCACCTACAAGCATTTCAAATCATGCGACCCTCCGAAATATAAAGGGACTGAAGGTGTCACCGCACTCCTCCATTGGTTTGAAGAAATGGAGAATACTTTTCTAAATTGCGATTGCCCTGATGATCGCAAAGTGCGTTATGCTACCGGTCGACTATATGGGATAGCACTTACTTGGTGGAATTCAGAGAAGGCAAAACGAGGTGTTGAAGATGCTATGACTCTAACTTGGAATGAATTGAAGGAAATCATGACCAGACGATTTTGCCCAAGGAGCGAAATCAAGAAGCTAGAAGATGAATTTTATTCATTGAAGCAAATGGAAGGAGACCACACCACCTACAACAAAAGGTTCCTCGAATTACATCAAATGGTTCCCAACATGTTTACTCCCCTCTACCGTTTGATCGAGCACTACATTCGTGGACTTCCGTCAAAGATTCAAGACCCCGTGATAAGTACCAAGCCTGCAACTTTGGAAGCAGCAATGGAGCTAGCAATAGAGCTCACCGAGAACCGAATCCGAAACAAAGAATTCGAGGAAGAGAAGAAGAAGGATAAAGAATCAACTAAAACCTCCGAATCCCCTTCTCAACCCGAATCCCCTTCTCAACCCGAATCCCCTCCTCAACCCAAACCTAAGAGAAGAAGAGTCGGGCGACTTTTCGCTGCCACCCAACGAAATCAACCAGTTTTTCACGCTATACCCATCCGAGCTGTCCCAATCACCCAAGTGGCACCCAACTCAGCTTACCCAAATAAGAAACCATATCTTGGACCTCACCCTCGATGCAACAACTGTTTTTATCACCATCCCTTTACTTTGCCTTGCCGGCTATGTACAACTTGTGGACGTTATGGTCATTTGAGCAATGTTTGTCGCACCTTTCAAGACCAAACCTTTTCCCCTACTCAAAACATGGCCCAAACTTATCACCAACCCCAACACCCCATGTTCCCATATGCTCGAGTTTGCTTCAATTGTGGCGACCCTACCCACTTTAGAAACACATGCCCTCAATTGGTAAACGTTATCAACACTCAAGCCCAATCAAACCCAGTTAACCAAGTAAACCAAGAAAACCCAACCACTATGCCACCAGCAAGAGGAAGAGTCTTCAATATCAACGCCAACCCTGTCGAAGATAATGACGGCCCAAACGAAGATACTCAGCTAGTCCTTTTCGCCGTAGATCCAGATTCAACTCCTGTTGTTTAGTCTTATGTTTTCTTTATCACATGTGTAGACTGTTAGAGTAATTATGGTATATTATATATTATATATTGTTTTCAGTATACGATTTTGCCGAGGCCGTGGCTCCCCATCCATCGAGGTTGAGTTGGATCCCCATTTTATTATGTGGTTGATCTTGGCGTGCCCGCACGATCGGCTCCGTTTGTTGAGCCTTGATGGGTTACGTAATATTACATTTCAATACATGCAATATGCTCGGCTCCGTTTGATTGAGCCTTGAGTACACAGATTTATTTACATTTCCAGTTCATGCAATATGCTCGGCTCCGTTTGATTGAGCCTTGAGTACACAGATTTATTTACATTTCCAGTTCATGCAATATGCTCGGCTCCGTTTGATTGAGCCTTGAGTACACAGATTTATTTACATTTCCAGTTCATGCAATATGCTCGGCTCCGTTTGATTGAGCCTTGAGTACACAGATTTATTTACATTTCCAGTTCATGCAATACGCTCGGCTCCGTTTGATTGAGCCTTGAGCGCACATACAATTTCATTATCAGTATCTTGTGGTTGTGGTGTTGTAGTAGAGTCGCATCGAACTAACCATAACTTTCGGATAAAGTCAACGAAAATTTGACAAGGATATGGTGGATACGCCGATGGTACTTCCTATATATAAGTATTCTTGTCAAATAATCGGGGGCATTATCAGGCGGTTATGAGAGGTTCCATGCATAGGCTGTTTGTGTGGTTAAGTTATTCATATTCAGTACATGCAATATGTTCGGCTCCGTTTGATTGAGCCTTGAGCACACAATTTCAATTTCAGTACATTCAATATGTTCGGCTCCGTTTGATTGAGCCTTGAGCACACAATTTCAATTTCAGTACATTCAATACGTTCGGCTCCGTTTGATTGAGCCTTGAGCGCACATCCATTTTATTTTCAGTACATGCAATACGATCGGCTCCGTTCGATTGAGCCTTGATCGCACAGATATGTTTCATTTCAGTAATTTATGTTTGTTGTATTGATTATAGAGTTATAGGACTAATCATAATTCACTGTTAAAACCAATGAAAATTTGACAAGAATATGGTGGATACGCCGCTGGTACTTCCTATGTATAAGTATTCTTGTCAAAGGATCAGAGGCATTAACGGATGGTTATGAGAAGTTCTATGTAGGATTTATTAGTTTCTTGGTAACCAATCATAACTTGTGGATAAAACTAATGAAAATTTGGCAAGAATATGGTGGATACGCCGCTGGTACTTCCTATATATAAGTATTCTTGCCAAAGGATCAGAGGCATTATCAGACGGTTATGAGAAGTTCCATGTAGGAATTATTATTACCTTGGTTGGAATTTGTGATACATTTATATCATCATGTTATTTAAAGAGATTGGATTGTGTTCCATTTCTACATAAATTAACCTCTCCATCATAACAAACGAGAGAGGAACTTCCATCATTAAAACATTTATGTTATCAGAATGTGGATTCAAATATTTGCTGTTGTGTTTATTCATGTTCAAATATTCGCTGATGTGTCTATTCATGTTCGAATATTTGCTGTTGTGTTTATTCATGTTCAAATATTCGCTGATGTGTCTATTCATGTTCGAATCTTTGCTGTTGTGTTTATTCATGTTCAAATATTTGCTGATGTGTTCATTTATGTTCGAATATTTGCTGTTATGTTCATTCATGTTCAAATATTTGCTGATGTGTTCATTCATGTTTGGATATCAGCTGTTGTGTTTTTATTTATGTTCCATGTAGATTGTAGTGTTAGAAGTTTTGCCTTAGGATATAACCATATTTTTCCCAAACGTATCTTAACACATATGCATGATATCATTTTAGCAAATCATTTCTGCTTATCAATATTCATACAGTAGGCAACAGAAAGCGATTCCTGAATAGGGTACATAACCCTTACAAGGAACGTTACCGCCTCGAACAAAAAAAAAAAAAAAACTTAAACCTTTATTTTTCTAAGCATACAACTGTCAAACAAAACGTCATTATCCTTTTTAGTCAAATATATCACAATTTAAATTTCGGGACGAAATTTCTAAAAAGCAGGGGATACTGTAACATCCGTCAAAAACGGATTTACCAAACCCGCTCCGTTTAGCAACCGAACAGTCAGTCAAAATTTTCGTTTCGAATTAAATGTCCAAAACATTTTTAAACGATCCGTAATCAATTTTTATACGCGAATATATATTTAGTTTTTGAAAAACTGTCAAAAATCGCAAAATAAAAATGAAATACATCTGCCGGGTTTCGAACCCGGGTCTGTACCGAGTCAGGCAACGATTTAACAACTCATACACAAACCACTGCGCTGCTTGTTCTGTTTGTTATATATTTCAATCATTTAATTGATATAATAACGTTACAAATTCAAAACCGGCGCCCAAACGATTCAGTCGTCGGAATCCCGGTAAATTAGCGAGTCTTAACTACGATTTACGTTATAACGTAAACCATTAACCACATATCGGTTATAACCGATGTTTGAAGTCCGCGACATTTTTCAAAACCGCCGGAAAAATTTAAATAACGAACACAGTCCAAAATCAGACCAAATGCATTTCGATTATTCCCTATAAATTCAACCACAATCGTCTGCAAACCTTTTCGCTAAAAATCACATCTTTCCACGGCGTAATTTCACTCGCCGGAACTGTCCTATTTTTCGCCGGAAAACCGAGTCTTAATTTTCTGAACCTCACTAATCCCCTAAACCTTTACTGAAGTTACCCATACTCTCTCCAAGATTTCCGGAGACTTGCTGCTGCAAGGAACCTATCGCCGGAGGTGAATTCTGTCGCCGGAGTTCTGCCGGAAAACAGAGAGTCTTGTCGGTATATTTCTCCACCCAGTTTCTTTTCCTTTTCACTTTTATCTTACCGAAATAAACTGTAAAACACTAACAAACTGATAAAAAACTTGAACTAGTCGAATTCCGATTTCTGGTTCAAGCATTGACGAAGAAGACGATGTTTTTCTATATCATATAAGTATATTATAAATCAGGATTTTACTCGGGTTAGACACACAGTCCAGCGGTGGACTGTGTGCACATAAGACGTTAATCAAGCAAAGGTCTCGAGTTCGATTCCCGTCTCACACGCTGCCTTAATAAAATCTATTTTTTTTTATTTACTGAACCGGAGTCGCCTTAGTTATATGTTAAGTATATTAATAACCGGAATAATAACCAAGTTATACACACAGTCCAGCGGTGGACTGTGTGTTTGTTTATATCACAGGTCACGAGTTCGAGTCCGGTCCTCAGCACCGACTCGGACAATTATCTTTTCTTTTAAATAAGGCAGAAAAGGAAATATCTATTTTGTATTTAAGTATAATAAAAACCGAATATTATAACATGTTGAACACACAGTCCAGCGGTGGACTGTGTGTTAGATTAACCCACAGGTCCCGGGTTCGAGACCTGTGGTGTGCATGACCGTTTCGCCTTAAACTGTTTTTAAAATAAAAATGATTTTCTGTTTAAATTCTAATTAATGTATATATATAATTAAAATCGGATATATAACGGGTTAGACACGTAGCTCAGTTGGTAGAGCTGCGTGCACGCGTACGGGAGGTCTCGGGTTCGAGCCTCACCGAGCGCACAACAATATTCCGCAAACCGGTCAACGACCAGTCAAAGTCAACAAGTCAAGGTCAACTGTAGCAGAAAAAAAATAAATATTTTTATTATTTTTATTTAATTATTTTAATTAAAAATCAATTATAAATACTTAAAAATAACATTTTTAAGATTAGAAAATAGCTTCAAACTCACAAAAATACACCCAACAATCCTACTAAAATAGTTTAATAAAATCCGTTTACTCACCAAACCATAATGCGATTTATCTAGGTTAAATCTCACTCGTGGTTAAAACCACTTCGCGTGCATTCATCATCATCAACCGAACGCACCCACTGTGAGTGAATCTTACAATTCCCCCTTTTAAATTACACGTTTTGGGGTGTGTCATGTGTTTTGAATTAATTAATTTATTTATTTAAACTTGTGCCATACCACATCATGACTTAAACTTAGATTGATTTATTGTTGTGACTTATTTATATTCCGTTTGTCAAATTACATGAAACTCATACATTAAGCCCATCAGTTCCTCGTGGGAAACGAGTAGAACATCGCGTGCTTCAATTCAAATTCATTATTGTTCATGTGTGTTTTCATTGAGTTTATATTGTTTGTAGTTGTGTTATTCATATTATCATGTTTATGCAATTCATTCATCAGGCCCCTCAGTTCCTCGTGAGAGACGAGTTGAGCATCGCGTGCCTTTAATTGCTCCATTATTATTCATGAGTGTTTCATTTAACATATTATGATTGTTGATCAAGTTACATCTAATTTTATTCATGTTTGGTTGTGCACATATTTCATAATCAATTTAAATAAATTGTTCAAATGTTTTCCATAGGATTCACTCGCCAACATTATGTTGATCCAAAAACCTTTTTACACATGATACAGGTGAACAGGTTGAAGCAAGGAAAACATAGGATATGCCTTAGAAGAGAACAAAGAAGTTAGATTGTTAGTTAGATCATGTGGTAGCAATCATTGTAAACTTTCATTTAATTTGTATTAATGAATATGAAACATTTAATAAATGTCATGAGCTTTGATGATAACCCAATCATGCCCCGATCACCTTATCCGCTGCGGGTCGGGGTGTGACACTCTCCATTTCACATAAATGTGTCAAAACATGATTCGCTTCAATTGGATGACTAACCGGTTTACAACCAGTCATACCAGACTCAGCAAGCAAATGCAAACAATATTTTCTTTGAGTTAAACATAAACCATCGTTATTTCTTATGACCTTAAGGCCAAGAAAATATTGTAATGATAATGTCATACACATAAACCAACCTTATTTTTATCAACATCTTTGATTTAATTAAAGACATAATTTTATCAATTTGTTTTAAACAACTACCATTGATGATAATGTCATCCACATAGACAAGAAGAACAATAAAAATGATTCTTTTATCATAATAAACATGGAATGATACACTTAGTTTGTTCAAAAGCTAACTCAATTAACACTGAAACAAGCTTCTCATTCCACATTCGGAGAACTTGTTTCAGACCATACAAAGATTTTTTCAACTGACACACTTTAGACTTACATGAAATACCATAACCATAAAGTAAGCACATGTAAACTTATTCATTAAGGTCACCATATAAAAAAACATTATTAATATCAAGTTCAAAAATATCCAAATCAAAAGGAACAACCATAGATAACACACACCTAACTGTGACCATTTTCACAACAGGTGAAAAGGTATCAAAGAAATTAATACCTTCTTTTTGACCAAACCCTTTGGCCACAAGACTAGCCTTATACCTCTATATCTCCCCATTGGACTTATATTTTATTTTGTAAACTTATTTACACCCTATAGCTTTCCTATTATGGGGTAAATCAACAACTTCCCAAGTATTATTCCTATAAAAGCTTCAAGTTCAAGATTCATAGCATCAACCCAATTATTATCTGTTTATCTTCAAAATAATTAACTTTTATTTAGAACAGAAGTAAAACAAACACATTCAAGAGATAGATTAGCATAATTCAAAACCTTTTCAAGACCATACTTAACTTTACCATCAATGAGAAAATTATCAAGTTTGGATGGAAACTTAACATTTATAGAAGACCTCCTAGGAATTGTGCTAGTTTGTCCCATATCATCTCCCTCAGTATTATTGAATCCTTCATTTTTAGTGTCATGATCAGGCATATCCATATTTGTTTCAACAATGCTTGGTTGCTGATCATCAGCCATACCTGAAGCATTATTAAGACCAAATGTAGACTGTTGTGTTTCATGTCCTGAAGAAGGTTCTGTTTATAAGGTATCATCATTGGGAGTAGAGTCAAACTTAGGGTTTTGGCTGAGATTTTGTTCAAATACATCAAAGAAATTTAGGGTATTAACTTTAGTAGGGGATTCTGAATCAGGCAAAAATTTCTTATCCTTAAAGGGAAACACAGATTCATAAAACCTAACACCCCTAGAATAAAACATCACCCTATGATCCAGACTCCGAAGTTTATATCCCTAAGTTGACTCAAAAGAGGAGCAAAACCAAACACAAGATCATAAGGAGACATTCCACTTAAGACAGATGACGGAGTCCTGTTAATTAAATAAGTAGCAGTTTGAACACATTCAGCCCAAAACTTTAGAGGAAAACCCCTTGAAACAGTAGAGCTCTAGCAACATTCAACAAATGCCTATGTTTCCTCTCTACTATATCATTCTGCTGTGGAGTATGAACACATGAAGTTTGATGAACAATACCATTTGTATAACAAAACTCAATCATTTGTTTATTTATAAATTCTGTACCATTGTCACTTCTGAAAACCTTTAATATGATAAAAAAAACTTCATACTTTGGCTCCATGAGATAAACCCACACAGCTCTAGTAAAATCATCAACAACAGTAAGAAAGTATTTGTACCCATCTTTAATTTGGACTCTATAAGGACCCCACACATCAAGATGAATTAACTCTCCCAACATTTTTGTTCTGTGACTACTAAGAGGGAAAGGTTCCCTATGCTGCTTAGATCTATGACAAGTTTCACAAGGTTCTAATACACTATTAGGTTTAATATTTTATCTATCCTTTAACACATGCAAGACAGGTTCACTAGGATGACCTAACCTAGCATGCCTAAGACTCACACACAACTAGCATTACACACCTTGTTAGAAACAGAAGAACTACCACAGAAACAGAGACCATCAAATTGATTACCAATCGCCTGAACTTTCTTTGTTTAAGAATCCTGAATGTAACAATTATGTTCATCAAAAGAAACAGTGAGTTTTACAGTCTTTAGAAAGTTCATGAACATAAACCAAATTAACACGATAATCCGGCACAACAAATACATCACATATAACAACCTTATCGCTAAGTTTCATATACCAATTTTAGTAACTAAGGCACTAGTGCCATGAGGATGTTTAACCTTAATATTAAATTCAGTAACACCCATCTGATTTATAAGACCATTATCAGACATACCCCACTTTTTTCCCATTACTAACAAAATTAGAAAAACAATAAACAAGTTTTATATCACAAGTAGGTTTAATAGACATACTAGCAAAGCTATTCAAACACATAGAATTAGCACACCTACTAGCAAAACCACTACTCTGAGGATCACCTTTGGGCTTATCATTCAAGAGACTAAGCAACTGAGCTATCTTATCATTGGTCAAAGAACTCACAGAATATGAAGAATCAGTATTATCAACAGCAACAATGTTACTGACCCTGTTACCTTTGTTCCCACCAGTTTTTGACTTCATCCAAGAAGGATAGCCAACAAGTTCAAAACACCTCTCAATAGTATGACCAGTGTTGTTGCAATGAGAACACTTAAGATTAGGGTTAGAATACCTAAAACTTTTCTCTTTGGATCAACAAACTGGTTAGTTTTAACAGCAAAACTAACTACACTATTAGGGGTTTTTCCAAAAACATTTTTAGTATGAAAATGAGACTCTTCTCTAGAAATATAGAAAAGGCATCCTTCACAGAAGGAAGTGTTTCTTTGGTTAAAAGATTTATTCTAACAGACTGGTATGTACTATCAAGACCCATTAAGAACTGCATCAGTTTAATAAGATGATTGAAATCATTAAACTGTTTAGATGCATCACATGAACAAGCAGGTAAGCCAAGTAACTGTTTAGATGCATCACATGAACAAGTAGGTAAGCCGAGTAACTGGTCTAATTGTTTCCACATAGAATTCAGTTTATGATAATACTCAGAAACAGGCATGCCATTCTGACTAAAAGAATTACTTTTCTGATATAGATTAAACACAACAGCCGTCTGTCTTATCATAAGTTTCTTTTAAATCCTTCCACACATCAGAAGCAAGTTTAGAATAAACCAGACCAAGATACAATTATTCAGACACAGAATTAGGGATCCAAGTAAGAATAATAGAGTTGCACCTATCCCACTGTCTACTCCAAACATCATTAGTAGTAGACTTACGACATGTACCATCAACAAACCCTATTTTTTTCTTAACTTGTAAAGCAAGGATCATAGCACTAGACCAGACTCTATAATTTTCGGTACCCTTAAGTTTGATATTAACTATGGACAAATTAGCACAATCACTAAGATGAAGAAACAACGGGTCACCAGCATCAATCTTGCTAACTAGAGTAGCACTAGAAGATGTCATAGTATCAGTAGTATTAATCACAACATTATCACCAAGTAACCAACCAAGAAACAAACATAATACACAGACCAGTGAAACCAGAATAACAGTCAAGAAACAGACAGAATATCAAGCAGAATAACACAAAACAAGAAACAATCAAGAACCAAACAGACTCATAAGCGTAATAATGCTGAACAAACACAAAGATAAAAAACCAGCGAAACAGGACATCGGTCCGATCAGAGGTGAACCCTCTCTGTATCCCAATAATCAAACCGGTCTTGCTAAACCCGGTATCAATATGCCTAGACACAGACTCAGTGATGCAAAAAAAAAACAAGAAAAAGATAGAACAATCTCACAGGGGGTGCGTATAACTCCAGCAAATCAGACTTGTTACCTTCACTTAGGGTTACAAGTGTAACATCCGTCAAAAACCGGGTTAACCAAACCCGCTTCGTTTATTAACCGAACAACCAGTTAAAAATTTCATTGCGTATTTAATGCCCAAATTAATTTTAAACGCTACATAATTAATAAGTATATTAGAATATAAAATTTATATTTGAAAATGTATTAAAAATAGTGAATTAAAAATAAAATGCTGAAGCCGGGTTTCGAACCCGGGTCAGCCAAGAATCATCCAAACCTTAACTCACATCCTTCCAACCGCTCCGCCACTTATGTTGTTTGTTAACATATTGAAACAATTAATACATAAAATAAATCTGGAAATCGAACCCAGTTACACAGCGCGCCCAAATCCGCTCTTGCCGGAAATCCTGACAAATTCGTCAAACTTTGCCGTTTTCTTTTGGACTTAACGGTTGCATTAACAGCAACATCGGTTATAACCGAAAAATCCAATCAATTTCATTCATTACCATAATTCCCGTCGAAACCGAAAATATAATTCAAATCCGGGTTATACTTTGTTCATCAGTTGAGCTCTCGAATCTATTCCACTTACACTCTCCATTTTTCCTCAGAAAACTTCGCCGCAAGTCGCCGGATTTCTCTGTAAATTAACCGGAAATTATCGCCGGAAAACCGAGTTCATTCCATCCCGTCTGCTTACCCAAACATAAGATCTTGGAGCTCATACTGACATCACCCCCACTCACCTTAAACCTCTGAAAAATCTCTGTCGCAAGAAATTTCACTCGCCGGAATTCTCTGCAAGTCTCGGAAACACAATAGTATAACTATTGCAGAGAATTCCGGCGAGTGAAATTTCTTGCGACAGAGATTCTTCAAAGGTTTAAGGTGAGTGGGAGTGATGTCAGTATGAGTCCTATGATCTTATTTTTGGGTAAGAAGAAAAGATGGGTTGAACTCGGTTTTCCGGCGAAAATTTCCGGTAAATTTTCAGAGAATTCCGGCGACTTCCGGCGAAGTTTTCTGAGCGAAATGATGAGTGTGTTTGATAGAATTCGCGAGCTCACTGAATGAAGAAAGTATAACTCCCGGATTTGAATTGTATTTTTTTCGGTTTTGAATTGAAATGAATGAAATTGATGGATTTCTTCGGTTATAACCGATCTTAGTGTTAATGCATACGTTATGACCAAAAAGAAACGGCCAATTTTGACGAAATTGTCGGGATTTCCGTCGTGAACGGATTTGGGCGCGTTGAGTAACTGGGTTTTGATTTCCAGATTGATTTATGTATTAATTGTTTCAATATGTTAACAAACAACACAAGTGGCGGAGCGGTTGAGCGCGTGTGAGTTAAGGTTGTGTTGACTCTCGGCTGACCCGGGTTCGAGTCCCGGCTTCAGCATATTATTTTTAATTCACTATTTTTAGTACATTTTCAAAAATAAATTTTATATTCTAATATACTTATTAATTATGTATCGTTTAAAATTAATTTGGGCATTAAATACGCAACGGAATTTTTAACTGGTTGTTCGGTAAATAAACGAAGCGGGTTTGGTAAATCCGGTTTTTTTTGGCGGATGTTACAGTACCCCTACTTTTAGAAATTTCGTCCCGAAATTTAAGTAGTGGCGTATTTGTCTAGAAAGGATGGTGTTTTAATTTGACAATTACATACTTAGAAGAGAGTAAGAGTTTAAATTTTTGTTTGAGGCGGTAACGTTCCTTGTAAGGGTTGAATACCCTGCTACAGGAATCGCTTTTTGTTGCCTAAAGTGTATGAATACGGAACATGGATACACAGAGTTGATTGACTAAGTATGATGTTATGCATATGAGTTTGGGTACGTTTGAAAGATTAGATTATATCCTAAAACATAACTTTTACTACTAAAACCTACATGGAACTTCTCATAACCGCCTGACAATGCCTCTGATCCTTTGGCAAGAATACTTATATAGGAAGTACCAGCGGCGTATCCACCATATTCTTGTCAAATTTTCATTGGTTCTATCAGTAAGTTATGATTGGTTCTATGATGTGACTCTAGAACATAAATAAACACAACAACCAATATCTGAGTCCTAATTCTGATAGCATACATGTTTGATTGATGACACAATCCAATTCCTTTAAATGATAAGATGATATGAATGCTAAATCAGTGAGTATAACACAAACTTCAATCCAGACAATACCAAATCCTACATGGAACTTCTCATAACCGCCTGATAATGCCTCTGATCCTTTGACAAGAATACTTATATATAGGAAGTACCAGCTGCGTATCCACCATATTCTTGTCAAATTTTCATTGGTTTTATCAGTAAGCTATGATTAGTCCTATGTGACTCTAAAACATAAACAAACACAACAACCAAAACTTGAGTCCTTGAATGATGACAATACCTCTCTCGTTTGTTATGATGGAGAGGTTAGTCTATGTAGAAAATGGAACACAATCCAATTTCTTTAAATGATGAGTTGATATGAATGTCAAATCAGTGAGTGTAAAACAAATTTCAACCAAACATTACTAAATCCTACATGGAACTTCTCATAACCGCCTGATAATGCCTCTGATCCTTTGACAAGAATACTTATATATAGGAAGTACCAGCGGCGTATCCACCATATTCTCGTCAAATTTTCATTGGTTTTATCAGTAAGCTATGATTAGTCCTATGTGACTCTAAAACATAAATAAACACAACAAACAATTCCTGAGTCATAATCCTGATAGTATATATGTTTGAATGATGACAGTCCCTCTCTCGTTTGTTGTGATGGAGAGGTTAGTCTAAGTAGAAGTGAGACACGGCCCAACTTCTTTAAATAATGAGATTGAAATACGTTGAGATGTATGATGGTATGAATGTTAAATCAATGAGTATAACACAAAACTGAAATAGTAATTCGCATTAAGATCCTTGGATAAATTTCCAATTTAAAATTGAGACACGTGAAAATTGAGATAATCATAAAGAAAAACATAAAACTAAGCGGTTGGAGTTGAATCTTGATTTTCAGTGAAGGGGACTAGTTGGGTGTTTCCGTTTGGGCCGTCATTATCTTCAACCGGATTGGCTTTGATGTTGAAAATTCTTCCTCTTGTGGTGGCCCAGTGGTTGGGTTTTCTTGCTTTGCTCGGTTAACTGGGTTTGCTTGAGCTTGGGCGTTTATGATGTTAACCAATTGAGGGCACGTGTTTCTAAAATGGGTAGGGTCGCCACAATTGAAACAAGCTTGAACATATGGGAACATGGGGTATTGGGGTTGTTGATACGTTTGGATCATGTTTTGAGTAGGGGGTGACGTTTGGTTTTGAGAGGTGCGGCAAACTTTGCTCAAATGACCATAGCGTCCACAGTTCGCACATAGTCGACAAAGTACGGTAGATGGATGGTGATAAAAACAGGTGTTACATCGAGGGTGAGGTCCAAGGTAAGGTTTCTTATTTGGGTAGGTTGAGTCGGGTGCTACTTGAGTGATTGGGATAGCTTGGAGGGGTACGGCTTGTAAGGCTGGTTGGTTGCGTTGGGTGACAGCGAAAAGTTGCTCGTCTCGTTTCCTCTTGGAAATAGGTTGAGAAGGGGATTCGGTTTGGGTGGAGTTTGAAATTTCAGTTGATGCTTTATCCTCTTTCTTCTCCTCCTTGAAGTCTTTGTTCCGGATTCGGTTCTCGGCGAGCTCTGTAGCTATCTCCATTGCTGCTTCCAAAGTTGCAGGTGTGGTACTTATTACAGAGTCTTGAATCTTTGAAGGAAGACCTCGAATGTAGTGCTCGATCAAACGGTAGAGGGGAGTGAACAAGTTGGGAACCATTTGATTTAACTCAAGGAATCTTTTGTTGTACGTGGTGTGGTCGCCTTCCTTTTGTTTCAACGAATAGAACTCATCCTCCAATTTCTTGATTTCGCTCCTTGGGCAAAACCGTCTTGTCATGATTTCTTTCAATTCTTCCTAAGTCAAAGTCATAGTATCTTCAACACCCCGTTTGGCCTTCTCTGTATTCCACCAAGTAAGTGCTATTCCAAATAAACGACCCGTAGCATATCGCACTTTGCGATCATCGGGGCAATCACAAGTTAGAAAAATGTTTTCCATTTCTTCAAACCAATAGAGAAGAGCGGTGACACCTTCAGTCCCTTCGTATTTTGTAGGTTCGCAGGATTTGAAATGCTTGTAAGTGCATTTAGTGGTATTTGGGGGAGGGTTGATAACATTTTGATCCTCTTGGTTGACAGGATTAGCGGTAAGAGCTTGTTGGACTTGAATTACAATGTTGGGTATTACGGCAGCCATTTGTTGAGCGATTAGGGCAGCCATGCGCTCGCGAGCTTTTCCTGCTCTCATCTTCCTACGAGCGGAATTAGAAGACATCTACAAGGATACATATGAAGAGTATGAGTTGGATGTTTTTGGGATCATGTGTCGTATTTAGGAATGAACATTCTTAAAATAAACATAGCAAATAAATCTACTACATCCATAGGATGTCTTGGGCTTTGCTCGTAATTGGGCCTTGCATGCCGCCATACTTCACCTTCGTAATCATGTGGGCCCCCATGATTACCGGGTTTTTCATATGGTTCGCATGTGTTTACCTGGTTACGTACACTAAAACCTGGAGAAAATCGAGAAATATGTAACGTATGATATTCGGAATGTGTCCAGGTGTGGACACGGTGACACCTCAAAGTGGGGTTAGTTCGAATGACGTTTGGTGTGGCATGCTTTGGCCTAATAGGTCCTTCGTACTCTCATCGTTAGTCCCCAGGTAGGCATACTGGTCCGTTATATTGGATTTATACGAATGCCAACCTAGACAGGACGTTCCGACTACCGGTACTTGTACCCTTACAGTTACTACATGCCCGTCGCAGAACTCACTCTGATGAGATTTGAAAAAAATGAAAAATGCGACAAAATCTTGAATAACGGAAGTATGAAGATAATTTGAATATGTGAATATTGTAACATGTATGATGAATATATATGTAAGTATGTATGTTTAACTGTAAGCATAATTTACTATATATCACAAAATGTAATATTGGAAATGTTTGCATGCATTTGTGTATGTAATAAATATGAAACAAATAAATATCATAAGTTTGCATGTAACCACATAAACAATTAAAATCTAATCAACTATAGTATAGGCTCTAAGGGTCTAATAACCTATCCTATATCCCTATAGTCAAAAGCTCTGATACAAATCTGTCACACCCCGACCCGCAGCGGAAAAGGTGACCGGGGCATGATTGGGTTTTCATCAAAGCTCATGACATTTATTATAAGGTTTCATATTTATTATTTCAATTTAAAAGAGATCATACAATCATATCAAACAAATACAACATGTTCTATTCATCCTTCTAAACTTCATTATTTTTCTTCTAAGGCAATTTCCTATGTTTTCCATGCTTCATCATGTTCACCTGTATCATATGTAAAAATGGTTTTTGGATCAACAAAAAGTTGGCGAGTGAACCTTGTTAGAAAAACATTTATTATTTATTTCTGATTGTATTTAATATGGAAAAATCGTGCAATATTCATATATGAACGAAATGTAATTAAACATACAATAACAACAATTAGCATACAATAACAAACCACAACAAACAATAACATACATTAACAAACCAACAGCATACAATCACAAACCATTAGCATACGATATCAAACAACAACAAACAATAACATACATTAACAACCAACAACATACAATAACATATCAACTTGCATAAATATATAACATAAATGAAACTGTGCGATCAAGGCTCAATCAAACGGAGCCGATCGTATTGCATGTACTGAAAATGATAAATGTCTGTGCGATCAAGGCTCAATCAAACAGAGCCGATCGTATTGCATGAACTGAAAATGAAAAATGTCTGTGCGATCAAGGCTCAATCAAACGGAGCCGATCGTATGTAGGCAACGCCAGGTTCACGCTCATAATGAAATGGGGAACTGCTCAACGCTCATAATGTAATGGGGAGCGGCGGCCTATGAAATTGCATGTACTGAAAATAATAAATTAAATCTAAACAATAATCACACAAACAGTTTACACAGGCTGGATACACATTTATTCATGATATGATGTATGCACGATGATTTAAATATAATAAATAGTAAGACACATGATACACCCCAAAAACGTGATTTAAACGGGGAATTTGTAGAGATTCACTCACATTGGATGCGTTCGGTGAATGATGATGAATGCGCACGAGTTTAGAGGATTGATCGTCGAGGAATAACTAACCTAATTAATAATGAAAAGTAAGGTAAATAAATGGATTTTATTAACAACTTTAATAGGATTTTTGGATATATTTTTGTGAGTTTTTGGCTATTTTCTAACCTTAAAAATGTTATTTTTAAGTATTTTTAATTGATTTTTAAATAAAATAAATAAATAAAAATAAAAAAATGTTGACTTTTTGACCGTTGACTTGTTGACCGTTGACCGTTGACCGGTTTTATTGTGTAAGTGTATGCGCCGGGTGAGGCTCGAACCCGAGACCTCCCGTTCGCGTGCACGCAGCTCTACCAACTGAGCTACGTGTCTAACCTGAAATATTTCTGTTTTTAATTATATTTATATACTAATTGAATTAATCCGAAAATCATTTATTTTAAAAACGATTTTTAATGTCTCGCTCGGTGCTCGCCACAGGTCTCGAACCCGGGACCTGTGGTTTAGTTTGGCACACAGTCCACCGCTGGACTGTGTGTCTAACTTGGTAATTATTCTGGTTTTTATTATACTTAACATCTAACGGAGTTAACCCGGTTCAGTTTACAAAAAAAAGGCATTTTATTACAGCGAATGAGGTTGGGACAGGAATCGAACTCGCTACGTGTATGTGTTTATTTGCACTCAGTCCACCGCTGGACTGTGTGTCTAACCCGTTTATAATACCGATTTTAAATAATCTTATAACATAACTACTTCGTCTTCTTCGTTCAAAACTCAGACAACGGTTATCTAACTGTTACTTGATTAATTCAGTTAATGAACAAGATGAACAATTGAAAAGTATTGAACCGAAGAGTTTGGGGAAAGAAAATACCGAACAAATCGTCTTCTTCAGAAAATCCGGCGAAGCTCGTCGGCTCTGTTCAGGTGACCTTCGGCTGTTAGAGTCAATTAGCAGTTGGGAGGGATTAGATGTGAAATTGAACTAATGAGTAATGATTATCAGTAGATTACATGATCATACCGGTTATCAGCGTGATTCTGAAACTTTCAGAAATTTTCCGGCGAAAACAGAAAAATCCGGCAATGTCGTCCGGGGTTGATTCTGAGCGATGAAATGGTGTTAGAATTCGTCTTATAATGGAATGAAACAGAAAAATCGAGGTAATTACCGTGTAGATAAAAGTCCCGGTTTTCCGGCGACTTGCAGAGAATTCCGGCGAGTGAAATTTCTTGCGACAGAGATTCTTCAAAGGTTTAAGGTGAGTGGGAGTGATGTCAGTATGAGTCCTATGATCTTATTTTTGGGTAAGAAGAAAAGATGGGTTGAACTCGGTTTTCCGGCGAAAATTTCCGGTAATTTTTCAGAGAATTCCGGCGACTTCCGACGAAGTTTTCTGAGCGAAATGATGAGTGTGTTTGATAGAATTCGCGAGCTCACTGAATGAAGAAAGTATAACTCCCGGATTTGAATTGTATTTTTTTCGGTTTTGAATTGAAATGAATGAAATTGATGGATTTCTTCGGTTATAACCGATCTTAGTGTTAATGCATACGTTATGACCAAAAAGAAACGGCCAATTTTGACGAAATTGTCGGGATTTCCGTCGTGAACGGATTTGGGCGCGTTGAGTAACTGGGTTTTAATTTCCAGATTGATTTATGTATTAATTGTTTCAATATGTTAACAAACAACACAAGTGGCGGAGCGGTTGAGCGCGTGTGAGTTAAGGTTGTGTTGACTCTCGGCTGACCCGGGTTCGAGTCCCGGCTTCAGCATATTATTTTTAATTCACTATTTTTAGTACATTTTCAAAAATAAATTTTATATTCTAATATACTTATTAATTATGTATCGTTTAAAATTAATTTGGGCATTAAATACGCAACGAAATTTTTAACTGGTTGTTCGGTAAATAAACGAAGCGGTTTGGTAAATCCGGTTTTTTTTGCGGATGTTACAACGCGTGCCTCAAAACAATCTATTATTGTATGTGTGTGCATTATTTAATATTAAGTGTTTTGTGAATAAGTTTACATCTATATTTACTCATATGTGGTTATGCACTTTATTTTATAATCAATTCAATAAACTTTTTCAAATGTTTTTCATAGGATTCACTCGCCAACTTTTTGTTGATCCAAAAAACCATTTTTACACATGATACAGGTGAACAGGATGAAGCAAGGAAAACATAGGAAATGCCTTAGAAGAAAATAATGAAGTCTAGAAAGATGTGTAGAACATGTTGTAATTATGATTGTATGATTCCCTTTAAATTGTAATAATAAATATGAAACGTTATAATAAATGTCATGAGCTTTGATGAAAACCCAATCATGCCCCGATCACCTTTTCCGCTGCGGTTCGGGGTGTGACAGATTGGTATCAGAGCTTTTGACTATAGGGATATAGGATAGGTTATTAGACCCTTAGAGCCTATACTATAGTTGATTAGATTTTAATTGTTTATGTGGTTATATGCAAACTCATGATGTTTATTGCTTTCATATTTATTACATACACAACTGCATGCAAACACTTCCGATACTACATTTTGTGATACATAGTGGATTATACTTACAGTCAAACATACATAATTACATACACATTCATCATACATATTTCAATGTTCACATGTTCAAATCACCTTCATACTTCCGTTATTCAAGATTTTGTTGCATTTTTTTTCATTTTTCAAATCTCATCAAAGTGAGTTCTGCGACGGGCATGTAGTAACTGTAAGGGTACAAGTACCGGTAGTCGGAACGTCCTGTCTAGGTTGGCATTCGTATAAATCCAATATAACGGACCAGTTTGCCTACCTGGGGACTAACGATGAGAGTACGAAGGACCTATTAGGCCAAAGCATGCCACACCAAACGTCGTTCGAACTAACCCCACTTTGAGGTGTCACAGTGTCCACACCTGGATACATTCCGAATATCATACGTTACATACTTATTTCTCGATTTTCTCCGGGTTTTAGTGTACGTAACCACGCTAACACATGCGAACCATATGAAAAACCCGGTAGTCATGGGGGCCCACATGATTACGAATGTGAAGTATGGCGGCATGCAAGGCCCAATTACGAGCAAAGCCCAAGACATCCTATGGATGTAGTAGATTTATTATGTTATATTTATTTTATGAATGTTCATTCCTAAATACGACACATGATCCCAAAAACATCCAACTCATACTCTTGATATGTATTCCTTGTAGATGTCTTCTAGTCTCGCTCGTAGGAAAATGAGATCAGGATAAAGCATCAACTGAAACCTCGAACTCCACCCAAACCGAATCCCCTTTCTCAACCCATTTCTAAGAGAAAACGAGATGGGCAACTTTTCGCTGTCACCCAACGCAATCAACCAGCCTCACAAGCCGTACCCCTCCAAGCTATCCCAATCACTCAAGTAGCACCAACTCAACTTACCCAACTAAGAAACCTTACCTTGGACCTCACCCTCGATGTAACACCTGTTTTTATCACCATCCATCTACCTTACCTTGTCGACTATGTGCGAATTGTGGACGCTATGGTCATTTGAGCAAGGTTTGCCGCACCCCTCAAACCCAAATCTCACCCCCTACTCAAAACATGATCCAAACATATCAACAACCCCAATACCCCATGTTCCCATATGTTCAAGCTTGTTTTAATTGTGGCGACCCAACCCACTTTAGAAACACGTGCCCTCGATTGGTTAACATCATAAACGCTCAAGCTCAATCAAACCCAGTTAACCAAGCAAATCAAGAAAACCCAACCACTAGGCCACCAGCAAGAGGAAGAGTTTTCAACATCAACTCCAATCTTATTGAAGATAATGACGGCCCAAACGAACCACCCAACTAGTCTCCTTCACCAAAAATCAAGATTCAACTCCAACCGCTTCGTTTTTATGTTTTTCTTTATGTTATCTCAACTTTCACGTATCTCAATTATAAATTGGAAATTTATCCAAAAATCTTAATGCGAATTACAATTTCAGTTTTGTTTTATACTCATTGATTTAACATTCATATCATCATACATCTCAACGTATTTCAATCTCAACATTTAAAGAAGTTGGGTTATGTCTCACTTCTACATAGACTAACCTCTCCATCATAACAAACGAGAGAGGTACTGTCATCATTCAAACATGTATACTATCAGAATTAAGACTCAAGCTTTGGTTGATGGTGTTTGTTTATGTTCTAGAGTCACATCATAGAACCAATCACAACTTACTGATAAAACCAATGAAAATTTGACAAGAATATGGTGGATACGCCGCTGGTACTTCCTATATATAAGTATTCTTACCAAAGGATCAGAGGCATTGTCAGGCGGTTATGAGAAGTTCCATGTAGGATTTAGTAATGTCTTGGTTGAAGTTTGTTTTATACTCACTGATTTAACATTCATATCATCTCATCATTTAAAGAAATTGGATTGTGTCACCATTCAAACATGTATACTATCAGAATTAGGACTCAGACATTGGTTGTTGTGTTTATTTATGTTCTAGAGTCACATCATAGAACCAATCATTAATTTACTGAAAAAACCAATGAAAATTTGACAAGAATATGGTGGATACGCCGCTGGTACTTCCTATATATAAGTATTCTTGCCAAAGGATCAGAGGCATTGTCAGGCGGTTATGAGAAGTTCCATGTAGGTTTTAGTATTAGAAGTTTTGTTTTAGGATATAACCTTATCTTTCCAAACATATCAAAACTCTTACGCATGATATCATATTTAGTGAATCAACTCTGTTTATCAATATTCATTAACTTAGGCATCAAAAAGCGATTCCTGTAGCAGGGTACTCAACCCTTACAAGGAACGTTACCGCCTCAAACAAAAATTTAAACTCTTACTCTTTTCTAAGTATGTAACTTTCAAATTAAACACCATCCTTGTGAGTCAAAACATGCCACTACTTAAATTTCGGGACGAAATTTCTAAAAGTAGGGGATACTGTAACATCCGTCAAAAACCGGGTTAACCAAACCCGCTTCGTTTATTAACCGAACAACCAGTTAAAAATTTCGTTTCGTATTTAATGCCCAAATTAATTTTAAACGATACATAATTAATAAGTATATTAGAATATAAAATTTATATTTGAAAATGTATTAAAAATAGTGAATTAAAAATAAAATGCTGAAGCCGGGTTTCGAACCCGGGTCAGCCGAGAATCATCCAAACCTTAACTCACATCCTTCCAACCGCTCCGCCACTTGTGTTGTTTGTTAACATATTGAAACAATTAATACATAAAATAAATCTGGAAATCGAACCCAGTTACACAGGGCGCCCAAATCCGCTCTCGCCGGAAATCTCGACAAATTCGTCAAACTTTGCCGTTTTCTTTTGGACTTAACTGTTGCATTAACACAACATTGGTTATAACCGAAAAATCCAATCAATTTCATTCATTACCATAATTCCCGTCGAAACCGAAAATATAATTAAAATCCGGGTTATACTTTGTTCATCAGTTGAGCTCTCGAATCTATTCAACTAACACTCTCCATTTTTGCTCAGAAAACTTCGCCGCAAGTCGCCGGATTTCTCTGTAAATTAACCGGAAATTATCGCCGGAAAACCGAGTTCATTCCATCCCGTCTGCTTTGTCACACCCCGACCCGCAGCGGAAAAGGTGATCGGGGCATGATTGGGTTATCATCAAAGCTCATGACATTTATTATGCGTTTCATATTCATCAAATACAATTTAATGGAACTTTACAATAAATATTACAACATGTTCTAACTATCAATCTAAGCTTCTTTGTTCTCTTCTAAGGCATTTCCTATGTTTTCCTTGCTTCAACCTGTTCACCTGTATCATGTGTAAAAGGGTTTTTGGATCAACATAAAGTTGGCGAGTGAATCCTATGGAAAACATTTGAACAAGTTTATTTAAATTGATTATGAAATATGTGCACAACCAAACATGAGTAAAAATAGATGTAAACTTATTCAACAATCATTAGATGTTAAATAAAGCACACATGAACAATAATGGAACATTTAGAGGCACGCGTTGCTCAACTCGTCTCTCACGAGGAACTGATGGGCCTAATGAATGAATATGCATAAACATGATAATATGAATGACTCAACTACAAATAATGTAAACCCAATGATACACACATGAACAATAATGAATTTGATTTGTGGCACGCGTTGTTCAACTCGTCTCCCACGAGGAACTGATGGGCTTAATGAATGAGTTTCATATAATTTGACAAAATGAAATAAGTAATCACAACAATATAAACAATCTATGTTTAGATCATGACATGGTATGGCACAAGTTTAAATAAACGAGTTAATTATTTTGTGACACATGACACACCCCAAAACGTGTAATTAAAAGGGGGAGTTGTAAGATTCACTCACAGTGGGTGCGTTCGGTTGATGATGTTGAATGCACGCGAAGTGGTTTTAACCACGAGTGAAATTAACCTAGATAAATATCATTATGGTTCGGTAAGTAAACGGATTTTATTAATCTATTTTAGTAGGATTGTTGGGTGTATTTTTGCGAGTTTAAGGCTATTTTCTAACCTTAAAAATGTTATTTTTAAGTATTTTTAATTGATTTTTAATTAAAATAAATAAATAAAAATAATAAAAAAATTTGATTTTTTTTGCTACAGTTGACTTTGACTTTGACCGTTGACTTGACCGTTGACCGGTTCGAATGCGAATATAAGTGCGCTGGGTGAGGCTCGAACCCGAGACCTCCCGTACGCGTGCACGCAGCTCTACCAACTGAGCTACGTGTCTAACCCGTCATATATCTGTTTTTAATTATATTTATATATAATTAATTTAAACAGAAAATCCTTTAATTTAAAAACGATTTAATTTGAATCGGACCGGTGCGCTCCACAGGTCTCGAACCCGGGACCTGTGGGTTGCGTAACACACAGTCCACCGCTGGACTGTGTGTTTAACATGTTATATAATCCAATTTTTATTATACTTAAATACAAACTAAGTGTTTTTTATTTCTGACTTATTTAAAAAGGTAAATAATTGTCCGGGTCGATGCAGAAGACCGGACTCGAACTCGTGCGCTGTGATTAAACATACACACAGTCCACCACTGGACTGTGTGTCTAACTTGGTTATTATTCCGATTATTAATATACTTAACATATACCAGTGGCGACTCCGGTTCGGTTAACAAAACAAATCATTTTTATTAAAGCAGCGTGTGTGGAACAGGATTCGAACTCGAGACCTTTGTGTGTTTAATGTGCACACAGTCCACCGCTGGACTGTGTGTCTAACCCGAGTTATTTCTTGATTTAATATATACTTATGGGTTACCGTAACATCGTCTTCTTCGTTGAGTTATAACCAGAAGTGATGTCTGACCGGTTCGAAGTTTTCAATTAGGTTTCTTTAGCGTTTTTAGGTTAATTACAGATGAAATATAAGTAAAAAGAATGAAGAAATTAGGCGTGAGGTATACCGACTAGCTTCCTCTGTTTTCCGGCAGAACTCCGGCGACAGCAATCACTTCCGGCGACGAGTGTCTTGCAGCAGAGAGTCTTCAGAAAGCTTACAAAGTATGTGGGTGACTTCGGTATAAGTTCAGAGGGTTTAGTAAGGCTTAGAAGTGGAAGGTTCGGTTTTCCGGTGACGAACAGAATATTTCCGGCGAGTGAGTTTTCGCCGAGAAAGGGTGTGGTTTTGAGCGAAAAGGTTTGCAGAGGTTCGAGGGGGTATTTATAGGGCAAGTTGTCGATGGATTTGGTCCGATTTTCAACTGGATTCGTCGGTTTGAATTTCTCCGGCGGTTATAGAAGGTGTCGCGGACTCAGACGTCGGTTATAACCGATGTCCTAGTAAATGTTTACGTTATAACGGAAAGAATCGTTAAGTTTCGCGAGATTACCGGGATTTCCGACGACTGAACTTTTGGGCGCCGGTTTTGAATTCGGAAAGTCATGATATGAATTAAATGATCCTAACATTTAACAAGGAACATGAGTGGCGCAGTGGTTTAGTGCGCGTGTGTTAAGTTGCTGAACCGGCTGACTCGGCGACTGACCCGGGTTCGAAACCCGGCAGGAACAAAACATTTTTATTTTCATATTTTTAACAGTTTTTCAAAAACTAATTATATATTCCCATATAATAATTGATTATGTATCGTTTAAAATTATTTTGGGCATTTAATTCGCAACGAAATTTTTGACTGATTGTTCGGTTGATAAACGGAGCGGGTTTGGTAAATCCGTTTTTTACGGATGTTACATGCTTACCCAAACATAAGATCTTGGAGCTCATACTGACATCACCCCCACTAACCTTAAACCTCTGAAAAATCTTTGTCGCAAGAAATTTCACTCGCCGGAATTCTCTGCAAGTCGCCGGAAAACCGAGACTTTCATCTACACGGTAAATACCTTGACTTTTTCTGTTTCATTCCGTTATTGGACAAATTCTAATATCACTCAATCACCCAGAATCAACCCCAGAAGACGTTGCCGGATTTTCTGTTTTCGCCGGAAAATTTCTGGAATTTCCAGAAACTCGCTGTTAACCGGTATGATCATTCAAACCTACTGATAATCGTTACTCAGTAGTTCAATTTCACATCTAATCCCTCCAAACTGTTAATTGATCCTAACAGCCGAAGGTCACCAAAACAGAGCCGACGAATCGTTGCCGGATTTCTGAAGAAGACAATCTGTTCGGTACTTTCTTTCCCCAAACCCTTCTGTTCAATACTTTTCAATTGTTCATATTTTTCGTTAACCGAATTAATCAAGTAACAGCATGGTTAACCGTTATCTGTGTTTTGAAAGAAGAAGATGAAGTCTAGTGTGATTATAAGATTAATTAAAATCGATATTATAAACGGGTTAGACACACAGTCCAGCGGTGGACTGTATGCAAACAATATGCATACGTCCCGAGTTCGATCCTTGACACACACACATTCGCTGTAATAAAATGTCTTTTTTTTTTAAACTGAACCGGATCCACAACAGTAAGATGTTAAGTATAATAAAAACCAGAATATTTACCAAGTTAGACACACAGTCCAGCGGTGGACTGTGTGCCAAACTAAACCACAGGTCCCGGGTTCGAGACCTGTGGCGAACACCGAGTAATTAAATCTTTTTTTTTAAATAAATGATTTACGGATTAACTTAATTAGTGTATAAATATAATTAAAAACAGAAATATTTCGGGTTAGACACGTAGCTCAGTTGGCAGAGCTGCGTGCACGCGTACGGGAGGTCACGGGTTCGAGTCTCACCCAGCGCACATATATAAGCGACCGGACCGGTCAACGGTCAATGATCAACGGTCAACAAGTCAACGGTCAACGGTCAAAAATCAACATTTTTTTATTATTTTTATTTATTTATTTAAATTAAAAATCAATTAAAAATACTTAAAAATAACATTTTTAAAGTTAGAAAATAGCCTTAAACTCACAAAAATATATCCAACAATCCTACTAAAATTGATTAATAAAATCCGCTTATTTACCGAACCGTTATGTAATTATCTAGGTTAGTTTCTCTCGTGGTTAAATCCAATTTCGTGCGCATTCATCATCAATCCAAGAAACGCAACCACTGTGAGTGAATCTTACAACTCTCCTTTTTATTACACGTTTTGGGGTGTATCATGTGTCGCTTAAACTAATTCGTTAATTCAAACTCGTGCTATACCATATTATGATCTAAACTTAGAATGTAAATATTGTTTGTAGTTATGTATTACATATTGTCAAGTTGTATGCAAATTATTTGTTAGGCCCCTCAGTTCCTCGTGGGAGACGAGTTGAACAACGCGTGCCTTAAAACTCATTCATTAGGCCCATCAGTTCGTAGAACAACGCGTGCCTCAAAACTCATTCATTAGGCCCATCAGTTCCTCGTGGGAGACGAGTTGAGCAACGCGTGCCTCAAAACAATCTATTATTGTATGTGTGTGCATTATTTAATATTAAGTGTTTTGTGAATAAGTTTGCATCTATATTTACTCATATGTGGTTATGCACTTTATTTTATAATCAATTCAATAAACTTGTTCAAATGTTTTTCATAGGATTCACTCGCCAACTTTTTGTTGATCCAAAAACCATTTTTACACATGATACAGGTGAACAGGATGAAGCAAGGAAAACATAGGAAATGCCTTAGAAGAAAATAATGAAGTCTAGAAAGATGTGTAGAACATGTTGTAATTATGATTGTATGATTCCCTTTAAATTGTAATAATAAATATGAAACGTTATAATAAATGTCATGAGCTTTGATGAAAACCCAATCATGCCCCGATCACCTTTTCCGCTGCGGGTCGGGGTGTGACAACAAGCAACTGATTAGAAGAAAACACACAAGTTCTGTTGATTTTCCCTTTAGAAGAGACCAACGAGAACCTTCTTAAAGAACACCAGAAAACCCTAGAAATTATGGTTTCAATCTCCACAGTTGGCATGAACACCAAGAAGACAGGAATCACCAGATCTGGAATCGGCAGAACCCACCGGAACTACCAAGAATCCAATTGATCACCAAAAATCACCCAGATGTAACCGGATCTGAGAGAAAAACCCCTGAACACAGCGGAAGACAATAACACCAAGAGCACCTAGTGCCCTGATACCATTTAAAAATACACATTATGAACAAGATCTGACAAGGTTGTACCCAAACCAATGAGTTTATACCCAAATCAATATCCAGAACAATACAATCACTCAAAAGATCTCACAACTCTCACCAGGACATCAACACAATTATCTGTAATGTATTGAAAACAAAAGCCTCACAAGATTGGTGAATCAGAATGATTCACAAGATCAAACCCTAGATTTTTTTAGAGAGAAGGCAGAGAACAATGATGGATAAGAGAGAAACATATCAAATGAGTTGTCTCTCAAGTCTTCGAGAGCCTTCTTTAAATAACCAAGGAACTCCAAAACTGAGCCCAACTGTCTTGAAGCCTGAATGTCTTGATCCTATCAATCAACTCTCGAGCCCAGAACAGAAACTGCTCAAATAACATGCATAAACACAAAACAATTAACAACTATTTATATAAAAGATAGAAATATTAAAAATATTGAATTGTATTTTTAAGAGTAAAATAATAAGTAATTAATGTATTTGGAATTCCAAATAGGTATGTTTTAACGAAGAAATGATCAGTAATACGTAATTGGATACCTTTCAGGTATGAGACAAGATTTAATTTTACAATAAAGCGCGAGACTATAACTATTAACTTATACATGTTGTAGAACCACGAATCACATCATCATCATCAAATTCAGTAAATCTCACCAATAGCAAAGCTAAGCTAGGGTCTGATGAGGGTAAGTTGTAGACAGCCTTACCTCTACCCCATAGGATAGAGAGGCTGCTTCCAACGAGACCCCCGACTCGATTGTAGTTTTGCATCAAACCTTGGACATAAGGCATATAACACTCAGCAATCGGAAAAAGACCGATTGGTGCATGTAGCCCCTTGTCTTTCGGCTATCAACGTCGCTAAATGATGCATGATTTATTAGTAAAACTGCTACTGATATGAACTCGTCAGAATCTGAAAACAGAAACAAATAAAGCAAAAGAGACAGTAATAGTGAACCGGGCTTGTGTTTGACACAATTCCCTTAAACATAATCGCGGTCTGTTCCCAGGGTACGTTGGTTCGAAGCAGGGACAACGTACTGCCGAACTTGAACACTTGCCTGAAACGAAACAGGAGATATTGTTGGCAGAGATTGAGAGAGAATGAGAAGTTGTATTAGTGTGTATAAACTGTTCGTTGAACTGGGTTTTATGGCAAAAACCCTAACTGTTTTCGTATCATCATTGATTCCAAATAATGGTCATTATTGTAGAATAATGATCAGTTTAAAACTGAAACATAAAGTCCATTAAAAATGAATAATTATTACAGTTAACTGTAACATAATGATCATTAGACTTGTGGTATAAAACATGTCATAAGACTTCAATGGAGTGATAAAGGTTTTATCGTATAAATAACCACTCACTTTGTTCCCATGGCAATGTGGGACAAAGTGTTTTACCACTTTGAGACTTTCATTCATACACCTAAATATCCAACATGATTAACTGTCCATCGTTTTTAACGTTATTTGCACGAAATTAATAAAATAACGTTAAAATTAGTGCAATTTCACCCCTAAGCAACTACACATATATACATTATATGTGCACTCTGCAAGCGGGGTGTATTGTAGAACCACGAATATGAGTGTTAATTAGTTAGATACACTTCCATCGAGATTAGTTAGTGAAGAGGCTGCCATAAATCACAACGGAGTATCACAAAGATATTGAGCAAAGATGGTGAGAGCTGGTAAGCGTGTTCATGGGTTTAACTGATGACCGCCCGACCAATCATCATATTGTATTCAGGTAGGCTTTTGAGAAAAAAAATATGTTGGTCATCTTATAAATATTTAAATTGATCGGTTTTGTTTACGATTGAAAAAAAAAAAAAAAAAAGAAAAAAAGATAATAACAAGCCGGACTGAACCAACATTATGTGTAAATCTGTTTTCAAGTTTGTTTAGTAATATCTCTTAAAATAAGATGAAGTGATTATGTTGATCTTCCTTCATTTTAACTATATTGCAATTTTTATGGTAGATATCTAGGAAAAGGTGAAATATGTTGTCATGCTTGTTTTAATTTACTTCGTTTCTTGTTTTAATTTACATCGTTTGTTGTTTTTCTTTTGATTATTTTGGTAATCAGTCATTGGTTATACTTTGTGATAAGTTCTATATTTTATTTTATTACAAGGTTAAATAAGTACAATAACGAAACCAAAACGAAACTAAACATCCAACAACGTGTTAGTTTTGGTTTGAAGAGTTCAAAATTGTTACTAACTACTTGTTTAGCCTATGACATTATACCCTAGTGGCATTCAGGGGTGAGATAAGGTTTGGAATCATTATGTCCTGGTTAGATTCTCACAAGAGGATTTTTTCTAAATTTATTGAGTTTCCTCATTAATTGATAGATGAGTAATATGCCTAGTGGCACGATAATACCCCAGTGATTCAAATTTTTCGTTAAAAATAACTACTTTTGTTCATAGTTCACTTAGAAACCATCCAACCAGATCGTGAAAACTTTTAAGAGACTAGTGGCCAAATTTTGTCCTCAAGTTACCCTTTATTATCATGTTGACAGCAATCCAATTCAGCCACCAATCCAATTCAGCCACCTTCACGGCAGACCTTTGGTTTTACAAGAGGTAACCTCTATCGGCTCTTTACTCTCCGGTTATACTCTGACGGTAGTGTAAATTTTGGAAAAGTTTAACGTTTTTTCGATTTCGTTACCCTTTTTTAAACGTTATCTCTATGCGGATTTTCTAAATACGTCACTGGCCACCTTACATTTATAATAGTATGTACTTTTTCAACATTATGTTAACATGTTCTGTACGTTCTCTCATCTTATGCTAAGTTGAGAATGTATACAAGTTATTATCATCTTAATATATTCATGCTTAATGTTAATGTTAATAATATAATATAGCATTGGTACTTGGCTTACAATATTTGTTTGTAATACGTGTTTTCATAATAAAGAGAGAGGCTTTGGGGAAAAGACGATTATATATCTTGTCAACATATTTTGGTGATGGACATCAAGAAAATTCTTACATCAAATCTTCTTCTTCTAGAACCTATTTCCTTTCGTAAAACATACGACACATTCAAGCCATGTTTGTTACCGAAATCACATGTTTTGTTGAAACAAAATTGCTAAATTGTTAGGCTGGGCGGTGTGGGGGTCGGCATAGGCCTAGCTTGGCTCGTCGCCGCCCCCAACACCATTTCCTCCCCCTCCAGCGTGGTCATGCCCAGTCTCCCCAAACCAATAATGCCGCCCCCAAAATGACAAAACCATACTCACACACACATATACATACAACTCATATATATATATATATATAGCCCATCACCTACTTCCTTACCTCCATCCTCTTTGTCTCATCCTCACATCTGATCTACGTGACGCCTACGTACGAATTATCCACCAAAGTAGGTTCATCACCACACCCACCAGTCTTAAGCCACAAATGTATAGTTCATGAACATTCTTAACTTAACTAAAGATGTTTGAATGTTAACAACTTATTCACGTAAAATATTGCCATTGTCCGCTTAGAAAGATATTTTACTTGAATGTGTGATGTTATGATTGAAAAGGATATTATATAATTAATATTCAATAATATGTACGTATGTAATCAATAAAAGTAACCAATGAGAGATATTTATATACTATTATTTTACAACACATACGTGCATTTATAAGTTGTACATGTTGTTTTAGTGGTTTTATTATGCAAATTATTTATTTATATATTATTATTTAGCAACAAGTGTTTGCATTTATAAGTTGTACATGTTGCCAAGTGTGTGCGTTTATAAGTTGTATATGTTGCTTAAACACGGCGCAATGTGCGTGTGTGGTTAAACGTTTTTACATCGTCTATTTTTTTCCCGTTTGACAGGTTCATCGTAACGCTCGGGTCCTAGATCGACTTAGTTATTTTTTATATGTTTTACGTTTTCGTTTAATTTCTTCGGATTAACACGCTGCATTTTAGTGTTAGTGGTCAGTGGTAGTAGTGTGACATTAGTGTTCGCCGCCGCCGCAAGCGGGGGTACTTAATACTAGTTATATTCATTTAACTTCAATTGTAGTAATCATTATATTGAACGTAAATAGTTCAAAGTATATTTATTGTTTGTTCATTTATTATGTATAACAATTCAAACATACGATTGCACACATAATTTTGGTTTGTGTGTATGGAGTTAATTATATTAAATCTATATATATTGTATTTATAAAATAAAATTTCTAACATTGTTTGAGTTGATTAATCTCTTGCATGTTTAGATAATGAGTTATGCAAATTTTTTGAACAAGAACACAAAGTGCATTAGATCCAAACAAATATGAGTCAATATACATTTAGCATGAAAATGATGTAATACGTGAGCGAAACTAATACGCATGAAAATGATGTAATACGTGAGTGAAACTAATACGCAATTGTATATTCCCGTATGACATTGACAAACGTTATTCATGTGCATGGGTGCAGCTTAGGGCGACCGACCCCTGAACTTTGCGCCCAATAGTGGAAAGTATGTAGTTTTCGTATAGAAATTTTTTGATACATACGTTTTCAACCCCGCGATTTTATAGAAACTTTAGGTCTGATGACTTCTGTCCCTCTCGGGTCGGAAATCTTAAGTTTCGCCACTGTTCATGTGTATGACGTTGAGAATGTGGTAAACATATATTTTGTTGGATTGAAATCGCAGACGCGAACGCGAACATAAATGTTACTAGTTAGCATTTACGAGATATTATTTTTTATCTTACATAACATAACTAAAGTGATATAACACAGGTGATTTTCTGGATCTTTTTTGAGCTGTTTGTGCGTTATTTTATAAATAAAAAGATTGTATAAGGAAAAAAGGACGATTAGAAGAAGAATGGCATGATGGAGTAGGATTGTGAGATCAGATACTCAGATGCGGGCAGTGTGAGTGAGGGATGTAATGATTGCTCCCAAAGTCTTCCTCGATTTGAATCTAATAATTTATGGAACATTATATTCACACAATTAAAATATTGTTTCTACACCCCGAAGCACCATGTTTTGGCTAAAGCGCGACACTTAGGGTAGATTCCAGACAAAAGTTGATTTGATTTGATGATTTGATTGAAAGCCTGCGTTGTACTCTGTACGAGGTTGCCGGATTCACGCGAAACCCAAAGCACCGCGCTATGGCCAAAGCACGGCGCTTCGACCCCTTTTGTTGGCACAATAAGTAGCAGACGATGCATGGTTGTGTTCATCACATTTCAAAGCTTCGACCCCTCTTTTTGGCACAATAAGTAGCAGACGGCACCGTATTTCTTCAAATTACCATGTCGTGGTTTAGCAACTACCTGTTCAGTGAATACTCCGACGAGTCTGTGGTTCCAGATTCTTACGAGGGGACCGCTATTTCCGACTCGTACGAGAAAACTGTCTCATTCAACATGAGGGAGGAGGAGGTTGTCTCTGGCATTCGTTATCGTGACAATACGGTGCAGCTGGACTTGAATGTCCCTGTCGAAGACTCGTACGGGGTGCAGCTGGACTTGGATGTCCCTGTGGAAGACTTGTACACTCCTCAATTTGAAAATCCGTATGGTCAGCCAAACTATCAGGACCACGGTTACGGTGGTGAGCATAGCTATGTACAACAAGACTATTCATACTACGGTTACGGTGGTTAGCAGAGCTTTGTCAAGCAAGACTCTCCTGACCAGGGAGATGGTGGTGAACAGAACACTGCAACGCAAGACTATACGGACTAGGGACACAGTGATGAGCAGGAAGATCCGTTAGTCGACGAGGATGGCTGTTACCCAGTTATATTTTTTTGATACGACAGTTAAGTTTTCGTCACGTGACGAGGTGGTAGATTGGGTACAAAATACGGGAAAGGCCAATGGCTACGTTATTGTGATTAGAAGGTCGAAAAATAGGAAGTAATTTCAAGGTTTGGTTTCACTACAGTCTTGGTGGGGATTATAAGAGTGTAGCTACAGTGAGGAAAACGGGTAGCAAGAAAATAGGTTGCCCATTTGAGCTTATAGGGTTTACTGAATCCAAGAGAAGTGTTTGGAAGATAGAGGTGACAAACCCGAAGCACAACCACACTCCTATCGAAAACTTAGAGGGTCACGCGTATGCGAGAAGGCTTTCTTCTGAGGATACAAGACTGATCAGCAGTTGGCAGAGCAAGAAATTCCAAACCGTAGCATCTGGCAAACGTTGATGAAAAAGAACCCGGCTAAAAAGATTGTTCCGAAAGATGTACACAACGCTGTTCAGAAGATCAATGCCGGGAAGAGGGTCGGCGAATCTCCAATGCAAAAACTCAAAAACCTTCTTGTTGAAAAAGATTTCACCTATTACATGCGCGTAGACGAGATCACCAACGCTGCTGAGGATATCTTCTTTGTCCACAAACATTCATTCACTATGTGGTGTGCATTCCCGCATGTGTTAATGATTAACGCCACATACAAAACAAACTTGTACAATCTTCCGTTTGTGCAGATCGTAGGTATGACGTCGACAAACCAATCATTTGCAGTCGCTCATGCCTTAATTTCTGCAGAGAAGGCAGAAAACTACATGTGGGTGTTGGAGAGGGTCAAGTCTATGTTGGTGGATGAACGTGTCATGGAGCCGCGTGCCATCATTACAGACAGAGACCTGGCGCTGATGAACGCGTGTGAACAGGTTTTTCCATAAGCGAACAAGTATCTTTGTCGGTTCCATATTCATCAGAATATCAACAAGAACAACAAAGAGAAATTTACCGAGAAGGAGTGGAAAGAATTTCTTCATTCGTTTTCGACGTTGTGTGAGTCTTCCACGGAGGAAATATACCGGTATAATTTGGCGAACATCGAAGCACAGCTGAAAGAGGCTGGTCGGGGACGTGAGTATCTATTACATAATTATTCACATACCTTTTTAGATACATACATTCATACATACCTGACAAGTTTTGGTTATGTTTTTAGAGGTTTTTGAGTATATGAAGAAATCCTGGTTGGACCCGTACCGTGAAAAGTTTGTAGCTGCATGGACCTACAAAACGCTTAACTTTCACCAAACTACAACCAACAGAGTTTAGGGCATGCATGCGTTACTAAAAAGTCACCTTCCAAGTCATCGCAACACGCTGGTTAAGCTTGTGGTGTTTGTTGATCATATGGTTGAGAAACAATACACGGAGATTAAAAAAGGTTTTGAAACAAGTCTTCGGAAAGTAGTGAACCACCACAAGGCTCACCCCATGCTTGCATATATACTTCGAAAGGTTTCGATATACGCTATTGAGCTTATCTCTTTCGAGCTACGGCGTAAGGAAGACGGGTTGAGAGCCTATGGTGCAACTTGTGGTTGCCAGCTTTTCACCAGTTGGTGGTTTGCCTTGTGCTTGTCGTCTGGAAAAGTTAGAAAAAACGGTATGTTTACCTGTTAACTCCTGGCTTTTATGATTTCACGAACTAATTTACTACATTTTGCTTTTTTACTACAGGTCAGCAAATCAAAATAAATTCCATAGACGTGTTCTGGAAGAAGCTTGACCTCAAGCCGACAAGGATTAAGGTTGAAGATGTTGATGTAGACGTGGAATGGGCAAAACTAAAACAACAAATCGATCCAACACCTCCTCAAGTCAAAAAGAGCTACTTTGAAAAGTTTAAACAAATCCTCAATCCAGGAAGCAATAAAAAAAGCCTCCTGTTGTTCAAATGAATACCCATGGTCGTCCAACAAAGAAGACGCAAGAACAAAGGACGGCAAAACCTGGCAGGAAAAGCTCTTATATACCGTCTACACGAAGTGAGTTCGACTTCTCGGCCGATCCGCCTCGTAACAGCTCTTACGCAGAATCTCAAGGCTCGCATAGACAAACAAAACAGCAACCCCTTAACGTTCACCCCGATTTCCCAATGATAACGTTGGGTCCTAAGAAGGATGTAGCTATCGGGAACTATGGATGGCAAATCCCAAAAGTGTTTCACCCATACATCTCGAAAATAAAGGACGTGAGACCAGATGGTCACTGTGGGTTTCGATCGGTAGCGGTGGGGTTAGGACTGAAACAGACAAAGTATTTGTCTATCCGGCAACAACTTTTAAAGGAGTTGCGTATGAACGAGGGTGTTTGGAGGCACGTTTTCGATCCGAAAAACGTTGGACATTACGACGCGTTGTTTAACAGGATAGAATTTCATGGTGTGGGTAGACCGAGCTCGAAAATTGGATGGTGATGCCTGATACGGATTTCTTATTGCTCAGAGATATGGTGTGATTGTTCACACGATCGACAATTGCGGCACCGACTCAATTTTCCCCTTGCTGGGTGGTCAGGATGAAGCTGAGAGACCTCATCAGGTGGTTGCTGTTGTGTTTGTCGATGATGGACATTTCATACACGTACAGCTTGAAGAATCCTATTCAATGCCTCCCCCTAACTTGCTTTGGACTTCGAATAGAACAGAGAGTGCAGCGGGCTGGTGTGACTTATACCAGGATCAAATCAACGTATATCGAAGAATAATGTACACACACACAGACCTTAATGTTTTCCCATATGTCCAAGATGTAGGTTAAGTGTGTTTATTGATTTGTTATTATCCAAAAGTGTGTTTTTGATTGTTACTGCTCAGAATGAACATATTACACCATAATAATTAATCTACACACTAATACGACACTCACAGACAATGGAATAAATAATACGCTATATAACCGAGTGTATCCGACACGAACCGTACGGCCAACATACGCGACAAAACCGATAATACAGATAGTAAACGTTATAATACAACTTTTAACGACAAAATACGATAAGCACTGATCCGGTATGGCGCGCATACATGCAATACCGCACGTCGGACTACAAGTGAAATCAAAAGAGAATCACACGAAATCGTGAATACAGCACCCGAGATGACCGAACTTGTCCGGAATTTGACGTATAGACCATAAACTCCCTAAAAAGACATGAAATGGAAAAGTACGTTGCGTTACGACATGTATAGGTGCGTTTTTGAATTAAAATCAAATTAAAAAAATAAAAAAAGCCAAAGCGTCCTGCTTTGACCTAAATGGGGTGTTGTACTTTAAAAATTTTCAATTTAACCCAAAACGCATGCGCTTTGGGTTAAAATTGAAAATTTTAAAAGCAAAACGCCACGTTTAGGCCAAAGCGTGGCCTTTTGGACCCACGTTTTAATCCAAAACGCTGCAGTTCAGACCCAAACTCACAGACATTCAAAAAACACACACACAAGGTGCGATTTACACATAGTGGACTCGTTTGATCTTGTTTGAAAGCCATTTCCGACGATTCGACTCTCGTTAAGTAAGATCCTTAGTACCCTATTCATACATTCCATTTATTTCTTGTTGTTAATGTTGTTTGAAGCGTTTTGGGGGTGATCTGGCGACTGCCGTCGCTGTGGTCAGAAAGAGCCAGGCGAAGCGCGGCGCTTGGCCCAAAGCGCCCCGCTTTGCCTTGTTTTTTTTAATTTTTTAGTTATTAGTTATTTTTATTAATTGTTTGTTTATTGTTAATAGTTATTGTTATTTGTTTATTAGTTGTAATTATTATTAATTGTTATTGTTAATAATTTTTATTTAATAGTAATTAGTTATTCTTAATAATATTTGTTTATTAATATTTGTTTAATAATAGTTATTTTTATTAATATTAATAGTTGTTGTTATTAATATTTGTATATTAATGATTGTTTTGTTAACGCAGATATGGATATGGATGATTTGGATGTCGACATGGACATGGATGCGGGTTTGGAGGATCAGGGCGCCGATCCAACCCCGAACCACCGTATCTCACGTTCCCGGCAGATGACGATAGGCGTGAGAGGTCCGCGAAGTTGTGCGTCATGTCGATAGGTCCAGCGGTGGACTGTGTGCAATTGAAACATAGCGATACCGGGTTCGAGTCCGCCCTTATTCCGATTCGTCACAATATTCAGACTTTTTATAAAACCCAAATATGAAAACTTCCAGTTAGTATATAAGAGAAATAAAAACAAGTGTTTTAACCAGGGTAGACACACAGTCCAGCGGTGGACTGTGTGCAACGTTAATCAACAGGTCCCGGGTTCGAGACCTGATACGCACGCCGGTTCGATAGAATTTAAATCCTTTTTAAGAAATGAATTTTGGAATAAATTAAATAGTATATAAATATAATTAAAAACAGAAATATTTCGGGTTAGACACGTAGCTCAGTTGGTAGAGCTGCGTGCACGCGTACGGGAGGTCACGAGTTCGAACCTCACTCAGTGCAAACAATATACACGACCGAACCGGTCAACAAGTCAAAGTCAATGGTCAACGGTCAAACCCAAAAAGTCAACATTTTTTTTATATTTTTGTTTATTTATTTAATTTAAAAATCAATTAAAAATACTTAAAAATAATGTTTTTAAAGTTAGAAAATAGCCTTAAACTCACAAAAATATATCTAAAAATCCTATTAAAATTATTAATAAAATCCACTCATTTACCATACCTTTCGTTATTATCTAGGTTAGTTAATCCTCATCGATCAACCCTCTAAACTCGTGCGCATTCAACATCTTCAACCGAACGCACCCAATGTGAGTGAATCTCTACAAATTCCCCGTTTTAATCACGTTTTTGGGGTGTATCATGTGTCTTATTATTTATTACATTTAAACAATTGTGCATCCATCATATCCATGATCAAATGTGTATTCAATATGTATAAACTGATTGTGTGGTTATTGTTTAGATTAAATTTATCACTTTCAGTACATACATTATCATAGGCCGCCGCTCCCCATTACCTATGAGCGTGAGCCGTTCCCCATTACCTATGAGCGTGAACGAGGCGTTGCCAACATACGATCGGCTCCGTTTGATTGAGCCTTTATTACATACATTTCATCATAGGCCGTCTGCTCCCCATTACCTATGAGCGTGAGCCGTTCCCCATTACCTATGAGCGTGAACGAGACGTTGCCAACATTTACATTATCATTCATGTTATATATTCATGCAAGGTGGTTTGTTATTGTATGTTAATGTTATTGTTATTGTATGTTTATTTACGTTTGCTCACATATGATTATTGCATAATTTTCTATAATAAATATAACAAGAAATCAATAATAAATGTTTTCTAACAAGGTTCACTCGCCAACTTTTGTTGACCCAAAAATCCCCATTTTTACACATGATACAGGTGATCCAGATGCAGCAAGAAACATATAGGATGGCTTAGAAGAATAAACCGGTTTAGACTTTGGATTGTTTAGTTAGTTATTTTTCTTTGTAATTGTATGAACATGTTTGGAATATTGAGGATGTAATTTTGAATTTAATAAATATGAAACATATTAGTAAACATCATGAGCTTTGGTGATAACCCAATTATGCCCCGACTCTTATTCCGCTGCGGGTCGGGGTGTGACAGATTGGTATCAGAGCCATGACTATAGGGATATAGGATAGGTTATTAGACCCTTAGAGCCTATACTATAGTTGATTAGAATTTTTAAAATTATTGTGTGTTACATGCAAAATTCATGATGTTTATATGTTTTATGTTTATTGTTACATTCAATGTTATGCAAGCATGTTCATAAGTACATATTATTATACAATGCCTATCATGAATCATATTCTCATAACATATCATATCCATGAGAGCACACACCACACAATTTCCATGACTTTTACAACGATTTTTGTATTTTCAAATCACATTAAAGTGAGTTCTCATGACGGGCATGTAGTAACTGGAAGGGTACAAGTACCGGTAGTCGGAACGTCCTGTCTAGGCTTGGCATTCGTATAAATCCAAAATAAAGGACCAGTTTGCCTACCTGGGGACTAACGATGAGAGTATGAAGGACCTATTAGGCCAAAGCATGCTATACCAAACGTCGTGTGAGCTAACCCCACTTTGAGTTGTCATTGTGTCTACACCTGGACACCCTCCGACCATACATCTCGCAAACATATTTCATGGTTTTCATTCGGGTGATGCGAGTGTTAAACTGCCAATACCAATGTGAATCCTACTAAGCCAATAGTCATGGGGGCCCACATGACTATACAGGTGAAGGTATGGGGGACATTTGAGGCCCAAACATGAGCAAACCCAAGACATCCTATGGATGTAGTTGCATTATTGATGTTTATGTTATTTTTATTATTTTTAACGACACATGACACCTAAAAACTTCTTAAACTCACAATCTTCCTATGTACGTTCCTGTAGATGTCGACTAGGCAACTACGTGGAGGTAGAAGGTCAGGAAGGTCAAACGAACGCTTGGCCACTCAAATCGCAAAACAAATGGCCGCGGTGCTTCCTGACATCGTAATTCAAGTCCAACAAGCTCTCGCCGCAAATCCCATCAATCCCCCCAGCAAGAAGACCAGAACGTCGACAACCCTCCCTCCAAAAAGTGCTCATACAAACATTTCAAGTCTTGCGATCCCCCGAAATTTGAAGGGACCGAAGGTGTCACTGCTCTCCTCCACTGGTTTGAGGAAATGGAAAACACCTTCCTCAATTGCGATTGTCCCGAGGATCGCAAGGTACGTTACGCAACCGGGAGGCTATTTGGAGTAGCTCTTACCTGGTGGAATACTGAAAAGGGTAAGAGAGGAATCAATGATGCAATGGCCTTAATGTGGGAGGAGTTAAGGGAAATCATGACGAGACGCTTCTGTCCAAGAAGCGAGATCAAAAAGTTAGAGGATGAATTTCATTCGTTGAAGCAAAAGGAGGGAGATCATACTTCCTACAACAAACGGTTTTTAGAGTTGAACCAAATGGTCCCTAACTTGTTCACCCCAGTTTACCGCTTAGTCGAACACTATATTCGAGGCCTCCCCTCGAAAATTCAAGACTCAGTTCTCAGCACTTCGCCTGCAACACTCGAAGCTGCTATGGAACTAGCTACCGAACTTACCGAAAATCGCATTCGAAACGGTAAATTCAAAGAGGAGAAAAAGAAAGCCCCCATTGAGGCTCAAAGTTCAAACCATTCTGGCTCCTCTTCGAAGTTTACTGGTAAAAGGAACCGAAACACTAGAAACTTTGCTGTCACACAAACGAATTTCCCTATCCCTGCTGCACCCATCACCCAAGTTGCCCCCTCACCTGCACCATATAAAAGGCCATACTCCGGCCCATACCCAAAATGCAACCGTTGCCAATACCACCACTTTCCTGATCATCCCTGCCAACATTGCACAGGCTGTGGCCGCGCAGGTCACACCATCCAAACCTGTCGTGCACTTCAGCGAACGAACCGCCATCAGCCCTCAACCCAAGCCCACCATCAGATAGTGGGTCATGCCCAACAACCTTTACTCCTACCACCTGCTCAACATGTAGCCCAATCCTACTACCAACCCAGCTATCCCATGATACAACCTACGCGGGCTTGTTACAACTGTGGAGACCCAAACCACTTTAGAAACACTTGTCCACGCTTGATGAACATCATTCATGCTCAAGCTCAAGCAAATCCGGTGAATCAAGCTAACCAAGCTCCACCACCTGCAAGAGGAAGAGCTTACAACATCAACGCCAATCCTGTTGAAAATAATAGCGGCTCAAACGAATCACCCAACTAGTTTTCCTCACCAAGAATCAAGACTAAACTCCGATCGTCTAGTTTTAATGTTTTCTTTATGTTATCTCAATCTTTCCGAATCCCAGTTGTAAAATTTGGAAATTATGTATCCAAGAATTTTAATGCGAATTGATATTACAGTTTTGTTTTATACTCAATGATTTAACATTCATATCATCATACATCTCGACGTATCTCAATCTCATCATTTAAAGAAGTGGGTTGTGTCTCACTTTTACATAAACTGACCCCTTCATCATAACAAATGAGATAGGTACTGTCATCATTCAGTCATGTATTCTTTCAGAATTGAGACTCAAGCTTTGGTTGTTGTGTTTGTTTATGTTTTAGAGTCACATAGAACTGATCATGATTTACTGATAAAGCCAACGAAAATTTGACAAGAATATGGTGGATACGCCGCTGGTACTTCCTATATATAAGTATTCTTGGCAAAGGATCAAAAGCATTACCAGGAGGTTATGAGAAGTTCCGTGTAGGTTTAAATACCGTCATGGTTGAAGTTTTTGTTTTATGATACATACCTTATCATGTCAAACGTATCAATTCCCTCAAAACTATTATGCATAAAATCATAACCGACATCAAAGATCAAATTCGAGAAGCCCAACATGTTTCAGTAACAGAAAACGACGTACGCAACGAGCTGTCTTGTGGAGCTGAACTTAAAATCGAAACTAAATCCGACGGTATTCTGTACTGTCTAGATCGCATATGGATTCCTGACCACAATAACCCTCGTGATTTCCTTATGAATGAGGCGCACAAAACACGATATTCTATACACCCAGGAGCCGACAAGATGTATCAAGACCTTCGATACACCTACTGGTGGCCTGGAATGAAAAAGGATATTGCTGTTTTTGTTTCCAAGTGCCTTACATGTTCCAAAGTAAAAGTTGAACATCAAAGACCCTCAGGACTTCTGGTCCAACCTGAAACACCTGTATGGAAGTGGGAAAACATAACCATGGACTTAATTACTGGGTTACCTCGCACTTCTGGTGGGTATGACACTATATGGGTAATCATTGATCGTCTTACTAAATCAGCTCACTTCATTCCGATCCGCGAAGATTTCAAGAACGAGAAGTTAGCTCGTATCTACATCAGCGAGATCATAAGCCGTCATGGTGTACCGTTAAGCATTATTTCAGATCGTGATGGTCATTTCATTTCACGAACATGGCAAGCCGTTCAAGCCACTTTGGGTACACGATTAGACCTCAGTACCGCTTATCATCCTCAAACTGATGGACAATCCGAACGCACCATTCAAACTCTTGAAGATATGCTTCGAGCATGTGTCATAGACTTCAAGGGAAATTGGGACGCTCATCTACCATTAGTTGAATTTTCGTACAACAACAGCTATCATTCAAGTATCGGCATGGCACCTTTCGAAGCTTTATATGGTCGTAAGTGCCGATCTCCAGTATGTTGGCACGAAATTGGGGAAGCTCAAATCACCGGTCCAGAATTGATTCAAGAAACCACAGACAAGATCCATCAAATTCGAAACAATCTTCTAGCGGCTCAAAGTCGTCAAAAGAGTTATGCAGATAAACGACGAAAGCCTTTGGAGTTTAACATTGGTGATCATGTACTTTTAAAAGTATCATCGTGGAAGGGAGTAGTTCGTTTTGGCCAGAAGGGCAAGCTAGCACCACGCTACGTAGGACCTTTCAAGATACTCGAAAGAGTAGGACCTGTAGCATACAAGCTTGATCTACCAGAAGAACTCAACAGAATTCACCCCACATTCCACGTATCAAACTTAAAGAAGTGTCTCGCCGATGAAAACCTCCATATTCCCCTGGAAGATATTCAGATCGATGAATCTATGCATTTCATTGAAAGACCAGTAGAGATCATGGACTTCAGAGAAAAACATTTAAGACGGAGTCGTATTCCAATTGTTAGGGTACGCTGGGAGTCGAAACGGGGACCTGAGTTTACTTGGGAACGTGAAGACTCAATGCGCGAAAAATACCCGCATCTTTTTCCTGTTACCACTACTACTTAAATTTCGGGACGAAATTTCTAAAAGTAGGGGATACTGTAACATTTGTCGAAAAACGGGTTTTTCAAACCCGCTTCGTTTAATAATCGAATAATCAGTTTCATATTTTGTTGCTCATTTAATGCTTATTTTAATTTTAAACAATACATAACTAATAAACATTTTAGATTATGGAAATTAAAATTGTTAAAGAATAAAATTAAAACAATTAAAAATGAAAAAGGGCTGCCGGGTTTCGAACCCGGGTCAGCCGGAAACTTTAAACATCAAACATATAACCACTCCGCCACTAGCTGACTTTGTGAAATCTAGGAAGCAATTAAAACATATGTGCAACCGTGAATCAACCTGTTTGCGCCAAACTGAAACCGATATCGGCTTCCAAACGTCCAGGGACTTTTGAGTGATCGCGGATTCTTGCTTATAACCGATAAACCGATATTCTTAATCAATTCAGCCTTTAATGAACTTGAATTCATGTGATGTTCGGGTTTAATAACAGAAAACATTCACTTCCTGAATTACTCCAACAATATCAGTATCTCGCGACTCAAAATCATCCACAGAACTCTCAGTTTCACTTTTGCTCTATTGTCAGTTCGTCGGAAACGCTTTTTGAACTCGCCGGACTTTCGCCGGAAAACCGTGTCTTTCATCAAAACGGTAAATTTCTCAATTCTTTCATCTTCTATCAGTTGTTAGGCTTTTGCTAACTCAAACCTTTCAATCAGAATCAATCCCAGACGACGATATCGGATAATCAACACTCGTCGGAAGTTTTTTGAAAATTCCTACATTGCACTGTGAAATGGTATAATCATTCAAACCTTCTGATAACTCTTGTTTAGTCCTTCAATTTTACAATTAGTTAATCAAAAACTGTTAATTGGTCTGCTCAGACGGAGTTCATAAAAACAGAGCCGTCGACCTTGCCGGAGTTCTGAGAAAAGTCATCATTCCGGTATGTTCATTCCCAAAACCTTTCCTATCCGTTACATTTTAATCACTCATACGCCTGTTAATTGAATAGAACAAGTTCCGTCGAAAATCAGTTGTCTGGGTTATTGTAACGAAGAAGATGAAGTGAGTCTGTATATAAATTTAATATAAATTGGATTATATCTCGGGTTAGACACACAGTCCAGCGGTGGACTGCGTGCAATTGAAACATAGCGATACCGGGTTCGAGTCCGCCCTTATTCCGATTCGTCACAATATTCAGACTTTTTATAAAACCCAAATATGAAAACTTCCAGTTAGTATATAAGAGAAATAAAAACAAGTGTTTTAACCAGGTTAGACACACAGTCCAGCGGTGGACTGTGTGCAACGTTAATCAACAGGTCCCGGGTTCGAGACCTGATACGCACGCCGGTTCGATAGAATTTAAATCCTTTTTAAGAATGAATTTTGGAATAAATTAAATAGTATATAAATATAATTAAAAACAGAAATATTTCGGGTTAGACACGTAGCTCAGTTGGTAGAGCTGCGTGCACGCGTACGGGAGGTCACGAGTTCGAACCTCACTCAGTGCAAACAATATACACGACCGAACCGGTCAACAAGTCAAAGTCAATGGTCAACGGTCAAACCCAAAAAGTCAACATTTTTTTTATATTTTTGTTTATTTATTTAATTTAAAAATCAATTAAAAATACTTAAAAATAATGTTTTTAAAGTTAGAAAATAGCCTTAAACTCACAAAAATATATCTAAAAATTCTATTAAAATTATTAATAAAATCCACTCATTTACCATACCTTTCGTTATTATTTAGGTTAGTTAATCCTCGTCGATCAACCCTCTAAACTCGTGCGCATTCAACATCTTCAACCGAACGCACCCAATGTGAGTGAATCTCTACAAATTCCCCGTTTTAATCACGTTTTTGGGGTGTATCATGTGTCTTATTATTTATTACATTTAAACAATTGTGCATCCATCATATCCATGATCAAATGTGTATTCAATATGTATAAACTATTTGTGTGGTTATTGTTTAGATTAAATTTATCATTTTCAGTACATACATTATCATAGGCCGCCGCTCCCCATTACCTATGAGCGTGAGCCGTTCCCCATTACCTATGAGCGTGAACGAGACGTTGCCAACATTTACATTATCATTCATGTTATATATTCATGCAAGGTGGTTTGTTATTGTATGTTATTGTTTGTTATTGTTATTGTTATTGTATGTTTATTTACGTTTGCTCACATATGATTATTGCACAATTTTCTATAATAAATATAACAAGAAATCAATAATAAATGTTTTCTAACAAGGTTCACTCGCCAACGTTTGTTGACCCAAAAATCCCCATTTTTACACATGATACAGGTGATCCAGATGCAGCAAGAAACATATAGGATGGCTTAGAAGAATAAACCGGTTTAGACTTTGGATTGTTTAGTTAGTTATTTTTCTTTGTAATTGTATGAACATGTTTGGAACATTGAGGATGTAATTTTGAATTTAATAAATATGAAACATATTAGTAAACATCATGAGCTTTGGTGATAACCCAATTATGCCCCGACTCTTATTCCGCTGCGGGTCGGGGTGTGACATAAATAAGGAATGAGATTTGATTGTTCAAAGGTGATGGATTTCACATGAACAAGTCAAAAGGGTCAAAAGGATAATGAGCCCGGTAATGGGACATGATTAAAAATGTAAAACGTAAACCGGGTAACAAGAACGTTAAACAAAGGACAATGAGCCCGGTAATGGGACGTAATTAAATACAAATATAAACGCAAACCGGGTAATGTGAGCGTTAAAAACAAAAGAATAAAGAACCCGGGTAATGGGCCGTAAAGAAATATAGGCGTAAACCGGATAACGGTGAACATGAGACAAATCTACGCATAAATGACGTATGAAGTCATAAAAGCGGAAGAGGTTTCCGAACGGAAATGACTAATAGATCTGGCAAAATGTGGTAGTTGCTACTAAAGAAGGTAGCTGTGACTCTGTGGTGACGAGTGGTCAATGTCAATTGACCCTTACGCCAGTTTTAGGCGCAAGGGATCAACACAATTGGAATGAAACGGGTAATAGATCTGATAAATGAATGTTACACATAAAGGACTCACGGAGTCATAGAAAATGAAAATATTGCCAACACGGGTCAATCATGGTCTGAAGACCGTAATTGAAATATAAATAAAACAATCTTCATGGTCCAAAAAGGGCCATGATTAACGGATAAAAGAAAAGACAAGGTAAACGATTTTCTTTTTAAACATATAGGAGGTGCATTGACACCAATTACATTAAAGAAATAATACGGGTAAAAGAATGATCTACGGGATCACCATGACCTTCGGGTCATGAATGATGTAAAGGTATACGGGACCAAAATGACCCGAGGGTCACGAATCGAGAGGAATGAGCAAAAAAAATGGTGAAAGTCTAAAGAAATGGTTTACGAGGCTAAGTAAAAGGGCCTACAGGTCACTTAAATAAAGCGAGGAAACCATTTACGATTCCCCGCATAAAAAAATGGTAGTAAAAGAAGAAACACTAGGTTGTTGATTTCTTAATGTGAGTAATCAACACAAGTTAAAGGAAAACGTTGAACTAAAACTCGGTTTTAGTTGGGATACAACGTTTAAACAAACATTAATAGTATGAGAAGGATCGGGAAACAGTTAGTGTTAGAAGAAACAAGTTGACACCAATAAGTGCAAGACGATAAATCTAAAAAGAAAAATCTTTGAAAACGAAAAGTCAATATAAATTTGAACATGACATGATACAATCATGAATAAGAAAGTAACATACTATATGATTACTTTTCAAATACAAGTAAAGAGACAGAAGTCGTAAAATGCTTGTAAGTTTCGGAAATGGTAATGTTGGTATACTAAACAATGGGATAAAAAGTAACCGGTGACTGATAAGTCTAACTGACAAGACCGGTCAAGGTCAAGTTGAATTTAAGACTTGTTTAATGCGCTTATCATTATAGGATTGGCGTGGAATAATAATTTTAACATATCCATATGACCAAGGGGCCAAATGGCGATTCGATCAAGTAAGCGATAAAGATAAGGTATATTGGATGAAAGTAACGACCCATGAAGCCTTACACATGAAAGGCACAAGCAATTGGAGTCCATAAAGTAGCCATACCTTCCTGGTAAGATTACTAAATTATTATATTGTGTGCAATACTCATGTGATTATCGAAACTAAGTTCATCAGGTTTAACCTAATGAACTAAGTAAGAAAGGTTTCGGGGACGAAACCTCTTTAAGGGGGATAGACTTGTAACACCCTGAAAACGAGTTTATTAATTAAACCAAATTAACCAATGAAGAGAGGATAAAAATACCGTTGGTGGTCAATATTAACCCGTAAACAAAATAATAGGAACAAATTAACCTAGTTAGTAACATGGAAAATGGTAACAAAACAATAAGTTGTAGCCCTTTAAAAAAAGGAACAAACTAGAGGGACCAAAGTTGGTGAAAGAGAAGATTGTGATTTAAAAAGCAAATTAAAACACAACACACACAAAAAAGTGTGTGTGTGTGTCGATCAGGAGCAAAGAAAGAGGGGGAAACCCCATCTTGACCTAATCTACAAAATCATCAAATTGAAAGGGGAATTTGAGCTCAAAGTCTTGCATGAACATGAATTATCGATCACCTTGATTAGGGGACCGTGAGGTATGTCTAAAAACTTAGATTGGAGAAAGTTATAATTTGAGACAAGTGGAATACTTACAATTAGGTTGTTGGATTATGATCCAAAGATGAAATTAAGTGTATGTGCATGCTTGATTTCGTTAGATATAAAGAAATTATGCAATATTTGATGTATGATTACTTGTAGGTGATTAACAAGTAGATTATGAAGTGGGTTTTGAATATATGGTGAAGTTAATGATATACTTGTGTTTAAAATCATCATATATAATAGTAGTAAGAAAATACTTAAACAATTAAGAGTTTGAATACATGATTATTAACCATGAAATGGGTTTAATGTGATGAAGTTGATGTTATATGCATGTTCATAGATTTCTTGAAATCATGTGTATATGGATAATCAAAGCCTTTGGCTAAGTTTGATAACCGGGTAAATTTCATACATATGATGCAATGGGTTGTTTCATGGTGATGAAGCAATCCCTAGTTCTTGTATAATATTGATAGATTAGTATACGATGATTGAGACTATGTTAATTTAATGATTTACAATTTCATGAACTTGGTTGAGAAAAGTAGTTAAAATGGTAGCCTAAGAATAGTTCTTATCGGGTATTTGACGAATTGCCTAAATAAGTTGTTGAACTTAATTATGCAATTGTATATGTTAAGAGTCAGTTGACTTTTAAAAGTCAAACTGACCTATAATAGAATTAAATGGTAATTTTGATATAAAGTCCGTAAGGTGAGATAGTCTTGATAAATAATAACTAATCTAACCATCTTGCGAATGGTAAAAGGTAGTTTGACGCTTGACAAGCTAGGTGAAAGCTTGGGAAGAAGTGGGTCAAACGGAAAGAATACGCGTGGAAAACATAATCGTATTTCAAGGTAAGTAAAACTTACATCTTTTAAGTAGAATACATACTTATAGTATTGGTTAAGAATAAGGTAAATTAGAATTTGAAATATGACGTTCCGACGCGAGGTGATATGAGTCGGAACAAGTGAAAAGATAAGATACCATAAATTATGGTAAAAAGGGTAAAACGGTAAATTAGTCATGTGACGAATAAATAAGGAGTTTTGAAACGTACCTTGTGGTATTAACCATAACGGGTGAAAATGGTAAAAAGGTAATTCGGTCATGAGTTGACAAATAAATTTTGAATTATAGAAAGACACCCTATGGCGTAAGCCATAATGGGTCAAACGAATTAAGAAAATACTTTATGTAATATGATCATACGGTGTAAACAGAAACGAATTAAATGGTGAGATGGTAAATAAATACATCTCATAATGATAAAATGGTAATATAGGCATCGTTTGTCGAGTTTTGTGCTCACATGGAAATAGCGTATGGTTCACGTTGCTGTTAATTAGTAACTAATAGTGCAAGGTATTTAAACGGGTCAATGCTATGAGCCGAGCCAGGTATGTGTAATAGGTCAAACGTTCATAGAGGACTTGAGGTCCGATGAGAGTTAAACGAGTCATGAATGAACATTGAATTACCTAAAGCAAGGTAAATCTAATAATCTAAATTGTAGACGTTATGTTCTTAGGAACATAACGATTTTAAATTAGGTTATGGTTAAAATGTACACATTTGGCCAAAACATGCTATTGAAAGTCCTTCACTGTAAAAAAAAGACTAGAGTTGACCAAAACGCTCTCGATTGATAAATCGAGCAAACAACCCTTGAGGGTAGTTTAAAAATGAGTTTTATAAGTAAGTACACCCTTTCGGTAGTGTAAAAGCAAAAGGCATAAGCCATTTTGGTTTAATGCCTCTTAACGGGTCTTTTTCGTTAATTTTCAAACCGAATGGTAGAATTCGGAAATATATGATTTATTATAACAAATCCACCACAAATAAAGTTGTGGTGGAAGATAAATAGAAGTCTTAGTGTGGAAATGGGAGGTAAGGAAAGAATGAGCGAGATTTAAGGTTGAGTGCTTAAATCCCTTAACGGGTCAAAATGAATATGCGCATAAACCGGGTAATGGTTGCGTAATTCATAAAAGTTATGAATCCGGGTTAAGGATTTCGGGTTAAATATGTAGGCAAACATATTGCGGACATTTAGAAACAAGTTTCAAGTGAAACATATGAAAATTGAATAAGTTACGAAAGTTTTCGTAACAAAAACGACAAACTTGGGAAATTTTCTGCAGCTCTGAGGAGTAGCTTACTCCTTGGGAGTAGCCTACTCCTGCAAGCTGCTGAAATTTCAGCAAGCCGGTAGGAGTAGGCTACTCTCCAGGCGTAAGCTACTCCTGCGAACTGCTGGAATTTGTTAAGAGCATTGGATTTTGATGGAAAATTTCTTCACCATGCCACGCGAGGGACATATTAGGCCCTCCACGACGCGCGAGGGCACTCGAACAAATAAAAAGTGTTTGTAGTTGTTTTCGACAGTTCTGCTCGATTAACTTAAACATTAATTGTTTTTGGTGTTTATAATAGGCTTTCTCAAAGGCGAGAACCGGACGGACGACCAAGCATATGAAGAACAAGAACCGAACGCAATTAATCCGCTAACTCTTTGGAATATACCCATGGAAAAATTGAAGCATGATAATGTGCGGAAAAGTTTTAGATATTAAATCTTAGTTATTTATAAATTGTAAACTAAGTGTTGTAACCCGTTATGTTGGTTTGTCTGGGTTGTTAGTCAACTCAGATGTATAAGTTCTATGTTTTAAAAAAAATCTGGGACCAAAATCAATAATTTATTTAAATATTCATTAGAACGGGTTAGAGTGTTACAATACGATACGTATACGGGACCTTCACTACACCTATATATGCTCATACGGGACCCATACCTCACCTATATTATACTACGTTGTAAATGGTATTCTTAAAAAAATTAAGGAAGTTTTTATTTAAAATAATAATTATTTTTTTAGTAAACTTTATTTAAACCATAAACAAATGTATAAAAAAATTTGTGAATAAAAACCCTCAACCAATATGACCCGTATAAGTCCAGTCAAATAAACAAAATCTGACAAATCAGTCTTTATTTGAAATTGAAAAGGTAATACGACCCGTATTGAAGGTGTTTATTAAAGATTCAGGTGTGCTAGTAATACGACCCTTCTTTAATTCATAGTTAGAGGCATATATTGTGGATATTTTCAGAAACCGTTTTTTTTTTTCCAAATAGGTAATAACCGAGTATAGTTGTATAGGTATAATCGGTTCGGGTAGAATACAGATATTGGATAAAAAAGAACTTTATCCTATGTAGCCGGTATTAGGTAATGTATAAACAATAATTAATTAATATTAACTGTGTATTTTAGTACTTTGTTTTCGGGGGTTTTTGATTAATATAAAATATAGATTGTGCTTTATAATAATAATTAGTTAAATACATTGCACTAACACAATTCAGTTTAACTAACATGAATTTACAAATGTATAATTTTTTTTAACTATGCCGAAGCCATTTTCGAGAGCTTTTGAGAATGTTTATAGTACGGTTTTGAGTTTTTGAGCGTTTTTACCGGTACGATTAAACTATATATACTAACTTATGGATGGTAGAAATTTAAAAAAAAAAGTCCAAAGTCAAGTCTACCTGCTATAAAACCGTTACAAAGGGCGATAATTTAAAAAACATTGATGCTCCAATGGTAATACCTAGTCATACCCGGTGATGTGTACTCAAAAAACACGGTTCACGTATTAAAAAAACCTGGGGATCAGTATGACAAATAACCAGGTTCGAGTTTTTTTTGGATATTAATCGGGTAGGGTTCTAATTCTAGATATCCAGATCAAAATGTATACCCTATAGCTATCCCATACGGGTAGAATTGGGTTTGGATCCGGGTATGGAATACCCGGGTAAGTAAAAAAAAAAACTTGTTTCGTGTTTTTTTTCCAAATGTCCGATTCCAAGTATGGGTTTTTTGTGCACCAATATTGATAGTTGAACAAATTGTGAACATGTCACAAAAATATTTAGATAAACGATATAAATATTCGACAATTTTGTAATTAGGATACTTTTGGTATGTTTGTATGTTTAGAGTGTTTGTGATCATGGTTTGTTGCAAAACTAGTGGGTTATCACTCGCGCTTTGCAGCGGGTTCGAAAGTATATAAAAAAAATCATGATGAGACATTCTACTTGACGATAAAAAACCACATCACGATGGTATGTTCAAATGTCACGGAAAAGTTATGTCGTATACGAAATATTAGTTATTCATACAAATTTACACCAAAACGTATATAAAGATAAGCATGAAGGTTGCGCATTACAGCAGATTGGGTTAAACATAGATAATAAAACACACGTCACAGTAGTGTATTTAGAATGAGCGACTCCAAAACAAAATTATTTTAATCTAATCTAAATTTATATATTTACAAAATTTTAATTAATTAAAAAAACTGAAATAATATCGAATAATAAATAGATTAAAAGGTGAAATATAGTATTTTTAAACTTATATATCTAAATATATTAACTATTTTAAAATAAACCTAAAATAACATCAAATAATAAATAAATCAATAAATAAAAATAATTATAACAAAAAGCAAATCAATAAATAATAATAATTATAACAAATTATATGAATTAATTTTGATTTTATAACTATAGGGTGAAATTTATATACTATTAATTTAAAACATGTTTGTGCAATACATGGTTGTACTTTTTGCTTAGTTGTTGTTATATGCTTGGGTTGTGTGTATTACTTGATTTATTTGTTGTATTTTCTATTAATTTGAAACATGTTTGTGCAATACTTGGTTGTACTTCTTGCTTAGTTGTTGTTTTATACTTGGGTTGTTTGTATTGTTTGGGTTATATGTTGTACTTTTTGTTCGACACTTGGTTAAACAACAACATTACACGCGTCCCCCCATCTTCACGCGTGTCCCCCGTTTACATTCGAGTTCCCCCACATTTACAGCTTGCTTTCATAGGAAGATAATGGGCGATTAAGAGCGAGATGGCAAAGAGAAAGAAACGAGGAAAAGGTTCCATCGCCTTTCGACCGGCCACCTCGCCGTTTCGCCTTCTGATCGGCCCATGCGCCGTAACGTACGTGTGGGTTTCAACGTTTTTCCGACAATTTTTTTCCCAGTTTGACAAGAGCGTCACAACGCGTCTATTTTCCCTATTTGAAAGTTTCGTCGCAACGCGCGTGGCCTTATATCGACTTAGTTATTATTTTCTATTTTTACATTCCAGTCTAATTTTCCGCATTAACATGGGGCATGCGTGGTTTAACGATTTTACTTATGCTTTTTGTTCGGTGTTATTTTTTCCTTCTTATTTATTTTTTTTACGAGCTAATCCGGTGTTGCTGGTCGTCGGTAGTTGTGTAACATTAGTGCTACTTGGCACGGTCTTTGCCCCCGACGCGACGTGGGGGCCTTAATACTAGCTTATTTTAAAACAAACAAGAGCATTTAATTTGTATTTTGCTTACTAATATAAAGGCTTAAGTGAAGAGAAATATCAAAAGGGTTTAGTTTGTATTTTAACTATTAATATGAAAAAAAAAACCACCACAGAATCGAGGGTAGTGTTATAGGACGTGGTAAATTTTATTTTAAAAAATATAAAAAGTTACGCAAAGCACATGTTTCATTTTTTATATAAAGTTTTGTTGAGAGGTGCTTTGAACAAAATAAAAAACGTTACGCATCATGCTTGTTAAGTTTTTGTTGAAATGTGTTTTTTATCTACGTTTTTATTTAAATTTTGTTGAAAATCGTTAAGTTTTCGGCCGCGAAGCGTGGATTCTCCCGCTAGTATAAACTCAAATGAAACTAATATACATATATATATATATATATGAATTATAGAGAGAAAACCCACTTAAGTTAAGAACACTAAAAAAACCTTTATGTAACAATTTTTTTAAAAAAAATATGGAATGTAAGTTATATGTTAATGAATGTTTTGTAACAAAAACAAAAAAACGTCGAAGGGTTTTTCTGTATTTTTTTAAAAAAAACCAGTGTTTTATATATATATATATATATATAGCTAAAAAAAACTGAATTTTTCAAATTATTTATAAAAAATCAACTCGGCGCTTTTTGTTTTTTTGTTTTTTACAAAACGTTCATTAACATCGACTTACATTCTCTAATTTTCTTACAAAAAAATTGTTACATAAGGTTTTCTTAACTCAAGTGGGTTTTCTTTCTATCCCTCCTATATATATATGTATGTATATATATATATATATAGGACTCAGTTCAAATGAGAACCACCAAGAGTTGCGAGAACCGTGAGAACTTTTTGTTCCCGCGCGAGTTGGGCCAATTTTTTTTTTTTGCACAAATGTACATGAAAACATTATAAAAACATTTGTAAAAGAAAAACAAAAATGGCCGAGTCGGTAGTTTTCACTAATGCAAGTTTTTTTTACCCCTGGGCGTAAATTTTGTACGAAAATAAATATTTTTTACGCCTCATGTAAATGTGGGTAAGTAGCATTTTTATTTTATTTTATTTTATTTGCCGACACAAGTGATTTTTTAATGACTTTTGAGAAAAAAATTCGGAAAAACCTTTTGGATGACCTAGTTCTCACGGTTCTCGCAACTCGTGGTGGTTCTCGTTTTACCTATCTATCTACTATATATATATATATATATATATATTATATATATATATATTAAAAGTCGATGTTTACCCCAAGTCTAGAACCTATGAGTATATAGCTCGTTTAACTACTCGATGTACATCGCACCTATACCCGATCCCTAAGCAGATGATCTTTGCACCCATTTTTTTACTTATCTCTACTGAGTGGGTCGGCTCAATTCCTCCTCGAAGTTTAGATCAACCTCGTTAACACCAGCAACCGAAAGCGTTTGAGACATGCTTGTTTTCGTCCTTTTTTATGATTCGCTCGCAAGCGGGACTCTCTCCCATTTTGTAGCGTGCCTCGCCACATCCCAACAATGTATAAACTTGAACTCGTGTTTCCTTTGCTATACCACGGGAATGGAGAAGTCGTCAAATGGAAAATTTGTATAGACACACCCGCCTATATACGATGCGATACCCGCTAGTTCCGGACACGGTGAATATATTTGAGGCAGACGGTTTTGAGGTGGCCAATTTGGTGTCGGACTAGGATTCGGGGTTTTAGTGAAGGCATACGGGTTGCTAGGGTTAAAACCTTGGTTGTATGGCTGCATTTTTTTTATAAAAATTGAAGGACTTTTTCTTTTCTTTTTTTTAATTTGAGAGTATGGTAGTAGAGAATGGTAGAAAAATGTTTGGGTTGGTTTGATTTATATAGATAGTAAATAATATTTATTTTAATAAATTTTTAACGGTAAATTTCTTTACTCCTATAGTCTGTGGGACTTGAACCTAAGACCCAGAACCGGCCCTGAGCAAGTGCAGTGTGGGTGCCGGCTCAGGCCCAAAACGTAAAAGTCCCCATAATTTTTTTACATATATGTTATATATATTTAAAACCCTTTGTATGTAACAAGCTATCACTTGCGGTCTAGTGGAAGCTGTTGTGCCTTATAACTGGCTGGTCTCAAGTTCGAGGCTGTGTTTTTATAGTCTTTTTCAGAATTTTAGTAGTCATTCTTTTTAATTCAGCAACTCTTTAATGCTAAGGCTATATGGTGTGGTTTAGAGCCCCATGCCTTTATCATGCACACCTCAGCGTCACGTCACATAGAGGGCTTTAAAGCTCATTCCTTTAACTTGCATACAATAATTTAAAGCCTCCATCATCATTACCTATTATTATTTTTATTTAAATTTAAACATTATTTAATTTTGAAATATTAATTTAAATAAAAATATACAACAGCATAATTTAAATAAAAAAATACAACGTCATAATTTAAATAAAAAATACTATGTCACTAAAAAGATCACTCGTCGTCTTCATCGTCTCCTCCTTGTTGACGATAAAATCGTAGGTGCTCGGTCAGATTTACTCGAAGGTTATGGTGTGTTTCCCTGTCACGTATCCTCGCTCGGATAACTTGTTTTCAGCGTATGTGAGTAGTGGGTTCGTCGGTTGATTACTTTCATCATAACTTTCTCCACAAAACGCTCTGCCCGAGTCCTCCAATATCATGTTATGCAAGATGAAGCACGTATACATGACGTTTCTCATTTTACATTTTTCAAGTATCCTCGACGGCTGGGCAATGATAGGCCATCTCTTTTTCAACACACCGAAAGCCCGCTCAAGAGCACCCAACCGATCTCGTTCAAGAGGCGCTTGTCTGGTACGCGATGTAGACGAGCTTCTTCTCGCAAATAATTAATCGTCTCCTTCGTCACTTCGATAAGCATATCGTCAAGCACACCGTCAGATCAAGAGCTGGACAAATTGGATGACATTTTTAAAAATATATGTATTTTTTTTGTGATTGGTGGGTGTTTTAGATTGTGAAAGGTGTGTGTTTTAGTCTGTGAAAGGTGTCTAGATATTAGAATTAAGGAGTTTAAAAAAAAGACTGTTGGCAACAGTCATCTTTGACCCCCCCCCCCCCCGATCCTTTCAATTTCTGCTCGTTACTACGCTGGCGGGACACGCATGGCGCCCCCTCTTTGGCGACGACGGTGTGGCTATGGCGTCCTATGACACCAAAATGGGTGAGATGACGAGATGGCACTTAGCCACATCCTTCAGTCTAAGACAATGCAACAACTCTTTAATTCTCTTTAATGCTTGCAACTATCTACAACCCTTTCATATTTCATGACAAAAGAAGATTATATATTTTCTTTTTTCCTCTTATTACTTTTTTTAACAATCAAATTCTTTTATTGTTTTAAAATTATTATTAGTTATAAACATATTTTGTTCTTTTTCTTAACCTCAAATTCTTTTTTTTTTTACAAATCATTCGAACTAACTCGAATCTGTTTGGTTTGCTATAGTACCTGTAAAAGGGTTTGATCGAATTCTTGTTTTACTAGAGTGGGTAGGGCCCGATTTTTTATCTTGCACAGAGCCTAATTTTTTTAAGATTTTCGGAGACGGCCTTGCCAAGACCTCCCACTCCCAAGGTGTTTAAAGACATTGTTTTTGTCAATGGACCACCACCCTATTGGTAAGAAATTTTTTAACCCCCATCCCATTGGTAATAAATTTTTTAACTAGCCGTTGGAATTCTAACAAATATATCAATCCAACAATCAACACTCTCCATCTCACCCCCAAACCCGCCCCACACCCGGCCAATTCCCCAGGCTAAAAGGAAACACCAAACCCAAGCCCCTGCAGGCAATTTGGTATAGTAGATGACGAACACCCTACTATAGCGGTGTTTCAAAAACGATTAATAGGTGTTTTGATGTTTTTATGTGCCACTAAATACCTTTTTTTTAGATCCAACTAAATTTACATATTGTTTAAAAAATTATCTTAAGAATTTCTCACCTAATCTTGTATCCATACATACTACATGAGAATGGTGTTATGGAAAGAAGTTGATGAGATATAAATAACTTAGAAAACACGTTAACTTAAATGGGAATACGTTTGATTCCGGGAATATATAGGGGGCCCGAAAACAGTTTGTCTAAATGAAATGGAGCAATTCAAGGAGGCAGACTCCTCCATAGACAATGAGAGTATGAAAAGGAGGTAAGAAAGAAACCCGATTTTCAATGATGATAACTTTCGAATTGTGAACAATATATATGGGGTCTACAATATAATGCATATCCACAAAAAGCTTCCAACACACTCACTCTTATCATGAACAGAGGGTGATAAACGGGTTATGTTTACGGAAGTTTTTTATACGACCAAAAAAATATCGGTATGCGTTTACATCAATCGGAACAATAAAAACGAATATCAATTTTGATACTCACGTTGTTCGGTCAGTATTAGACCATTTGTTTTGTTACATGTACAACATAGCTTTGATTGAAACTTAAAAAAGAAAAACAAAAATCAAACAATAGACAGAAAAAAAAAAGATGAAAAAAAATTCACTAAATGACAAAAATCAAAATCACTATAGCTAACAAATTCATAAATTATATATATAATAATAATTATGTGTTCATAGAGTGATCTAAAGTTTCTCCAAATTCATGAAATTCATCTTCAGTTCGTGTCATGTTAAATGTTCACGACCAGATAAATAGCCTATAGTGCTTGGGTGAGTCACTGGGTACCATTTTCTTCGTCTGGAGCTATGAAATAAACTTTCTATTTTCTCTATGAGATTCTGTTTTTTGTTTTTATTTTCTTATTATTAGCACATGGTGTGCAAGTTATGAGTGTAGATGTATTGATTGTCATATGGTTATATACACGACATGTGATGTATGCGTCGTAAGCCTAGGAACCTTTTAAAGTTACGATTTGGGCCAAGGAAAATCTAGCTGAAGGTGGTTTATGCATGCGCAAGTTGTACACCTTTCGGCCGCGGTGAGTGGATCTTGTTGGCACAAACCTCTTTGGATCAAGTATAATGAAAAGCTTTATTTAACAAAACCAAGTTCGACTCTTTTATTACAAAGTTGAAAATGATAAGTAAAAGATTCAAAACAATGAAGTCCATGAATCTATTTTACGAAAAACTCTTAACTTTCACACGAGACTCCTAGGTCGTCTCAAACTAGGAAACCAATTTTTTTTACTAAAAACTAACATATCAATTTAAACTAGGAAACACTCAGTCCTTTCAAAACTCTCATGGTCGTTCATACTACTCACCCCTTTAACTTTCACAACTCCATCAAACGCACCTTTCTGCCGCCCCTTTAACTTTCACAACTCCACCAAAATCACCTTGCGCATTTGAACTTGTCCAGATTAAACCATCATTTACCCCCTTAGTCTTGACATGGGTTCGTTACCTCTTCAAAGCAATGTCGGCTTATCATCTTCTATAACCAAATTTATCACTTCCTCTTTCGGTTTTATGTTCATGCTTTCATATGCATAGTGACAATACTCTCCACATCAATAGCATTAGACTCATTACTTGCCTCATCCTCCCAATGATTCTCGTTGATCATTGCTTGAACAATGTCGATTCTCATGACCCTTTACTCTTCCTCGACTCTAGCCCCTACCCATCCTCTACCATTATGATTAACCCTTCACGACCTTGTTTACGATAATCACTATTATTTCATGGTTTAGACTGTTCGTCATCACGAGTGAGCAACAATTTACCTTGTATGTTTTCGGTAGTGTCTTGGACATTTATCAGCTTCACATAAGCTTTTAGTTGTCTCACAACTTCTTTAAATGTCATATTCTCAATCTTTGGATATTGCTCATTTGAAGAAACTAATGGCAAATACTTTCTTTACATGGAATTCAAAATCTTTCTCATTACCTAACTTACCCGTGAATTCATCAAGGGTCTCCGTCTCATTTATCTTCATCATTTTCAAATTGCTCTTAAGCTTCTGCAAGCGAGCATTTTGAACCTTCTTGGTTCCAGAGATCATCTGACCCATAGTGCATCTCACACGTCCTTCAGGTCCTTATACATTGAGACTTAAAGAAGAATGTCTTCGGATTCAATTGATAAATCAATGCTTTTGCCATATACTTCCTTCTTTAGTTTGTTGCCCCTCCTGTCTCAAGATCTATGGCCTATCACAAACCATGTGCCACTAGGATTATCCGCATCCTAATCGAGCAAGCTTTGAAGTTAGAAGATGTTAATTCGAGCTTTGCAATGTCACATTGCTCAGTTCCTTTGTTGGTACAATTGCTCCGGCAAGCTTCCTCTTCCATGATCCTCTAAATCAATATTAAACCCTAATCACACAAATTTTACCATCGTTTTTTCCTCTCCATGATCACTCGTTAACATGGTTTCTAATGTGCATAAAACTAAACATATAACTCACATCATCCGGACCTAGATTTAGTCGTTTCTTGTAGGAATAGAGTAAATAAAGTTATCTATTAGTTTACTTTTTATTTCAGGTACAAGCATACCAAAAAATGATAAAGATGGCATTCTTGTACTTGAAATCGACTTTTTTAAGAAACATGACCAAGACACGCCCTCGTGCCTCTACCAGCTTCTCCCCCATGTCTTACTTATTGAAGAAAAGACAAATAAGAACTTAAGACATGCCGCATGAAGAACAACCCCATGCTTACATTGTTGGTAGAAAAGACAAAGTAGAAAACAAGGCACAAGGCTATGCCTGATCAAACACGCCCCCGTTCCCAAGAACCCAAGTGATAACAAAACGATTGTGGACCCTACAAGAGTTGACCACGGTTGTGCCTTGCCTAGGCACGAGGTCGTGGCTAATGCAAAAGTCAACTTTAAAGCGATCAAAAGACGAAAACTACAAAAGTCAACGACACGGTTGTGCCTCACCTAGGCACGGGGTCGTGTCTCATGTGTTGGACAACCTATGAATTGAACATCTTGCCTTTGATTTCGATACATCCCTTAATCCCATGACACCCATTACCATCCACCATCAACCACTCCTCACAACCCATTTCCACGCCAATCTACCATACATCCACCCACCATTCCACCTTCTTTTCTTAGTTTTATCTCTGTTTTTGTTAGCCAAAGATTGTAATAACTTTTTTTAACAATCATTCTTGAATGTTTATTTTAAGCAATCAAGTTTGATAATGTTTTTTTTTTGTATAGCCACGAGTGCCTAAGTTCTTGCATCACTTAGGGGAAATACACCTTAAATCGCTCATTAACCCCAAGGATATTCGTAAGGTATGTGTTAGACTTTAAGCAACTAATCACTATATTAAAAGTGAATTTTATCAGTCTTAAAAACAAATTACTAACCTTGTGTTTCTTGAGTCAAATACTCAAGTTTTCTATGTCTAATAATAACGGGTTAATCACTTGGAAGAGGGTTAGAGGTTTTGGTTCGGGACTTTGGGTTTGGTAATTCTTGCTTCAATGTGGTGGCAAAATCTAAGTGTTGAGGACTTCATCTAGTTCATATCCATTACTTTTGTATAAGCAAAACCGAGTAAGAGATCCATAATGGTTTGTGGGCTAAGACCCCTTATGAGTGGTTTTTACTTAATACTTTAACCCCAACAATAGGTAGGTGTTACGTTACCTAGTCCAATTGTTGTGGGTTTGATCCCGATATTGCTAGTAATCGTCTTGCAGCCTGTGTGTAATATCGTTGAGGGTAGTGTTACCCGCAAAATATAGGCTTACCACCTTATACACACCAATTATTTTTCTTCATAGAACTACTTTAGGTGGTTGTCATGTGACTAGTAATCGTAGCAACTTTCTGAAGAGGCGTATGATTTTGTATCTAGACCAGGAGCCATTTCTATTTTCAAGTAACGATCTTTTGGAAGTCCATAACAAAATAGGGTTAATCTTGTCATTAAGGGGGAGTTAAACCCGAGTGATTCTTTTGTGTGATTGATTTCAAACATCTATCTTTTGCTTTCTTTATATCTTCTTAAAATTATAAATCTTTCAATACAATTCTCTACTTTTGGTTTGACTAGACGTTGACTGCATCCTAGTACTAAGAGCCTTAGTGTCCTTGGACAATCTCGGTATCTTACCTTTGCTATAGATACTATGCCAACGATGGGTGCACTTCCCTTAACGTGTCGTAGTGAGTGATCATATTTTATCGTGTTTTATAAATTTAAAGCTTGAATTCGTGTCCAAAAAGATCAAAGTTAAACTATTTTTATATACACTCACAAACACGTCAGTTTCCACAACATATTTCACATAACTTTGATTGCTTGACCATTTCACACACCTTCTTGATGATCTCCTCCACAATCAGTTTCTCATTTCTTGATCGGCTCTCCCTGATTGTAAATCATCTCGCACGATTGGCTTCTCACTTCTTCTCACGAATCATCCGATTTCTTATTTTGATCAATCCACATATCATTTCTTCCCGAAGCCGCTATCAAAATTAACTTGATTGTCTCATATAACCCTTGTTTTCACCAAGTTCTTGATTGTTTCTTGCAATGGGTTGTCGCAACACCTTGATCATTCACATATCCTTAATTCTTTGATCCTTCACGGATGTACTGTTGCATTCTACTAGTACAAACCCTCGCCAACTGTTCCAATTAAATCCCCACATCCACATCCTTTTTGCCTTTTTTGTTTCGAATCAGTTTCTTGTCCTGACCCCCATTTTTCTTTTCAAACACAACTTGGTTTTTACCCACACACAGTGGCTACTCTATTTTTTTCTACTTACCAATAGAAACCCGACTAACCCATTATATTATTTGTTTGTTGTTGTTGCCGATCAGAGTGAGAAAAAAAAAGGATCCATTACTTTTCTTTATGCGTCACATAGATTGATCCTAGGTAACAAAAAACATGCTATGCTCCCCTTGATGGCTATTTTCGGTCACCATTGATCTTATTGACGCGTCAGACGACAAACAAAATTGATGTTATCCTTTTCTTTTCTACCTTCGATCCCTTCACACAAGCGGAGTTTCTTCTTTGGTGGTTTGATTCCCGATGTGAGCTTCGCCAAGCTCCAATACCAGTTTTTGGCATAGACCTTCTATGGCTCGAACACAATGAAAAATGACATTGAACAAAACTAAATTAAGCCGACTCCAGTATTAATAATTCAAAAATCAAAAACATACTCAAAACAATAACCCTACTAATCTGTTTATACTAAAACTCTAATTTGCACACCAGTCACCAAGAATTCTAATTAGACTCAAAGTAGGAAACCAAATAAACTACCTAAAACAAACATATCAATCTAAATTAGAAAATTATTGGCTCATTCAAAATTCTCTGTGGCCGATCCATACTACTCACCCCTTTAACTTTAACAACCCATCATTTTTTACCTTATGTTACACAAAAAATTATTATTTTTTCTCTCTTCTTTTCGATTAAATAATATTTTTTATACCTTTCTTATTACATTTTCTCTCTTTTCCATTCACAACCACTTTCAAAATGTATTAAATAATTATAAAGGGTGAATAATGTTCCTCCAAATTTACAGATGAGTAGTAACATTTTTCTCTCCTCCACTCAGAACCAATTACAACTACCTACAACCATTTTTCACAAATAACACCCACCCCCACATAATTTGGGGGGTTGGATGTGAATGCTCTTAACTAAATTCACCTTTCACATTTAAACTTATCATATTAGGAATATACATAATATTAGACAGGGAGGCCTTAGGTGACTTGACTAGCTAGTTTAAGCATGTATCATGTACCCGTTCTAAAACTAGGTAGCTTGCACAAGGCTGACCATGGTAATAACTAGCTAGTATGCTATCATATTCTTAGACCATCACCTAAGATTGTCTTGGCATCTGTTCAGAATCAAAGTTCGGATCAATTAATTATCATAGCGCCCAGACCTAAGGTGAGTTTTATAAATTCTTTTACTATGTGAACATGTTTGTCTTAACTAATAATTGTTTATTATTGTGTCTTGGGAATTTTATGACTATGTAACGCATGTCTATAACCTGGGCATACATATATATGTATATTGGGGACTCTTATACGTGCCGTTACGAACAGGCTTATCAGTAACTAGACTAGCTCATGTTAAGAGCGCATGTGATGTTGTTGGGTTTGACTATACTAATATGATATGTTATATCAGCTCTTGAGAATGGCCGCCTATGGTGAGACTGGGTTTTAATAACATGGGTGGGGGTGGTATTAGTTATGATTGTGTTTTAAGTGTGATTTGAAAAATGTGTATATTCATGAACTCACCAACATAAGTTGCATAAGTTGACGGGTCTTTTACGCAAATGTCAGAGATCACTCTTGAGTGGGTCGAGAGGATTGTTTTCGACTAGTGGACAGTGATAGATGCTTAGGACTCGGACTAGAGATTAGCCTCATGTAACATTGTACTTGTGTTCCATATACCATGTAAAATACTTTCGTGTAATACTAAATAGTTTGTTTCTCCCCAATAAGTTGGTTTTAATGGTACATTGGTATATTTTTGGATGTGGTGTTACACTAAACAATAGCAAATTAATTTATAAGTGTGTCAATTTGTATGCAATTACTATGTATTAGGATGTCAAGATCGAACACTATTTTATCGGTACAATAATTAGTAATTTGGTATATTTTTTTGAACGGCTAGATGTTCTACTTGTAAGAATTAGGTTCACTTTTTAATAAAATATATTACAAAAATAATAAACAATAACGAGACTCTCGTTATTCATCGGAAATTCTACTAGTACAATACCGGTTACAAATTATAAAAAAAAACAAATATATAATACAATTTAATTGTACCAATCTTGATTCAAGTCGACATCTTTGGAAAACTTCAACCGCACCTTGTTGTTCGAAACTCCGCTGCAAGACAAGCAAAAATTCGTTGACGGTTTTGGTTGAGGATCGTGTTAGACACGGGGCCCTTAAAACAGATTACACGCCTCCTCTCAGGCGGTCTGTTTCCAGGATACAACAACGAATCAGTAGTTGTTCTGTTCCTGCTGCTAACCTGCGTACGCGCATGAACTAGTCCGCCAGTCCGCGCGCCACGCTTCAAGGATCTCAAGCCACGCCATATGGAGCCGCGCATCACACAGATGCCACTACGCATACCAGGACGCTACCTGGTCATGCGCCATCCATACTCGTGCGCCACATGCACTCTCTGCCGTGGCGAATGACGTGCGCCATGCGCCTAAGGAGCTCGCGCCACATTGACATGCGCTCTGTCATGGCATCCGCCTACGCCACCCAAGGGTGCGCCATAAGCGGACCCACCATGTATATGTCCACGCGTTCATGGGCAAAAATACAAAGGTGTGCGCGAATTAGAGTGCCCCGTGCCCTTTAGGATCCCCACTAGTGCTTGCCTATATAGTAACAATATACAAGGAGTGCTCCTCCTTATAAACCACTTCAAGTTTTGTCATCCCGCCTATGTGGGACAAGTTGACAAAGCTTAATCCATTTTTCTCATATTTGTTTGTTCCAAACATACAACTTCAAGCTTCGATATCTGATTCATCTTAGCTCCATTTTGGACATTGTTTGGTTCGTTATGAAGCTTTCACAACGTATAACACAAACTCACAAATAATTATTTATACAACACATATATAAATATTATTATTGGTGTCCAAAATATTTAGTGAAAAACTTATTTTTACTAAAATTTCCAACAATCCCCCACATGAATGGAGATCGATTAAAAACACCCAAAATTCCCCGATGAAAACTCGACAGTCGAGTATTGCAGGATAAGTAGGTGTAGCCTTTGAACTTCCTTTGTGAAGCATACTTAGCCTACTAGGGTTTTGTAGACGTGGTGTCCTTGAACAACCCCCCATTTGTTTAAACGACAATATACATTCACAGAATACTTTCTCTAACCGGGCCATCTCCTCATGATCTGTCTCCAATAATGGTCATGGAGTGCTTTCCTGGTTCTGCGGGAGCTCTAGGAATTGTGCCATAATTCCATTCGAAGCGACCACACTTCTCTCCAACATAGGTGATTTCCCTTTAAATCATTGAAAGCATTATGGTTTATTATGATTTACACGAATCATTTAACCACATTTTATGCTTAACCTCACAACGTTGTCACTGAATATTATAAGAATGGACTAGGATGTATTTAAACACCCTTTTATAGTTTAGGGGGATATATAAATATATATACTAGCACATATGTAAACATATATCTTAGGTTTGCCCCCCATAATGACTACCCTTCAGTTCATGATTAGTTGACCTATTGAACCTAGATCTTGGGATCTCCAGTCAACTAGGTTAGGTTTCCCTCATGTCCCTTTTTCCATGGCTTTAGTCACATTCCACAACTTGATCTCTTATCAACCCACTGGTTGTCGGATCCAAAATTAATTGTTGACTTCGCTAAATCAACAATGATAATTGAGATCAGTTGTTCTAACGTGTTCTTGACTCGCTAATCAATTTCGCCTTTAGTCGATTCGTAAGACTTATAACTCGTGATCTCAACTTGGATCTAGTTATTTATCTTGTCTTTTAGAATGACATGATGTAACAACTCTGAATTTCATTGTTACTTCATTTTCAGTTCATTTCCGTTGTATTTCCATTTCTATTCTGAGGTTCGTTTATAAGAAAAGTTTATGTTAATTAATTATGATTATGAATGTTATATCACATCCAATCGCTTATTAAATCGCATCACTAATCTCATCGCATCGCAAATCGCAGTTGATTATATGGTTTTATGTTACTTATGTGTTATGTGTGTTTATGGTTATGATTACAATCGCTATCGCATCGCTCTCGCACGCTCAAATCGCTAAATCGCACTATTATATCAATTATAACGCTTAATATAATTATTTAATACAAACTGAATAGCCAAACGAACTCTTAAAGCGGAATAAACGAAGAAAACCCAACTTTTGGGTCAAGTTCGCTCGAACTTGGTGATACCAAGTTCGGCCGAACTTGACTGGCCCAGTTAACCTTTCAACAGCCTCAAGTTCGCTCGAACTTAACCTCAGGGAGGTCAAGTTTGGTCGAACTTGGCTCCTTTCCCCTCAGATCTCCATAAGTTCGCGCGAACTTGTACAATTTTGTACAAGTTCGGCCGAACTTGACTCCACCAGCCTCCATTTTGCCTTCTCCTATAAATACCTAGCTCATTCCTCTCATTTGAACTTGCTGCAACTTCGCCCAGAGCTCCCGAAACCCAAAACCCTCTGATTTCTAAGTAATAATCAACCCGATTTCAACTACAACAACATTTATCAACGATTTACAAAGGTTTACAACGATTTTGGCACAAGGCATAGCCTTTGTTTTCAATAAATCTTCTCTGTTTACGAAAATCTTCATCTTTTTACATAAAACTTCTGTTTTTCACTCAGATCTATGCTTAGATCTGAGCAAAACCTTTTGAACATTGATTTTTACACAAAATTACGGACTTTTGATGATGTTTTGTTCATTTTCTGATATGAAACGAAGCATTTATCATTCAAGATCCCAGATCTGGAAGCACAAGGACGTTTATGTTGGTTTACACAAGCCGGACTAACCCGAACGAACTCCGAGTTCGCCCGGATTAGCCCACGCTATTATAAAACGGCTAAAACAGCTCTAAAAGACCTCTCCGACCTAAGTTTGCTTAGTAGCACAGGGTTGGAGGGATGAACACTCGATTTTACTCAGCAAACGACGCGAAAACGCAAGATTTTGGACTCGAAAACATCAAGTACGCTCGAGAATCCCCAGCTCACTGGTCAAGTTCGACCGAACTTGCACCCACATGGGTCAAGTTCGACGGAACTTAGGTCAATTCTCCAAAATTTCTTACAAGTTCGCTCGAACTTGTCTAGTTTCTTAGGAAACTAAACAAGTTCGCCCGAACTTGTCTTGTCAGTAAGAATTTCTTACAAGTTCGCCCGAACTTGACAAGTTTCTCAGGAAACTCATCAAGTTCGACCGAACTTGACTCAAAACTTACCCAAATCATACAAGTTCGCTCGAACTTGTGTGTTTACACACACGTTCGCCCGAACTTGTGTGTTTACACACACGTTCGCCCGAACTTGGCTACTGCCCAACTCAAACTTAACCGTTTCAGCTTTTCGGAGACTGATGCACTTCCGTCCGCTATGCAGGCTGATCCGGCGCTCTTCTCAACTCCTCGCAGATCCCGAACTCTTACCCAACGCACCCACAGTGAGTATACTTGACCCATTTTCGCTTTAATGCACTTTTTGGGTGTTACATACGTTCCTATATCAAAATCACTTCACAATCAAAAACTGTTTATCACACGCGAATAATCTGATCGCATATGCTCGATTCGTGATACTAGAAACATGTGACTAGGACTTATTTTTGTTAACTTTCCTCCTTAGCTAGTATGGTACTATAGTTTGGCTAACACCTGACGGGTCTAATTAGGATGGTCGCGCAAGCCTTTTCACGGTAGTTAGCATGAGAAATGAGCCTATGTTATGTTAAGTGTTTTGGGGTATCATGATATGTGATTAGATTGTTTCGCAAATGTTTTCTCGACTATGCTAGTATTATTCAAACTCGTATGATCACCTTTACTTAATTGTATTGACTTGTATTTTAACGTATGTAACAGGTTGAGGATTTATAGCTTGGATGCCTTGGATGTTGCATGCGTAGTTTAGTTCGTTTATTTAGATTGTTTTAGAACGGTTTGTAATAAAATCTAGGGGAGATCGAATTGGATTGTGTTTAAGAGATTTTGTTGGTATGTAATGGTTATTTTGAAGGTTTATGAGTTTGATAGTATGGGATATTAAATGTTGATGTTTATCTTTGAAATGGTTGTTATGGAAATTCTCTTGGTCAATCTGATTCGCCTAGTGCCACTACCCCGATGATTCCGCCATCGGTTGGGGTGTTACAGATTGGTATCAGAGCACCATAACCTTAGGATAATAGGTAGAATTGCCATGATTCGACCTAGTAGCATGTTTAAGTACCCGATTGACCTATCTTTGACTTAAATGTTAAACTACTTACCATAAATGCTTAAATGTGCCTTTCCTAAGGCTAATACAATAATAATACATGCTTGGAAATGCTCGTATCACGCAAAACGAGTGATCAAGTCGAGATTAGGTGTGAAAACCGAGAACTCTCGAGAGATCATTCACTCCGCGCATACTCTATCGCACGAGATACCTTCGTTGAGTTAGGAGTGATATCCAAACCTCGACGAAAATCTCCATTTCTATCTAGGAACGACGTTGTTAAGTTAGGGGTGAAACCCGCATCTTAATAACTAATACCGCCTTTCGATTTTCAATCTCACCACAGTCTCGGTTATACCGATGATTTGGAACACATATTAATTGGAAGGGTAAACGTCGTTAGCCGCTTGCGGTGAGAACGTTTATCTATTAGGCCAAAGCGTGAGTCTAAATGCAAAGGGTAGTCGAATCACTTTGGCGTGTCAAATGTCTCAAAAACCCGGACACTCCCAATTGATTTAAGCCTATATCGTCGATTTACGCATCATCGAGTTTATTATTATTTATGTGTTTAAATTTTGAGAATTTTCGCTTTGTTCGATTTCTCGCTTTGATGATTTGTCATAATCATCGATTTCTCGATTTATCGCATTTACGCTCCATCGAATGTATGCACAACTCGCACAGCTCTTGAAATCTAAAACACTAAATTAATACACCAACCAAACTAATCGCTTAACTCGCTTACGCCTATGAGGACTTGTGCCTCATACGCGGTATTATCTCGCTTATCTCGCTATTATATAGCGCTTATATCTCGCTATTATATCGCATCTCGAACGCGCTACGCTTTACTTATAAGAAGGTGAATATGTGCAAAGTATATGCTTACGTGAAATACGTGCTTATGTGCTTACGTGCCTGTGTGTTTATGTGATTTTGTGCCTTGAATGAATGATAATAATAAGAAATATTTAAACATAACTCTATTATAATTGAATCTCATCTAATTTAAATCCTTCGTGTAGATGTCTTTAATGGGATCGCACACCCGAAGGAATCTCCAGCGCAGCAACGCCGACAAGCGTATCGCTACAATGGTAGCCAAGGAGATAGCTAAAGTCATTCCGCAAATCGTCTCGGAAATTCATGCTGTGAGCAGTAACTCATCAGTCGACTCGAAAACTGAGAATCCCAAGCCGCGTTTCAGCTTCAAGAACTTCAAGGATTGTGCACCTCTCGCCTTCACGGGCAATGACGGACCGACTTCCATGTTTCACTGGTTTGATGCTATTGAGGTCACTTTTAGGCAAAGTGGATGCCCCGATGACCTCCGCACCGTGAACGCTACGGAGTATTCCAGTCTCGTGCTCTCGACTGGTGGACAGCTGAAAGAAACAAGCATGGAAATGATGAAGCCTACAGTCTATCTTGGGAGGAACTCAAGGAAGTAATGATGAAGGAGTTCTGTCCTCCGCACGAAATGTAAAAGCTCGAGAATGAGTTTTGGGGAATCAAACAAGACGGTGCCGACAATGCTGGTTTTACTGCTCGGTTTTAAAATTTTGAGCATCATCTGTCCCAGCCAGGTTGATACGACTGAGAAAGCTATCAACAAGTACATCCGTGGTTTACCCGAGTGTGTTGCAAGTTTCATGAAAGTTGCTCGTACTACAACCATCGAGGAAACCTACATGCTCGTGTTGAGATCAACGATCAGCGAGTTCAGGATGGTTATTTCAAGAACTCTGCTAAACTCGCCAATCAAGCCGTCGTCGAACCAACCGCTGCTACCGAATCATCAAGAGAACCAAAGGGAAAGCGTCAGGGACGCAAAAGAGGAAACCCGAGTAAGAACTATGCTCTCGCCGCTCCTGCAAACCCTCAACCACTTCAATCAGTAGCTCCAAACGCACCCCCAGCTAAGCGTGCGTATACCGGACCTCACCCTCTGTGCCCTAAGTGCACTTATCATCATGCCATTGGTGGCAACTGCCGTTTTTGCACAAACTGCAATATCTACGGCCATTTTACTGTGAGTTGCCGATCAGGTCCTCGTCAGCCAGCTCCTCAGGCTCCAGCAGTTCCAGCTTTACCCGCTCCTCCTCAAGCCAATCAGCAGCAAGCTCCAAAAGCATGTGTGTGCTATGTGTGTGGTGATCCGAATCATTTCGCCAATGTCTGCCCGAATCGTCCTGTCAAGCAAGAGCAGCCAGCACCGCAGCCTCAGCAGCAGCCTCAGCCGCCGTAGCAGCAACCACAAGCTGCGCGTGGCAGAGCCTTCAATCTCAATCACCGCCAGGCTTAGAATGACAACAATGTTGTCAATAGTACGTTTCTCGTTAATGGTATTTATGCTTCATGTTTATTTGATACTGGTGCTGATAATTGTTAATATATCGTTAGAATTCGAAAGGGTTTTAAAATGTAAGCGCGCTAAACTCCCAAAGACTTTCGATGTGGAAGTCGCCACCGGAAGAACCGTTACCATAAACTCCGTCTTACGTGGTTGTGCTCTCGATCTCAACAACCATGTCTTCTCGATCAATCTCATACCTATGCAGTTAGGTAGTTTTGATATCATAGTAGGTATGGATTTTCTTCGCGAGAATCATGCTGAAGTTGTTTGCTTTGATAAAATTATCCGATTCCCTCTGTCACACCCCGACCCGCAGCGGAAAAGGTGATCGGGGCATGATTGGGTTTTCATCAAAGCTCATGACATTTATTATAACGTTTCATATTTATTATTACAATTTAAAGGGAATCATACAATCATAATTACAACAGGTTCTACACATCTTTCTAGACTTCATTATTTTCTTCTAAGGCATTTCCTATGTTTTCCTTGCTTCATCATATTCACCTGTATCATGTGTAAAAATGGTTTTTTGAATCAACAAAAAGTTGGCGAGTGAATCCTATGAAAAACATTTAAACAAGTTTATTGAATTGATTATAAATAAAGTGCGTAACCACATATGAGTAAATATAGATGTAAACGAATTCACAAATCACTTAATATTAAATAATGCACACATATACAATAATAGATTGTTTTGAGGCACGCGTTGCTCAACCCGTCTCCCACGATGAACTGATGGGCCTAATGAATGAGTTTTGAGGCACGCGTTGGTCTACGAACTGATGGGCCTAATGAATAATTTGCATACAACTTGACAATATGTAATACATAACTAATATTTACATTTTAAGTTTAAGTCATAATATGGTATGGCACGAGTTTGAATAAACGAATTAGTTTTAGTGACACATGATACATCCCAAAACGTGTAATTAAAAAGGGGAGTTGTAAGATTCACTCACAGTGGTTGCGTTTCTTGGATTGATGATGAATGCGCACGAAATTGGATTTAACCACGAGAGAAAATCTAACCTAGATAATAACATAACGGTTCGGTAAATAAGCGGATTTTATTAATCAATTTTAGTAGGATTTTTGGATATATTTTTGTGAGTTTAAGGCTATTTTCTAACTTTAAAAATGTTTTTTTAAGTATTTTTAATTGATTTTTAATTTAAATAAATAAATAGAAATAATAAAAAAATGTTGATTTTTGACCATTGACCGTTGACTTGTTGACCGTTGACTTGTTGACCGGTTCGGTCAATTTATGTGTGCGCTGGGTGAGACTCGAACCCGTGACCTCCCGTACGCGTGCACGCAGCTCTACCAACTGAGCTACGTGTCTAACCCGAAATATTTCTGTTTTTAATTATATTTATATACTAATTAAATTAATCCGAAAATCATTTATTTTAAAAAGGATTTAATGTATCGACTCGGTGCTCGCCACAGGTCTCAAACCCGGGACCGTGGTTTAGTTTGGCACACAGTCCACCGCTGGACTGTGTGTCTAACTTGTAAATAATCTGGTTTTTATTATACTTATATACAAACTAGATAAATTCATTTCTGTCCTTATATAAAAAGTTTGATAATTGCCAGAACCGGTGCGGTAGCCTGGACTCGAACCCGCGACGTATGATTTAAACTCGCACACAGTCCACCACTGGACTGTGTGTCTATCTTGGTTATTATTCCGGTTTTCGTTAAACTTAACATCTATTTGCGAGTGGATCCGGTTCGGTTTAGAAAAGGAATATTTTTATTAAAGCGAGTGTGCGTGTGTCAAGGATCGAACTCGGGACGTATGCGTGTTTATTTGCACACAGTCCACTGCTAGACTGTGTGTCTAACCCGAGATATAACTTGATTTAAATTAAATATATATATAACCGAAAACTTCATCTTCTTCGTTAAACTTAACCCATAACCAATGTCCGACTGTTTCGACAAATTAATCAATTTCTTTAGTAAGTTGTGATTAACTACATATGAGATTAATAAAAAAATGAGAGAGATTAGGTATAAGATATACCGACAGAGATCCCCTGTTTCGCCGGCGAGATTCCGATGACAGCAGGTTATTCCGGCGACGTGTATCTTGCGGCAGAGGGTCTTCAGGAAGCTTGAGGTGAGTGTGGGTGGCTTCGGTATGAGCTCTAGATGTTCTGTTTTTAGAGTAAGGCACAGTGATGAAATGGGTTCGGTTTTCCGACGAGTTGCAGAAAGTTTCCGGCGAGTTGTTCTTGCTGATTAAGGACTTATAGAGGGGTTTAAGAGTGTATTGAGGGCTGATTCGAGTGAATAGCGATTTGGTTCTCTGACTGCAAGTACTCATAGACTTCCAAAACCACGACTTGCTTAAAATTAAACGGAAACTTTGTAACAGTGATAACGGTTTGCGAGTTAAAGTGTTTGATTGCTATTTCGGTTAAGAATTGATTGTCATAATCGTTCTTTAAAACGAAACGTTTGAAGCAGAGCGGTTACTTACTGAAATCTCGCAATTGACTCGCATGGCACGAATATTTATATTTATTGATTTCAATTATTTCCCAAAGAGTGAAGGTAGCCTAGTGGTGCAATGTGTGTTTGTTTGAGCGGGAGACCCGGGTTCGAAACCCAGCGTCTCTATTTAATTTTTATCTCCTTATTTATTATTGATTATTAATTATAGTTTTTTAATTATAATATATTGATTAATTGTGTATCGTTTAAAATTAATTTGAGCATTAAATATGCAACAAAATTTTTAACTGGTTGTTCGGTTAATAAACGAAGCGGGTTTGGTAAATCGGTTTTTTTTGATGGATGTTACAGTATCCCCTACTTTTTAGAAATTTCGTCCCGAAATTTAAGTAGTGACATATTTGTCTAAAAAAAGGATGGTGTTTAATTTGACAGTTACATACTTAGAAAGGAGTAAGAGTTCAAATTTTGTTTGAGGCGGTAACGTTCCTTGTAAGGGTTGAGTAACCTGCTACAGGAATCGCTTTTTGATGCCTAAATCCTACATGGAACTTCTCATAACCGCCTGACAATGCCTCTGATAACCGCCTGACAATGATTACTAAATCCTACATAGAACTTCTCATAACCGCCTGACAATGCCTCTGATCCTTTGACAAGAATACTTATATATAGGAAGTACCAGCGGCGTATCCACCATATTCTCGTCAAATTTTCATTGGTTTTATCAGTAAGTTATGATTAGTCCTATGTGACTCTAAAACATAAACAAACACAACAACCAAAGCTTGAGTCTTAATTCTGATAGTATACATGTTTGAATGATGACAGTACCTCTCTCGTTTGTTATGATGGAGAGGTTAGTCTATGTAGAAATGGAACACAATCCAGTTTCTTTAAATGATGAGATGATATGAATGTTAAATCAGTGAGTGTAAAACAAATTTCAACCAAGATATTACTAAATCCTACATGGAACTTCTCATAACCGCCTGACAATGCCTCTGATCCTTTGACAATAATACTTATATATAGGAAGTACCAGCGGCGTATCCACCATATTCTTGTCAAATTTTCATTGGCTTTATCCGTAAGTTATGATTAGTTCTATGTGACTCTAAGACATAAACAAACACAATCAATCAAAGCTTGAGTCTTAATTCTGATAGTATACATGTTTGAATGATGACAGTACCTCTCTCGTTTGTTATGATGGAGAGGTTAGTCTATGTAGAAATGAGACACAGCTCAACTTCTTTAAATGTTGAGATTGTAATGATGATATGAATGTTAAATCAATGAGTATAAAACAAACTGAAATAGTAATTTGCATTAAGATTCTTGGATAAATTTCCAATTTATAACTGGGATACGGGAAAATTGAGATAACATAAAGAAAAACGTAAAAACTAAGCGGTTGGAGTTGAATCTTGATTTTTGGTGAAGGGGAATAGTTGGGTGGTTTCGTTTGGGTCGTCGTTATCTTCAACAGGATTGGCGTTGATGTTGAAAACTCTTCCTCTTGTTGGCGGCCTAGTGATTAGGTTTCCTTGATTTGCTTGGTTAACTGGGTTTGCTTGAGCTTGGGCGTTTATGATGTTAACCAATCGAGGGCACGTGTTTCTAAAGTGGGTAGGGTCGCCACAATTAAAACAAGCTCGAACATATGGGAACATGGGGTATTGGGGTTGTTGATATGTTTGGATCATGTTTTGAGTAGGGGGTGAGGTTTGGTTTTGAGGGGTGCGGCAAACCTTGCTCAAATGACCATAGCGTCCACAATTCGCACATAGTCGACAAGGTAAAGTAGATGGATGGTGATAAAAACAGGTGTTACATTGAGGGTGAGGTCCAAGGTAAGGTTTCTTATTTGGGTAACTTGAGTTGGGTGCTACTTGAGTGATAGGGATAGCTTGGAGGGGTACGGCTTGTGAGGCTGGTTGGTTGCGTTGGGTGACAGCGAAAAGTTGCCCGTCTCGTTTTCTCTTAGAAATGGGTTGAGAAGGGGATTCGGTTTGGGTGGAGTTGGAGGTTTCAGTCGACGCTTTATCCTTCTTCTTCTCCTCCTTGAAGTCTTTGTTCTGGATTCGGTTCTCGGTGAGCTCTGTAGCTAACTCCATTGCTGCTTCCAAGGTTACAGGTGTGGTACTTATTACCGAGTCTTGAATCTTTGAATGAAGACCTCGAATGTAGTGCTCGATCAAACGGTAGAGGGGAGTGAACAAGTTGGGAACCATTTGATTTAACTCAAGGAATCTTTTGTTGTAGTGGTGTGGTAGCCTTCTTTTTGTTTCAACGAATAGAACTCATCCTCTAATTTCTTGATTTCGCTCCTTGGGCAAAATCTTCTTGTCATGATTTCCTTCAATTCATCCCAAGTTAAAGTCATAGCATCTTCAACACCTCGTTTGGCCTTCTCTGTATTCCACCAAGTAAGTGATGTTCCAAGTAAATGACCGGTAGCATATTGCACTTTGCGATCATCGGGACAATCGCAATTTAGAAAAGTGTTCTCCATTTCTTCAAACCAATGGAGGAGAGCGGTGACACCTTCAGTCCCTTCGTATTTTGGAGGGTCGCAGGATTTGAAATGCTTGTAGGTGCATTTAGTGATATTTGGGGGAGGGTTGATAACATTTTGATCTTCTTGGTTGACAGGATTAGCGGTAAGGGCTTATTGGACTTGAATTACAATGTTGGGTATTACGGCAGCCATTTGTTGAGCGATTTGGGCAGCCATGCGCTCGCGGGCTTTTCCTGATCTCATCTTCCTACGAGCGAGGCTAGATGACATCTACAAGGAATACATATCAAGAGTATGAGTTGGATGCTTTAGGGATCATGTGTCGTATTTAGGAATGAACATTTATAAAATAAATATAAAATAACAAATCTACTACATCCATAGGATGTCTTGGGCTTTGCTCGTAATTGGGCCTTGCATGCCGCCATACTTCACCTTCGTAATCATGTGGGCCCCCATGATTACCGGGTTTTTCATATGGTTCGCATGTGTTAGCCTGGTTACGTACACTAAAACCCGGAGAAAATCGAGAAATATGTATGTAACATATGATATTCGGAATGTATCCCGGTGTGGACACGGTGACACCTCAAAGTGGGGTTAGTTCGAACGACGTTTGGTGTGGCATGCTTTGGCCTAATAGGTCCTTCGTACTCTCATCGTTAGTCCCCAGGTAGGCAAACTGGTCCATTATATTGGATTTATACGAATGCCAACCTAGACAGGACGTTCCGACTACCGGTACTTGTAGCCTTATAGTTACTACATGCCCGTCGCAGAACTCACTTTGATGAGATTTGAAAAATGAAAAATGCGACAAAATTTTGAATATCGGAAGTATGAAGATGATTTGAATGTGTGAGCATTGAAATATGTATGATGAATGTGTATGTAATTGTGTATGTCTGACTGTAAGTATAATTCACTATGTATCACAAAATGTAGTATCGGAAGTATTTGCATGCATTTGTGTATGTAATAAATATGAAAGAAATAAACATCATGAGTTTGCATATAACCACATAAACAATTAAAATCTAATCAACTATAGTATAGGCTTAAGGGTCTAATAACCTATCCTATATCCCTATAGTCAAAAGCTCTGATACCAATCTGTCACACCCTGACCCGCAGCGGAAAAGGTGATCGGGGCATGATTGGGTTTTCATCAAAGCTCATGACATTTATTATAACGTTTCATATTTATAATTACAATTTAAAGGGAATCATACAATCGTAATTACAACAGGTTCTACACATCTTTCTAGACTTCATTATTTTCTTCTAAGGCATTTCCTATGTTTTCCTTGCTTCATCCTGTTCACCTGTATCATGTGTAAAAATGGTTTTTTGGATCAACAAAAAGTTGGCGAGTGAATCCTATGAAAAACATTTAAACAAGTTTATTGAATTGATTATAAATAAAGTGCGTAACCACATATGAGTAAATATAGATGTAAACTTATTCACAAATCACTTAATATTAAATAATGCACACATATACAATAATAGATTGTTTTGAGGCACGCGTTGCTCAACCCGTCTCCCACGAGGAACTGATGGGCCTAATGAATGAGTTTTGAGGCACGCGTTTTTCTACGAACTGATGGGCCTAATTGTCACACCCCGACCCGCAGCGGAATAAGAGTCGGGGCATAATTGGGTTATCACCAAAGCTCATGATATTTACTAATATGTTTCATATTTATTAAAGTCAAAATTACATTTCCAAATATCCAAACATGTCCATACAATACAAAGAAAAATAACCAAACAAAACAATTCCAAGCTCTAAATCATTTTATTCTTCTAGTCCAGTCCTAAGTGTTTTTTGGCTGCAGCTGGTTCACCTGTATCATGTGTAAAAATGGGGGTTTTTGGGTCAACATAAGTTGGCGAGTGAACCTTGTTAGATAAACATTTATTATTGATTTACTTGTTAGTTTATCAATGAAAAATGTGCATAATCATAAATGAGCAAATGTAAATAATCAGGCAGTAGCAATTTGCAATCACAACTATAACATACAATAACATATGATAGCATATATTAACATACCAACATCATACAATAAATAACATAAATGAAACTGTGCGATCAAGGCTCAATCAAACGGAGCCGATCGTATTGCATGTACTGAAAATGAAAAATGTTTGTGCGATCAAGGCTCAATCAAACGGAGCCGATCGTATGTGGGCACGCCAGGTTCACGCTCATAATGTAATGGGGAACATGCTCAACGCTCATAATGTAATGGGGCGGGCGGCCTATGAAATTGCATGTACTGAAAATAATAAATTGCATCTAACGATAACCACACAACAGTTGAAACAAACTGAATACACATGTTCATGATATGATGTATGCACAATGATTTAAATATAATATATAGCAAGACACATAATACACCCCAAAACGTGATTAAAACGGGGAATTTGTAAAGATTCACTCACATTGGGTGCGTTTGATTGGAGATAATGAGATGCGCACGAGTCGGGAGAATTGAACAACGAGAATTACTAACCTAAATAATAACGGAAAAATATAGTAAATGAGTGGATTTTATTAAGGATTTTAATGGAATTTTTAGATATATTTTTGTGAGTTTAAGGCTATTTTCTATCTTTGAAAATGTTATTTTTAAGTATTTTTAATTGATTTTTAAATTAAATTAAATAAATAAAAATATAAAAAAATTGTTTATTTTGCGTTGACCGTTGACTTGTTGACCTGTTGACCGGTTCGGTCAGTGTGCATGAATGCGCTGGGTGAGACTCGAACCCGAGACCTCCCGTACGCGTGCACGCAGCTCTACCAACTGAGCTACGTGTCTAACCCGAAATAATCTTGTTTTTAATTATATTTATATACTAATTCGATTTAACCAAAATTCTTTTAATTTCAAAAACATTTTGATTCATTCAACCGGTGCCAGTAACAGGTTTCGAACCCGGGACTTGTGCTTTAACATCACACACAGTCCACCGCTGGACTGTGTGTCTAACTTGGTTAATATACCAATTTTTATTATACTTAACAACTAACGGAGTTAACCCGGTTCAGTTTTAAATAAAAAGGCATTTTATTACATAGGGAGTGCGTGTATCAGGGATCGAACTTGTGACATGCGCGTATTATTTGCACACAGTCCACCGCTGGACTGTGTGTCTAACCCATTTAAGTACCAATTTTAATTATACTTATAATTTAACTATCTTCGTCTTCTTCACTCAAATTACAGTCGACGGTGTTACTAATCCGTTTTCTTGTTTTTACGATTAACAATCATTCTTAAGGCTAAAATGAAATGGCAGAGACGGTGTTGGAAGTAACATACCGTAGGAATGATTTATCACAGAATTTCCGGCAATGCGTCGGCTCTGTTTTTGTGCACCTCAACGGAACAAAACAATTAACCGTTTTGATTAGCCAATCGTGGAATTGAAGTGATAAACAAACGTTAAAAGTGTGTTTGAAGGTCCTTACCGTTTCACAGACGAAGATAACGATTTCCAGAAATTTTCCGGCGAACTGGAATTATCTGATAACGGTGTCTGAATTCGATTTCAATTGAAAGGTTTAAGTTAGAAATAGCTTAACAATTGTTAGACTACGACGGTACTGAAAGAATTACCGTTTTGATGATGAATACGGTTTTCCGGCGAACTTGCAGAAATTTCCGGCGAGTTGATTTAAGCGTTCTGATGGACTGAATATATGATGAAAGTGAAATGGAAGGTCGGTATGATGTTTCTGAGTCGCGAGAGGGGTCTTGATTGAAGTAATTTGGACTTTGATTATTTTCGGTTATAAAAACCGATGATGATAAAAATTGAAGTTCATTCAAATCCGAATTGATTAAAATCGTCGGTGCATCGGTTATAAACCTGAATGTGTGATTAATCAAATGATTAGACGGTTGAATTGCCGATTTCGGTTTCTCAGTTGGCGCAACCGGTTTAACTATATTTGTGTATAAGACTCATTTGTTTCTTAATGTTGACAGAAAACAAACAAGTGGCGGAGTGGTTATGCGTGTGTGTGTTAAGTCGTTGGATTTCAATGCCGGCTGACCCGGGTTCGAGCCCCGGCAGCAACATTTTATTTTTATTTATTTTGTTTTCACTTTTTATTAAATATAATTTTTATAGTTTAGTTTGTTTATTAATTATGTATCATTAAAAATCAAAATAACCATAAATACACAACGTGACAATTATAACTTGATATTCGATTACAAAATGGAGCGGGTTTTGGAAACCGTTTTTGACAAATGTTACACTAATGAATAATTTGCAAACAACTTGACAATATGTAATACATAACTACAAACAATATTTACATTCTAAGTTTAAGTCATAATATGGTATGGCACGAGTTTGAATAAACGAATTAGTTTTAGTGACACATGATACACCCCAAAACGTGTAATTAAAAAGGGGAGTTGTAAGATTCACTCACAGTGGTTGCGTTTCTTGGATTGATGATGAATGCGCACGAAATTGGATTTAACCACGAGAGAAAATCTAACCTAGATAATAACATAACGGTTCGGTAAATAAGCGGATTTTATTACTCAATTTTAGAGGATTTTTGAATATATTTTTGTGAGTTTAAGGCTATTTTCTAACTTTAAAAATGTTAGTTTTAAGTATTTTTAATTGATTTTTAATTTAAATAAATAAATAAAAATAATAAAAAAATGTTGATTTTTGACCATTGATCGTTGACTTGTTGACCGGTTCGGTCGGTTATATGTGTGCGCTAGGTGAGACTCGAACCCGTGACCTCCCGTACGCGTGCACGCAGCTCTACCAACTGAGCTACGTGTCTAACCTGAAATATTTCTGTTTTTAGTTATATTTATATACTAATTAAATTAATCCGAAAATCATTTATTTTAAAAAGGATTTAATGTATCGACTCGGTGCTCGCCACAGGTCTCGAACCCGGGACCTGTGGTTTAGTTTGGCACACAGTCCACCGCTGGACTGTGTGTCTAACTTGGTAAATAATCTGGTTTTTATTATACTTATATACAAACTAGATAAATTCATTTCTGTCCTTATATAAAAAGTTTGATAATTGCCAGAACACGTGTGGTAGCCTGGACTCGAACCCGCGACGTATGATTTAAACTCGCACACAGTCCACCACTGGACTGTGTGTCTATCTTGGTTATTATTCCGGTTTTCATTAAACTTAACATCTATTTGCGAGTGGATCTGGTTCAGTTTAAAAAAAAGGAACATTTTTATTAAAGCGAGTGTGCGTGTGTCAAGGATCGAACTCGGGACGTATGCGTGTTTATTTTTGCACACAGTCCACCGCTGGACTGTGTGTCTAACCCGAGATATAACTTGATTTAAATTAAATATATATATAACCGAAAACTTCATCTTCTTCGTTAAACTTAACCCATAACCAATGTCCGACTGTTTCGACAAATTAATCAATTTCTTCAGTAAGTTGTGATTAACTACATATGAGATTAATAAAAAAATGAGAGAGATTAGGTATAAGATATACCGACAGAGATCCCCTGTTTCGCCGGCGAGATTCCGATGACAGCAGGTTATTCCGGCGACGTGTATCTTGCGGCAGAGGGTCTTCAGGAAGCTTGAGGTGAGTGTGGGTGGCTTCGGTATGAGCTCTAGATGTTCTGTTTTTAGAGTAAGGCACAGTGATGAAATGGGTTTGGTTTTCCGGCGAGTTGAAGAAAGTTTCCGGCGAGTTGTTCTTGCCGATTAAGGACTTGTAGAGGGGTTTACGAGTGTATTGAGGGCTGATTCGAGTGAATAGCGATTTGGTTCTCTGACTGCAAGTACTCATAGACTTTCAAAACCACGACTTGCTTAAAATTAAACGGAAATTTTGTAACAGTGTAACGGTTTGCGAGTTAAAGTGTTTGATTGCGATTTCGGTTAAGAATTGATTGTCATAATCGTTCTTTAAAACGTAAACGTTTGAAGCAGAGCGGTTACTTACTGAAATCTCGCAATTGACTCGCATGGAACGAATATTTATATTTATTGATTTCAATTATTTCCCAAAGAGTGCAGGTAGCCTAGTGGTGCAATGTGTGTTTGTTTGAGCGGGAGACCCGGGTTCGAAACCCGGCGTCTCTATTTAATTTTTATCTCCTTATTTATTATTGAATATTAATTATAGTTTTTTAATTATAATATATTGATTAATTGTGTATCGTTTAAAATTAATTTGAGCATTAAATATGCAACGAAATTTTTAACTGGTTGTTCGGTTAATAAACGAAGCGGGTTTGGTAAATCCGGTTTTTTTACGGATGTTACACCCTCTCCCAAACTGTGATCAACTTCATGTTTATGGTGAAACTCCCTCAAAGAAGTTGATGCTTTTGTCATGTACTCGAGCACACAAATGCTTGCAAAAGTGATGTGTTGCTTTCCTCGCTCATATCGTGAACCCGGAGAAAGAAAAGAAGACTTATAAAGATGTTCTCGTTGTTTGTGAATTTCCTAAAGTCTTTCCCGATGATTTACCCGGTTTACCCCCTGCTCGAGATGTTGAATTCCGTATCGATTTAGTTCCCGGAGCTACTCCAGTTGCTAAAGCCCCTTATCGTCTCGCACCATCAGAAATGCGCGAGCTATCAAGCCAACTTCAAGAGCTTCTTGATAAAGGTTTCATAAGCCCGAGCACTTCGCCTTGGGGCGCACCTGTCCTTTTCTTGAAAAAGAAGGATGGATCGTTCCGAATGTGCATCGATTATCGTGAAGTTAACAAACTCACGATAAAGAACCGTTACCCTCTTCCTCGTATCGACGACTTATTTGATTAGCTTCAAGGTGCTACTTGTTTTTCTAAGATCAATTTACGTTCCGGCTATCATCAATTGCGCGTATTGGAAGAAGACGTTCTGAAAACCGCCTTTCGTACTCGCTATGGCCATTTCGAATTCGTGGTCATGCCCTTTGGTCTAACCAATGCACCCCGGTCTTCATGGACTTGATGAACCGTGTGTGTAAAGCTTTCTTAGATTGCTTCATCATTGTTTTCATCGATGATATTCTTATTTACTCGAAGTCGAGAGACGAACACGCTCGCCATCTCCGTTTAGTCCTCGAACTTCTTCAAGGTAATCGCCTTTATGCTAAGTTCTCTAAATGTGAATTCTGGCTCGAAGAAGTCCAATTTCTTGGCCACATCGTTAATAGTCAAGGAATTCACGTCGACCCTGCAAAGATCAAAGCCATCAAGAGTTGGATTACGCCGAAGAGTGCTTCTGAAATCCGTTCATTTCTTGGGTTGGCGGGTTACTACCGTCGATTCATCACCGACTTTTCGAAAATCGCCGTTCCGCTTACCGCTTTAACTCATAAGGACAAACCTTTTGTTTGGGAATCCAAGCAAGAGGAAGCCTTTCAAACTCTTAAGCGTATGCTATGCAACGCTCCCGTACTCGCTTTACCCGACGGAAACGATGATTTCGTTGTTCACTGCGATGCCTCAAACCTTGGTCTTGGATGTGTTCTCATGCAACGAGACAAGGTTATCGCGTACGCATCTCGACAACTCAAGACCCACGAGAAGAATTACACCACCCACGATCTCGAACTCGGTGCAGTTGTTTTTGCGTTGAAGATATGGCGACACTACCTTTACGGTACAAAGTGTACGGTCTTCACCGACCATAAGAGCTTACAACATATCTTCAATCAAAAGGAACTGAATATGCGCCAACGCCGATGGGTTGAGCTTCTCAACGATTACGATTGCAAGATACGCTACCATCCCGGCAAAGCAAACGTCGTCGCCGATGCTCTAAGTCGACGAAACTATGTATATAGTGTTCGTAACTCTCAAGCTTTGAATGATCTCCAAATCATGATTCGCTCCGCTCAATTTGCTTGTTTTAACGAGAATACCCTTCAAGACGAAATGAAATGTGGTGCCGAAACCCAGCTCGTAGCTAAGCCTAATGGTATTTATCACTACCTCAATCACATTTGGATCCCCAGCCGTGATAATATTCGAAAGTTGCTAATGACCGAAGCTCATTAATCTCGATATTCCATTCACCCCGGTGCCGACAAGATGTACCAGGACCTTCGTCCTAAGTACTAGTGGTCGGGCATGGAAAAGGATATCGCCTTGTATGTCTCAAAATGCTTAACTTGCTCGAAAGTTAAGGCCGAACAGGCCCTTTGGATTGCTCGAACAACCCGAAATCCCGATGTGGAAGTGGGAGAGTATAGCTATGGACTTTATTACCAAGCTCCCACGTACTTCATCCGGTCACGATAGCATTTGGGTTATCGTTGATCGTCTTACCAAATCCGCGCACTTTATTCCTATACGAGAATACTTTAAGGTCGAACGGTTAGCCCGAATCTATACCGACGAAGTTATGTCGACACGGGAGGCCTCGAACTTGGTGATACCAAATTTGGCCGAACTTGACTGGCCCAGTTAACCTTTCAACATCCTCAAGTTCGCTCGAACTTAACCTCAGGGAGGTCAAGTTCGGTCGAACTTGGCTCCTTTCCCCTCAGATCTCCACAAGTTCGCGCGAACTTGTACAATTTTGTACAAGTTCGACGAACTTGACTCCACCAGCCTCCATTTTGCCTTCTCCTATAAATACTCAGCTCATTCCTCTCATTTGAACTTGCTGCAACTTCGCCCAGAGCTCCCGAAACCCAAAACCCTCTGGTTTCTAAGTAAGAATCAACCCGATTTCAACTACAACAACGTTTATCAACGATTTACAAAGGTTTACAACGATTTTGGCACAAGGCATAGCCTTCGTTTTCAATAAATCTTCTCTGTTTAGGAAAATCTTCAATCTTTTTACATAGAACTTATGTTTTTCACTCAGATCTATCTTAGATCTGAGCAAAACCTTTTGAACATTGATTTTTACACAAAATTACGGACTTTTGATGATTTTTTGTTCATTTTCTGATATGAAACGAAGCATTTATCATTCAAGATCCCAGATCTGGAAGCACAAGGACGTTTATGTTGGTTTACGCAAGCCGGACTAACCCGAACGAACCCCGAGTTCGCCCGGATTAGCCCACGCTTCTGTAAAACGGCTAAAACAGCTCTAAAAGACCTCTCCGACCTAAGTTTGCTCAGTAGCACAGGGTTGGAGGGATGAACACTCGATTTTACTCAGCAAACAACGCGAAAACGCAAGATTTTGGACCCGAAAACATCAAGTTCGACCGAACTTAGGTTAATTTCTCCAAAATTTCTTACAATTTCGCTCGAACTTGTCTAGTTTCTTAGGAAACTAAAGAAGTTCGCCCGAACTTGTCTTGTCAGTAAGAATTTCTTACAAGTTCGCCTAACTTGAGAAGTTTCTCAGGAAACTTATCAAGTTCGACCGAACTTGACTCAAAACTTACCAAAATCATACAAGTTCACTCGAACTTGTGTGTTTACACACAAGTTCGCCCGAACTTGGCTACTACCCAACTCAAACTTAACCATTTTAGCTTTTCGGAGACTGATGCACTTCCGTCCGCGTATGCAGGCTGATCCGGCGCTCTTCTCAACTCCTCGCAGATCCCGAACTCTTACCCAACGCACCCACAGTGAGTATACTTGACCCATTTTCGCTTTAATGCACTTTTTGGGTGTTACATACGTTCCTATATCAAAATCACTTTACAAATCAAAAACTGTTTATCACACGCGAATAATCTGATCGTATATGCTCAATACGTGATACTAGAAACATGTGACAAGGACTTATTTTTGTTAACTTGCCTCCTTAGCTAGTATGGTACTATAGTTTGGCTAACACCTGACGGGGTCTAATTAGGATGGTCGCGCAAGCCTTTTCACGGTAGTTAGCATGAGAAATGAGCCTATGTTATGTTAAGTGTTTTGGGGTATCATGATATGTGATTAGATTGTTTCGCAAACGTTTTCTCGACTATGCTAGTATTATTCAAACTCGTATGCTCACCTTTACTTAATTGTATTGACTTGTATTTTAACGTATGTAACAGGTTGAGGATTTATAGCTTGGATGCCTTGGATGTTGCATGCGTAGTTTAGTTTGTTTTATTTAGTTTGTTTTAGAACGGTTTGTAATAAAATCTAGGGGAGATCGAATTGGGGTGTGAAATTCATGGCTAGACACGTTTCCATCATGCCTTTGGTATGTCACAATTGACATCTTACTAGATTTTGAATCTAACCAATTGGCATTCGAGTCCAATCTACTCGATTGACTCCACATAACCATTGTGTACTCCACTTGGTCATGTGTTTGCAATAGGAATTCTAAGATCCTTATTGCCAAACCTTCCATATTCAAATGCAAGTGACCCCCCCCCCCCCCACATTTAAGTGTAATTGGATAACATCCAAATGGGGTGATGAAAGGTTTCCCTTTCATTTCAAGTTTGAGAAAACTTCTCAACTACCATTTCTACATACCCTAAAGGGTTTGTTTCTTAAATGGCTCATCCCCCCACGTTGTTTGCATTTTAATTAGGCTTGAGTAATATCGTTCTTGATGACTTTTTAGACCCGCATGATAGGATAAAATTATCCATATCTTTTTGTCAATGCAGTCGTCGAATTATATTACTCTACTCAGATTAATATTTCTCAAAAGAGCTTCTGAGCTATACGAGTTCTTCACATATGAAACCGTATAGAATCATTACAATGATCTATTTAGCCGGTCCTCCCAACTTATCCCTTTGGACTAAAATGAAGTTATATTTATAGTTTTGTTTTAGCACAAAATTCGTTCTTATGTCATCACATATTTTGAATGTTTAAAGTTAATTTAATCTCGGTCAAGCATATAAATTAACAAGTATTAGTCTAGCATGCTTTAGACCACAATACTCTAGCATGTGAACAGAAGATGCATCATTCTGATTCTTCACAGCCTTAAGAGATAACGCACTATCTCTTCCGAACATTCGTTTCTTAGTTTAGACACAATAATGAAATTTTATTTCGCCATTCCGAAACCATCGGTTTTAGGAAGGTCTCAAAACCATAGTTAACTCCATCCATCAGGATCATAAATCGTTTGCCTTTTATCTCGAAGGCCTCACCATCGACATCCTAAGGACTTAAACATAAGTCTTAATCCAAGTCACTTTGATGAACGATCTTTGTATAAAATCACTCGAGTCCATCACTATTGTAAATCTCGCTTAATAAATTTGCTAAATTTATTCAAATCATTTACAATAATAACATATATTTCTTTCATATGTTATATTCTTCGAAAACTTACATGTGCATTTCCATGTTGATACTCTCAACATTAGATGACATATCTCGTTTTCGTGTATTTCATCTCAAACCATTCATCATGTTTTTCACGAAGTCGTTATACGTTTAATGTTTGATTTGTGACTGATTACATAAGTCATGATCACAACCCGCTCGTTGTGTTCGTGTAAATTACTTTTACACTTTGTATCAAAATGTGTATCCTTTTGATAAATTATTAGTAGTCCAAAAAAAATATTTATCTTTTATTATATTTTAATCCATTTGTTTATGTAAAATAAACCCAAATTGTAGCCCACCATTTTAAATAGAATAAAAGCGAACATATATAAACGGATACACCAATGATATCTAAACATCAAATCCTAAAGTGTTATTATCTTCAACACTTTCGACCGAAATAAACGCAATTATATCGTTTTGTTTCATGTTTTGAGGTACTCCCTCAATGGAACACATATAACTTGTTTCATCTTGAAACTCTAAACTTGAATAATCACAAGTTGTCCAAAAATATAAAGTTTTTTACAATTAACTACTTGCAAGTAGTTGAGCAACTTATTATATCCATAACAACAGTGAGTTGTTTCTATCAAATAGTCTTCCCGAGACTATTATATGGTTCAAGATGAAATACTTTCCATGGAACCATCAAATCACTTATAAATAGCAAAAACATGTTTTATTCATTCAAAACATTTTTCGTTTTTGCAAGTGTTTTATAAAATTAAACTATATATATTTATGTTTTGATTACAAATCAAGACAATAAACCTTATAATAGTTTATTAAGTAAAACAGTTTCAAACTCTCTCGTTTGAAAATAAAACGAAACATCGTTTTAATAAATGGTTTATGCCATTCAAACCGTTTCTAACCCGCTCGTTAGAAAGTAAACGATTACAAATCGTTAAAATGAATAGTTTCTAAGAGAACCGATCTAATGAGCTCATTAGAACTTGAACGTTTAACAAACATTCAAAATATTTGGTTCCATATATATAAAATTGTTTCTAACGCGCTTGTTAGAAATAAAACGAATACACAGATTCTCATAAGGTAGTTTTGGTTTATTTAAATAAACATTTTCAAACACGCTTGTTAAACATAAACCTTTTCTAACACGCTCGTTAGAAAATATATATAAGACGATTACACATTATCTTAAAAAGTTTATCGTAGTTAACCCTGTTCTAACCGCTCGTTAGAAATTAACGATTGCAAATCGTTAAATAGTTGGTTATAAGATAAACTAATTCTAATACGCCCATTAGATTTTTAAATGTTTGACAAACATTCAAACTATATGGTTTTCTATAAAGTAAACTATTTCTAACATGTTCATTAAAAATAAAAAAGTTTTAATCTTGTTATTCTTCCCAACAATGTTTCTAACATGCTCGTTATAAAATATTAAAACTTGTTATTTTATAAAATATTTATTTTCTAATACGCTCATTAGAAAATATATATGTTTCAAGACCTTTGAAACCAACATTAATATACCATTTAGAAAGGGGTTACAAAATATATTTTTCTAATACGCTCATTAGAAAATATTAGTATTTTAAAAAACATATTGAAATACATATTATTTTGTATATGGTTCGGTTTATCTAAACACAAACAAAAACCATGAATAGTAAAACTTGAATCAAAGTGTTCGTTTTGCAACACGGTATTCGGATTAAAGATTGTACTCCAATCATAAAATTAATCCGACTAGTTGTACTAAATAAATATTTCCCAAAAATTATTTACAAGATTTTAGCAAATCTCAATTAATATTTTAACTTTCATGAACCTAAATACTTGTAGAAAAGGGATTTAAGATTGCGGTAACAATCTTCACGAAAGTCTGTTTTAAGATTGTAAGAATTAGGTTCACTTTTTAATAAAATATATTACAAAAATAATAAACAATAACGAGACTCTCGTTATTCATGGGAAATTCTACTAGTACAATACCGGTTACAAAATATAAAAAAACAAATATAGAATACAATTTAATTGTACTAATTTTGATTCAAGTCGACATCTTTGGAAAACTTCAACCGCACCTTGTTGTTTGAAACTCCGCCGCAAGACAAGCAAAAATTCGTTAAAGGTTTTGTTGAGGATCGTGTTAGACACGGGGCCCTTAAAACAGATTCCACGCCTCCTCTCAGGCGGTCTGTTTCCAATATACAACAACCAAAGCAGTAGTTGTAGTACTGCTAGAGATGGCTCTCGCGCCCAAGATTACACCGTGTATGGTATTCTTCACATAGGAAAATAATAAGTTGTATACAAAACAACAATTTAGAGAAAGATCTTCTCTAAATTTCCAAAGAACAAAATTGAGAATTGCATGTGTATTTCTCTTCTAGTATCTCTAGAATCTCTCACATATGAACTAGCATGTTCATTTACATATATACATAGAGATTAAACCAATTTAATCTTGTAATAAACACCTTAATTTGTATTAAACATCGTAATTAATCTTGTAATAAACAAGATAATTAATTAGTTTTAATCTTTAATAAAGTGGATTTAAGTGGTTACTCAAAAACTCTCATTTTCATTCATGACATGAATTAAACGAGTTGAAACGGCTAGTTTGACCAAGTCCAACCAGCTGTTTTGTTCCTGCTGCAAACTTGCGTACGCGCATGAACTGGTCCGCCAGTCCGCGCCCACGCTTCAAGGATCTCATGCCACGCCATATGGAGCCGCGCATCACACAGATGCCACTACGCATACCAGGACGCCACCTGGTCATGCGCCACATGCACTCTCTGCCGTAGCGAATGACGTGCGCCATGCGCCTAAGGAGCATGCGCGATGTCATGGCATCCTCCTACGCCACCCAAGGGTGCGCATAAAGCGGACCCATCATATATATGTCCACGCGTTCATGAGCAAAAATACAAAGGTGTGCGCGAATTAGAGTGCTCCGTGCCCTTTAGGATCCCCACTAGTGTTTTCCTATATGGTAACAATATACAAGGAGTGCTCCTCCTTATAAACCACTTCAAGTTTTGTCATCCCACCTATGTGGGACAAGTTGACAAAGCTTAATCCATTTTCTCATATTTGTTTGTTCCAAACATACAACTTCAAGCTTCGATATCTCATTCATCTTAGCTCCATTTTAGACATTGTTTGGTTCGTTATGAAGCTTTCACAACGTATAACACAAACTCACAAATAATTATTTATACAACACATATATAAATATTATTATTGGTGTCCAAAATATTTAGTGAAAAACTCATTTTCACTAAAATTTTCAACACTACTCTCAGAGTATTGATGTAGTTGTGGTTGTTGTATAATTACTCTCTACTTCCTTATTTTCCGACCCAATTTCCAATTGATTGTTATTTCTAAACCCAATCCCGTGAATTGTTTGATAATCTCTTTTACAACAAATTACACATGGTTAAGTGTCCATAATTCGAATATGGATTTACTTACAAACGAACAACAAACGAAACGAATGAAACAACTTTGAATTGAGCAACTTTAAATTGTTATGTTTACATGCCGTCGCCTATATAGAGAGACCCAATTGACACGTCATTCAACGAAACGACACAACCCTACATCTAAATGACATAACTTGGTAAGTTACCAAGTTTACATGTCTACGTATGACTCCCTAGCTAATCTAATTACTGTTACATTAATTCTTAAAACGAAACTAGACTTTCTAATATTTACAAATATAACACAAACTAAATTAAACTAAACAATTAAGGCCAACACAAAAATCAATAATCCCAACTAAATCCCACTGAAATAGAAGAACAGCAAAAGTGCATGGTTATGCATAGTGTACAAATGTGTAAAGCCATAGAAAAAATATATATTCAGTCTTCTCATCAACATGGTAACTTCTGATGAGTTCAAAATTGACCAAACAGTAGCTCATAATCAATCAACTTTCACAAACAGACACTGCATCAATAATCGGGTCATGTGATGCAGTTCTTAGCTAGGTCCAAGAAGTTCTAGGAATCTTTTATTACAAAACTGGATCCAAGAAACCACTTGGGTGATGCTTTTGTCACATTTACACCCATTAAAATTATCATAATATTATCATGCCGTTCGAATATATTCGTATTTAATTTAAACATATTACAAACTTCTTACGGTTTATATGATGAGTAATTAATCATAATAATTTTGCATTTATTGGTGTTTTTTTCTGTTATATTAGAACGACAAATTCACACACTACTAAATCTACTCCTAAATTTTTACACCGATCTCTACTATGGGACTAGAACCCGCACAACTTAGGAGGACAACACTTACTATAATACTACACTACCACTATGCTTGAAACCCTTTGATATTTATTGGTATACTTAACCCATTAAACAACAAGATACTATAACTTCACAAATTAACATCATAGAATAGGTTTATATGTGGGGTTCTTTCCTTTTGAAGATGTGAACCAAAAGTTGGCCACCAGTACCACAATAGATGCTGACCAAAGAAAATATCAACCTTTCTTTCAAATTTTATTTTTCTTCATAATATAGACTTCATGGCCTATCATACTTTTTTAGCATAAGCATTAAAAGAAGAAGAGATAACCTTTAATCTAGTTAGTATTTTCTAAGGTTAGATCTTAACCAAATCAGTTGACATTGATAGAAAATTGTACCTAAACAAAAACCATATATACACATATTTAAAGTCCAGACAGGATTAGTTTAAGTGGATTAGAAGATCAATATTGTGAGTCTATCTAATTAATGATGAAGCAACAACAATGAGTCTTGATGACTTGACATAATATCTGTATTCTGTTTGTTTCTTTGTGCCCAGGTTTTGTTGAGAATATATAGAGGAAAATGATGGCCGGATATGGTGATAAGGAAAGTCCATAATACAAATTGGTTATGAGTCTCCGACACCATGTTCTACTTGTCAGTCCTCTCTTTCATTTCATCTATAACCAACAAAAATATAAAACCATCAAGTGTTCCAAAGAAACCAACAGAAACAGACACTCTATATTCTCTACTTCTCGTTTTTTTCTGTGTGTGTGTGTAATGTGTGGATAAAGAGGACATCTTTTTTCACAAGAAAATTTTGTTTCTTAGTCAAGTAGTGTTTCTTTTTTAATGAAACTTGCACATCCATGTCTCCAAGGAGATTTTAACTCACAACTTAGGGGTTTTAGTAACTTATTAATCTTATTGGTCGAATACGATTACGTTTTAGACCCAAGTCCCTGGTTTATTGACCAAGCATAGATGATATATATACCTCGATGTTATCTACAACGTACAAGCATCAACGAGATGCGATGTATACACTTGTTGTTGTCACTCTTTGCTTTCATTGGCAATCCAAGCATGCGGGGGCTAGTGAGACTGATGCGCATAGGTTTAGTATGGCAGTGGGGCTAAAACCTTATTAACCATGACATAATACACTTTGTTAGAGTTAAAACTTACCTTGCTTGAAGTTGATTGATTACGGATAAATCTGTTACATATTCTTGGCGCGATATGCACATTTGGATATCTCGACTAAAGATGTCTAGATTAGTCTAAACAAGTTCTAATATGGTGAAACGGTCTCAAACATGTAACGTGTTTGCATATATGGGGCGTGAATTTTCTCGAATTGGATCGTACACACATGCTGAGTTCCAACTGGGCATCTTTAACACTTTAGTTTATGTAAACATAAGTATCACTAAATCCCTTTTGTAAACATAATTAGCACCTAAATCCAGCCAAAACACAGCTTTTCTTAGCATGGACACAAAAACGCAAGTTTTTTCAATTCTTTGATAATACTAGAGCCTAGAAATCATGGATTCTAGTGTTTCACTTATGCTATTGTATTTTTTGGTTGTGAACGAATGTTCAAGATGTCAACATGAAGTAGTTGATGACTCGCTAACACAAATAGATGGCAACAAAAATAAACCAGACAAATGCCACAGCTATCAGCTGCAACAAAAAGGGGCCATCACTAATTTACACTATTCCCATCATGAAATTATTGAGGTGCACATGCATAAAAATGTTTCTAATGTTTGTACCCCTCCCCCTTTTGTTCTTAAATCTTTCATACTTTTCTGGAATGATTAAAGGAAAAAGAATATAGACCCATAAAGAAATAATTAATTTTTAAGCAATACCCATTGTTTCAACAAGATAATTATTGATTGGCACCATCTCTTGGATACAAAAAAGTAAATAGATTGGCTTCACTCATTGATGCCCCTTTAATAGTTTGTCTCCCTCCTTTTGTTTTTGAACATGGTTAGATTGCCCATTCGTAACAACTCCTCAAGGAATGGCATATATATCTTTAGGATATGTTGAAAGGTTTTGTATTCTTTGCATTTTATAAGCCTTATTTTCACACTAAGTTTTATTTCTTGACAACTTTACCCTTGTATTATAAACATCTTTTGGTCTTTCTTTGTTGTCTAAGGTTAAATTTTTCAAAACAGTTGATTGATGGTATATAAATGACTTTTGATAGTTTACAAAGCATCCCATTTAAATCACTTCCTTGAGTAAAACCATGAAGAGACTTTGAAACGATGGTAGATTCAAGGCAACGTATAAAAGTCTTGAATCAAGGGTTCCATGTAAGAAAACACCATTGCCATGAATCAAAAGAGACCTTGAAACAATAGATAATTATTGCTATGGCTATGGTGGCCATATGCACATATATATGATGCACTTAAGGGTTATTAGTTTGAGTTTGTTGGATGTGATTGTCACAAGAATTAAGTGGAACATAAATGTTTGATCCCAGAGAGTGTCATGGTTTAAGAATCTGCAAGCTAGTAGTTCTAGCAACAATAGAGACAGCGGTATGAGAAACAAAGCAATCAAAGAACACACACATATAACATAGGTATATTTAAGCAAGAAAAAAAAACATATCTCCTTATTAGAATGGAGTTAATTACACAAATGGACCCTGTGGTTTATAGCTAATTTCGCCTTTGGGTACTAACTTTTTTTGTAACAGGTTCAAGTCATCTGGTTTCAGTTTTGTAACACGTTTGGGTACTAACACCAAATAATGACTAAAATGTTCTTCCATGCTTTATATTAAGATTATTTTAAATGTAAAATTATTTTTGTATATAACAAAAAATTTTAAATCAATTTTATCAAAAAAATTAAATGAAAATTATTTTTGTATATAACAATCTAATTAGTTAATTACATGTAATAGGTGAAAATTGTTTTTAGATGAAAATTATTTTTGTAATTTAGTTTCAATAAAAAAACAAAAATATTTTAATGTAACATTTTAACGTAAACGTTTCAACTTATTTGTGTCAACCCGATCTATTTTTATTCGACTTGTTCATCAATCTTAACTAACGAAAATAAATGGAATATGAAGCTTCTAATATATATAAGAATTCTTGAGTTTTAAATATTAAAAAATAATATTTCTAAACATATTAAATTTAGCCCTACTAGTTTTACATGTTAAAATTTAACCATATTATTTTTCTCTAAAATATTCATTTAAGTTTTAAGATGCTCTTATCTTAGAATTTTGAATGTTATCCATTGGATATTGCAAATGTGTCGATTATCATAAAAGATTTCAAATCAAAATTGCTTATGTTTGTCTTCTTATAACTGAACTATACGTTGAGTTTTCATTTTAGTTTTTTATACGAAGTAAAAAACCATGTATTACACAGTTTAATTATTTAGAACTTCATTTTTGTTTAAAATAAAAAATAGATCGGGTTGACACAAATAAATTGAAAAATTTAGATTAAAATGTTACATTATCGTTTTTCTTTTATTAAAACTATATTACAAAAATAATTTTCATACAATATTATTTTTATTTAAAAATAATTTTCACCTATTAAATATAATTAACTAATTAAATTGTTATATACAAAAATAATTTTTATTTACATTTTTTTTTGTAAAATTGATTTAAAATATTTTATTATATACAAAAATAATTTTACATTTAAAATTATCTTAATATAAAGCATGGAAGGGCATTTTAGTCATTATTTTGTATTAGTACCCAAATGTATTACAAAATTGAAACTATAAGACCTGAACCTGTTATAAAAAAAGTTAGTACCCAAAGACAAAATTAACTATAAAACACATGGTCCATCTATGTAATTAACTCTATTAGAATGACTCAAAAGTAGTTTTGATAGTTTACTATAATTGTATGACATACAATTGTATATACAGAGCCTTCACAACTTAGCAAACAAATTCTTAGATCAATGTTGGGTTATACTACATTAAATATTTTATAATTATAATTATATTTCATTATCATTATCATTATATTATAATTTATTAAAATACAATAATTTTTAAACGATTTGAACAGTGCTTTTATAATAAAAAAAAAAGAATAGTGCCAGGCAGCTGGCCTGGCACTCCCCTATTGGACCAGCCGTTTGACTTGGCACTCTCCCATTGGACCAGCCGTTTAATATTTGTTTACGCTGTAAAATTACGGGTTTGCCCCCGGAATAGTGTCAGGCAGCTAGCCTGGCACTCCCCCATTGGACCAACTGTTTATTATTTGTTTACGCTGTAAAATTACGGGTTTGCCCCCACTTTAAAATTACGATGTTGCCCCCGGCTCAAAATAAAATTACGCTTTTGGCCCCATCCAAAAATTACATTTTGCCCATGACCCTATTGGACCAGCCGTTTGACCTGGCACTCTCTCATTGGACCAGCCGTTTATTATTTGTTTACGCTGTAAAATTACGGGTTTGCCCCTGGAATAGTGCTAGGCAGCTGGCCTAGCACTCCCCCATTGGACCAACCGTTTATTATTTATTTACGCTATAAAATTACGGGTTTGCCCCCACTTTAAAATTACGATGTTGCCCCATGCTCAAAATAAAATTACGCTTTTGGCCCAGCCAAATTACGATTTTGCCCATGACTCGAAATTACAATTTCGCCCTCAAAATTACGTTTTCACCCCTGTTCAAATGAAAAAATATGCTCTCGCCCCCACCTTAAAATTACGATTCTTCCCCGTTTAAAAAAAATTATGATTTCGGCCGCAGTTAAAAATTACGTTTTTGCCTCTGTTCAAAATAAAATTACATTTGTTTGGCTCCAACTCAAAATTACAATTATGTCATCGGTAAATAAAAATGTGGTTTTGCCTCCGGCCTAACATTACGGTTATGCTTTCCTGGTTTTAATTTCCAGTATTGGCGTCACTTTAGCTTTTCCAAATTACGATTTTACACCAGTGAAAAATATAACTTTCCATTAGTTAAAAATTACAATATTGCCATTTTTTAGTTTTTTTAGCAAAACTATAAAAGTGTTATGATTGGTTTACTCGATTTAATTGTTTTCTGTGTCAATGAGCTGCCTAACACTCGCTCATTATTCGGCTATCGCCCCGCAACGCGGGCGGCGCATCTAACTAGTATTATTAAAAAACAAACGTTTTGAACAGTGACTATAATATAGACAATTTTGGAGGAATAGTGTCAGGCAACTGGCCTGGTCCTCCCCCATTGGACCAATCGTTTTGTTTACGCTTTAAAATTACTTTTTTGCCCCCATTAAAAAACAAATGTTTTGAACAGTGACTATAATATAAAAAACTTTGGAGGAATAGTGCCAGGCAGCTAGCCTGGCCCTCCCCGTTGAACCAACCATTTATTATTTGTTTACGCTTTAAAATTACGCTTTTGCCCCATTTTAAAATTACGTTTTTGCCCCCTGCTCAAAATAAAATTACACTTTTTGCCCCGGTCAAAAATTACGATTTTGCCATCAGCTCAAAATTACATTTTCGCCCCTGTTCAAATGAAAAAAATACGTTTTCGCCCACACCTTAAAATTACGAGCCCTCTCTTTGAAAATAGATTTTTCCCCGTTTAAAAAATTATGATTTCACCGTCAGTTAAAAATTACGTTTTTGCCCCTGTTCAAAATAAAATTACGCTTTTAGCTCCAATTTAAATTACGATTATGCCCTCGGTTCAAAATAAATTATGGTTTTTCCTCCGGTCTAAAATTACGATTGTGCCTTTAGTTTAAATTTATATTACTGTGTTGCCCTAAGTTCAAAAGTACGAATTCGCCCTTGCGTAGATTTACAATTTTGCCCCTGGTTTCAATTTACAGTACTGCCATCACTTTAATTTTTGGCAGATTACTGAAGGGGTATGGTCCCAAAAACCTTGCGCCAATCAGGGAAACCATACCCATTAATAACTTCTAAGAAAACTGCGCGCAGACTTCTTTGCCAAAATAAGATTTATTAGAACTCTGCGCCAAATATCCAAGAGAGGCAAGCGTCATTTAACTACCTTGCGCGGGCTCGCGCAAGGTTTCAAAGTTAACCTTGAACACTCTCTTTGGATAAATGCTTCATTTAACTACCTTGCGCGGGCTCGCGCAAGGTTCAAAGTTAACCTTGAACACTCTCGTTTGATAATGCTTCATTTAACTATCTTGCGCGGGCTCGCGTAAGGTTCAAAGTTAACCTTGAACATTCTCGTTTGATAATGCTTCATTTAACTACCTTGCGAGGGCTTGCGCAAGGTTCAAAGTTAACCTTGAACATTCTCGTTGGATAATTCTTCATGCACAAACCTTGCGCAAATATTTATATCAAAGCAAGCATCCACCAAACGTTGCGCTAAACAGCAAGGAGAAGAAGGAAGATCAGTTAACTAACTTGCGCTTCTCGCGCAAGGAAACAGTAAATCCTGAGAAACTTTCCCTTAGCAAAATCCTTGACTTGGTGCAGAAGCAAATAGAATCTTTTCTGTTGTAACAGAATGTACACGTGGCGAATAATAGATGGGTAACAGCTGTGAAACCTTCTAGAAGCCATTAACACCCAATCGTGCAAGCATCTTTTCGGTTGTAACCAATTGCCACATGGCAGCATCTGGACGGCTGAGGAAGATCACGGTGATGGCATGCTCACATTTACAAGATGTAGTGATCTCATGTTGACACGTGGCACCTCCCTAACCGCTGATGAGCTCATGATCCGTGTGCACTAACGGAGTGCCAACAAACGTTAACGGAATAACAAAAGATTCCGTTAAAGTTAACAATCTCTCTTTTTGGCGCCAAACACCGGCTATAAATAAGTAACTTGGAGTTCAAGGAAAGGTATTCACTCTCAACTACTCTCTCTCTCTTACAATACTTACTTCCGACTACCTGTACTTATTCTCACGCCGGAGGGTGGTCACGGAGAGAACCTCCCTTCTCCCCGTGGCGAGCTAACGGTGTTTTGTTTTGCATGATCAGCCGAAATATTGTTATATTCATCATCCATCGCGAAGCCAAACGGAGGGTTAACCCTTTTACGCAGAGCCCATTCCATAGATCTACTTAGATTCCGGTCTAGTTGATCTAGGGTTTCTTCAATTACGATTTTACACCAGTGAAAAATATAACTTTCCATTAGTTAAAAATAACAGTATTGCTATTGTTTTAGTTTTTTTAGCAAAACTATAAAAGTGTTATGTTTTTATTGGTTGACTCGATTTAATTGTTTTCCGTGTTAAGGAGCTGCATAACACTCGCTCATTATTCGGTCATCGTCCCGCAACACGGGCGGGACATCAACTAGTTTATATAAAATAAATTACATATTTGCAGTAGAAAGTTTGAGGTGTGAGTATTAGTCGAAACTAACCTATTATTTGTACGATGGTTTAGACCGACTTTGGTTCGGTCGGCATATGATGTCGGCAGGTTTGAAATTTATTAATTTCACTTTCTATATGCGTACACATCCTTCACATACGTTCACATATTATTATTATTATTATTATTATTATTATTATTATAATTATTATTTAATAATATTTTATAAGACTAAAGACTTGACTACTCTTATATTCCAAGTGGTCATCATACCTTTTACTTACTCGCTTAATCATACTAAAAAATTATAAGACTAAAGACTTGGGTAATCTCATAATCCAAGTGGTCGTTGTACCTTTTACTTACTCACTGAACCATACTCAAAAGAGTAAACTGTCATGTTGGTCCCTGAGGTTTGACCAGTTTTGTCACTTTAGTCCAAATTTCAAACCTTTTGTTATTTTGATCCCTGTGGTTTTGGTTTTTTTGCTATTTTAGTCCAAATTTCAAAGTCAGCTCAGATTTTCAAAAAAAAAACCCTTGTTTTTGTAATTTTCTTCAGGGGCATTTTGGTCATTTTAGGCTTATTTTCAAAACAAAGGGTTTCGTTTTGCCGATGAACAGTTAGAGAGAGAAACTGAGGGTTTCGCTTGTACCAGAATCACCCACCACCACCGTCTCCCCTCCACCATGGTACACCCACCACCACAATTGGACCAAAATGACCAAAAGGCCCCTGAAGAAAAGGACAAAAACCAGGTTTTTTTTTTAAATTTGAGTTGAATTTGAAATTTGGACCAAAATGGTAAAAAACAAAACTACAAGGACCAAAATGGTAAAAGGTTTGAAATTTGGACTAAAGTGGCAAAACTGGCCAAACCTCGGGGACCAAAATGGCATTACTCAATTTTTGAATATAAGCTTCATATATTTATATTTAAATGAGTTTATACTAAAAGACGGGTAGGGCCTGGTTTTTTTATCTCGCCAAGAGTCTAAACTGTTTTAGCATTGTGAGAGACGGGTTTGCTTGCCTAAATTGCTTTTTGGTTCATTGTAATGTCGAAGTATTCCAACAAATCCCCAGTTTGTTTCTCCACGTTATACTTTCTCATGTAATGTCACGTGGGAATACCTCCTTCTCCCTCAAAAAGATTTGCTTATTATTTATATACTATGTAAATATAATTAAAGTAGATATCTATCTCATACAACTATATAAGCAATCTGAATAAGCACCAAATCTTTCGTTTTACTTTTAGATGAGATGTGTATCGTACTCTAATTGTTTTAATTAAAGGAAAACTATTTGAATTAAAAAATTTTGAACGACAAAACTTCTGTTTAAAAAATAGAAACCGGGCAGCTAGAAACTGGAACCCGACGAATTACATCACAACGTCACGAATGTTAAATTCTAACCATCTAGACCAAACAATATTACAAAATTTTGATCTACTCGTAATCCACAGAAAAACGTTTTCTTTTATAAGTTCCGCCATTTTAATAAAATTCACCTGGTTATTGTTGAAAACCTTCTCGTTTCGCGCCTTCCATATCTCCTAAATGGTAATCATAAGTATGGCTTCGACGAGCTTCCTCCAGTCTTTCGAACCTCTTTGATTTGCCACCAAACCCAATAGCTCTTGAACTGATAAATCCGTTGTCGGGAAAGGGATTCTGAGCCACACGAGAATTGCCCACCAAACCGACTTTGCAGTCCAACACTCCCACAGAATGTGTTGCGACGACTCAACTCTAAGCCCGCATCAGTCAAAGTTAATACTAGCAAGCTGCACTCCGCGAATTGTGAGGTTTTCTTTCAACGGAATACGATTCATAGACGCCCTCCAAATTAACAAGTTATTACATCTGACTGTTTATTCAATAAATCATTTAATTCAATGAATTAAATGTTAAATGATTTATTGAATAAACAGTCAGATGTAATAAGCAATTTTAAATACTCTAAATGATAAAAAAACATAAATTTAAATTAAATTAATCAACTTCAGTAGTTTAAATGATGTAAAGATAATTAAGTTCTAATGTCCTCAATTTTGGTCATTCACAGGTTCAATCAAATCACTCTGAGAACATCTCCACCTTTATATTTAGGACTCTAATTTAAGGATCTATCATCAAAATGCATACAAAGATTCCAAAATTCAAAACACAATTAATCTTAAGCTATCCATGTTCATCCAAATGGCAATTTATAAATATCACCACTAATAGTTTTAAGTTTACCAAAGTATAGTAGTTTACCCTTTTTATAAACACACCATAAAATACCATACCACTGCTAATATTCTTCAATGTTTCAAAAAAATCTAAATATTTTCAGGACATAGCCATACTTACACCTACGAATGAAGTTGTACAGAAATTAAATGAACAGTTGCTTTCATCGTTCTAGCAAAGGAAAAGAATATTTAACTAATGTAAATTGTTGTATGTATAAAAATCAGTGTTGTAAAAATCGCGACTAGGCGACGACTAGTCGGCGATGAATCGCTAGTCGTCCAGTTACTGAGTAATTTTTCTTAAATCAGTCCATTAATCGACTAGGCCCGACTAGGTCCGACTAGGCCAGCAAAAATCGATGAATTCCAGCCAAATTCCATCTAAAAACATGTATATTCCGGCCAAAACCTCTAAATTCCGGTCAGTTTTCAACCAAATCATATTAATTCCAACAATTAATCATGTATACTTAAATAATGAGTCGAGTAAGATTAAAAACCCAGCTACTTAAAATATTTACCTATAAAAATGTATATATGTATACATAAAACTGAAAATTACATATTAAAAACCCGATCCGATTAATCCTGAGTAATCCCGAGTAGTCGTTAGTCCCCACTTCACCGGCCGACTAGGATTAGCGAGTTCTCCAACCTTGATAAAAATAATCTACTTACGTAAACTGGTGCAGACATTATTATTTCATGATTTCTATCTTTATATCCGTGTATTACATGGGTCTATAATCTAGTAAGTTAATATAAAAATAAAATATAAAATTGTAAATTGTAAATTTAAATTGATTAGTATAGTATACTATAATATAATTCGAATACGTATTTTACATACTTGCATACCTATGGGTCTATTGTTAATCTGGATATGCTAATACATGGTAAGTAATACATAGTAAGAGTGAGTGGATGAATCAAAATGAAAACACAAAATTACCAATACTAGAGATGTCAAGAGCCATACCAATACCATTATACCATTGCTAACAACCACTTTTTCTTTTCTGGCTGGACTATTATTAGTTGGTCCGGTACATGTCTAAGTCTAACTAAAGTTGATGTTTGGGCGGCTATTTGGGCCAGCTGAACTACAAGCGCTTTGTGGCTATTTGGGTCCGTGGAAAGTAATTTGGGCTTGCTTGATAATTATGCTGGTGGTAGTATGAGCCCAAAGTGTGAGTATATGATATCCTACTTGGCGACTGCATTTTGTTCCACGTGGAGAATTTGTTCCATATATATATACTAGGTGGACACCCGTCCGATGGACGTGTTTTGTTGTTAGTGTTATAACTATAATGATAAAAGTTTTTGTTTACGTTTATATGTAAAATATGATGTGCAATTATTTAATGAATTCACATTCACATTATACTTAAGAATACATTAAATTTGTCATCTGATTAAGTTTAGACACAAGAGAAGCATAACAAACCCACAAAACAGTTTAATTTCACTAAATGATTTAATTTCACTAACACAGAAAACGCAGTAATTAAAAATATATTATCTAATACATCATTTAATTCAAAACCAATATATTCCAAACCAACACTGTTCCAAACCAATACACAATTCACTAACACAAATATTCTTTGTAACTTCGATCTTGACACGTCAGTGGTTAAAACCACAAACATTTTAGCAAGAAGTTGAATAGGCGTCCAATGGTTCCGCTTGAAACAGTGTTCTACATTCCCCATCCTTTTTCACGGGTGGAGCTAAAAAACTGTCAATAAATTGAACCCAAAAACATTATGTATCAACTTAGCATAAAAAATAACTTGTGCTTACACTTAGAAGAGGAAGGGTCTCCAAAAGCTGGGATGACTGCCAAGAAAAGGAGACAATAACCGACACATAGTATCCATCATTGCATTGAGCCAGTCATGGTATCCATGGAGATAATTTGTTCAAAAAAGGGTGCAATTTACAACCTCCACTGAGCTACTGCCTAGTGACTACCTGCAGAGTGATGAAGACCAATTAGGGTGAGAATGTGTTATAGAACTTGAGCTTATATCGATGGAATATTGAGGTGTCAAAGTGCCTTCTAAACTGCTTGTTCATGTTCCACATACATGACACGAGTAAACGATGTTGGTTTCAACTCGTAACAGCGATTTTAATTGATCCAATATGCCCAGATGAAACAAATACTCCACATCTTATTCAATTGAGTTGGACCAAACTATAAATCATCTTTAACCAATAAAATAATAAATATATTTATCATATCTTGTCTATCTCATATATATACAAAATTGACACCTCTTATCTAATTTTTATTTTCTTTATTTCAAGTCAGATTCCTTTAACACAAATGAACAAAGCGATCTAGACGTCTAATGATATGAAAATTTCGATTAACTGTGTAAACATATAATGCCACATGTTGAACCACAAATTCTTGTCAAGGCCACATTTATTAGTCTCAAAAACATGAAAATAACGAAAGAAGGTATACCTTTTTCCAAGGAATTCATGTAACTGGCTACGCTTTCTCTGTTTACCAAGAATGTATGCTTTCACCTTCAGATATTTCATCGTTTTTCAAGCAAAAACATCACAGTGATTTTTAAACATGAATGGCATACCTGAAGTTGTATTACAATGGCGCTCTACCTCTCCCGTTACAAAGGCGCTCTACGTCTTCCAAAACTCTATCCGTACATTTGCCAAGTGTGATCCGAATTGACTGTATTGACCGAGTTGGCTTAGTTGACTGAGCTGACTAGGTTTTGTTGACTCGTCATCCTCCAAACACAATAGTCCACAACCAGTCTCCATACAGCTGAAATAACCAGTTAGTTGAATATTATATTATTAATACAAATGGAATAATTAGTTTTCTAATCATCAGTTAAATTAAAATTATATAATTATATTATTAATACAACTGAAATAATTTGAGTTTTCTAATCATTAATATAACACCTAGCATCATCTTACCTGAAGGCGACCAACTTCCATCACAGTGATCTTTAAACATGAATGGCATACCTGAAGTTGTATTACAAAGGCGCTCTACCTCTCCCAAAACTCTATCTCATCAATATACAAAATTGGCACCTCTTATCAAATTTGTATTTTCTTTATTTCAAGTCAGATTCCTTTAACACAAATGAACACAGCGATCTAGACGTCTAATGATATGAAAAATTCAATTAACTGTGTAAACACATAATGTCACATGTTGAACCACAATTTCTTGTCAAGGCCATATTTATTAGTCTCAAAAACATGAAAATAACGAAAGAAGGTATACCTTTTTCCAAGGAATTCATGTAACTGACTACGCTTTCTCTGTTTACCAAGAATGTATGCTTTCACCTTCAGTGTCATCGTTTTTCAAGCAAAAACATCACAGAGATTTTTAGACATAAATAGCATACCTGAAGTTGTATTACAAAGGCGCTCTACCTCTCCCATTACAAAGGCGCTCTACCTCAACTCTATCCGTACATTTGCCAAGTGTGATCCAAATAGACTATATTGACCGAGCTGGCTTAGTTGACTGAGTTGACTCGGTTTTGTTGACTCATCATCCTCCAAACACAATAGTCCATAACCAGTCTCCATACAGCTGAAATAACCAGTTAGTTGGATATTTATTATTAATACAAATGGAATAATTAGAGTTTTCTAATCAACAGTTAAATTATAATTATATTAATAATATAACTGAAATAATTTGAGTTTTCTAATCATTAATATAACACCTAGCATCATCTTACCTGAAGGCGACCAACTTCCACCACAGTGATCTTTAAACATGAATGGCATACCTGAAGTTGTATTACAAAGGCGCTCTACCTCTCACGAAACTCTATCCGTACATTTGCCAAGTTTTATCCGAATTGACTGTATTGACCGAGTCAGATTAGTTGACTGAGTTGACTCAGTTTCTTGACTCGTCATCCTCCAAACACCACAGTCCACAACCAGTCTTAATACAGCTGAAATAACCAGTTAGATTAATATTATATTATTACTGCAAATGAAATAATTTGAGTTTTCTAATCACCAGTTAAATTAAAATTATATTATTAATATACTATCATTATCAGTAATAACAGCGGAAAAAGGTTAGAATTCTGTACATCGTTATTGTTAGAAGAAGTCAAACTACAATCCATTTCAGTATCCAGCCCAGCTTCTACTGTTTGTGCAGCTCCTAAAGTATTAAGAAATGCACAAAGGTTAGAATTTTGTACATCGTTATTGTTATCATTTCCATCATCATCATCACCATCGTCATTGTCATCAAGAATCAACTTTACATCTAATCTATCATTGCACTTCTTTCAAACAGGTTAACAAACCTCATAGATTGCTGACCCAAATACCGCGTTATACAAACTACAACATACAAAGAAATGAACTTTCACTTCAAAACGCAAAACAGGTAGTTGGAAGCGAACATATCTAAGCTAGATTTAGAAGTATAGACTGGAATGGTAAACCGAGTAACTTACGAGATATTTGCATAGCTCCTCGTATTTGTGATAATGATTTGTTCAATTCCACGAAAGAATTGGCTGCTGCAGGACGATTCCTTCCACTTTACATGGTGCGAGTTTAATCAAGGTACTACATCATTATTTAAAATCCATGTATTATTTATAAGGCAGCAAACCTGAATATACGGAAAGTAAACATCTTTTAATTTGCATTTAAGCCGCCTTATGTTAGTGCCTCTCATTTCCGGCTAAAAAATCTCAACCTGTTCGGATTGAGATTTTTGAGCTACAGATGAGAAGCACTAACATAAGGTGGCTTAAATGCAAATTAAAGGATGTTTACCTCTCATATATTTAGGTTTGCTGGCTTATATATAATGCAGAAGTATTAAATAATAATGTAGTACCTTGAATCAACCTACGATATTAAACTCCTACCGAGCGATAACACAGGCTCGTTATTAGTGGGGTCTCGAACACCAACACAAGTCTACATCATATAGTAGAATCTTTCCTGCATCTCTACCACAACACCTCCAAACTCGTCATCAATTACAGGAAGTCCTTGAAAACTTTCAACTTCATTTTCGATAGTCGTTAGATCCATAAAAACAATAGTGATGTAAAATTGGTCGGCTTTATCGAATACTTTCATGAAACATTGTAACTGTTCATAAAAAGCTAGTGCTTGAATGAAGGTTTGAGATAGCGAATGAATAAAACTCATCATGATTGCCACTTCACAAAAACCATAATCGCAATCAAGACTGCAGGGTCAAGAGGTCTGTCTGGAACAACACCATCTTCATTAATCCAAGGGTGGCCTATAGGGATCAATACCGGAATTAGATACATAATCCAAAGGTGGCTTATAGCGATCAACACCATCTAACGAAGCAGTTGCGTATATATCGAACCGTTCCGCCGTCTACCCATAACTTAGACAACACATAAACAATTCAATATAGATAAACATCACCAGGAGGAATCCCTGTAGAAAGCTCTCCTTCAACGTTAAGCGGGCGAAAAAAGCTTCCTCAAGAGCATCCTGAAATTTCTTCCCAGATGCACGCTGCACATGCAACAACATATGCATACATTATTCCAAATAATGAAAGAAAAATTAATCATTTTACGAGCATTATACCTCAACGATCTCGCCACATAGCCATCCATATGATAGATAATGATATAACTGCTCACGAACTAGTTCGATCTCGGGCGCAACAATAGCAATGCGTTTTAGGCGCTCATCCCAATCACAAAATTAATAGGGAGACTAACTGCCACTTATTACGTTTAAATATCTATTCCATGTTTAGTTTTAGGAGGTATTGTACTTGTGAGTTATTTACTGTTCTTGTTTCTGGAGATTAATTTATCTCGAATTGGGTCTTTATCTTGTAATTCTTAGGATACAGTAATTGAATCATCTGATTATCTTTATCTAATTCATGGGTTCTATCAATGATTCGCGTTTAAAATGTAATAATGTTATTTTATTTTTTGCGAAAATGAGAAAATGTGTAGTAGAATGTAAACAACAAAAGATTAAATACTACCGGAACTGATGTTGAACTATGAGTTTTGTATCATTTGCATGGTCTTTATTCATGTGTGACTGCATTGACACATAATAAGTCGTTTAATATAAAAGCAACGAAAATAAAACCAAAAATTAATCAACAACAAAGAGGGAGAATATATTACCGTTATAGGCTTAGAAAATTGATATATTTTGATCCACCTTTGCTTCTTTAAACTCATCGCTAGTGAACTCTGTATAAACCGGATTATTCTGCATAAATTCTATGTGCCATTAGATTTTGCAAAAAAAAGACTATTTGAAAGAAAAGAAAACAAACCTCCTGATTGAAACAAAGCTGTGGCAACACCATAAACAAAGCGTACGACTTTTGGTTCAATGCGTAAAAACAGAAAGTCATCAAAGTCAGCCTTCATCATCCCAAGTGATAGAATCAAATTAAAAGGCCAAAGGCATAAAAGCACAAATACGAGAGTATCTGAAAACTTTACCCAAACTGCATCGGGATGTCTAGTCATATATGCTGTACGAACGACATCTTTCTCATTTTCAGGAACCTATATAATCAATAAAAGTTAATGAATATTAAATCAAATGAGAAATTCAAAGAAAAATTATTTCAACAAATAAAACAAATGATTTAGAGTAGTTCAAAATAGATTTCTGATTAATTGATTATCAAATAAAAATAAGCATTAAAAGGCTAACGTTGGAGAAAAGTGGCTACTCACAGTAACAGCATCACCGTGTAGAGTTATAATTAAATCTGTTTTGTCTTCGGGATCTTTAGCAATAAGAAGTGAGCATTTCGGATTAGCCAAGAGGTCCTGTATAAATACACAGTTATTAACGCAAATATACAAGACACTTGATACTAACACATTTAATGACGCTAAAGTTCAACTGTATTAACAAACCTTTGTATGAACTGTCAAATTACTGAATGCTAATATTGGAGATCCGTTATCATCACACGCAAAATCAACCATTGATCCTAATGGATAACCCTCATGCTTCTACAAAGTACATCAAGTTTCGATGACTCATTAACACACAGAGTCCTTTCTTCACATAATACCTAGCAAATTAAATCTCAGATCTACATTTCCACAGGTTCAAATTAGACCTAAATCAATCTAATTCAAACAAACTCAACTCCTAAACCTAAATTTCGCCTAAATTTCGATAATCATGCTCAATAAATAGAGAAACCATTACCTGTATTCGATCTAGTTCAAATACAAACACAATCGAAGTAAATTAATGGAGAAACGGTTCCCTGTATTCGAACATATGATCGAAATACTTTTCGGAGTACTAGATCTGGCCCATCTTGGATTCAAATTTTAGATTTCAACTGAATCCTTTTGAGACTGAAGTTAAAATGATTGCAGGTTATGATTATTGAAAGAAATAGGGTGAATTTAAGTGGATATTTGAGCAATTTATGAATGAATGATACCTGTGCGTCTTTATGAATGAATGAAATCAACACATAAACTTGTCGTGATTATAGAAAAAATAAGAAACATTAAACCTAAACTTTCCTTGATGGTAGATTATCAGATGAACGAAAGTTGCAGTTTGAGAAGACCCGGGACCTTCTCATCAATCAAGATCAGTCTTATGTAAATGGTCTGCCCAAATTGATCTTGTCAAATTTTAAAAGTAGAAAAAACATGGAGCCAAATACACACCCAATGCACTTTCAAAATTTCCCTCTCTTTCTTTCTAATTAATTATTATTAATATTATTATTGATTATTGATATTAATATATATTTAATTGATTATGCATCAGCAAAATTGACATGGCATATCTAGATTGTTGACACGTATGCAAACTTACATCACCTCTACTTCTCCTTTTATATATAGTTAGATATTTTAACGACAAATTTAAATTATTGACGGACCACTAGCATATCGTCGTGTCACTAGCAAAACCATCTGATATATCCATCTTGTTCCATATTTTTTAGTTACACTTGCACATTGTAGTCTATTATATGAATATACAAAATAAAAATATTTAAATTTATATTTATATCACCGTTATGGAAGTTTGTTGATCAAACCACCAACATGCCCAAGATCTATAGGTGATTATTTAAATTTACACGTTGGAGGTCTTTGTTGACCTGAATGATTATTTTGACTGCAACCGCTAAAAGAATACCGTTAATCTTGAGAATAGATTTTAGAATAATTGTCAAGAAATACTTGGTTCCAATTTCAAATGTAGGGTCCTTTTTCGTAAATTTATTGATGCAAATTATCTTCAGTTATACAGTTGGTTAAGTGATGTGTCAGTAGCTAGGTTGACGATTGTCGGATCAAATGCGTCACTAATGCATGCCGATACTGAAGTCATTCGATTGAGCTATTGTTGTAGTAGAGAGTTTATATATCCCAAAAGTCTAATTGTCTTGAAGATTGTCACCAATGTTGATGTTTTCATGATAGATACCCTTCATTTAAAATAAAAATCAACATACAAATCTGACGATGTTGGTTATGTTTGAGATCTGCGGTTGTTGTGCGATGGTTGTTAGTGGGGATGTTGTGAGGCCGTTTGAATCCGATCCTAACCGGATTTTACCACAATGGGCTTTCGAGCTGCAGGTTTTCCCCGAAACTGGAGATGGTGGGCTTGGACTGTCTGCGGTCACGGACGCATTGGGTTGCCTTTTGTCATTGGGTTACCCGGGTAGCCGGGCTTTTATTTCATTAGTCATTCAAAACAAAATAGCTTTTATATCCGAATTTGGTTTGTACAATCAGTCAGGTAAAAATTATTATATTAACTAGGTTTATACCCCACACGCGCATAAACCAAAACGTTCTTGGTAGGAAGATTTTACTCGTACTAATAAAGTTGATAAAAAAAAGTTGTTGATGTGTTTCAGCGTGACCTATTAAGAGAATTAGAGAAGTATTGTTTTAACATTTCAAGAAAACTAAGAGCTATAGCTTGTTAACCTATAAGATCAGGAAAATGCAGCTTTGACATTTTGAGAAAACCTTTTAATAAAAAAATAAAAAAAAAATATTTTTTTTGTAACCTGGACAATTAAAAATAGCAATGAAAAGGGAACAATTGTCCAGAATACAAATAAATAAATAAAAAAACAAACAAAACCAGACCCCGTAATGCACAGGACACAATCCCAATCAAAATGACTTCTATGATCTCAAATCACTAGCACAAAAATACACCTACAACCACCACCAGGTCAACAACGGGCACCGTCTCCGGTTTGGAGAAAATCCTTTCACCTTTCAAACCAAATATACACTCTCGTTTACTCATGAGTCGCCATAATCTGGCCATCCAGACCCATCGGGATCTCACCGACGGTTAAAAAACCGAGGACATGCAGCAAAACGTATATTATACAACACAAGACAAAAATCACGAGGCTACGGATGCTTTCTCCAGTTTTTCTTTCTCAATGACGGCTCGTCTTTGATCAGCATGCTGAGCAACTCCATTCGCTAGTGCTTGATAACGGAAGTCGAGTGTCTGGGAGAGATTCTGGAACCTCGTTGGATCTGACGCTTGCATAACTACAGATTCATGACATTCAAAAAATCCAAAAATCAATGTTAATAAAACAAGATGATAAAAGAGTTGTTAAAAAAAGAAAGGTAAAATGCCATTTTCGTCCCTGAGGTTTGGCTAGTTTTGCAACTTTCGTTCCAAGGTTTGTTTTTCCGCATATGGATCCAAAAGGTTTAAAATCTATCCATTTTTCTACGTAAAGTTAGGGGTATTTTCATCTTTTTTTTTTTATTTCGTAAGTGAAAAAGACCGAATTGCTCTTTAAGTTAACAAAAAAGACGGAAATACCCCTGACTAGATGGAAAAAAAGTGGATGGAGTTAACGAGCCGGATGAAATGCAAGATTTCAAACCTTTTGGATCTAGATGCAGAAAAACAAACCGTTGGACGAAAGCCACAAAAGTGGCCAAACCTCACGGACGAAAATGGCATTTTAATCAAAAAAGAAAGATGTTACCTTTCACAGTATCAACAAAGAGAATAAAGGGATCCACGTCATCGATAGGTGACTGCAGGTCTTTGTCGTCGCTGAAGTCATCATCTGAGTCGTCATCGTAGTCATCAGTTGACCGGAATACCCTTTCCTGAAAACAAGTTACATGATTACGTCGTTACATCGCTAAAACGACAGTAAGTCGTAACATATATAACTGAACTCTTAACAAACCTGTGCACCCAGTTTTTGAAGTCTCGAGCTATTGGCTTCATCACCATCATCATCAACATCATCATCATCATCATCATCACTTTGCAAACTATCATTCATGTCGTCATCATCGTTGTCATCATCATCCTCAGGTGCTTCCTTTTCGGCTTCTGTCCGTATATTATTATATAATTACAAGAAAACAAATACGTATATTAATAGACCGGTAGTTATAAACTTATAATACAAACCTGTTAGCTGATCCTTGTACGCAACAAGTAGATCAAGTGTTGCTTTAAAAACACGCTCTAAGGCCTCCAATGGTAACTGATCAGCCGAAAGGGATAGCAAAGAAGTCAACCCCAAACAACAAACTCTCTTATCATTTTCTCGTTTGAAATTAACCCGCACACCGTTCTTTTTAGTTTGTTGCAACATCTGAAACCAAAGATTAAAGATTTCTGCAGCCACACCAAGCTTTTGCAATATATTCAGTGTCAAAGATGGATTGTAGTATAGAGCATCGGCAATCTGCACGAACATACAGACATTATCAAGAATCATGCAAAAAAAAACTTGAAAAACGAGAGCGTAAAATGACCATTTTTGTCCCAAAGGGATGGCCAGTTTTGCGACCTTCTCCAAAGGTTTGTTTTTCCGCATCTGGATCCAAAAGGTTTGAAATCTTGCCATTTTCATTCAGCTTGTTAACTCCATCCATTTTTCTCCGTTAAGTCAGGGGTATTTCCGTCTTAAATGGCAATACGATCTTTTTTACTTAAGGTAAAAAGACCGAATACCCCTGAAAAAGACCGAATTGCCCTTTATGTTTACAAAAAAGATGAAAATACCCTTGACTTAACGGAGAAAAATAGATGGAGTTAACGAGCCGAATGAAAACGGCAAGATTTCAAACCTTTCGAATCCTGATGCGGAAAAAACAAACCGTTGGACAAAAGTCGCAAAACTGGCCAAAACTCAAGGACAAAAATGGCATTTTACTCAAAAAGAAAAGAATAACATTTAAATAACTTACAGCTTGAATCAAAAGGCATTTTAAAAACGGGCGTTCAGTTCGGCGCAACCGTTCAACTGTGATTCGAATATACGGTTCGACCCACTGGTCGACTTGACCCCTGCAGTTTTGTAACACCACTGCTATAAGCTTAGGTGCGGGATCAATGTTGTTGTCTTCCAAGTTTTTGTCATTCATTATCTGGGATAAAAGTTGTTTAAGTACGCAGGCTTACGAGATTAATTTTTTATATAAAATGACGGATAAAACATACGTTGGAGAGCATGTTCCACAAACTTTGTTGGTAGTCAGGCTCCTTGCATGTTAGATAGTGCACGTTACTTCTGGATATATAGTTGTCCAAAGGAACAAGGATATCTATAAAAAAAATAAAACCAAAAAACAATTAAAATTATATATACTATAAATACGCTATTTTGTCACATCAACCAACTTTGACATTAACCAACTTTAGTCCCTCAACTTTATTAATGACATGCTTAGCTCCTCAACTTTGGTAATGGCATGCTTAGCTCCTTAACTAAACAACTTTAGCCCCTCAACTTTAATAATAAACAACTTTAGCCCCTCAACTTTACTAATAAACAATGTTAGCCCCTTAACCTTAAAAATTACATTTTTAGCCCCTCAACTTGAATAACGACATGTTTAGCGCCTTAACTACATCAAACATGTTTAGCCCCTCAACTTTAATAAGAAACAACTTTAGCCCCTCAAGTTTAATAATGACATGTTTAGCCCCTTTAATAATGACATGTTTAGCCCCTTAACTACATCAAACAAGTTTAGCCCCTTAACTTTAATAAGAAACAACTTTATCCCCTCAAGTTTAATAATGACATGTTTAGCCCCTCAAATTTAGTGACATGTTTAGCCCCTCAACTTTAGTAATGACATTTTTAGCTCCTTAACTAAAACATCAAACAACTTTAAGTCTGGTGATTTGCTTATTTTTATCTACGTTTCAAACCCACTAGTTAGAATATTAAAGTGTGAAAAGTAAAATGTGAAGAAAGAATATCAACATACTTGCAAAAAAATCAATAGCCCATTCGGCAAGAGCTTCCATTAGTAACGGCCAAAGACTCCACATATCCATGGATATTGTCGGTGAAAAAAAGGTCATGTATGATACGATTTCCAGAACTTCTTCGAATACCTCTGCAAAAAAAATTTGATAATTAAGCTACAAGAAAATGAATATTAAAAAACAGAAGAGTAAAATGCCATTTTCGTCCCTGAGGTTTGGCTACTTTTGCGACTTTCGTCCAAAGGTTTGTTTTTCCATAACTTGATCCAAAAGGTTTGAAATCTTGCCATTTTCATCCATCTCGTTAACTCCATCCATCTTTTAATGTTAGGTCAGTGGTATTTTCGTCTTTTTAAACAGTTTTTTTTTGTATTGATGCAAGGGTTTGGGTGGGGAAAAGTCAATAGAGGTGGATCTTTATTTCTTATACTGTTTTTTATTTTAATAAAAAATATCTAAAAAGACGGAAATGCCCCTCATTTGACGGAGAAAAATGGATGGAGTTAACGAGCCGGATGAAAATGGCAAAGATTTACCTTTTAGATCCAGATGCGGAAAAACAAACCTTTAGACAAAAGTCACAAAAGTAGCCAAACATCAGAGACGAAAATGACATTTAAAACAAAAAAAGGTTACCTTGACCATCGGTTGTAAGCATTCGGCGCATGATCGGAAGTAAAGTTGGCTCAACATGAGCGAAAAGGTGAGGATGCTTGCTGACTGATTCAAGAATAGTGCTAATAGCACGTAAACAACCGACAGCTGCTAATGCACCAGGATCATCCGCTTCATCATCAGCTTCAGTATTCATACACTTCCAAAACGTAGCAGCCTGTATCAATAGAAGGTTAGTGTGCGAATAAAGAGGTTAAAACTTAAAAATATAAAAAAAAAAACAATCACCAGATTCTGGCATAAGCCGACAGCATAGGGCGCCATCTCCTCACCAAACTTGTCAACAATAGTCTCGAGGGTGAACACCAAATCTTCGTTTTCGACTTCATTCATAAGCTTGAAAAACTCTGAAAGTAAACGATGTGCAAATGAATATGAACATATTTGGAATACGAGTGGATATCAATTGATAAAGATGGTTAAATAGTAAATACCATCAAGTAGTTGTGGAAGTATGGGCCTAATTTCACCGAGATCCGTGCAGGCTTCGACAAAAGAACGCAATGCAAAAACAGAATCCACTCGCACTGGAAGCTCCGGGTCCCGCATCCCAGCAACAACGCTTTGTAATGCTTTGCGGAAATTGTTCGGGTCAGAGAAGTTTATATGAGCGTACTGTCCTGCAACCCATGCAGCCTAATATTCAAAAAGAATCGATTTCGAATCAAGTTATTTCCTTCTTATTTTTTTCAAGAAATAAATAAAATCAAACAATTCAGTTAGTAGTTTACCTTTGCTCTGATATGGCCCATTGAACTGTTGAACTCAGGGAAAACATGCTGCACTAACATGGGTTCGAGCTCAGATTTATACGGTTCGGTTTGTTTCAATTTATCACACAAAGTTCCAATGGCAAGAAGTGCACCGTCCTTTTGTCTGTAAGGCTTAATCTCAATTGGTGCTTGCTCGTATCTGATGAAAAAAAAACGTTTTACGAAATTTTATAGAATTTGATATAGGAAATAATATTTTATAGAATTCTGCTATATATAGATGACACAAGGCAGACCTCTTGAAAATCTCCACAATGAATAATATGAACTTCTGAAGATTTTCTTTTCCACGTTTTCTCACCAACTCAGTCACAAAGTCCATTGCTGCAGTCCTAGAACTGTACAGATCTTCAATAATATCTACAGAAGAAAAAAACATATACAAAATAAATAATGACAACCAGAAAAAAAAATATTTTTTTTTGGTAACCATGAGAACCCGTTACCGGAAAACTCACGGGGCCCGCCAATACCATGTTAACCAACGGATCAGGTAAACCGCAGCTTGTACTGGGCTGGATGACTCACCATAACCCTTTCTCAGATACTCGTGTGGATCTTCCTCCCAGAGCTTTTGATCATCGTCACTAAAGCACATAAGTGGAAATATTATCTCAAAAAGAACCACATCAACCTTGTTTGGAGCAGACTGTATGTAGTACTCTTTGCGAGACTGCACGCAAACGTGTTGAATTTGTTACAGCACATATACATCAAAAAAATAATAATTAGCAACATCCAACAGACCTATTACTCAAATACTGCAAACTTAGGTTGGCGACTCTTTCAGGTAAATACGCACCAACACGAACGGCATTTAATAAATTCAGATGGCATTCCAAAATTTTCGCAGCGTAGTTTTTCTGGAAGTGTTGTGCGAAAGCTTTGCTTTCGGGATTCTGCAATTTTAAATCGCCAAATCTGCGGAAAAGAAAATTCATCGACATTGTTACATAGTCTGAAAGTTGAAATTTGTAGATAACATTTACAAAACTCACCGAGTATAGAGACGATTTAATATATGAGCTGTCCACTTTTTTACCTTCCACCAGCCCCATGATTTCCGTAACTCCGGATCAGCGGGTTGACCCTCTAATGGAACGGGTCGCTCCAATATAGTTAAGAAAAGTACCATCCATGCATCGAATATATTTGGATCATACAATTTCTTTGGAATCTCAAGCTGGACAATGATGCATAACAAATTTTACACGTTACAAGCACATAAATTGGTACGTCACTACGTGACATAAACATATTGAATACTTTAATTAAGTGACTTACATAAATAGAAGACCAGTATATTTTGCAGATAAGCTTAATCAAATCCACAATTTCTATTGACGGATTTCCTATCTGAACAAGCCTGCTAAAAATATTGAGTAAATGAGGAAATGTTTCTTCCACTACATGATGAATTGGTGTCCTCTCGTCGTCCGACTTGAACCTATAAATAGCAAATTATAAATTAAGACATCGATGAAAGCTCGTAAGAATGTAACATAGATCATATAACAGAACATACTCGTATTTTCTAGAAAGAATTCGCAGCACAAATAGAGCTGCATAAACTTGTTGGTCCTGTAAATTATGTGTCACCCACTGCAAAAGGGCAGGCCATTGTTCGGGATAATCTGCATGTATAATTGTCTTAAGACATTCACCCAACTGTGCCCTGCAAACATAATAGGCGGGTTATTATACAGTGAAATGAGAAAGACAACAGGCAAAAGAAACAACGGTGTTTACCTCAACAATGCAGGAACTTGTGCTACAAAAACAAGAATGTTTTGTCTCACTAGGTCTTTATCGCTTGGTAAAATCTTGGATTGTTCATCTACAATGGCATTAAAATTTGACAAAACAAATAGTCCGTTATACAAATTTGATATATGTGGAATCTGATATTCAGGCGATTATATACTAATATACGGGTTTAGGATCAAATGCAAAGTCTCCTAAAAATAAGAAGTCGTGCAAAGGGTATCAAATGTACTCCGATTGACCTCATTCAAGCGGCATTGGAACCATCTCATCAAACTCTACTATATGAGATTTTAGGTTTTCACTTTTAGATTTATAGGTTGTAGATTTCAAAATTTATGTTTATTATTACTATGTCTTTTATTTATCATTGTGTCTTTTCTATTTTTGCGTCATTGTCTTTTTTCCTCGACATTGTATTATATTTTGCTCGACATTGTGTCATCTCGAGCGATCCATTGTGTCTTTGTACACTTCTTATTTTATAGGAGCCTTTGTAGAATAACTTAACCCCTAATATACGGCATTACGTAGGTTCGGCTAGAAGTATATTTGAAAGGGCAGGTACCTGGATCATGAGGCGACCAATTTTCCGCGATAAAATTCTTGAAATGAATGCTCGCAACCTGCCTCACAGCCAAATCACAATTTCCATCTACAATGATCTGCAGCAGCCTTACTAAATGCTGAGGAGTATACTGGAACTGAATACAAAATCAATGTTCAAATTAACAAACACAGAGTAATAATAAGTACTTTAGTGTTAACATAATTACTCTAATTCAAAAAAAACATCATCATCATCATACTCAGTAAATCCCACCAATAGCAAAGCTAAGGTAGGGTATGAGAAGGGTAAGATGTAGACAGCCTTACCTCTACCCCGTGGGAATAGAGAGGCTGCTTCCAGTGAGACCCCGGCTCGATAGTAGTTTTGCATCAAGCCTTGGACATAAGACACATAACACTCAGCAATCGGGACAAAGACTGATTAGTGCATGTACCCTTTTGTCTTTCAGCTATCAATGCCACCACATATGCATGATTAACCGCCCCCGCTTTTAACGTTATTTTCACGAAATTAGTAAAATAACGTTAAAATTAGTGCACTTTCGCTTTTACCCTGATGGCCACACATATGTACATTATATGCGCATACCGCCGCAAGCGGTGCGTGATTTAAAGTAGAGTAATAATAATTATTCTAGTTCAAAAACTAGTGTTAACATAATTACTCTAGTTATTTATATGCATAGCTCATTAAATCTAATTGTATTTGATCTAACACTATTAAATATAGTTCACATTTCACAACACATAATAATTGTGATATTTAGGTCAAAATCAAGTCAACAAACGCAATTATGATTAATTAAGAACCGTAATGAAACAGATTACAGAGCTATGATATCAAAACTAACAAAACAACAAAGCATAATCGGTGAATGATATACTTTGAATGCGATTTGAATCGGAATGAGAAGCGGTTAATTAGTTACCTTAGTGAGAGTGTCTTCAGCGGCTTTGCGTCCGGCAGGATTGGGAGTGAGAGCTGCTTTTAGAACAACAGCTAGACTTTGAAGATCCATATTTGTATGGATTTGTAGCAGAAATAAGGTGAACTGGATTGACTGGAATGGGATGTGGTGGTTAAATTAGGGTTTAGGGGGGAATCTGGAAGGGGAGAGATGAAGAGATGAGGTGTAACAGAAATGATTAGGGTTTAGAAGAGACAGCAGAGTGGCAGACTGTTTTGGTTCGTTGCCCACTTGACGGCGAGGCGGCAGGCACTACACGCGTGTGTTTGTTTAGATTATTAAAATATTATAATTTTGTAGACACAATTTGAAAAAATAAATAACTAGTTGTTTTTTTTCAATGTTAGAATACATTAAAGAAAAAAAAAGTTGGTAGAAAAAGATAATAGTGGTAAATGAAATGCAACACATCCTTACCGGATAAAACACAAATAAAATCAATAGTTGAATTAGTCGTTCTAAAACTACGTGTTATGGTTTAACTGATTAACGTAACGTTAAGCCACGTCAACGTCATATAGACAATTAGTTTTAACTTTTAACTATCATAATATGGTTTAAAGAAAATAAAAATAAAAGTTTGATTGGTGCATTGAGGGTGGACCCTACCTGATTTAGCCCTCTAAAGTGTTCCCACACTAAGACTATGGGGTATGGGGCGGGGGTTTGGGCGTGGGTTTGGGCGTAGGTTGGGGGGAAACGCCCATGTGACCGCCCCGGGTGGGCATGGGTTTGGGCGTGTGTAACACCTCGCAAAAACATGTCTAATAAGATGAAGACACGTGTCCTAAACCCAATTCTTTTGAAAAGTTGACTTTAAAGGGGTAAAAGTGTCAACGAGCGAAACTAGTCCTTTCGGGAGGTCTACCGGCGAACCAGGAATCCTAAAATGTTTGTTTATACTCCCATACATGCTTATTATCAGCTTATGATGGCATTATACAAGTTGCAAGACCATAAAAGCGATTATATAAGTTGAGGGGCCAATCTTGTCAAACTTAAAAATCTGGTTGCTGACAGGCTCCTTACGGACCGTAGGGTCCCATGCTTACGGTCCGTAAGGCATGGTACTGGGCGAATTTTTGCTTGTTCCCCACACATAAGCTTCCAAAACCATCCTCTCGAAACAAGGGGCTGCATGCTTACTCAATACTCGTGTAGGGACACCTGGAGACATCCTAGAACACCTTGCAAAACCTTGAAAGATCTTGAGAAGGTCCTTTGCACTATAAATAGGCTCTTCATGTTGCCTTTCATTCTTGCACCTCTAAAAATCCTTCTTTCTCTCTTGCTTGGCATTCTCTGGGATTCCTGATAAAAAAGGAAGCCCCTCTAAGTTCCATTTTCATGCTAGGACCAATGGTAAGTGTTCTTAGCCACTTTAGTTCGGTTTTTATGCGTTTAAAGGCCGAAAGTCAAAGTTGCCGCAAAACGGTTTTGACCTTCGGCTTAGACCTAAACGGTCCAGCCATTGTTCGAGCCAAATGTGGCTACGTGATCGTAATTAGGTGAGTGTTAATCCCTCAAAAGGGCACCTCCTAATTACTACGTTTACTTAGTTATTGTTGGGTCAAAGATATTAATAATAAAAGTCAAACTAGTCAGATTTTAAATAAAATCAAATCTGATAATGTAGAAGTTATAAAACACGTTTTATCACTTTAAAAACTGGGTAAATATTATTAGAACATGTCTAAACATGTTTAACCAACAATACTGAGTCTAAGCTTGGTTCGCAACTGAAAGTCGCAAAAACTTGACTTTTGCTTTGACTTTCAGTTCTGACGCAAATTAGCTTATTTCCTTTATGCATTAGGGTTCCTTTAGGACCATATTATGTTGTAGCATAATCCTCTGAGGTTACATTACATGGTCCTTTAGTAATCTAAGATTATATGCTTGTTTCTGTTATTATGCTTTATGTTGAATAGTATGCCCTTTTTGTAAAGAACGAGACTTTTAAGGTAAATGGTCATGCAAACAAATTAGGTACTGATTAGTGAACATATTTAGAGTATTTTGATGCTCCAAACCTGGTCATAAACTAAAGTCCCTAAAACCATGTGTGAAATGACCAAAATACCCTTCCGGGGGCATAGTTTGGCCATAAGCCTTAAACCACACATATGTATGATATCCTACTATTTTAATATCACAAATTAAATATTTTCAACAAAATGTTTATGACCAGAACCTCAGTTTACATAAAAAAAAACCCCTTTATGAATTTTTAAAATGACCAAAACGCCCTTATAGGGCTTAGTTCGACTTTAAAACCTTTACGGGCATACTTGTTGACGACTTACTGATATTATAACATATCATAAGCATAAAAAATTAGAGAACTTGTATATGTGTAATGCCTCGCGTTTCCGTAAAATTTTTATTTAGGAAATACGTGTCGTACCACTAAATTATTTATTTGTCCATTTTATTATCGTTGTTATTATTTATTTATTTATTTATTCTTTTATAAATAATAATAATAATGATGATAATAATAATAATAATAATAATAATAATATAACAATAATAATAATAGTAAACAGAATAAATACGACATTTTTATGGAGCTCGTATTTAAAAACGGATCTCGTAAACGTATTGGGCCGCTCAAAGAACTCTAGGTAATAGTTACAGGGCCTTGAGCCCAACACACATTAAACCCTAAACCTAACTCTAATTATATTATAACACTACACACACAACACAACACACAGGTCGGCTACACACACACCCTCACTGCTCTCTCCCTCTCGTTCACATATCCGGTGACCGGAGCCGAGATTCGGCCGAGCTCCGACATCTCTGCCTCCTCCGGCGAACCCCACTCCACCACAACTCAACCACGCTCCACATTCCTTCCCTCCCTCTCTCTCGTTGATAACCAGCCGGCCGACCACCACCACTCGGTGGCGGCCCATGACCACTGCAACAACACCACCACAGGCGTCGATCCTGTGGTGGTTGACCAGGTGTTATAACGCGAAAGCCGACGACGCCGGTGATGGAGATGGAAGCCGCAGACAGCAGAAGCAGAAGCTTTGACAGGTAGCGACGCGGGTCTCCGGCAGGTTCATCACAAATCAGCCCGTCTAGTCTTGTTTCATATTGTTTAGGGCTCGGTTCAGGTTTCCGGTTGACTCGGCTCAGACTCAGATTACCCGGTTCAGCTTATTTTCGTTTCAGTCCCGTTTCAGCGGATCGTCCTGGTTCAGGTACAGGTTGAATTAATTCAATTCAGTTTCAGTCTGATCTCGGTTTGGTCAGTTTCCTTGTGTCGGGTCTCGTCTCGGGTCAAAATCAGTCAACACAACCAAACCAATAACTCAGTTCAATCATATGTCAGGTTTGGGTCAGCAAGTTAAACGTAAGACTCGGAAAATAAATGTCGCGATTATCGGTTATGTTTTTATGAAAATATGTATATATATGGTTTAAAATGTATAACCGAACCGAGTACTAAGCGAGGTATTATTTTATATAGGCATATAAATGTCGGAATTGATAAGACGAAATGTGGGTTAGAATTTGTAAGTTATAAATTATCCGTTAAAAACTTTTGAGCTTGAAGTAAAATGATACGATTATTAACGATGATGCCCTCATGTTTGTGAAACATTTTAATTGCGGGACCGAACATAACTCATATATATACTTATATACTGATGTTGCGTTGTGGATTGTTGCTTTTTGACAAATTTAATCGACAAATCACATTGTCGGGATCGTCCAATAAACAGAGGAAACTCTGCCCGATTTTCGTCAGAATCCGAAACCAAAATCATGTAAAATTTTGAAATCAAACGTATCGAATACGAATATATATTTTTTTATATATAAAAAAATAAATGTAAGGCATATTTATTTTTTTAACAACACTACTGTAACATTCGTCTTCCTATGCGAGGTACCCTCGGTATCTACCATTCAACCTTCACCACTTTACTGATTTGTCAGAAGAAGCTTCGCAAAATATGAGCATACTCGACCCCTTTTTACACTTTAACGCATTTTTGGGTGCAACATGTACAAATTAACAAATTCATATTATACGATATTAAATATGTTCAAATTACCAAACGTATTACCAGTTATGCTTAAGTGAGTTGTACGTGTTAGTTCAAATTCGTCTATTTCATGCTATTTGTTATGCTTGAGCTGTTTACGCTTATTTGTCTCAACTCGTATTCACATGTTATTATTATGCATAAGATGCCATGTATGCTAGATAAAGAATTCAGTTATATGTTATCGTTATGCGAAAGTCGTCTACATATATGTGCAATTTGATTTGAACATACAATTGTCGTGATTAAAACAAAGTTTTATACTTATAATTATTTTCAAACTTGTATGCTCGCCAATACTTTTGTATTGATCCATGATTTTAATACATGTTGCAGGATTGCTGATGATGCAAAGAATCTAGTAGGATTGCCTAGAAACGCATTAAAAATTCTAAATACTTTTGTATCGTATTTTATTTCAACATGTTGTATTTGTTTCGAAACCATGTATTAACTGTTATTAATGAAATGAAATTGTATTCTTTTTTTTGTGACGTGATTAAATTTCATATTATCTGATTTAAAGCGATGTAAAATGTAATTATTAAACACTCGACACAAATAGCGTTATGAAGCTTCTAGCAATCTCGTTTTCGTCTCATCCCGATGTTTCCGCCATCTGTTGGGGTGTGACAATGTCTTGATCGGTTACCCGTACATGCTTTTATGCGTTCGGTTCAGCTTATGTGAATAGTTTTCACAAACGGACCAGGACGGGTTTACCTTGTCGTCTAAATTTCAAAATCTAGAATGTACTTAGTTTACCCATATTATACAAGTTTTCATACTTGTTGGGTCTAAATTACATTCCTTTCCGGTCATCGCTTAATCTAGCGTTTTGTACCGTAAATCATCTTTTAAACTAGCGGTCGAAGTCTTTGACTTAAATAAAGACCCGTTAGTATCCTAATAGGTTATATAAAACCTTCTTTCCAGATTAGGTAGCCTAGTAGAAGATACCTTCATAAGGTCTTAGTGAGGTACGGCTGAGTAGAATCTTGCATTTAAACTCAGGTAAATACATTTAACTTATTTTTCCATATACGGGCTTAGGATACAGTAAATTATTGCCGCTTGGTCGGTATGGAATCATTTAGTCGGATTGTGATTAATAAATCCGCATAACCCCTTTTAATCTGTTTTGTTTGATAACATAAACTATGGGGGTTAACAACCATGTCCTGGATATCCTCGGCTCATCTAAGTTATTGATGGCCACAACCTAAGCACGGGGTGTAGGCATACACCTGACAGATGCGAATGCTAAAATATAACTACCCACAAGTTGGGGATAACTCCTTTGTGGGTTTTATATGTGGTGAGTTAGTTAATCATGTTCGGTTTTCAAACCGACCCTAATAGTATGACAAACATGTAAAACTGTATACAAGATTATAAATGTAATTGTCCCAAGTTATAAAAGATCTTTGTGTCTTGTGCACCTGAATTAACATTTCAAATGTTTACAAAATGAGTCAGTTATTTGTATTTACCAGTGAAAACTGACGTATTTTCCAAAGACTAAGTGACAGGTACCTCACGAAATAGGCTGGAGCTACTTGGCATAATAAGAGGACTTTGCAAATCCCTAGATGCCTTAAGTATGTGGAATTCAGTTTTATGTATTCAATTATAGATCCGCCTGTGGATCATTTTTATAACCGCCTGTATATTATTTTATTCGTACTTTAAACTTTTGGGTTGTAATAGTAATTTCCTTCCAAGCCTTCCGATGTGCTATAACTGTGTATAATTGACTATGATGATACCAACTACGTCATGACGTGGAATTCGGGGTGTGACATGTTGGTATTAGAGCCAATGTTGAGTGAATTAAACACAAGCCTTTTGTGTTTAATCTCAATGACACAGTAGCACATTCATTAGACTTTCGAGTCTAGACAACGACCTAGGATTACTCTTAATCTTTATTTGGTTTATATAGATATTGTTATTTGTAATTTTGACAGGCTTTCACATAAGGAGGATCGTTTAGCCATGCGGGGCCTTCTCACCGCCATACGCCTTCAGAATCATTTAGCTCCGATTCCAATGACGAATGGAGACGTTCATTGGAACCTGCAAGACGATCCGTTTCACTAAGCACTTCGCCATCTTACCATCATTCTTTTGGGCGACAACAACCACAAGAGCCACAACACTCTCACCATTCGCTGCAACCGTCCCAATCCCATCATTCTTCCCATCATTCGCTCTATCTTTCACCCTATTCTCCGAGACAGTTTAACCCTAACGATTATATTAACTCACCAACGGGTCATAACCTATTGAGTCCTGAGGATCATTTTCCCGAAGATATGGATATGGATGATAATCCAGATCCATCCGAGCCGCCTACGGGAACGCCCACGCATCCCATTGACATATCCAGTGGTTCTTCCTTCACAGGATCACCCTATCATGGACCCGATGAATTTGCTGAATGGTGGAGATAGTGGAAATTCGTGAACACTCCTTCCTCCCATAATACCCCACCACAACCTCCATTGGAGGAACCACATTTTCAAGCAATGACACCATCACCACCACTACTCCCCGAACAGGAACAACCCCCGTTACCACCGAAAACCACCAAGGAGGAGAAGAAATGCACGCATGTCCGTGCGAGGGGGTACACGTTTTACAACCACTCAAGGTTCTAGTACCTACCCTCCTATTCCCGAAGATCCACAAGTGGGTGGACCTTCAAATCCTGTGCCGGAGATTGATATCACACCGGCCACCTTTGCTGTAACATTTGTAAAAATCGGGTCTCCAAAACCCGCTCCGTTTTGTAATCAAGTACCAAGTTATGAAAGTGCATTAATTATTTATGGTTATTTTGAGTTAAAACGATGCATAATTAATAAATAAACTAAACTATAAAAATTATATTTGATAAAAAGTTAAAATAAAACAAATAAAAAATATTTGAAGCTGCCGGGACTCGAACCCGGGTCAGCTGAGTCGCCCAACGACTTAACGTCCTTTCCCTAAACCACTCCGCCACAAAGTGTTTTCTGTTAACTCTAGGAAAACAAATGGAACTTATACACAAACTCGATTTAACCGATGATGCCATCTGAAAACCGGTAATCGGCAAACCAATCGTCAAATCGATTGTTTACCTCACAATTTCAGTTATAACCGATGCACGACGGTTTCTAATTAAGTCAGAATTGATTGAACTTAAAGCTTCATCATTTTCGGTATTTGAAACCGAAAGTTCATCAAATCCCTGGATAACTCAAGTTTCAGTCCATTCTCGCGATTCAGAACTATCACAACAATACTCCAATTCCTTTTCGTCGCATTTTCAAATCATCTGAGCACCTAAAACAGTTTGCCGGAATTCTCTGCAAAAGTCGCCGGAAAACCGTATTCAACACAAACCGGTAAAATACTCCTCCTTTACGATTTCAATCTATTGTTAGAACTTTACTAACATTAACCCATCACTCAAAATCAACCACAGACGACTTTGCTGGATTTTCTGTGTTCGCCGGAAAATTTCTGGATTTGCCGGAAACTCGTTAGTTATCGGTATGCACATTCCAACGTACTGATAATCAATACTCACTAGTTCAATTTCATATCTAATCCCTTAAATCTGTTGATAGATCCTCTCAGCCGAAGGTTCAAAAACAGAGCCGACAAGTTCTCGCCGGACTCTCTGAGGAAGACAACCTGTTCGGTATCTTTTTCCCCAAACTGTTCGGTTTAGTACATTCAAGTTAGACATCATGTTTATTAACTAGATTAATCACGAGTCGGATGTTTGATTAAAGTCTGTGTTCGTAATGAAGAAGATGAATTCAGTAATGACATAAGGGTAATTAAATTCCGGATTATAAACGGGTTAGACACACAGTCCAGCGGTGGACTGTGTGCAAACAACGACTATACACGTCCCGAGTTCGAACCTTGCTACGCGCACACTTTGTGTAATAACATGCCTTTTTGATCCAGAACTAAACCGGGTTTAAAACAGATAGTTGTTAAGTATAATAAAAACCAAGAATATAACCGGGTTGACACACAGTCCAGCGGTGGACTGTGTGCAACATGAACTTCACGTCGCGCGTTCGAATCTTGTCACGAGCACCGGTCCAATTGAATTAAAACGTTTTTGCAAATAAAGGAATTTTCGGTTAATTCAAATAAGTATATAAATATAATTAAAACCGAGTTTATAACGGGTTAGTCACGTAGCTCAGTTGGTAGAGCTACGGAACGGAAGGTCGCCGGTTCGAATCCCACCCGGCGCAGAATTAACCGCTGACCGAACAGGTCAACGGACAACGGTCAACGGTCAACACTACAAAAAAAATATATATTTTTTTATATATTTAATTATTTAATTTAATTTAAAAATCAATTAAAAATACTTAAAAATAACATTTTTAAAGATAGAAAATAGCCATAAACTCATAAAAATATATCTAAAAATTTCATTAAAATCCTTAATAACATCCATCCATTTAATATATTTTTCCATTATTATTTAGGTTAGTATTCCTCGTCGACTCGCTCATCTAAATCGTGCGCATCTCACCATCTCCAATTCAACGCACCCAATGTGAGTGAACCTTTCAAATTCCCCGTTTTAATCACGTTTTTGGGGTGTATCATGTGTCTTTGTTTATATACATATTATAACTAAACTATTGTGCATACATCATATCATGACATGTGTATTTAGTTTGTTGCTGTTAAGTAGTTATTATTGGATGCAAATTATTATTTCAGTACATGCAATTGCCGAGGCCGCCGCTCCCCATTTTATTATGAGGTTTGAGCCTGTTCCCCATTTTATTATGCGGTTGAACCTGGCGTGCTCGCAACGATCGGCTCCGTTTGATTGAGCCTTGATCGGTCATTTCATTTTACATTTCAGTTCATGCAATACGATCGGCTCCGTTTGATTGAGCCTTGATCGCACAGTTCATTTTACATTTCAGTACATGCAATACGATCGGCTCCGTTTGATTGAGCCTTGATCGCACAGTTCAATTACATTTCCAGTTCATGCAATACGATCGGCTCCGCTTGATTGAGCCTTGATCGCACAGTTCATTTATGTTAGTTATCGTATGATATTGGTATGTTCATGTATGCTGTCAAGCGTTATTATATGCTATAATTGTAACTGCTATTTGCCAATGCTTGATTACTTACATTTGCTCTTTTATGATTATGCACAATATTTCATTGATAAACTAACCATAAAATCATTATCAAATGTTTATCTAATAAGGTTCACTCGCCAACTTATGTTGACCCAAAAACTCCCATTTACACATGATACAGGTGAACCAGCAGCAGCTAGGAACACATAGGACCTGGATTAGAAGAATAAAAAGATTTAGTATTGGGATTGCTATGTTTGGTTATTTTCCTTTGTATTGAATGAACATGTTTGGATGTTTGAAAATGTAACTTTGACTTCATTAATTATGAAACATAATAGTAAATGTCATGTGCTTTGGTGATAACCCAATTATGCCCCGACTCTTATTTCCGCTGCGGGTCGGGGTGTGACATTTGCACCTCAACCACCTCCGATGGGTTATGATAACCCGATCCCTACCTACCTACATACAACAGAATATAATCCTTTCGAGCCTCAAACTCCTGCTGAGTTTAACTACCAACCCCCTGCTATCGACCCATACGTCGAAGCAGCCAACCATAATGCTCTCTATCATTCATCTTTTCCTCCAGTATACCCAACTGGGTATCCTGTCTATACATACCAACACCCTATACCTCAACCTTCACCTCAACAACAACAACCACCCCAGCAATAACAATTAGAAATTTTGCAAAGGGTGCAAGAGGTGGAACGTAGAGTGGAAAGAGGTGAGAAAAAGAACAATAAGTTTCTTAAGAATCTTGCAAAATTTATCAGGGGAAAAAGGAGTGGCGATTGAAGTTTTTCTTTGCTCTTATCTTGTATTTGTTATTTAATTAAGTCCCTGCGTGGACATTTCTTTTTTGTATTAGTCCCTGCGTGGACATCTCTTTTAGTACTAGTCCTTGCATGGACATTATCCTTATGTTTTAGTCCTTGCGAGGACTTGTTTCTTTTCTTTTCGTCCCTGTGTGGACAATCTATGATATTTAAGGACCCGTTTAGGGCAATTTTGTAACCGCTAGTGGTATTAATGAGAAATTTTCTTTTGGAAATTTTATATATATTGCATCATTGTACAAGCAAGCATTTCGATTTTATTTGATCTGCCAAGAAATTCCAAGAGATCTTCTTAATGCTATAACCTAGCCTATGTGTCAATACGAACATGGTTATGATGGTAAAACCCTCTTAAGACTATAAATCGTTGTTAGCATCCAGAACATGTTAACACTCCTGGCAGTGTGGCTTGAGAAACCACACCAGCCGTCAAAGTATTTGGATTCTTCCAAGCTTTCTTATAGCCTAAATGATCATTGTGAATGATGGCTAATATCATCCAATAGAATGTTGTCAATAAAACCTTCAAAAATGATAATTCCTTGTGCTTCCTATGGGACAAACTACATTATTTTATGACAGTTGTAGTTTATAACTCTCTGTCAAAAGGCAATGAACTATGTTCAAATCCTTAAAAACCTACGATCCAATAAGGTCGTAAGTATATTTCAAATTGCCCAAGTGACAAGGCCTTTTGTGCAAACTAAATACTCACCGAGATAAGCTTCGGTGCTGTAAAAGTATCTATGCAGAAGTGACAGTTGACATATGCTCCCTGTCAAATATATGTAAAGGATTATATCCGGTTTAAATGCCTTTGATGGTTCAATTATAGCCTAGGCTAACTATAGTAAATCTTTAAATTCTTGTTCCTCATAAATGCTATATCTTTTAGCCCATATGGTTTGTTCATACCATGGCTAGTTAATTACTAAATGTGAAGTTCTGCTATATAACCACTAAATAGATTATTGTTATTTGGTATATAGCACTCAAAACCTCATCATGGCTGGTTCTGATGAAGCTCATAGTCACCCGGTTGAAGGGAATGATAATACAAGAATAAATATCACTGGGGCTGAACTGCAAGCCCTGGTTAACGCAGCAGTTTCAAAAGATGTGGATAGAGTACTAAAGGAGTCGAGTAGTACTCGCTCCAAAACACACTCTAAAACCCATTAAAAACACAACCATCAAAGAAAGATGAATCTGAATATTCATCTAATCAGAAGAGTGAATCACACAAACAAACTATGGATGACAAGACACCACATTTCGGCAAGGGTTGTACGTACAAATACTTAGTCTCTTGCAAACCAAGAGACTTCACTGGAGAAAAAGGGGCCATTGATTGTATGAAATGGCTCGATGAGATGGAAACAGTGGTGGATATAAGTGGTTGTGCTAAGGAAGACGTGGTTAAGTTTGTTTCGCAGTCATTCAAGGGTGATGCCCTGACATGGTGGAAAGCGTTGATTCAATCCACCGGAAAAGTTTCTCTGTATAACCTCTCTTGGGTCAAGTTTGTTGAGTTGGTTAAAGAAACATACTGTCCACAACACGGAGTGGAAAATGTTGAAGCTGACTTCTTAACCTTAACTATGAAGGACCTGGACTGCAGATCATATGTAACCAATTTCAATGCAATGTCAAGGCTTGTTCCTTACTTGGTCTCTCCTGAACCAAAGCGCATCGCACGCTTCATAGGTGGTCTAGCCCCCGAAATCAAAGGAAATATCAAGGCCTCAAAACCTACCACCTACAAGTCAGCTGTAGACTTGTCTTTATCCCTCACACTGGAGGTGATTAGAAGTAAGTCTAGGAAGACCTCAGACGAGGGAAAGAGGAGGAGAGAAGATGATCAGACTCATCACTCCAACAAGAAGAAAAAGGGAAATTTTGGGTTTAAGAAAAACTAAATCAGTCAAGTGACAAGCCCTTGTGCAAGATCTGTAATAGGAGGCACTTTGGGAAGTGCACCTTAGATCCACAGGCCAAGCCTTGTGGGATTTGTAAGAAAAAGGGGCATAAGACATTAGAGTGTAGGGATTTGAAGGATGCAACTTGTTATGGTTGCAATGAGAAAGGGCATATCAAGACTAATTGCCCAAAGAATGCTAAGAAGCCTGATGAGGCTAGGAAGTCAAATGCAAGGGTATTTCAGATGAATTCCAGGGAGGCAGTAAAGGATGACAAGGTTATAACAGGTACCTTCCTCATAAATGATATCTATGCTAGAGTTTTGTTTGATTCAGGTGCAGATAAGTCTTTTGTAGATCTTAAGTTTAGTGAATTATTGAATCTGCCTGTTAAAACTCTAGACATTAAGTATGACGTAGAGCTAGCTGTTGGTACCTTAGAAACTGCCTCGACGCTTCTTGATGGATGTTATATAACCATTAGGAATCATTCTGTTCCGTTATCACTTCTGCCAATGAAATTGGCGGGGTTTGATGTAATTTTGGGTATGGATTGGTTATCACGTAACCAGGCCCAAATTACTTGTGATAAGAAACTTGTCAACATCAAAACCCCTTCTGGAGAGTCGATCTCTATACAAGGAGATACACACCATGGACTGCCAGATAATGTGTCGATACTTAAGGCATCCAAGTGTTTAAAGAACGGACGTGTCATCTATATGGCACAAGTGACATTGGACGAACCAAAACCAAGGATAGAAGACATTCCAGTCATCTCTAAGTATCCAGATGTATTCCCGAAAGAAGTACTTGGATTACCTCCTGAGAGGCAAGTAGTATTTAAAATCGACATTATACCTGGAGCAGCACCGGTTGCACGAGCTCTATACCGCTTAGCACCAACCGAGATGAAGGAACTAAGAACCCAATTAGATGAACTTCTTGAAAAAGGTTTCATTCAACCCAGCTCATTACCTTGGGGAGCCCCCATACTGTTTGTTAAAAAGAAGGACGGTTCAATGCGCCTGTGCATTGATTACCGCGAGCTAAATAAGGTAACGATCAAGAACCGCTATCCATTGCCCAGGATCGATGATCTGTTTGATCAACTTCAAGGGGCAAGTTTCTTTTCAAAGATTGACCTAAGGTCGGGGTACCATCAACTCAGAGTTAAAGCTGAAGATGCACCTAAGACCGCGTTTCGGACAAGGTACGGCCACTATGAGTTCTTAGTGATACCTCTCGGACTCACTAACGCACCCGCGACATTCATGGATCTCATGAATAGGGTCTGCAAGCCATATTTGGATAAGTTCGTCATCGTATATATAGATGACATACTTATTTACTCTCGTAATCAGGAAGATCACGAGAAACACCTTCGGTGCATCCTAGGACTTCGTCGGCAGGAGAAGCTTTATGCTAAATTTTCCAAATGTGAATTTTGGCTTTGCGAAGTCCAATTCCTTGGGCATGTTGTTAGCGAGCGAGGTATCCAAGTGGATCCCGCTAAAATAGAAGCAATCATGAATTGGGAAGCACCTAATGTCACAACCCCGACCCGCAGCGGAATAAGAGTCGGGGCATAATTGGGTTATCACCAAAGCTCACGACATTTACTAATATGTTTCATATTTAATAAAGTCAAAGTTACATTTCCAAAAATCCAAACATGTTCATTCAATACAAAGAAAATAAACCAACATAACAATCCCAACTTTAAATCGTTTTATTCTTTTAGTCCAAGTCCTATGTGTTCCTAGCTGCTGCTGGTTCACCTGTATCATGTGTAAAAATGAGAGTTTTTTGGTCAACATAAGTTGGCGAGTGAACCTTATTAGATAAACATTTATTAATAAATTAATTGTTAGTTTATCAATAAAAATTTGTGCATAATCATAGATGAGCAAATGTAAATAATCAAGCAATGGCAAATAGCAGTCACACTATAACATACAATAACATATGACAACATACATGAACATACCAACATCATACTGTAAATAACATAAATGAAACTGTGCGATCAAGGCTCAATCAAACGGAGCCGATCGTATTGCATGTACTGAAAATGAAAATGTCTGTTCGATCAAGGCTCAATCAAACGGAGCCGATCGTATGTGGGCACGCCAGGTTCAACCTCATAATGAAATGGGGAACATGCTCAACGCTCATAATGTAATGGGGAGCGGCGGCCTATGAAATTGCATGTACTGAAAATAATAAACTTGCATCCAACAATAACTACACAACAGAAACAAACTGAATACACTAGTTCATGATATGATGCATGCACAATGGTTTAAGTATGATATATATATAACAAGACACATGATACACCCCAAAACGTGATTAAAACGGGGAATTTGTAAAGATTCACTCACATTGGGTGCGTTGGATTGGAGATGGTGATATGCGCACGAATTAGATGAGCGAACAACGAGGATTACTAACCTAAATAATAACGGAAAAATATATTAAATGAGTGGATTTTATTAAGGATTTTAATGAAATTTTTAGATATATTTTTGTGAGTTTAAGGCTATTTTCTATCTTTAAAAATGTTATTTTTTAGTATTTTTAATTAATTTTTAAATTAAATTAAATAAATAAAATATATAAAAAAAATTGTTTATTTTGCGTTGACCGTTGACCTGTTGACTTGTTGACCGGTTCGGTCAGGAGCATGGTTTGCGCTGGGTGAGGCTCGAACCCGAGACCTCCCGTACGCGTGCACGCAGCTCTACCAACTGAGCTACGTGTCTAACCCGAAATAATCTTGTTTTTAATTATATTTATACACTTATTCATTTTAACCGAAATTCTTTTTAATTTCAAAAACATTTTAATTCAATGGACCGGTGCAAGTGACGGGTTTCGAACGCGCGACGCATGGTTTATGTTGCACACAGTCCACCGCTGGACTGTGTGTCTAACCTGGTTATTATCTCGGTTTTTATTATACTTAACAACTAACTGAGTTATCCCGGTTTAGTTTTTAAACAAAATGGCATTTTATTATATAAGGAGTGCGTATAGCAGGAATCGAACTCGGGACGTGCGTTTGTATTTTGCACACAGTCCACCGCTGGACTGTGTGTCTAACCCGTTCATTTTACTAGTTTTAAATATACTTATAACTTAGTTAGCTTCGTCTTCTTCATTCTAATTACAGTCAATCTGATTTACTATCTCGTTCCTTGTGTTTACGATTTACAGACATTATTAAAACTTAAATGAAAAGGCAGAGACGGTAATTAGAGGTGAACATACCGATGAACGGTTTATTTCAGATTTCCGGCGATGTGTCGGTTCCTGTTTTTATGCTCTTCAACTGAACAAGATAATTAACTATTTTGATTAGTCGAATGTGGAATTGAAGTGATAAACAAAGGTTATCGATGTGTTTGAAGACCCTTACCGTTTCACAGACGGAATTAGAAATTTTCAGGGGAGTTCCGGCGAACTGGAATTAGTTGAATACAGCGCCTGAATTCGATTTCAATTGAGAGGTTTAGGTTAGAAATAGTCTAATAATTGTTGAACTGCAATAATATTGAGAGAATTACCGTTTGAGGATGAATACGGTTTTCTGGCGGGATTTGCAGAAAATTCCGGCGAACTGATTTAAGCGTTCTGATGGTCTGAGAATGTGTGACGTTTCTGAGTCGCGAGAGTGAGCTTGGATTGAAGTATTCAGGATTTGATTGCTTTTCGGTTATGAAGGCCGATATGAGACTTGATGCTAAATCAATTCTGAATTGATTAAAGACATCGGTTCATCGGTTATGAACGTGAATACGCGAGAAATCAAACGATTTGACGATTGCTTTGCCGTTTTCCGTTTCTCAGTTGGCGGAACCGATTTAACTTAGTCTGTATATAAATCTCATTTGTTTCCTAGTGATAACAGAAAACACAAAGTGGCGGAGTGGTGATGTGAGTGTGTGTTAAAGCGTTGGGGTGTGTCTTGGCTGACCCGGGTTCGAGTCCCGGCAGCAACATAATTTTTTTATTTATTTTATTTTAGCTTTTTATCAAATATAATTTTTATAGTTTAGTCTATTTATTAATTATGTATCGTTTTATATGTAAATAATCATAAATATTCAATGTAACTTTTATAACTCGATATTCAATTACAAAACGGAGCGGGTTTTGAAAACCCGATTTTTACAAATGTTACACCTAAGACGCCTACTGAAATTCGCAGCTTTTTGGGATTAGCAGGATATTACAAAAGATTTGTCAAAAACTTCTCAAGAAGCCGCACCTTTAACTACTCTGACCCGCAAGAATATAAAATTTAATTGGGGTCCTAAGCAGCAACAGTCCTTTGAGATCCTCAAACAGAAATTGAGCAATGCTCCAGTTCAAACCTTGCCAGAAGGTGTAGATGAGTTTGTTGTTTACTGTGATGCTTCGCACACTGGCATGGGCTGTGTGCTTATGCAAAGAGGTAAAGTAATCCCCTACGCATCACGGCAACAAAAGGTGCATGAAAAGAATTACACCACCCACGATCTAGAATTGGGCGTTGTTGTATTCGCACTTAAGTTATGGAGACATTATTTATATGGGACTAAATGTGTGATATACTCAAATCACAAAAGTCTCCAACACTTGTTTAACCAAAAAGAACTCAATATGAGGCAACGACGTTGGATGGAAACTTTAAACGACTACGATTGCGAGATTCGCTACCATCCTGGCAAAGCGAATGTAGTCGCCGATGCACTCAGCCGAAAGGAAAGAGTCAAACCTATACGGATTAATGCCAAGAGTATCGAACTTAAGAATAGTTTTAAACGAGAAGCTATTGGCTGTGGAGAAAGAAGCAATATTGGAAGTTAACCTTCCCGAAGAAAAGTTAGGAGCATCTTTTGATCAGTTGTCACCTGGAAAGGATGGAATCCTCAGACTAAATGGTCAAATTTGGGTTCCTATTCATGGAGGACTTAGAGATTTAATCCTTCAGGAAGCTCATAATTCCAGGTACTCAGTTCACCCTAGGGGTGACAAAATGTATCAGGATTTAAAGGCAAACTATTGGTGGATGGGTTTGAAGAAATCCATAGCCACCCATGTAGCTAAGTGTATGACGTGCTCTCAAGTTAAAGCGGAACACCAAAAGCCGCCAGGACTACTACAACAATTAGAACTTCCCACATGAAAATGGGAAATGGTAACCATGGATTTTATCACCAAGTTACCCAAAACAAAACATGAAAATGATACAATTTGGGTCATAGTTGACAGATTAACTAAGTCTGCTCATTTCTTACCCATCAAAGAGACTCATAGCTCCGACAAACTAGCCCAGATATATGTAGATAAAACTGTGTCTCTCCATGACGTGCTAATATCGATTGTATCAGATAGAGATACTAGATATACTTCTCATTTTTGGAAAAGTTTTCAACGATCCCTAGGCACCCGATTAAATTTTAGTACCGCTTACCATCCTCAGACGGATGGGCAGAGCGAGCGTACAATTCAAACTTTAGAAGACATGCTCCGAGCATGTGTCATTGATCTAGGAGGTAGTTGGATGATCATATTCCCTTGATTGAGTTCTCCTACAATAACAATTACCATACCAGCATTCAGGCTACGCCTTTTGAGGCTTTATATGGGCGAAAATGCAGAACGCCCGTCTGTTGGGCCGAAGTAGGGGAGGCTCAACTAACAGGACCTGATATAGTCCTATAGACGACAGAAAAGATTGTTCAGATCCGTGATCGTCTAAAGGCTGCCAGAGACAGGCAAAAGAGTTATGCAGACAAAAGACGTAAACTTCTAAAGTTCGAGGTAGGAGACAAAGTCTTACTAAAAGTATCACCCTGGAAAGGAGTGATGCATTTTGGTAAGAAGGGCAAGCTAAGCCCAAGATACATTGGACCATTCAAAATCATAGAATGTGTCGGTAGTGTGGCTTATAAGCTGAATTTACCCGAGGAACTTAGTGGAATCCACAATGTGTTCCACATCTGCAACTTAAAGAAATGCCTAGCCGATGAATCGCTAGCAATGTCTTATAAAGACGTACAAATAGATGAGAGCCTGAGGTTTGTTGAAAGACCAATATCAATCTAAGATCGTCAGATTAAGAAGCTTCGAAGGAAGCATGTACCAATTGTGAAGGTAAAATGGGATGCCCATAGAGGCCCTGAATACACGTGGGAGGTTGAGTACACTATGAGACAGAACTACCCTCACTTATTTCAGTAAATCTCGAGGTCGAGATTTCTTTTAAAGGGGTGAGGATGTAACACCTCGCAAAAACATGTCTAATAAGATGAAGACACGTGTCCTAAACCCAATTCATTGAAAAGTTGACTTTAAAGGGGTAAAAGTGTCAACGAGCGAATCTAGTGCTTTCGGGAGGTCTACCGGCGAACCAGGAATCCTAAAATGTTTATTTATACTCCCATACATGCTTATTATCAGCCTATGATGGCATTATACAAGTTGCAAGAACCTAAAAGCGATTATTTAAGTTGAGGGGCCAATCTTGTCAAACTTAAAAATCTGGTTCGCTGACAGGCTCCTTACGGACCGTAAGGGTCCCACGCTTACGGTCCGTAAGGCATGGTACTGGGCGAATTTTTGCTTGTTCCCCACACATAAGCTTCCAAAACCATCCTCTCGAAACAAGGGGCTGCATGCTTGCTCAATACTCGTGTAGGGACACCTGGAGACATCCTAGAACACCTTGCAACACTGGAAAGATCTTGAGAAGGTCCTTTGCACTATAAATAGGCTCTTCATGTTGCCTTTCATTCTTGCACCTCTCAAAATCCTTCTTTCTCTCTTGCTTGGCATTCTCTGGGATTCCTGATCAAAAAGGAAGCCCCTCTAAGTTCCATTTTCATGCTAGGACCAGTGGTAAGTGTTCTTAGCCACTTTAGTTTAGGTTTTTATGCGTTTAAAGGCCGAAAGTCAAAGTTGCCGCAAAACGGCTTTGACCTCCAGCTTAGACCTAAACGGTCCAGCCATTGTTCGAGCCGAATGTGGCTACGTGATCGTAATTAGGTGAGTGTTAATCCCTCAAAAGGGCACCTCCTAATTAATACGTTTACTTAGTTATTGTTGGGTCAAAGAAATTAATAATAAAAGCCAAACTAGTCAGATTTTAAATAAAATCAAATCTGATAATGTAGAAGTTATAAAACACGTTTTATCACTTTAAAAACTTGGTAAATATTATTAGAACATGTCTAAACATGTTTAACCCGACAATACTGAGTCTAAGCTCGGTTCGCAACCGAAAGTCGCAAAAGCTTGACTTTTGCTTTGACTTTCACTTCTGACCCGAATTAGCTTATTTCCTTTATGCATTAGGGTTCCTTTAGGACCATATTATGTTGTAGCATAACCCTCTGAGGTTATATTACATGGTACTTTTGTAATCTAAGATTATATGCTTGTTTCCGTTATTATGCTTTATGTTGACTAGTATGCCCTTTTTGTCAAGAACGAGACTTTTAAGGTAAAAGGGCACGCAAACAAATTAGGTACTGATTAGTGAACATATTTAGAGTATTTTGATGCTCCAAACCTGGTCATAAACTGAAGTTATGTAGAAACGCGAAATTCATACTTTTATAAGTACTAAGATGCCCTTTAAGCATGTAAATCAAGTTTTAGCATAACTTTGACACAAAACTCCTTGCTTACTGTTGTGATATCATATTTAGGATTTATTGGCATGTTGAGTTAGATTTTATAATGACCTTAACCATGGGTTCTTGCATAAATCTCATAAATGACGATAATACCCTTTTTGCAAATAAAATGAGTTTTACATATAATTAACATGCAAAACCTTTTGCTACTGATATATTATGAAAATAAAATATTTTAACACTTTAAAGCTGGTCAAATTCTCAGAATCACTTTAACTTCGAAATTATCGTCATTTACCGACTTTTACGCTAACTAGGCGCATAGTATGGTTTTAAATCATATCTAGCACCCATGACTTCATACTTACTGACTTTATAAATGATTTTAAGTATTTTTACAGTAAGGATAAGTCATGAATTCAGAATCCCAATTAAGTCCCTAAAACCATGTGTGAAATGACCAAAATACCCTTCCGGGGGCATAGTTTGGCCATAAGCCTTAAACCACACATATGTATGATATCCTACTATTTTAATATCACAAATTAAATATTTTCAACAAAATGTTTATGACCAGAACCTCAGTTTACATAAAAAAAACCCCTTTATGAATTTTTAAAATGACCAAAACGCCCTTATAGGGCTTAGTTCGACTTTAAAACCTTTACGAGCATACTTGTTGACGACTTACTGATATTATAACATATCATAAGCATAAAAAAATAGGGAACTTGTATATGTCTTGATCGGTTACCCGTACATGCTTTTATGCGTTCGGTTCGGCTTATGTGACTGGTTTTCACAAACGGACCGGGACGGGTTTAACCTTGTCGTCTATATTTCAAAATCTAGAATGTACTTAGTTTACCATATTATACAATTTTTCATACTTTTTGGGTCTAAATTACATTCCTTTCCGGTCACTGCTTAATCTAGCGTTTTGTACCGTAAATCATCTTTTAAACTAGCGGTCGAAGTCTTTGACTTAAATAAAGACCCGATAATATCCTAATAGGTTATATAAAATCTTCTTTCCAGATTAGGTAGCCCAGTAGAAGATACCTTCATAAGGTCTTAGTGAGGTACGACTGAGTAGAATCTTGCATTTAAACTCAGGTAAATATATTTAACTTATTTTTCCATATACGGGTTTGGGATACGGTAAATTATTGCCGCTTGGTCGGGTATGGGATCATTTAATCGGATTGTGATTAATAAATCCGCATAACCCTTTTAATCTGTTTTGTTTGATAACATAAACTATGGGGGTTAACAACCATGTCTTGGATATCCTCGGCTCATCTAAGTTATTGATGGCCACGACCTAAGCATGGGGTGTAGGCATACACCTGTCAGATGCGAATGCTAAAATATAACTACCCACAAGTTGGGGATAACTCCTTTGTGGGTTTTATATGTGGTGAGTTAGTTAATCATGTTCGGTTTTCATACCAACCCTAATAGTATGACAAATATGTAAAACTGTATACAATATTATAAATGTAATTGTCTCAAGTTATAAAAGATCTTTGTGCCTTGTGCACCTGAATTAACATTTCAAATGTTTACAACATGAGTCAGTTATTTGCATTTACCAGTGAAAACTGACGTATTTTCCAAAGACTAAGTGACATGTACCTCACGAAATAGGCTGGAGCTACTTGGCATAATAAGAGGACTTTGCAAATCCCTAGATGCCTTAAGTCTCTGGAATTCAGTTTTATGTATTCAATTATAGATCCGCCTGTGGATCATTTTTACAACCGCCTGTATATTATTTTATTCGTACTTTAAACTTTTGGGTTGTAATAGTAATTTACTTTCAAGCCTTCCACTGTGCTATAACTGTGTATAATTGACTATGATGATATCAACTATGTCACGATACTCCCCACCAGGCCCACCGGGTTATACGTGGAATTCGGGGTGTGACAGCGTGGCCCTTTAGGGGGGGGGGGGGGGTTCAGCCCGGGCGTTGGGCGGGGCTACCCATCTGAGCTGGCGGGTGGACATTGTGTGCACCCTACCCTATATTATCCATTAATTTAAAAAAAAAACAATAAAAAGAATTTGGCCAAGCCACGCCCCAAACCCAAGCCCCACCATACCCCCAATTTTTGGGCCTTGTCAGTGGAGCCCACCCATCCCACGTGTCAACCCATGCCCCACCATACCCCACGGTCTAATGAAGAAGGGGATGTGGCTTTAGCGCCCCTATGTCTTGGTTTAAGACTGTGGGATGTGAGCTTGGGTTGGGTTAGGGGGCGTGGGTTACCTTTCAACGATAACTTTCCCACCAAGGGTTGGCGTTGGGCTGGGCGTCGACTATTTGGCGTGTGTATTCCGCCTGGGGGCAGGGTGAGTTGGCTGACTTTGGTTGGCTGGTTTAATATGGTTGGCTTTGGTTGGCTACTTTAGGCTGGCCACGTCAAACTAGCCAGCCTTATTTTTTTTGGGTAGTCTGATGGAGCACACCTCCGCCATATGTCGTGCAAAACCCTCAATCTAAACCTCTCACACCATGTGGGTTGATGTGGCTTTGGCGCCCCACATCCCACAATGGGTCGTATAACTCTTTTTGCTTATTAAACAAATTTATATCATGTATAAATTTGTGGATTTATATTAAGAAAACACTATCCGATAATATTTTTTTTGAACGGCCTATCGTATAAATTAAACTACTAAAGAACTTATATTGAAAGGTAAAACAAAAGTGGAAATAATTCTTATACGTTGGGAGTGAGTAATATTAGAATGAAGCAAAATATTTTTGATTTAATATAGAAGGATATAATCCATTATAAAACTACTTAGAATTTCTTAAATATAAAACTTCTGAAAGTAATTTATTTATAAATTATAATATTCGTATCCTGTAATATCTTAATGAAAACACCCATGATATAAGAATGACATTTGTGTCAATACATAAAAGAACAAATAAAAGATATCGGAAAACTAAAAGCTGATATTGAAACCTATAAATGTATACAACATTTATATTTATATTCGTATAATCATGAAAGTGTTGGAAGCTCCGTCTAATTTGATTGTTTAATGGAAGTTCACACGCACCATCCAAATTAAAAATCAAATAAACTTCTGAAATTGATTGTTTAATGGAAGTTCACACTTACCACCCAAATTAAAAATCAAATAAACTCTGAAAAGCCGAGACAACTGATTTTTTTAATCAGGCGACGTCGTTTGGTGGGGAGTGGGCTTGGCTGCAGCTAATATTATTCGTATCAGACCGCTCGTGCAACTCGCGCTACAAGCATTTAAAAAATCGTTCCCCAAGTTTTAAAAGCGATAAGAGCAAAAAATAATAAATACTACTTCCGATTATTATAAGAATAGCCGTAGTGGATGGTTTTTTGGCCTTTTTCCCTTAAAAACATTTAATAATGCCCTTCAACCGCCTTCAGGGGTGTTTTTTATGGTTTTTTTTTGGTTTGACGTGCTTTATAAAATGTCTGATTGCAAAGATGGTGGCCGATAAAATATTTTTGATGTTTTTTAAATTTAAATTCAATTTCAATGTCTAAACCATTACACCCATTTAGAAAACGTCTTATAATGTCCCATTGCTGACTGGATGGTCACATGGTGCACAACGCCCAAGGGCAGAAACATTATCTTCCTATCCCACCACACATGGTCTAATAATAGAAAAAAAATAATAAATACTACCTCATTTCATTATATTTGTAACACACACAAAAGGAACAATTATAGGATTTAGCCTTTTAATTTCTAATAAAACTATAATTTTTATCTAGTTGTATTATTTACCAAGGACCCACCCAACATTCCAAACCCGATATTGAGGAACTTATAGATTGAGTTAAGAAAAATATAATATAAAATATTTTTAACAGTGACACACACCCGATATCTACTTCTATAATTCTCTTATTATCATTTTGTGAGACTTGAACATGCATCACTTTGGTGAGGATAAACACATGATGCCACTAGACCAATATGTGTGTTTTGTTGATGGCCCATTCCACCTTGATATCATTTTGACGTATTACCCAACCGGCCATCTGTGATAAGGAGGAGTCCGCACATCGGTTCGAGTATGCACTTTTAAAACTAGCGGACTAGAATTTTATGGAATTAACAGTATGCACTTTTAAAACTAGCGGACTAGAATTTTATGGAATTAACAGTCATAGCCTCAAAGGATTGATACCACTAGAAAAAAAAAGCTCAATATTATACATATATAAATATGTTCTAGACCAAACCGAATCTAATTCACTATTAATATCACATTTACTCTAGGATAAGTGTCATAACACCATTTATAATCTGATAACTCAACAACTAAAACCGCCATTCGGGTCGTCAAGATTCAAACTTGGGAACTTGTTGAAGCTTATCGAAGACGGGTTTTTGGTGCGAATAAGGATACGCAGGCAACGTTGGAAGCAATGGCATGAAGACGTTTGTATGATCGTGATGCCTCTTGCGGACCATTCTCATGATTGGTTCTGTCGCTTCTAGTGCTTTAAAATCTCTGTGAAGAACCGTTTTCGCTTCTGCCTTCTTGTGATCTGAAAACCGATCATCTTGCATTCTTTCATCCTGTATGAATGGATGATTATAAGTATAGTATATATCATGTAATCAATTTTAGTTGCTCAGATCTAAACACTACCTAGGCCTGTAATCGAACCGAACGTTCATGAAGTGTTCGTGAATTTGTTCGGTGGAAAATCCGTTTATAATTATTTGTTCATTTAATTAAACGAACGAACATAAACACACGTGTTGTTCGTTCATTTATATTCGTGAATGTACATTAACGTTCATTAACATTGTTATAAATACACATGGAGTTATATTTATTTAAATATAAACATAAAAAAGGTTTTTTAACTATTTATATACACGCAACTAATTGATAATTGAGTTTTCAAGTAATAAACATGGGCTTTCCAAATTCCAATTATCGTAAATAATCAGTAATTTTCTTACAAAAAAAGCTACTTTATGTTTATTTATGTCTGGTCATTTAAATTCATTTGTGTTGTTTTATGTTTGTTTGTTTACGTTTATGAACTGTTTAGGTTTTAAATAAACGAACATAAACAAAAACAAACACAGACATGCCCATTTTCTTACGGACACACACTAACAAAAAATGTGTTCGATTATCCGTACGTGTTCTTGTTCATGTTCGGTTAAAATTAAAGTTAGTTCCGTTCATTTATAGGCTTAAGCCACCACTTAAAGGTCCTAAGACAAGTAGAAAAGGGATAGAGAGTTACTTTGATAAGTGTGAAGAGTGAGGCATGGGACACTGACCGGTCTATCTTCATGGGACGGTTCGGTTGGGTGTTGAATCGGCCAAAAGTCAAACTCAGTGTCTAAATCAAAACCGTTGACTCCCACATTTTCGATCATGTTGCTCATACTCTCTCCACTGCCATCTTTCAGTTGAACCACCACCCCTTCTTTCATTTCCTGTCACATTTTGTATCATAACACAAACATACAACATTTAAAAAAAAACTATATTAAGCACCCTGCATTGCGGTGGGAGCGAACACCAATGTCACACTATACCAGCGACCACCAACACTGAAGTTGTGGCATGTTAATGCGAGGAAATTAAACCGAAACATAAAACATAGAATATAACAACTAATTCGATCTAGGTACTGCGCGTTACAATGAACTTGCGTCTATTTTTTTCCCGTTTACAGGTTCCTCGTAACCTGCGGGTCCTAGATCGACTTAGTTATTCTTTTCTATTTTTACGTTTCGGTTTAATTTCTTCGCATTAACACGCCACAACTTCAATGTAGTGTTGGTGGTCGTTGGCAGTAGCGTGGCACTGGTGTTCGACCCCGCGACAACGCAGGAATGCTTAATGCTAGTTATATTTATATATCATCACCACTATACAAACCATAATGCATAGATTAAAACAACCATTATTATATTTATATATAATATGTATCATTACTACTATACAAATCATAATGTATACATTACAGCAACCATTGCATCAATATGTTGCAAATTATAGCTATATAATGGTACAACATATAAGCAAACAATGAGAACAAATAAATACTCACAAGATCAGCCAGAAAAGAAGAACCCATATCAAGAATTGACATTTTAGATTATAAAACACACAAATTAGGGTAAAATGATGCAAGTGAAAGAGAAACAACTATATGGGGAAGCTAGAAAGTAAGAAGGGTTAGATGATAAGACACTTACAAGATCATTCTCTAGTGAACACTCCATATAGATAACTGACATTTTTCAGATTATAAGATAGATCCAAAAACACCACCTAAAATAAACACAAAAAAACACTACTAAAGGACTAAATAGGAAAGTGGGGGGTGGGGGGGGGTTGGGATAAGGTAATAGTGAAAGAGGATAAAGAGTCCTAATAATGATTCTAGTCCCTTGATGGCTACTGACCATTCTTTCTTTATTTGGGTCCCTATCATTTTCCTGTGTGCGTGTGCGCCCTATGAGAATACCAATGCAAAGACACTAGTAACAACTCACAAGGGTGTTTTTATATTGTTTTTCTTAAAGTGATTATCTAATTATAATATATTATTTCAATCCGCGTGTTTAATACATAACCAGTTCAAGTTAGATCAGAGTAAACGCATAAGCACTTGTATATAAAGCTGATTAAATACAACTAATTATACACTTACATAACCACCTTATATGCCTTGGTTTTAGCAACACGGAAGGTTAACGTACAATAGTTCCTTAACGTGTGACGGTACGCGACTTAATTACGCATGTTATAAATTTCAAACCCTAATTAGGTATGAAGAAGAAATCATGCATGGCGCATGGCAAAAACACAAAATCACGCATAGGTTGGTTTTTGCCCTAATTACACATATTACATCATGATTACGCATGTTATTATGTTAGTCATGTACCGTCGAACGTTAAGAGACTTTTATATTTTAAACTTTCTCTAGAACAATACATACATTAATGCGACTCTTGTAGTTTTCTAAAATTGGTATGTCTTAAACAACCCTCCAATCAATTTGAATATGTCAACTATGCAAGTAATGAACCACAACTTGAAGCAACAAAATCACATCTAAACAGTGTATCTAACCCATTTTCTTACTTAGGATTAAACTGAGTGTTTGGATGAAAACTGGTGTGATTATGTGCTAAATCTCAAACCCATTCTATTAATTCATCTTTTAAATCCATAACCCAAACACCCCATATCTCATGTCAAATAACAACTTTAAACTCAATCCCAAACACACCAAAGATACATGCTTTTTCCACTTTATTAAAGCTTTGCTTTAACAACAACAGCAGATTTTATTTGAAAATGAATACCAAGTTTGTTGCTTTTTGGCTTTTCCATCTCCTTGGATTTGCAGAGGTACACAAAATCATTAAAGCAACAGACAAAATCACTTCCAAATAAAATATTAACATTCCACAGCTTTTGTTGCCTTTTAAAATTAACTTCCCAAATAAATTAAAGAGTAAAATGCCATTTTCGTTTTTGAGGTTTATCCACTTTTGCGACTTTCATTCAAAAGTTTGTTTTTTTTTGCATGTGGATCTAAAGGTTTGAAATCTTGCCATTTTCATCCGGCTCGTTAATCCAATCTATTTTTTCCTGTTAAATCAGGGGTATTTTCGTCTTTTTTATTAACTTTAATCTAGTCTTTTTCACTTTATATACAAGAATTTAGCATAATGTACAAGTATCAAAAGACTGAATTGCTCTTTAAGTTAACAAAAAAGACGAAAATACACCTGACTTAACGGAGAAAAATGGATAGAGTTAACAAGCCGGATGATAATAGCAAGAGTTCCTTTTGAATCCATATACAAAAAAAAAACATTTGAAGAAAACTGACCAAACCTCAAGGACAAAAATGACAATTTACTCTAAATTAAAAAAAATAAATACCCCTAGAAATTACTTGCTGAACTGTTTTGTGGGGCCACGTGAAACATTTTTGAGCCACAAAAAGATTCAAAAATTAGGGGGTGGACTGTAAACAGTAAACACAGTGTGGTTCGAAGTTGAGATGAACAGTTTATGCATATTGGAATTGAAATGAAACTAGAATTGGAAACATGATTGACAGCAAAGGGACCCTTTGTTTGATCTTCGATGAAAACTGGATCATTGATAAAAGTCACCGACAATTTGCTGTCATCTTTCGTGGTTTTAAGCTTCTTTCGTTTTCTGCATGTTAACTTTTTTTTTTTGTTAGAAATTGTAACGTTTGTGTTCTAAGCTATGATAAAGGATGCAATTTCAATTAATAAATAATGAAGTTACCATAATAATTATAATATAATAAAACATTTTCTAACCTGTGAATACTTTGTGGTTGTTTTAAACTTTTTCTATTAATGAGATTAATTAATTGTATCACACTAGTTTTCACTGATGAACTGCCATTATTCATTTCTGTCATCAACCATACTGCAATGTATATGAACCCACCTGCTGTAAATCCCTATGCAATTCTCAACCAAAAATGGCACCTGAGTTTAATCCGGTTTTATATAATTCAACATTTTCTTTTTCAAAAACTAGAACGGCGTACAATACACAATCAATTTTAAGTAGACAACTATGAGAACTAGGTAATAAGTTGTATCTTTTACAGTTTTGTTTAAACTATAATACATGAGACATTTGTGTAACCGCTTAATACATAGTAATTAGTATTATGTGGTTACACATTAAAAGTGGTCCCAAACAAAATAATATTGGCATGAACTGACGAAAAGACGTAAAAGAACGGGTACCTCAATCAAAGATGATTGCCCAGGATCTTATCCCATTGACAACGCCTGATACATGGTAATGGTTAAAATATTGTTGTTTTATGCGGCTTTACTAAATATATAAATATTTTGGTAACTTATGGAAGGAGCAACTAACTAACTAATGAAGTTCCAGCTAGTGCCACAAATGTAGAGAGGAAGTTGAAGAAGAAGGCTTTCGATACGCTGAAACCAGATCTCACCAAGATTTCGAAATCACCTGTCTGCAATAAGTAGTGTCTTATGGTGGTTGAGAAAATAGTTGATGACGTTTTATGATGTTTTTCTAAACTGTGTTTTATGATGACGTTTTTTAAATTAGAGACATTATTTTGTGTGTTTTTATGAACTGGATCTTTTATGGCGTTTTCAATCGGACATTTTTAATGACGTTTTCTGAAAACTCCATAAAATTGCACAATGCAAAAACTCCATAAAAAGACTCACTTTCACGAACATCCAGTTCATGTCATTTTTTATTTAAAAATATAGCAATAATATACTCGTTAGAAATATAATAAAACACTCTATAGTGTAATTTTTTTAAATAATCACATATAAAAAGTTACGGACATTTAAAAAAGATGGTTGAAGATGCATGTTATTTATATGTGCATGGCCTTTGACATGTGCATTGATTTTTTGACAATATTACCTTAGTGTAAATTAGTACCAAAGCCACATGTCAACACCAAAAGCGTTCCTAATGTTTTTAGAGTTTTGGCCATATGTAGAATATCTTGCCCCTAGGCATCTATACTATATTATAAATTAAGCATATGAGAAGGATACCTACAAAGTTTAAATAATTACAACCATGATTATGGTACAATATTTACTGAAGTCAGTTTTTTCAACGGATTTAATGAAGTTAGTTAGAGGGCAAGATTCTTTTTCTAGCTGAATATTTTTTTGAACGACAAGGAACGACGTGTCAACCATCGTAACACCGGGGTTGTGGCCAAGGTCGACTACTCGACCGCCGTCAGGCCCTTGGCTCTCCTAGATGCGCGGAAATCCGATCTCCACCCGCCCGAAGGCACGACAGTGGAATAATCGGTAAAACCTTGCGTCCCATCCAAGACGAACCAGCGCCACCCGTATTTGCGCTTCACCTGGATGTCGCAAGAAAATAATGGAAAGAGTGAGAGTCGAACCTGGGTCACAAAGAACACCAAATCTTTCTCCAACCACTCTACCACTACCTCATTGGCTTTCAACCAAATATTAATTGGTTGAATATAAGCAGTCTACATTATTAAAACTTTGAGTTATTTGCCACATAAGCAATCCATGTCAAAAAACTATCAGGGTTAACTTTGAATCAGTATGAGATTGCTGAGGAAAAATAGTTTAAAAGTTGGGACAATTACAACACATTTCCTTAGCTAGGATTGGTATCGGACAATATATCAGGGATTTTGAAATCTAATTTTACATGATAAACAAACGATATATTTGATATAAAGACATATTTTGTGGTAAAGTTTAGTAAATCTAATCTAACAAAAAATATTTGACAACTTAAAGAACCATTTGAAGTAATGACGGATATTAAAATCAGCAATGTTGTCATTCTATTATATTAACCTAATTTAATAATTTAATAGAAATCAGTTTTGATTAAAAACAATTTGTTGGAGATGATATAGTGTTGACATGTGGCATTATTGAAATCATTTATTAGAAACTAGGTTAGAACGCCCTGTGTTACACAGATTGAATAAATAAATATTTTCATAAACAAATAGTTTTAAGAAATATAATATAGTTAATTTGTTGCTTATAATTATTATGAGATTGATAAATAAATAAGTAGATTAGTATGTTGTTACTAATATATAAGTGAATGATACGTAACATTCTTTGAAAACCCATATATTACAAAGGTTGAATATCAAAAAAAGAAAAATATAAATGATAAACTTTTTTAATAATTATTATACGTGTATTATGAACCCGTGTATTACACCGGTTTGACATTATTTAGAATCATTAATTTGTTAATTATTAAAAAGGATAAATTTCTTAATTAATTATTAAAAAGTTAATCTTCAGTTGTAATATATAACAACCCACTGCATTCTATTACAATTAATAATATATTTCAATTAAATATATCCATTGCTCATTGTGATACGCTAATATTTGTGGTAAATATTATAAATATGTAAATTAACTTTCGGGCACTACACAAACATGTGTAATGATTTGTAACAAATAAACTTTTTAACCTTCTTAATTAATTAATTATTTAGAATAATGTACTAATTAATTTTATTATTATCGATAAAGATAAGAGATATTTATGTATAATTAATTGTTAAAATAGTTAAAAAAAATAAATACATTTTTAGGTTAAGGGAGAAAATGTGATGTGAAACTAATTGAAATCCTTTATTAGAATTTAGAAGATTAGAATTTGATACATAGATATAGCTAGATTTAAATATAGATAAAAAAATAAATATAAATAGATATCGATGTTTTATTTTGATAACAATAAAATAATTAACTTTAATTAATAATAATTATCCATAATTAAGTAGAATATAAAGACATTAACTAAAAATTAATTATTTAAAATTAAATAGAAGATAAAGGGAAAACCAAACAATATATAGCTCCATGAAAGATATGTGTCCATCATTGATTTACTTTATTATATGTATAGATATGATATGCTATAACTATGTTTAATATAATAATTATAACTAACATAAATAAATAACTTAATAGCATAATTAGACACTAGAAACAAAATGATATTTTATATTATTTTATATAGCCTAATGGTCAAAAGGGTTGAATGTACCCTCTCTCTTTAACATAATCCCTTTCTTATGTGCTTTCTTTCGCTTAACCAAAACTGCGAAAAAGATTCACAGGGTTGTTTTCTCGTGACCCCTTAAAGCAACTTATGCAAGTTCAACTCTTCAAATTTAAAAGCAATACTGCATCTTTGAAAGCAACTTATGCAAGCTTCAACTCTTCAAATTTAAAAGCAATACTTGCATCTTTTCAAAACACGTCTTAACTCTAACCATTTATGTGTTTCAAGTTTTTCCTATTCTTTATTTTTTCTCATCGGCTTGAGTTGATTAGTTACTCATATCATTTAAATCAAATTCATCATTGTGTTTATACTCACTAATTTATATCCTTCCCATCATTTCATTTTTCATTTCAAGCTTATCCATTTTCTATTTGTCAATTTTATTAGAATTTAGACTTCTAGACAAATTTATGGCAATTGACTTCTTTATACGACATATTCGTGGCGCTTACAATGTTTTTTCAAAGCTTTAATCATAACCTCTGGCGTGGCGGTAAGCTATTATTTCTGCTATTGAGATATTTATTAAGTATTAGTGTTGAGGGTGCTTTATTTTGCCAAAACAATTTCAAAATCACCTTCTCATTTGTGATACCTCTCATATCAACTATTAAAACCATCAAATGGTTAGATAATTTAGAATGTCAAAATAGTTGGATGCATGTCAATGAATCTTGATATGGATTGGGACTTTTGGATAAAAAGATCAATCCATTTTAGCTTTTAAACTCTATAAAAAGCAAGTCCACATAGCACAAGGTGTCCATGAAAGTGATGGATTACTCCCAATATCTTTTTCCATTACAACATGGTAAAACGTACAACAATTAGTGATGATTTGAACAACATTTTCCACTTCCACATATTCAAGTACTTGTTTAACCAAACTCAACCAAATCTTCTTTTGGTTCGATCTCACAATATATAAATTAGTAAAGAATAATTGATTTCCCTTCAACAAATAGAGAAAGTTATGAATCTCGCATAGCTCTCATGCAACCGCTCATGGAGTAAATTGTAATCTTTCTAATCTCTTGATCGATTTCCTTTTGACACCCACCCTTCAAAATCCTCTCACATAACAAGGTTTGAACCATACACATATATGGTTTCTATCATGTCTTTAAAATATGATGATTTTACAACTGCAGAAGGTGTTCTACAATCTAATAAAAACTTTCCTATTGCTAAGAGTATAATCATAACCTTCATGTTCCTTAGGTGACATGTGATTTGTTAGACAAACCCTAAAACACCGATTTTAAAGATATGGCAGCAAGCGACAGCGGCAGCGGAAGCCCAGAATTCTCTATGAAAGTGCTCAAAACTTGGCATGGGATTTAAAAAAATAGCGGCAACAGGACCTATTAGGGTTCTAAACATTGCTGAAAAAACATCAGTTCCTAGAAGGTTAACGAAAATACTATATGTAACAATCCGGATATCCCATTATCGTATTATTATTTTCAAGTCTAAACATTGCTGAAAATCCCATCAGTCGCTAGAAGGTTAACGAAAATACTATATGTAACAATCCAGATATCCCATTATCGTATTATTATTTTCTAAGTCTTTTTCCATTGAAATTGTATCCTCATATCAATCAATAAACACCATGGGTTATCTTTAGTATTGTTATTATTTACAAATTTCAGTTTATTAATATATTTATAATATATCAATATATTCTATCTATGAAAATTTATATATATAAATATATATATATATATATATATATATATATATATAATATTATAGGGGAAGGATAAAATGAAAAACCCACTTGAGTTGAGAAAACTCAAGAAAACCCTATGTAACATTTTTATTTTTTTCTAAAAAAATAGGGAATGTAAGTTACATGTTAATAAACATTTTGTAACAAAAAAAATAAAAAAGCGTCAAGTGGATTTTTTTATAAAAAATTACAAAAATTCAGTTTTTTAGCACTTTTTTTGTAAACACTGAAATTTAAAAAAAAAACTATTCGGAGCTTTTTATTTTTTTTGTTACAAAATGTTCATTAACATGTAACTTACATTCCCTATTTTTCTTAGAAAAAAATAAAAATGTTACATAGAGTTTTCTAAGTTCTTAACTCAAGTGGGTTTTCTCTCTATACTTCACCTATATATATATATATATATATATATATATATATATAGAATTGGGATCAGAAGAAAACGATTTAAGTGTGAAAACGGTAAGAATGATTCTCAGCCACAAGATATTTGTGATTTGTGGTTGAGATTGATGCAGTGACATTTTGTAAATAAGGGAAAATTTTAGAACTACAAGGAGGGATAATATGAGAAGATTCAAACGATGGTGCACATGCTAATCACATGCCATTTCCTCTATCATATTTAAACGCCAATAATTTTTTATACGTGATTACTTTTTAAATAAAAAATTACACCTAAAATTCAACGTTTTTTTTCTTTCCAATGAGTATACAATTGTTATATTTTTCGAAAAAATGAATTGGGTTTTTTATGGCGTCTTGAACTTTATTTTTTATGGCGTTTTCAATAGGGCTGGCATATCATGTATACCCGTACATGATAAGACACGACACGATAAGACACGATACACGAATCCCATACACGAACACGACACGATAACTTATCGTGTCCTTTTTATCAAACACGAACACGACACGAAAACACGAAAATTACCTGTTAATACCTGTTAACGAACACTAGAATAATCATGTATTAGCGGGTATCTAACAGGTATTAAAATGTATTAATGGGTATCTACTATCTAACAGATATTAACATGTATTAACGGTATCTAACAGGTAAACAAGTATCTTAACGGGTATCTAACAGTATCTTACCACTCGATGTTAAGTGTTAACATGTATTAACGCTATACACGAACATACACGAAAACACGAAAAGCTATACACGAACACGACACGAAAATTAACAGGTTGTTTCGTGTCTACCTGTTTAGTACACGATACCTGTTAAGGTCATACATGATACCTGTTAAGGTCGTGTAGGTTCGTGTATTCGTGTAAAATTGCCAGCCTTAGTTTTTAACAGGGTTTTCATGGTTTTTTATGACGTTTTCAACGATTTTTTATGGCATTTCCTGAACTGGTGTTTTTATAGCATTTTCAACTTGGTTTTCATGGGTGTTTTTTTTTTTTTCTAAATTGGGTGTTTTATGGCATTTTCAACTGGGTTTTCATGGTTTTTTTATGCCGTTTTTTCAAATAGTTTTTATGGCGTTTTCAACTGGGTTTTTCTGTTTTTCTTTTCTTTCTGAATTGGATGTTTTATGTAATGTAGTAAAATCAGATTTTTATATCATACTGGATTAGGCTCAGAAACGGTTTTAACAACGGGTGTACCAGGTAGTTTAACCGGTTCTACCGGATGGTTCAACCGGTACTACCGGCCAGTTTGAATGGGTTTTTAAAACATTGGTTTTATGGCGTTTTCAACTGGGTATGCATTGCATTTATCCGAACTGAGTGGTTTATGACGTTTTCAACTGAGTATTTTCATGGCGTTTTTCTGAACTTATTGTTTTATGGCGTTTTTATTTGGACACCTAGTTCATGTCATTTTTTATTTCAAAAGTATAGCAATAGTGTACTCGTTGGGAAGATAATAAAATACTCGATTTTATGGTGTAATTCTTTTAAATAATCACGTCTAAAAAGGTTACGAGAGTTTAAAAAGGATGGTGAAATATGCATGTGGATGGTCTTTGCATGTGCATAGACTTTTTTGACAATATTACCCTTATTGTAAGTTAGCATCAACGTTAGATGTCAACACCAAATCGTTGTCACCGTTTTCACACTTTTAGACGTTTTTCCCGGATCCCACCCTATATAAATTTTAGAGTACAATTGTCAAAATGATCCCTGTGGTTTGGGTATGTTTGTCATTTCATCCAAAACAACTTTTTTGTATAATAAAGTCCTTCACTTTTGGATTTTTTTGCCATTTCATCCAAACATTTAATTTGCTTTATTTATTCTATCAAACATTTGGATGAAAATAGCAAAAAAACACAAATCTCATGGACGATTTTGCAAAAAAGTTAGACGTTTGGATGAAAATGGTAAAAAATCCTAAAAGTAAAGGACTATATCATACAAAAAAGTTGTTTTGGATGAAAATGACAAACATACCCAAACCTTATGGACGATTTTGGTAATTTACCCTAAATTTTAAATGACTTAAAAACATATGATGGCTTTGTGAAGGAGGCTAAGATACCATATTAAGTGGCTTTTATTTGTCAAATGGGGCTCCGACCTTCCTTTTATTGAGCCAAAGGAGATGCTTTAACAACCCGTTTTATAATTACATTTTCCTAAAAATAAAAAATAATAAATAAAATAAAGAAAAACACTTATGTGTATAGCGCAATTTAAACAAATATTCGTCTAAGTGACCTTGGAATTTCTCTTGAATTGACATTCGCAGGATGGAATTTCTCTTGAATTAACATTTGTAGGATTTTTGAATTTTATATATATAGAGATCATGTATTTGAAATTTTGATGATTACTGAAGAATATCATTTTATGTTGTCATGTTTGAAATTGTGAGTGAAGTTTACATCAAACAAAACAAAATCTCACAAATAAAATAATGATAGTTGAATTGTTGTTTTCTAAATTCTTTCTTGAATCAAATATTCGTATCTAAAGAACAAAGGTTTCTATGCATAACTGATTGTGGTACACACGAAACTTGGTAGATACTTTCATTATCTGTAAAGTAGTTCTAAACTAATTGATTTTATCATCTTTTATTTACCATGACATTGGTGGATTATCATGTGTCATATACATGTTTGTATTTTAAGTTCATTAAAGTGTATAAGATGTTAACTTTGAGATATTTTTTTTGTTTAAAGATATATCTGTAAATTAATTTAATGGATATCATGGAGAGATAATTGAAATATTTGTTTAAGTTTCCAAGTAAAGTAAGTGATAAATATAGGTCTGTTAGATATACTTATGGTTGAGTATATGTATGTTTGATTTGATATATACGATTATGTCTAGTATTGTGATTATTTGTGTTTATCATAAACATTATTTTTTGAGATAGAGTTACTAAATTTGTGGTTCACTATGATTCTTACGAAAGAGTATAATATGTTAATATATGACATTCGAAGTGTCATACACTTTAAATCTCATTTATTAGTTTACAAAAGGACATAAGATTTTAAACCTATAATCAGCCATGTAAGTATAACTCATAAATCTTACTTAAATCAGTCATTTAAGTATTTTTCAATTCACATTATATGAAAAGAAGATTGTTTATAATGAAAAACTAGATAAAAGATTTTTATTTGTCACACATGAGATAGGCTTATGAAATAGCAATTAAGAGAGTATGAATAGTTTGAAATAGTTTCATTTCCGTGTGACTGAGTAAACTAAAAATCCACTAAAGTTTTCAAATTCTATCTTATTTCCCTGAAATGAATACCATTACATATTGGTAATTGGAAAGATAGTAAGTATGGATAAATGAGAAAGTTGTAATGTTAAATCAACCATTTAGAATTTTAATGATGGTCATTCTAACAATGAGACTACTAAAAAGTGGCAAACTAAGGAGGGATGATATAACATGATGGTTTGAACTTTGAAGTTGTAATACATTCTCTCATATCTTATGTTTTATATTACATACATGCAAGTAATACATATACGATCATAAACCAGAAGTTTATGGATCATATTTATTGAATTAATTGGCATGACCGATTAGACCACACCAAGCCGATAATGATGTGAAATTATGGAAGAACAGAAGATTCTTCTTGATAATTATATATGTAATGTTTACTCTCAAGGGAAATTATATATTTTCCAAATAAAGTAAGGTGTACTTCCCTATATATTATGGAAATTGTTAAAGGATATGAACATCCCAACACGACACCATTTAGTGTTTTAAATCGATGCATCATCTAAATGGTTATCAAATCCACAACCAGAAGTTTGTGTGATTATGGCTTGGCTGATGTGATAGCAAGCATCTTATTCCAAATTGGCATGTTTATATTGGATGTAACAGTGAATTTGATTTTCAAGTTATTGATGATCATTGGAATTAGTATTTTTGTTGAAACGATCGCTAACCGTCTATGATTGGTTGCAAAATCAATGATCATAAGAGTAGAATTTCTAATGTTATGGACATATTAATTTACATGCAACATTAAATCACAACGAGGCAACAAAATTGTAGATCTTCCTCCCCGTTACGGTTGGTTTTGGTTAGTAACCTAATATGTCCCTTCTAATATGTTTGGTTGTGCAATATGAATTGAAATCAATCCACCACAATGTACAACGATGGGCATAAAAGTTGGTTTGAATATATAGTGATAAACTGAGTCATTAACAAAGGATTTATTTTCGGCTCAATTATTGATTTTTATTTTGATGAACTTAATCAACATTCCAAATAGGGGAGATAAAAGACAGTTGGTAAATAATTAGTTGGTATGAGTTACAATTGATCCTCAAAATAAAAGTGAACTAGAAGTTCAAATGATAACTCATTTACAAAGATTAACGAATCAATTATCAGACACATTCACTGACTTGAAAAGAATGACTAGCTAAGTTACCTATGCCAACTGCTAATGCTCCAATTAAAATAATTGTTTCAAAAGGAAAACATATATTGGTAATGAGTCTATGGCATGTCTGAAGCATGGTAGACTAGTCGATTCCAAAATAAAATCTCGGAAAAGGAGCAAGTAATAAAGATGGTCAATACGAGGTATAGTAAAAGGGTCTCTAAAGAGACGTTGGACATGATGGTTCTAGAAGAACATCATGTACCTGAAAATAAGAGATCTCATTGTATCATTCCTATGAAATATATGGAATCGAAATAAAATCGACGTCATTGCACTTTTGTATATAACGTATTTCTGGTAGTGGATACATTGACTTTTCAATTTCTTATTAGTTTGGTAATATAAAGAGAGATATGCTATCGTCTATGAATGTTTATGTATCACTTGATACTAAAGTTTACATAGGATTTAAAATTATCAAAATCATGTAAATTAAGTTCTCGAGAACAATATAATCATTGTATACAGATTCATATTTGAATATGATTAGAACTCATGATGAGTTTCCTAAGCAATTGAGTGCCCTAAAGGTGAATTGAAACATCTTAACATGTAATTCTTGTGCACCAATAAACATTCATAGAAAACTTGTACCCGATGATTGTGATATCTTAATAAACAGTGTACAAGCATGATACAATATGAATTTTGGAAATAAAAGAAAGTATTCATGATATCTTTGCATATCATATAGAATTTATGTGTTAAATGAGCAAGCTATGTAGCAAATTAAAACTCCAGAAGAGTGAAAGCTCATGCAATTTTATTAAGATGACTGACAATGCAGAAGCATTGATATCAAACCTCAAGAACGTACTATATCAAGTTCATATATATGTATGGACTAAAATAGTCGGGTCGAGTGTTGTAAATCGAGATATTCGGATAAAGATGGATATAAGTTTGATTAAATTAACCATTGTTTTATAAAAATTTACTTTTCAAAGTTCACTATAATACCAGTTTTTCAGTGTTGATGTATTGCATCATCGAGAGAATGTCGAGCTTTTAGAGGGAGAATTTTTGAATGACCTTGACACAATGTAATTATTGCTCGACCTGAGTTCGAGTATATGTGTAATCAATCAAACTATATCTATAAGAGGTTGACGTGTTTTATTAACAAAGCATATCCTTTAACTATGTTAAAAGGTTGTTCAATTACTTGATATAGAAAATGACTGATATGGTCTTCTATGAAAGAAATTGAAATTTCGGTTAAGAAGTACCATGTTTAAGTGCAATTGTGCATTAGTATTTCTTGCTATCTATCATGATTTTATATATCTTTATTGAATTTATCGATTTGATATAGCATGTGTTAAACGACGAAATATTGAAATGGAAAACATCTATTTCAGTACATCTGAGGTATGTAAGATATGAATAAATATTTTACTAACATATCAAAACATGTTTGGTTAGTTTTGTAAATGCAGAGAATGTAACAAAACACAGTTGTGGATCTTATGATATTTTTTACAAGGTAGACACTAGAAGACTCATATGAAGATAAGCAACACTGCGAACATAAGAATTGCACATCAAGGGATCAAATGACAAACTATTGGCTACAAAAGCATTGAGCAACTTTCACGAAAAATGAGCACTAGTCGCTTAAAGAATACATATTCAAATGAGGGGGTATTACACAAGCTGCACTTTTTTTCCCTTCACTAAGTTTTGTCCTATTAGGTTTCTTAGTAAGTTTTTAATGAGGCAACAAACCTGATCTGGAAGTACTTGGAGAAGAAATACCACTGCACTTTTTCCCTTAGCTGAGGTTTTGTCCAACTGGATTTTCTGGCAAGGTTTTTAACGAGGCAACATCTCAAAGCGTACGAAGTTGATAACTAAGGGGAGTGTTATAAATACATTATATTATATATGGTTACCAATCCTTAAATAGATTGGCTTGTTCTCCAAGACTTCCTTCCTATATATATTCACTGTATCTCAATAATTGATATACCTATCAATGTATACACATCTTTCTCCTTACAACTCTTTCTCATATTATTTAGCTATTAGGCTTGTTTCACAACAACAATAATAATAATACATGCGAATGATAGTACACAAATAAAGAAAATACACGGATAATATCGCATACCACATTGGTTTAATTCATTTTGTTTATAGAAAAAAGTATGGAACACGAGTAAATTGTCTGAGTTTGAGGTATTGCTACATAGATAAAAAAGATTCGTTATCAATTTTCGTTCAAAGATTCAAATGTTCTATTCAACAAGAGATTTAAAAGGGCAACAAACATACCCAATACCAACAGGGTTATTTGTATCACACGTTTTCATTGATGAACTGCCATTATTCATTTCTCTCATCATCCTTACTGTAACTTATATGAACCACATGTCTAATTGTCAACAAAAATGGCACCGAGTTAACTCGCTTTAAAAAAGTTCAATAACACAAAACTAATTTTAAGTAGAAAACTATAAGAACTACATAAACAGTTGTATGCTTTGTAATTTTTCTCTAACTGTAATATACAGGACACTTGTGTAATCGCCTGTCACTCTCTTTCTCTCTCTCGTTAAATTGCTAAAGCAATACATTTATGTCGTTTCACACCTCTGATTTAGGAGTGGTTTCATATTATACACCCCCAAACAAACTATCTATTCTAATAATGATAATATTGGCATGAATTGAGGACCAGAAGTGAAAGAACTTGTACCTCAATCAAGTTGATGCCTCTTGAGGAAGCTCATGTGCAAGTAGAAAAAGTGTTCTTGACCACCCACCAACGACCCGTATAAAATGAAAGCACTTCCTAAAGCCATGTCGTCGGTAAAAATTATGCTACAATTGGTCCATATTTTTTAACCATTAATCTATAATTAACATAAGATTATATATAATATGCAGGAAATCTGTCCACTTAAGGAAAAATTAAAAGGAGATTAACGAACGCATACAACACCACCTGAGAACAGATTAAGATAACCAAACACCAGACTTGATGAATATGAAGGTTCCTTGTCGATCTTGGACTTCATACTACTTTCGGGCCCATTTTCAGTAACGTTTCTCTACAAAGTAGGTTTTGATTTTGATGACGTAGGTATACCAAGTCCCTAACCAAAAACATAAGGACAAGTCAAGAAGCCTAAATAAACAACAACCAGCTCAGCACAAATAAAACCAAGAACCGAGTAAATGGGGTAGCTAGCTCCCGACCAAAAGCTGGGACAGCATAAGGGAGCTACTGTTACTGTAGCACCTCGGGAATTGTATAACATAGGTCAAACTGACTTGACCTTTTACCAAAAGCACAAGTAAAGGCCTCGAGACACACAAACCTGTACACTTACCATAAAAGGCAAGGTCTCTCCTGCAAGCAAACAACAGTAAAGAAGATGCTTACCCGATGTGGAAGGTAACACTGGCAAAGGAGCTCCCTTGGGCAGATCACCAGGTCTATAAAAGGGAGTACTTTGGCCCAGCCTAAGGTACTCACTTCACTCTCTCACTCTAAAACTCTTTACTTCATTACGCTAAGACTCTGAAGAACCGATAACTGATTCTCACGCCGGAGTCCAAAAGCGGGAGGCCACCTCTCGCATTAAGGCTAACGGTGTTCTTTGTCCGCAGATTCCAGTCAAGGAGCTTCCACCAGAGTTGATCCTAAACCTTCCTCCCCGCCATATCCTTGTTGTTTTAACAAGTGGCGCCCACCGTGGGGCCGCGCTACTTAGAATAGCCATTGTAGTAGTACAACCCTGTTCCTAAGTTCTCATTTTCCATATGGCCGGAAAGGATCACCCCCAAAAGGAAGTCTCAGGCAGTTCCTTTCCCCTGCTGGACTCCCCTGTCACACCGGGAATGGGCAGTTCACCTAGTAACACAGACGGACTAAATGTCGTACCGACTACAGGAGGTACTCAATTGTTCCAAACACCTCCTGCCACACGTGGTGTGCCCTCCTCACCCAGTGAGGTACTATTTCCGGTGAACACCATGGAGATAACGCCGGAAGGGGTAAGAAACAACTTCATACAGCTGAGGGAACTGCTAAATAGCTACGTTCGTTAAGAACAAACCAAGGGAGTGAGGCTACGCTTGTCTTATGATGAACATGAGGTTACACTTGCACCTATGCCTCCTCCTTTGTATACTACTACCTCCCCCAGTGTCATCGAGCTTCCCCGAGTCCTAACACATGTTTCCCTGCGGAAGGTACACTTGGGGAAGGGAGCGGTCACTCCGGCTCCCCTTATCAACCTTCCCCAAGATATCCCGAGTACACAATCGAGCAGCTCCTCTAGCAGGCTCAGATTGTCTCACAACCTCCACAAACGACCTTTGCAGAAGCACTCAAGTCCTTGCCGCTGGCTAGCAGAGCCGTGGCCGCGAGCTTGTCACCATTCACAGGTCTTCAGCCAGGTTGCATGCCATATGATGTTCAAAACCCTCAAATGGCTATGCTCTTAGCACAACTGGGTCAACAACTCTTACGCAACCAAGCTTGGCAAAACGTCCAGAACTTACAAACTCAGCTAGTTGCCCAAGACATAAGAGAAGCGGGAGCTACTAACAACATTCCTTCTATGCCCTACAAGCCGAGCTCGTTGTCATGCTTCTCCGACGAAATAGCCAACTACATCTTTCAAACCAAGATAAAGATGCCTTCAAACGTCAAAACGTATGATGGGATAGAAGACCCTGAGGATCATTTACAAGTCTTTACAGGAGCCGCCACAGTGGAGCGATGGAACAATGCAGAGTGCTGCCACATGTTCATGCAGACCCTTATTGGCCCGGCAAGGTGATGGTTCTGTGGGCTCCTGGTCAGGAGCATCACCTCCTTCGATGACTTGTATAAAAGTTTCCTATCAAACTTCACCCCACAAAAGAAGTGTACAAGGGATGCTACAGTCATGCATCAAATTCAACAAAAAGACCATGAAGACCTTCGAACTTTTGTGGAAAGATTCAAATGAGAAGGCTTGATGAATAGTGGGGCAACCGAGGAAATGAGGGTCTCAGCCTTCATGAATGCCATAAGACCTAAAAAGTTGATAAGAAGGTTTCATGAGAACAATCCTCAAACGATGGAGGAAGCCTTTGAGCGAACAGAATCGTTCCTCAAAGGAGAAGAAGCTTTAGAAAGACATGCCTTGAAGAAAAGAGAGCATGGTAGCTGGAGAGACCAACCTTCCTCGTCTAAGAGGCCTCGTTTCCAGTCTTTCCCAGAGAGGCGACCATTCAGTCCCTACGAGAGAAGAATGTTCAAAGATAAAAGAAGGTCCCCCCGATCGAGTAGATAAAAAGATAAACACATCTTTACCCTACTTACGAAGACACCCCAAGAAATCCTGTCAACAGAGGAGGTCAAATTCTCCTTCAAACCACCTCGACCCCTAGCAAAGCCAGCCAACAAGAGAGATTCAACCAAGTTTTGTGCCTTTCATAATGACACAAGGCACCAAACTACGATTGTTATAAGCTAAAGAAAAGGATCGAAGAGGCGGTTAAGTCAGGGGAGCTGGCTCACTTAGTAAAAGAAATCAAGGAGAATAAAGAAAGCAAGAAAGAATCGAATGTCAACATGGTGTGGGGAGAAGAGAACCAAGAAGGAAAAAGGAGGAGAATCACCCCTTGGAACCAAGAGGTCATATGTTTCTCCCCAACAAAGTCAAAAGATAGAATGGAACTTCCAATCATTGTAGAAGCAGAATTGGAAGGGAAGGTCATCAACAGGGTGTACATGGACCCCGAGGCAGCATCAAATGTCATGTACCAAAGATGCTTTAGTCAACTCAGCGATGACACAAAATCCCGGTTGAAAAGTACAGGTACAACCCTAAGAAGCTTCACATGGGAAAAGGTACAGCCCATGGGGAAGCTAACCCTGAGCTTATGCCTCAAGGATGGTGACCTGGCAAGAACGGAGGAGCTAACATTCATAGTAATAAGCTCCCCCTCCAACTATGCTATGCTGATAGGGAGGCCAGGCCTCGCTGCTTTTGACGCTGTGGTCTCCCCAGTCCATGGTATGGCAAGATTCCCAACCGATAAGGGCATAGCATCACTGATCCCAACAAAGGAGGCGTTATTAATCGCATCGATGGAAATAGAAGCAGGGGAGGTAGCAAAATCAAAGATAACCCTGATGAGGAAGTGAGCATAAACAGCTCCTTCCCAGAACAGAAGATCAGGATAAACAACCACCTCCCGGAAGCCACAAAACAAAGGTTAAAGCAACTCCTTAAGGAAAATGTAGGGGTTTTCGCTTGGAGCCCAAGCGACATGATAGGGGTACCGAGGCACGTAGCTGAGCATTCACTGAATATTGCTCCAACATACAAACCACTGACTCAAAAGAAAAGAAGCCTGGCTCCTGAACGAAGCCAAGTTGCCTGTCTAGAGGTGGAAAAACTGGTGGAAGCTAACATCCTAAGGGAGGTAAAATACCAGTCTGGTTAGCTAACCCTGTGATGGTAAAGAAGCCCGATGGATCGTGGAGAATGTGTGTTGATTTTAAGGACTTGAACAAAGCACGTCCTAAAGATTGTTATCCCCTTCCTGAGATAGATTGGAAGGTAGATTCACTCACCGGGTATAAGCTCAAGTGCTTCCTTGATGCTTATAAAGGGTATCATCAAATCAAAATGGCAAAAGAAGACGAAGAGAAGACGGCATTTCACACCAACAAAGGGATTTTTTACACACCAAAAAGCCCTTTGGGCTGAAAACGCCGGAGCCACGTACCAACGGCTCATCGACAAGGCCTTCTCCGAGCAAATCGGAAGGAACATGAAAGCATACGTTGATGACCTAGTGACAAAAAGCAAACGCGAAGAAGATATGTTACAAGACATCAAGGAAACATTCCACAACCTCAACAAAATCAATATGAAGTTGAACCCAAGCAAATGTTCGTTTGGGTACGAGGAGGGGAGGTTCCTTGGTCATGTGGTAGGGAAGCAAAACATCAAGGCCAATCCAGACAAGGTTCAAGCTATCATACAAATGAAATCACCAAAAACAAAGAAGGAAGTCGAAAGCTTGAATGGAAAGATTGCAGCCCTCAAACGGTTCCTCCCTAAGTCAGCAGAAAGGTCATTCCCGTTCTTCCGAACATTAAAAAATTATGCTAATAAGAAAAGCTTTGAATGGACGGAGGAAGCTGAACAAGCCTTCTTAGCACTCAAAGAGCTCCTCGCCTCATTACCTGCCATGGCATCACCATCAAAAGACAATCACCGTCTACTTGTCTTCAGGTCAGGAAGCCATAAGCTCCGTGCTTATGGTAGAAAGGGAAGGAAAACAGATACCGGTATACTTTGTAAGCAAGGCCCTAAAAATGGCAGAGATTAACTACTCTCCATTAGAGAATCTGGTTCTAGCCTTGGTGCATACAGCGAAAAGGCTAAGAAGGTATTTCCAAGCTCACCCCATCTAAGTACTGACTAATCAACCGCTAAGAACCATCCTGGAAAAGCCTGAAGATTCAGGAAGGATGGCCAAGTGGGCAGTAGGATTGGGGAAACACAATATCGAGTACATACCAAGGAAGGATTACAAGGGGCAAGTGCTGGCTGACTTTTTAACAGAAATTCCAAGAATCAAGGAGGTTAATGAAGTAGAGGAGGAAAAATGTGAAACGATAGTGGCAGGAAAGTGGACGTTATTCACAGATGGAGCATCCAGTGTAGAAGGTTCCGGGGCAGGTCTCATCATAACGGACCCCCACGGAACCGAATATACTTATGCACTACGTCTTGACTTTCCTTGCACCAACAATGAGGCAAAATACGAAGCATTGTTAGCCGGTCTGAGAATAGCAAAGACATTGGGTGTTAAATAGCTCAAGTCCTTCATCGATTCAAAGCTAGTGGCAAGCCAGGTAAAAGGAGAATACACAGCAATGGAACCATCAATGATACAGTACAAGGAGAAAGTAAAAGCGTTGATGGAAAGTTTTAAATCCTGTTCATTAACCCAAGTGTCCCGAACAAGAAATAAGCAAGCCGATGCCTTGAGCAAGCTGGCTTCCCTAACCTTTGCACACTTAACGAAGAAGGTGCTGGTAGAAGTAATAAAAAAGAAAATAGTGGAGGAAGAGGAAGTCAATGATGTCGTCAAAGAAGAGCAAGAATCATGGATAACCCCGGTACAAAAATACCTTGAAGAAGGGAAGCTCCCCCAAGAAGAGCCAGAAGCTATAAGAATCAGGGCAAAAGCTAACCAATATGTAGTGGAGGAGGGGAAGCTTTACAAGAAAGGCTACCTATCCCCACTACTAAGGTGTGTCGGTCCCAATCAAAGCACCTACTTGATCAATGAGGTGCATGAAGGAATATTGGTGCGCATGCGGGGGGTAAGACAATAGTGGCAAAGCTAATGAACATGGGCTACTACTGGCCCACGATGCACAAAGACACAACTGAAGTCATCCACAAATGCGAATCATGTCAGATACACGCTCCGGTAAAGGCAAGTCCGAAGCACGACTTAGTTTGCATCTTGGTAGCATGGCCATTTTACAAATGGGGTATGGACATCGTAGGTCCATTCCCCACAACAGGGGCCAGGTCAAATTCCTCCTAGTAGCGGTAGACTATTTCACCAAATGGCCGGAGGTGAAGCCATTGGCAAAAATCACAGGAAAAAATGTGAAACTTCGTATGAGAAAACATCGTATGTAGGTTCAGACTACCGGGGGAGATAGTAACCGACAATGGCAAGCAGTTTGCAGAAAAACCGTTCAGCACATGGTGCAAGAATTGCAAATCAAGCAGGTCTTTAGCTCAGTTTGTTACCCACAATCCAATGGGCAAGTAGAGAGGATGAATAGAAGTATCGTAGAAGGGCTGAAGACCAGGCTAGGAAGGTATGGAAAACACTGGGTGGAGGAGCTCCCCAGTGTGCTGTGGGCTATCCGAATGTTAGAAAAACAAGTCACCAAAGAACCCTCTATAGCCTAGTGTATGGCTCCGAAGCAGTGATACCAGCGGAGGTTGGGGTACAAACGCTAAGAAGGTCAAGAAGGCAAGAAGCACCCAACGAAACAGAAATCCTGCTAAACCTAGACCTACTGGAAGAAGCCAAAGAAGCTGCCCTAATTCAAGAAGCAAGATACAAGAAAAGACTAGAAGGTTACTACAACAAAAGAGTAAAAAAGAGACTTTCAAGCCAGGAGACCTCGTCTTAAGAAACAACAAAGCAAGCAAAATGGAAGACACTGGAAAGATGGGCCCAAAGTGGGAAGGCCCATACATTATAAAAGAAACACATGAGGGAGGCTCCTACAAGCTAGAAACCCCACAAGGCATGAAGGTTCCAAGACATTGGAACAGAAACATTTGAAAAAATTTATAGTGTGAGTTAATCATTGTAATGGTTGAACGAATCTGTACTGGGCTGAAATCAGTTTTAATGAAAACACAAGCAACAACTTTTGTTAACAAAAATTATTATTCTATCCTAAAGGTGAGCTCCTCCAAATCAAGCTCCATGGGATCCACACTATATCTACCCATGAAAAAGGGATGAGCTCCTAGGCCATATCGCTCAGCGGGAACAAGGCGCTATACCTTCCCGTATAAAGGGTGAGTACCTAAGACAATACAACTCCATGGATCAAACATATTTAAAAAACTAACTCTATGTAAAAGGGTAAGCACCTTACATCAAATGCTTCATGGAAAGAAAGCTACCTATGTAAATATACCACAAAAATAAAAGTGTGGACTAGAAAAGAGATAGAACACAAAAAATGCATCGGTTCTTCAATAGAAGAATGAGGGATAGGTGACTGCAGCACTTAACCTAAATTCATCTAGAGAAGGCATTGCAAAAAATAGAAAAATGTTTGTACATAGTATCACAAACAAGAAGAATAAACATGACTACACCAATCATTACAATAACAATACAAACGGCTTAAAAAATTCCCACAAGGAAACATAAAGCTCTATACTCCCATAAAGGCAAAACAAAACATTAGAATGCACAAAGGGAGATAATAAAACCTAAATATATCACAAGGAAATAGAATGTCATAAACATACTAAAAGGCTTAAAACCCCTAAGGGGGCAGCCTAAGTCATAGTCCATCAAACGATAACCCATAAAGGGTAAAATACAAATACACTTCCTAAACAGGAAGGCTAAACAAAATAAAACATACTACAATGAGCCAACAGTGCCAACATCAAACAAAGTAAGACCGTCACTTCAAGAAAGTTCATCATACAAGCCATCAAGGTCATCATCCCCACCCTCAGGAGCGGAGGAGCTAGCTCCCTTGGGAGAGAAGGGTGGGGGAACATTACCAGAACGAAGGAGGTAATAAAAGGGTTAGAACTTTGGGTCATTTCAGCCTCTTTAGCAGCGCTAGCTCCAAATTCAGACCCTCCGGCTCCAAAGCCTGTAGATCAGCAATAGGGCGGCCCACCATCCGAGACAAGCCCTCAGCATACAGATAGGAAAGAGCCTCCATCCTCCTCACAGCAGCAACAAAGTCAGTTAAAGAGTCAGGCTTGTAGGAGGGGAGCTCCTCTATAACTTCCCCACGAGCAATTGCCTCAGAAGCAGCAACAAGGCATGTAAAACGACCGTGAGCCATAGCCTTGGAATAAATACCTCCAAGATGCTTGTTGAATTCCTGGTTGTGTAGAAGAAAGGTCACAAACTGGCGAACACCAGACCCAATCAACCACTTCCTGTCCTCAGTCAAACTCTTGACCTGCTGCCTTAACTCTTCAACACATGTCTCATAAGCAGCACGTTCCTTCCTTAACAATGACCTTTCAACACCAAACTCAACTCTCTCTTTAGCCAACTGATTATTGAAATAAGCCAGCTGCCCGGCATACACCTCAATTTTCCTAGCTTCCTCATTTCTTTTGGATAAAGAGGAAGCAAGCTGTTCCTCTAGATTATTTACCTTGGCCTGGAAGGTCGCTAAGTGATCAGAAGAATCCTTGAGCTCAGCCTCCTTCTTCGACAGTGCTTCAGTAAAATCAACATTCCTACTCACTGAGTTAGCCCAGCGTTCAAGACCATCAGGAAGGGAGGTTATCAGACGAGCAGCTTGGATAATGATGCGGTAAGCCGAATCCTCATCAGACAACTGAGAAAGCAATTCCTTCTCAGCAGGAGGGGCAACATTCCGTATAAGATCATGACATACCCTACTGCTCTTCAAGGTATCTGAGACAGTAATATTCCAATTTGGGACAAAAATAGCCTCTACCGGCCCCTTCCCTGATTCAATAGTCTGCTTCCCCTTCGAAACATCACCCAACTTACTTTTACCCGAATACTTAGAAGCTTCACCCTCACCACTCTTCTCGGCATGAATGCCCGCAGAGGCCCTATGAACACCTTCCTCAGGAGAGGAGGGACTAACAACAGAAATCTTAACCTTCTTTGAAGCCTTAGAAGCCTTGACAGGCTTCTCTGGGAGTTTCCTTTTCGTTTCATTTAATTTTTGCACAACGGCAACAACACGAGGAGAGGAAGCACCAACTTCCCCACCACTAACAACAGGCTCCTCAGGAACACTGCCTCCCTCTTGCAGCAACATCACCTCCCTCACCAACAAGTTCAGAAACCTCCTTCTTAACAAACCTAACCCCAGTAATTGAAGCAATAATATTAGCATCATCCTCATCCCCACTATCAACAGATATCGGATCAGAAGATTGGGGAGCGGATTTAGAAGCTGACATCCCCCTAGTAAACCGACGGCCTATGGAAGCAAGCTTCTTGGCAGAAGGAGCATCAGAAATAGGCTGCACTGGTACATTCTGGAAATCACCACTAGTACGGACATGCTGGGTACGAAGAAAAATAGAAGGAGCACCCTCAACAAGCTCCCTCATCTCAATTTCCACACCAGTAGCATCATTCATCTCAAGAAAATCCAAAGCACTCATCTCTGAAAAATGAAACAAGTAAGAAAATTAAAACAAAACAAAATGATCAAGTCAATAACAAACATAACATACCCTTGTCATTAAAGAAAAACACGGGTTCACGACAAGATTCACGCCAATCCTGACTTATACCCAGCATAACCAGAAGCTCCTCCGGGGTAAGCCTTCGGACGAAGTTTGAGAAGTAACTCCTGGTTAACACTTTGTGCATCCGGCTCTTTCTCATTCAAAGCCTCAGAAAACTTTCGAGGAACAATACGAAATGGAAGCAGGTCATGAGAAATAAAGAAAAAAATATTTTTCTAGGCATAAGTATGCCCAACAGTGGAGTTAGAAGAGAATTCTCACAAGGAGCCTTCTCAACATTATACCAATCCCCATTCCGGGCAAGTCGGAAGAAACGCCGGAACATCAACAAATCGGGCTCATAACTTAAAGCCCGACAGAGGATCTCAAAGAACATGATACGGGCAATGCCTACCGGAGCCAGTTGACCCAATGACAATCGGTAATATTTTAGGACGCTAAGAAAGAAATTAGAAAAGGGATATCTTAAGTTTGGTTGATCCAAAATACGGGTATAAAACACCAAAAACCCCTCAGGATATTGATCGGCGGTCATGTCGCCAGGAACCCTAATTTCTAAACTAGAACCAATGCCATGACGAAGAATAAACTGCCTAATTTCAGATTCAGTAACTTTCGAAAACTGTAGAGCAATATCATTCTTGTTAGAGGCCATGAGGAGGAAGAAAGACGTACCGAAAATTATATATAGCCGGAGAAAGTACGATAATATCCGAAAACAGCGGAAACGGTGAAGAACTTGGAGGATTTTCGAATGAAAAGGGGTTAAAGGAAACGGTGGTTTTATAAATAAAAAATCACTAATCCCGATTTTTAGGGGAAAATGGAAGGTCAAGATGTAACCGCCGGAAACTGACAGGGAAGCACTCATCACCTGCAACAAGGTCAAATCAGTTGCTTCCTGACAGCCGACTAAGGCAAATGGACAATAAATGAAGAAGGATTCCAATCGCCAGGGGTAAAATAAGCTTCCTCAAGGAGCTCAGCTTCCTGGGCCTAGGGAATAAGATTAAAAAGTAAGAAAGGAATAATAAAAGTCATAAGTATCGCTACCATAAGAAGATACCAACACTTATGACTGGGGGGCTGATGACGTAGGTATACCAAGTCCCTAACCAACAACATAAGGACAAGTCAAGAAGCCTAAATAACAACAACCAACTCAGCACAAATAAAACCAAGGACCTAGTAAATGGGGCAGCTAGCTCCCGACCAGAAGCTGGGACAGCATAAGGGAGCTACTGTTACTGTAGCACCTCGGGAATTATATAACAAAGGTCAATCTGACTTGACCTTTTACCAAAAGCACAAGTAAAGGCCTCGAGACACACAAACCAGTACACTTACCATAAAAGGCAAGGTCTCTCCTGCAAGAAAACAACAGTAAAGAAGATGCTTACCCGATGTGGAAGGTAACATCTGGCAAAGGAGCTCCTTGGGCAGATCACCAGGTCAATAAAAGGGAGTACTTTGTCCCAGCCAGTGGCGAAGCTTGGAAAAAAGTTCGGGGGGGGGGGGGGAGCGGAAGACACCGGACCTAAAAAGAATTTCTATGTTTGGGTCGGACGCCGGTGATTCAATTCGGGTCGGGTGACTCGGTCGGGTCAAACATTAATATCAAATAAAAAACGTTCTCAAACATTAAAACTTAAACATTGGTTTAACAAACAATTGATTTGGGCTTATAGTTAATTAGTTATATCATATTTGGGCTACATAATTAACATAGATAATGATTTGGGCTTATGGTTATATCATATTTGGGCTATATAAAAAAAAATAATAAAACCGGGGGTCGAAAATGTATATACCTAAATTTTTTATATAACCGGGGGGGGGGGGGGGGGGCGGAAAACGTATACACCTACAAAATTCTATATGAAACGTACAAAATTAACACTACTGAGCGAAAAGTTCGGGGGGGGGGGGGCCCTCCCGCCCCTATAAACCTTCGCCAATGGGCCCAGCCTAAGGTATTCACACTTCACTCTCTCACTCTAAAACGCTTTACTTCATTACGCCAAGACTCTGAAGAACCGATAACTGATTCTCACGCCGGAGTCCAAACGCGGGAGGCCACCTCTCGCGTTAAGGCTAACGGTGTTCTTTGTCCGCAGATTTCAGTCAAGGAGCTTCCACCGGAGTTGATCCTGAACCTTCCTCCCCGCCATATCTTTGTTGTTTTAACAGATTTAATAACAAACATAGTGAGTGAACCCATTTTGGTCTGAACCAGTTTTGACCCACTAGCTGACCCAACCCGACCTGGACATTTTCCCAGGTATATAAATAAGTAATAAACTGATGGGGACAGATATTTTAACATTTAACACGTTTGCGTAGTATTTTTAATTTCATGCGGATATTATCAACTGCTCAAGATATGATGCATAATTCAGTTATACCTTACGAAGAGTAGTAGAATCACTTTGTTTTTTTGCTTTCAAAGATGCTGTTTCTGATAACTTTTTGTCATTATCGCCTTTGCTATCCTGCAACGATTCATTCTTCTTATGGTGATGGTGATGATGACCATGACCCCATGAATTAACTCCTCTTTACCTTTCTTCAACATACCTAATAACCTTTTCCACAAGAAGAAAAACCACAATTCCAACTACAATAGATAACCCAAAAAGAAAAAATAAGAAAAAAAGAACACAGGTTGATTAAATGCATTACAAGATATAATGAAATCTAGCATGAATAGTTGAATAAACAAGCATTTCAATGTAATATCACTTGCACAAAACGCATAATCCAACCGAGAGATCTTTAATAGAATGTGAATGTGAATGGGAATTATCGTGTCCAGAAGCAACGTGCTCATGCGTATCGCCAACATGATGACCATGAGAATGAGTGTATATGTCTACCACCTGAATGTCCATACACATTCAATAATCAAATATACAATCAAATATAAAATATATGTTCTTGATTTCATTTCAAGATTCGAACTTTATGTTTGATTATACCAAATGCATGTGGCAATTGATGAAGAAAGGCGCTCCAGCCTAAAATACGAAAAAAACGATTCCAACTTTAGCAACTTGAACACTAGCATAGTTAGAACCAAAAAAAAAAAAAAAAATCTAACACCAAATACTGGCAGTGAATCAACAAATGCCTTTGAAGGTCTTCCTTGAACTGCAAGAAAGCACACACGTTGAAGACTTGAAGTATATTTCATCCAAAAACAAATCCAAATGAAAAGATTGGGCTGGGCTGATACGTATTTTGGGCTCACTAAAGGTTTTTATTTATTTATAAATTTTAGGTATTGGATCTGATTAGTGATTAGGCTTATCATTTAAACCAATATTATGTTTCTTAGCGTTAATATATAAATTAGTTTAACGCTGATCTTCGTAAAGGATAATAGACTCCATTAATACACCGGAGTTTAGGTCTCCAAGGAACATGGTGTGGTAGTAAAGTGCATGTATAAGTATATTTGGTAGTAGATTCAATCTTGTAACGTGCATGTATAAGTATATTTTAGTAGTAGATTAGTTTGTCCTTAGAAATAAATAATAAAAAAGTGAAATAAATCAAGTTTGGATAACCACAAGCACACGCCTCAGAAGGGCTTCCAACAATTGTTCTAATCAAGTCTCGTAATCTTTCATTAATCATGCATCAAGTTCCTATAGAAAAATGATTGGTCATGCCAACGTCACGTTTCGACATAGGTAAACTGTGCACCAACACTTTGATGCATAGCTTACTTTGACAACACGTTGTGACAATGTTATTTGACCTTTTTTTGGTGTTCGAATAGAATATTGCAATGATTCCGGTTTATCTCGAAGGTGAGACTTTGCTCAAATAAAAAACTCGTATGTATGAATAATGAAATGTCCAAACACGGGCGGACCTCCCTTGACGGGTTGGTGGTGGTCGGGTGCATCTCTTCAAAAAAGAAATTTAATGCATTTTTTAGGTAAAAAACCTGATTACATCACTTAAAAATTAGGTTGAACCCTTCAACTGCACCCCTAGAAAAAAAAAATCCAGATCCATCACTTTGTCCAAAGAAAAATAGGGCATCTACTTTGAGTCCGCATCCACATTTGTTACTCAATTTACTTTTACCCCTTTTTTTGTCAAATCCCAAATTCAATTTAGTGTGTATCCGCTTACTTTTCCCTAATTCTTTAATCGATCGCAACTTTAACCAAAGGCGGATTTAGCGTGTTAGGGTGAACGGGGTGGAACAGGGAAGTTGTGCGGGGAGGTGACCTGTCGCATGGGGAATGTGCCGCGAACATCAATTTTCTGCGCGGTGAAGGAGGTGAGCGGTGACTACTAGTACTCACACTATGCGGGGAAGATGAGGGAGAGGTTTAATGGCGGGTCACTCTCCTTCAACTAATCATGTACTTTTTTTAAACAATGGTATGGACGAAAGCACTTCTTATGTTTTTTGGACAAAAGTAATGTATAAAAGAAGAATTGACATGATATATCATAATTGAGTAGATGGAAATTTCCGCTTATCTTATAAGGGGTGCCCTTTCACCTTTATAAAATTAGTATCAACACAAGTTCAGGTATTATTTGTGCATTTCTTGACTTTGGGGCCCACAGCCAATTCATAAAATAACACTTTTGTCTTTCATTTCTGACTTACATGTATTATTAACTACTAAGAATAAAGACAAGTTGAGTTGCCTCCCTAATTTCCATCTCACGAAAGTTCCTTCGACCCTCACATCTCCGTCTTAATCTCCATATTCCAATTTCTGAATCCACGGCCGTTCGTGAACCATTGTTGTACAATGGCCGACAATATGATCTAACTGAATCACAATTGTAAGGGTGTGCGCGGTTTGGTTCGATTCAATGACAAAAAGTGAAATATTCGGTTTTTAGTTTTTGAAAAGGTTCGTTTCGGATTTTATGGCAAATCCAGATTGAAAAATATTTCTTAAATGATTGCATTTGCGTTAATAGGGGTGGGTTCAATAAGGAACCTTAAAAAGTGGAAAATCGGGAAACTATGTATTTACTATGTTAAATATATAGTAAAGGTGAAAAAAATTATGAAAATTATTTTTGTTATTAGAGTGCCTTCTACACATTTTTCAATATAAAAGCTTTAGAAAAAAATAGAATTTTTTAATGTGTTGAATTGAATATTTATGATATATTTATCATATTCAATAGATGGTTCTCGAGTTCCTCATTTAACCTTTTTAATTAATACTATTGACATAAACCCAACATTCTAATCTATTTTTATGTTTCTTCAAAGTTTTTATTAAGACATTTTTTATTATACTTTGAAAATGATTTTTATTTTATGTTAAATTTTGTTATTCTTATAGGCAATAGATAAATCATGTCAAAAATATATAAACATGTTAATGTTGTTATTATAAATACTTAACATTTAAGAATAAAATTAACAATTCCTAAATCAATATATAACTAACATTAAAAATAATGATTTTTGCGCTATTCGATTCGGTTCAGTTTTTTCACTTTTCGTAAAATGCAAAATCAAAACCGAACCATAAATTTTGATTCGGGTTTTTTGATTTTTTGCACGGCTCAATTTTTTTCGTTCGATTAAAAAGTGATGTTATTTTGTGCTTCAAGTTGTATATAATGTGACGTGGTTTTGATGAGCTTTATCCCAACTAAAAGTTTCGAAGTGGTCTATGATTTTAACAATGTCTATTTCTTCATTATGTGCACATCAGACTTATTATTCACATTTCCAACGTTCCACGTATACTTGTGGAAAATCCATTAGCCAAAGAATTTGAATTTGAAGAAGAGAAAAAAATAAAACATCAATGAGCTCTAACTCAATTGGTAAGAGGATTTGAGTTTTTCTGTGAAAACTTAAGTTCGATTCCCACTTGGTGCAAAAAAAAGGCACTGGTGGGTTCGATCCTTGAGCCAAACGGGTTTTACCGGTAATTTCACCATCGTGCCTACGGGCGGGTGGGTTACCGGGTTTTCCCGGAAGTGGTGGTGAACGACTCGGGTTACTCTCGGAGTACTCCGTTTGTCCAGTAGGTGCCCCGAGAGTACTCGGGATTGATTTATTGGCCGTTAAAAAAACAAAACTTTAATACCATTTCAAATAAATAAAAATTAAAAAATATAAATCAGGTTTCATTTAAGCTAATGAAATTATAATATTGGATTTATGAATTGTCACTTAATTAATTGGTAAGCTAATGTTCAATGAACATTATTAAGATTCTATAAACTTAATCAACTCCTTTATTTGGTCTGATAATATTCTTTTGGAATACATGCACGTTTTTTTATACTAGTGGAGAACCCGCGCGTTGCAGTGGAATCGACAATATGGGCCGGAGAACATAGTTCAAACCTAAAAACGTCAAAATCTTATAAACGTTGTGTGTGTTTATATATACAAAAGCACTCGCACTTTATGGCTGCGAAGCACGGAAAACCTTTATGATAAACAGGGAAACCCTTATCATAGTAACTAAAGTATAAACTTATAAAGCATAGAGTTGATTTGTCAAAATTATAACTTCTCCACATGATCAATCAATGGTTGAGGTAAAAATTCAAAGCAAATAGCAAAAGTAAGAATCAAATTCAAATAAATTATGTCTCTCAATGAAGACAGAAATTAATATAAGGAATAAAAGAGCCTAAAATTCATTGTTGTTATGAAAATTGTGCTGCCTATTTTTAGTGCACTCATTTATAAAAAAAAACCGACTTAAAAGGTTTCATAATCTTTCAACAGAGACATAACAAAATAAAAATAAAAATCACTTGATATATTCCAATGAAAAGTTAAATCAAAATCTGAAGCCCCACAATATGGGTATCAGATAATGAACCTGACCAGCAGTGCAGAAGAAGATGACAATGGCTGCCAAACCACTACAGCCGCTTGAGATGTGGTGGTGATTGCTCGAAGTGGCCAATAGATGAAAGAGCGTAGGTAATCATCACTATGATTTTACACAATGAAACTGTATGGAGGAGGAAAAAAGCATTAACTAAAGTTACCTCTAGAGACCACAAGTTATATAATGCTTTTTAGTTCATCAGCACCAAATCAAAATTTTCTAACTTGGGGGCAGGGGCAACCATATACCCTAAATATGGCAACAACCGTCACAATACTAATGTTGTTTACCATCAACATCATCATCAGAGACGGTGGTCTAAGAAAACAAAAAAAAAAGTATGCAACACCACCAGCAAGTAACTGTCTTCGCTTTTCATATACCACCTTCCAACAGTTAGAATCATGCTCCGCCTAAAAACAAGCACTATTAACGCACTCAGGTTTGACTTTGACTATAAGTAACAAAACATGAGCTACTTGAGTTTTGCTATATGCCCTAATAAGATAAACATGACTTCATACCTCTTGAAACTGTTACCATCAGGTCACGTAGTAGCCACCAACGTCATCAATAAGATAATTAAACGAATCAAGACCGTCATTTTGGTGGGGTTGGGTGTCGAACCTGGTTATATGGTTGAACCACCATTGTTGTTTTTCAGTTTAGTTTTTCCCCTTTCTTTAACCGACTTTCTATTATTCTTGTTGTTTTCCAATTGAAACTCAGGAGTAAGTCTTCCCATTTGCTTTTGAAAATCTGCAACAGAATCATTTGCAATATTTCCTTTAATGTGTTTTGCAACAAAACACTATTCATTTACCGATGAAGTAGTGATTACGTGTTCGTTCAAAAAAGAGGCATTTAGCGATAAGCAACCTTGGGTTAAAGTTGACTAATAGCAGAACTCTTTCCGTTACTGAAAGAAGTCAAGGACACAAGTACACAACCTACCCATTGTCCAATATAGCTCATCAATTAGATATTTAATAAATGGTTTGTTATTTTAATTCAGCATCTCCATAACAAATAATCCCAATTTAAGCCACTCAAGTCAATAGACCTAAAAAGAATCCCAAATCCTATTTCATACATTCGATTGATGCCAATCAAGCTTACTTTTTGCAAGAACGATCATCGCTCTTCTTGCAAAAACAAATTTACCATTTGACTTCTGATGTAATTAAGTTCGTTAGCTTTACAAAGCATGTGTTTTAACCAAAAGTATCATGCCAACCAAAACCAATAGTATGGAAAAGGAAACAAGAAGCAAACTTACATGGTTCCAACTAAAATGTGAAGATACAAGGGCTTTTCACAGTCGCATGGTGCTTTTAGTGGCCGATAATTACCCTGCCGAAATCATTCAGTATCACATAAGGAAAAAAAATCACATCAAAGTGAGCTACTTACCTAGTTATTACTATGGCGCCAGTTCATATCTGAATCTGCACACTTTAGAACACACAATTAGTGTTAGGTAACAAATTTCAAGAATGAGATGATTGTGGTGCGAATTGCTTCTTTAGCAGGTGACAAGGGTAAGATCTATCCTAGACAGGATCTCCTTCTGATGTTGCTCAATTGCGTTGCTTCCAAAATTTTAGAAGAACAAGCACTGGGGTGCATTTACTCATTCATTATTTGATCTTTTTGAAGTTGCCTACAAGTAGGTGGTCATCCACAATCACCTTTTTCTTTGACATTACTGGATTAAAGAAAAAGGCAACAACTTTACCCTCTTGTGAAAGTGGTCTGTTGTCTTAATTGGAGAAGAGGCTGTGAAGTTCATCTAGTGGATTATGCTTAATGAACAGAGTTTCATAAAATAAAATGAAAAACAAAGTATACATTTTACTCTAAAAAAAGTAACCTTTGAGGAACAGAGTTCGCCTCTCGCATCCCATGATTCTTTGCTTTATCTCCTGTTTTCTGAAACATAAGAAAGCAAATTGTTACATTATCTTGATCATAAAAATCAAATACGGGTCAAGTTAACCTTGACCTTCTTTCGGAGACACGACCATGTTTGACCTGATCTTGGTATATTCAACCATACAGATTAACCCAACAACATTGGCAACAATACTGATTAAGTAACCAAATTCCATCAAAACCAAGCAACTTACAAACGCCATTTCAAACCCTTTGATCAACCGTGTAATACAATACTTTATAACCATATCCAAAAACTTAACCATTTGACTGAAAATGGATTACGTGATTCAGCCAACAAATCAATTGCATAAACCTTAAAAATAAATACTATATCTGAACAGGAGTTAACGATAACCTGTGATGTTGTATTTGATCTCCTTGAAGAACCCTAGCGCTTAAAATCACAAAAACTCTCCCGAATTCATACGTACGGACATCCGTCGGTACTTTTCCGTAACTGTAATCGGCCCTGATTCATCCGTACACACAAAACCTACTGCGACAAGATGTTACGAATCACGTACTCGTTCTCCGATTCCGGATCTCCAATCTGTAACGGTCCATGATCGAAATTGAAAGCGTAACAATGGAGGATTGTACTGAAAAACCTTTCAATATCTGATTACTTTTCTCTCTCCTTTGGTCTTCTCTCTTCCTCTGTTAACTCCCTCACACGCTCTCTGTCCTTCATTAAGTGTCATGTTGAATTTACCATTTTGCCCTTTAAGCGTCTTAAATTATTGTGCAATTTCCTGTTATACCCCTATCAGATGGCTTTGCATGCCTTGTAAATCTAGCTTCAAAATTTGTAAGCATGGCACAATTACAATCTCGTCCCACTTATAGTTATATAGTATTATAGTTGTTGTCTTGTTTAACATCTGATTTTTCAAGTGGGATTAAGTTTTAAAAGTTGGAAAGTGACACATTCTTCAACAACTTAGTTATGGGAAATAGTTATGCGAAATTAAGAATAGAACATTTTATTAGTAGTATATATATATATACCCCCTAATCATAATCACATCTGTTAATAATATCTGATTTATATTATTTTAACCTTGGGTTTGTCATTATTACTATTTCATGGGTTCAGTCTCTTTTGTAGAGCATTCATAATGGATTTGGTATATTTGTGTGAGTGTGTTAGTTATATTATAAGAAATGGTTTTGAGTGGTTGTGAGTGAGGAGAGAGAAAATGTTACTGTTCATCTGTAAATATACGGAACACTGTTCATCCTTATAAATTTTTTAATATTTTTGAAAGTGGTTGTGAGTGGATGTGAGAGAAAATGTAATGATAAATGTATAAAACGTATTATTTAATTGAAAAGGAGAGAGAAAAAAATAGTGTGTTTTAATGTAAGGAAAAGGAAATGAATATGAATGCTCTTAGGTTAGTTGTGTTTTTGCCTAATTAAATTAAATATGAAAACTATTAACTTACATAATATTTTACACATAAAAACTTTATTTTGATACATAATGAAATTATAGGCCTTTTATGCAGACACTTATCATATACACAACGTACAACAACCAAACAACACCCGGTAAAATCTCACCACTAAATGAAAATTTCGCTTTCACAGATCAAAAATATCCGGCGGAAATATCTGTTGAAAAAACTATAGCCGGGTAACATACGAAAATCCTCGAAATATGCTTAATAAAAGTGTTTTATAAATATCATCTAACTGTCGGTGATCCGTGGGTAATCAACGATGGCCAGGTAGCCCGTCAATGATAAGAAGCCAATAATGTTACCCGCGCAAGCTTTTTCATGTTAGATTTTTGAGCTTTTTTCGGTATAGTTTCTGAAGGGTATTCCAATGAAATAGTCTACTAAAAGTTGTATATCTAACGGTTTTCGAACGGAATAGTTCGTTGGAATGTTGCAGGCTACAAAAATACATAGTCTCCCACAGTCTCGAATCCCGACCAGGCTATTCTAGTTATCGTCGATGCAACAATTCATAAACAGATAAATTCGTCAAAAATTAGTCGTGCTTTTGGTTATAAATACCTTGTTATCCCTTGGTTACAACTCAAGATCAATAAAACTAGAAGTATCGATGATTGTATGATTGTTTGTTATTGTATTTGTATGTGTATGTATATGTGTATGATATGTATTTGTATGTGTGTATGTATGGTTTGTGTATGATATGTATTTGTATGTATGTAGTATGTGTATGGTGTGTGTATGTGTATGTGTATGAATTTATATGTGTTTGATATCCATATGTGTACGTACGTATTTGTATGAGTATGCATGTATTTATTTATATATGATGATTGTGTGTTTTAGTTTAAATATGGCAGGTTTACTCATTGTGGACTAAGGCTAAAACTTCATTCATGGCTTTTGACTCCTTTATAATATATGAATATAACAGTTACGATGTTTTACTAAGCTTCAAACTTCATATTGTAGGTAAGCTCTCCAAATCATATATCTTGTTGAAAGATTTATATGTGGTTCATATGATTATATTTGGTTTCAGTGTATATTAATTGTGTATCGGTTCTAATCTAGCATGTTTAGTCTATGTTTATAGCAACATACACTCTCACTATGCATTATGAGACATGCGTCCTCAATTCTTCTTGTTATGCTCTTTGTTCTTAAATAATGTTTCAATAATAGCAAATAAGTGCATAACCACTTTCACTAGTCACTATGCATACACACATAAGTGTGTGTGCGAGATAGGTAGGGGTGTGAACGGTTTGATTCGGTTTTATGGCAAAACCAAAACTGAAAAGAATTTCTTGGTTTTCTGTTTTTGAAAACCACTTGGTTTCCGGTTTTCAGTTTTGATTTTTTTTCGGTTTCATTTTTGGAACAAAATGACGTAAGATTAAAAAATAAAAATATAATCATGATTTAAGAATCTTTCTTAGATGTTTATTTTTAAGTTAATATTTAACTTGTTCACACAAACCTAACCTTCTCTATTTTTCTTTGAATCATTGTAAGACATAAATTATGATCTCATTTCTTTGAATCGTTGTAAGACAAATTATGATCTCATCTCATTGAATTATTACACGTCAGTATGTGATATTTTAATTATCAAATTTAAAACTATATCTTGCAGATTTCTACGACGTTTTTTCTAGGCTTTAGCATTGGGGTTCTTACATAGCCTTGCCAAGCTATAGACAAAAATCCGAGAGATCATGAGCTTTTTTCATTTTGGAGATGTAGCTTCCGATTATGAAATGTGTCAAAATATGACAGTATCAACTTATGAGATCAATAATACCCAAACCAGATGTTATTAAACCCTAGTACAAACTATACAAGAACTGAACTGCAGATATACAAACTCTACAACTCTCACAAGATCATCAACAAGATGATCTTCACTCTAAACGAACAACAGACTCACAACTACTGAGAATCAACACGATTCTCAGAAGAAACCCTAATTCGCCTTTAGAGAGAGAATGACAAGAGAACAAAGTAAAATATCCCAATTCACTTTTACATCACTGGACCCAAGTTATGTATAGATACCCGAATTATAACTGCACCCGAACAACCCAGGATAACCCGGTCTTCACTTGGACACAATTCTTCACTTTATACTCCAGCCCATGAAACCTTTAGTCCAGCCCATCAGCAGCAATAGCCCAGAACTTAGAACTCATTAACATGCATATAATAAACCCACAATTAGAATTAGAAGAACACATATAAAATGTTATATAAAATGAAGTTGAGAAAATATAAATGTTATATTTTTAACACCCCCCACAACTTCATTACTAAAACAAGTCAAACAAGTTCAACTTTTCACATAAAATGCAATGGTTTTTGACCAAAACACCTTTTGTAAACAAGTCAGCTAATTGACATTCAGATTTAATTCCAACACACTTTATAATACCTTTTGAAATGCAATCTCTTAAGAAAAACAAATCTACCTCAAAATGTTTGGTCCTATCCTGGAATACTGGGTTTGCTGCAATAGAAATTGCAGCAGTATTATCACAATGAAGATGAATAGGAAGACTGACATTTACACTTAGCTCACTTAATGAAATTTTCAACCAGATAACCTCACATGCAGCAACACACATAGCCCTATACTCAGCTTCAGCTGATGACCTAGACACTGTAGCTTGTTTCTTACCTTTCCAGGATATTAAACAGTTACCAAGAAATACACAAAAACCAATAACTGATTTTCTGGAATTTAAACATTTAGCCCAATCAGCATCAGCATAAGTATATAAATTAAACTCATCAGACCTATGAAACAATATACCCTTACCAGGTGCTGACTTAAGGTATCTTAGTAAATGAAAAGCTACCTTTAAGTGTCCTTCAGTAGGGCTGCGCATGCACTGACTTAAAAAATGCATTGCATATGAAATATCAGGACGTGTATGAGACAGGTAAATCAGTTTTCCTACTAACTGCTAATATCCAGTTATATTTTCAAGAGGACCATTATTACTGTTAAGCATAGAATTAACTATGATTTAGTTCAAATTGGACAGCTAACAGGTTTACATGCAAGCATACCATATTCAGCTAAAAGATCTGTACAATATTTTCTCTCAGATAAACATATACCCTTATCACAGTATAAAACTTCTATGCCTAAATAATACTGTAACAAACCAAGATCCTTTATTAGAAACTTGTCTTTAAATCTCTCTTTAACTTTATTGATCTCAGTTATGGAATTACCAGTTAGAACAATGTCATCTACATATACAAGCAATACCACAAACACATCACTAGTACTTTTAACAAATAGAGAAGTGTCACATTTGCTTTGCACAAATCCAACCTCAATTAGAACACTAAATAGTTTTTCATTCCACATCCTTGGGGCTTATTTAAGCCCATACAAGGATTTTTTTAATTTACAAACTTTAGAAGTGGAATCAGAATCATAACCCTCAGGAAGAGACATAAACACTTCTTCATTTAAGTCACCATATAGAAAACCATTATTCACATCCAACTGATATAATTTCCAATTCTTCTGGACAGCTAAGGCAATAATACACCTAACAATGACAAGTTTAACAACAGGGGAAAAAGTTTCTTCATAATCAATCCCCTCTTTTTTACTAAAGCCCTTTGCAACAAGCCTAGCTTTGTATCTTTCAATCTCACCATTAGACTTATATTTGATTTTAAAGATCCACTTGCACCCAACTACACTTCTACCTTTAGGTCTATCCACAATTTCCCAAGTATTATTCCTATGTAATGCTTGTATTTCAGCATTCATAGTTTCTACCCAATTAGGATCTTGACATGCTTCTTTATAATTCCTAGGTTCCAAACTCCTAGTTAAAGTAGTAGCAAAGCATAAGCAATCACTAGTCAAGAGTCATTTAACTTTCTAGGAAAAAGAGAAGTTCTTTTTGACCTTCTAGGTAAAACAGGTGACTCAGAATCTACTGTGTCCCCCTCAACATTATTCTGAGTTTCAGTTGCATTAGTCACTGACTCTGCCCTGTCAGATGGGCCAGAAACTTCACTTGTCTGCTGATGTTCAGCCCTGACAGTTGAAGTCCCAGTTTCCACTGACTGCTGAGTTTCAAGTGTTCTTGCATCAGTCTCACCTTGATCCCTTCTTTCATTATTGGGATCATTCACAGTATGAGAATTTTTGGATTCTGAGTCATCATACAAATTAAAAAATTGAGAGCATTAACATCTTTATAGGGATTAGAATCATATTTTTCAAAAATAGTTTTCTCTTTAAATGGAAAAATAGTTTAATAAAATTTCATATCCCTTGAAAACCTAATTGTTTTAGTATCTAAGCTATACAACTTATAACCTTTTTTATCATAAGAATACCCTATAAAGACACACTTTTCTACTCTACAATTTAACTTGTCACTTTCATTTAACACAGTATAAAAATACAAACATCCAAAAACTCTCAAATGATCTAAGAAGGGACTAAATTTATATGTCATTTCATAAGGAGTATTGCCAGCTAATACAACAGTTGGAGTCCTATTTATAAGATAAGCAGCAGATAATACACATTCATGCCAAAACCTTACAGGTAAGTTGCTTTGAAAAAGTAATGCTCTAGTAACATTTAACAAGTGCCTATGTTTTCTCTCAGCAATCCCATTTTGCCGAGGAGTATAGGCACAAGTTGTCCGATGAACTATTCCTTTTTAAAAAATGTCAACATTTGATTATTCACAAATTCAACCCTTATCACTTCTAAAACATCTGACTACTTGACTGAACTGAGTTTGAATGATATTTACAAAATCTTTTACACATTCAAAAACGTCAGTTTTGTTTACCAGCAAGCAAACCCAAACTGCCTAGAATAGTCATCAACAATAGTGAGAAAGTACCTATGTCCCTTCCTACTAGGCACCCTGTAGGGTCCCCGCACATCTAAATGAACAAGTTCACCAAGTCTAGAATTTTTGTGTCCACTTAAAGGAAAAGGAACCCTATGTTGCTTAGCCTTATGACACACTTCACAAGGATCATGACCAGTGTTTATAGAAATTTTTAAAGTATCTTGAAACATTTTAACAGCCTGATCTGTAGGGTGACCTAGTCTAGCATGCCACAACTTGTAGTTACTAATACGATTAAAGCATACTTTATTAGACACAACAGCATTACCATACAAATAAAGACCTTCAACTTGACTACCAGTCACCAAGACTCTCTTGGTTATTAAATCCTGTATATAACATTTATGTTCATCAAAACCAACATACAAAGAATTATCCTTAGCTAACTTATGAACAAAGATCAGATTAACAGAATATTCAGGAACAACAAATACATCCTTTAAAACAACTCCATCAACTAACTTTACACATACTATCTTTGTAACCAAAGCACTAGTACCATTAGGATGTTTAACCTGAACTTTTAAGTTTGAAATATAAAAAAAATCCACCAAATTATTTTCAGAATTAACCATATGATTGTTTGCTCCTGAATCTATAATCCAGCCAGACCCCTTTTCAAAAAAGTTAGCAAAAGTATATATAGGTTTAATAAAAACATTAGAGAAAAACAGACTACCTGAGACATTACAACTCTGAAGTTTTCAGGTGAGGTTTCCTTCAGTAAACTCAACAATTTGGCTAACCGATCTGAAGTCAAGGAATTTACTGGTACACTAGATTCATCAGTACTAACATTGTTGTTACTAAAACTTTTCTTTCCTTAACTCCCTCTTGGAGGTTTCATCCAGGAAGGATAGCCAATTAGCTTAAAACACTTTTCTACAGTGTGCCCAGTTTTATTACAATGAGAGCATTTTAAAAGTTGATTTTGACTTTTACTAAACTTATTTTTATTTTCAACAACAGAGTTAGATTTAGAATGTAACATCTGTCGAAAAACGGGTTTCCAAACCCGCTTCGTTTATTAATCGAATATCAAGTTATAAAATTTCGTTGCGTATTTATGATTTATTTTAATTTTAAACAATACATAATTCATAAAAATTTAGAATTTAAAAACTATAATTATTAAAAAGTGAAAATAAAATAAATAAAAAAGAAAACCGGCTGCCGGGTTTCGAACCCGGGTCAGCCGGAAGACATAACTAACACATATCTCACCACTCCGCCACTTGAGTTGTTTGTTGATATAACAAAACAATTAATACATATAATGAAACTCGAAATCAAATTCGGTCATCAGCGCGCCCAAATCGCTCTCGCCGGAAATTCCGACGATTTCGCCAATTATCGACGGTTTCCTTTGACTTAACGTATGTATTAACATCGACATCGGTTATAACCGATGTCTAATCCCGCGACATCAGTCATAACCGCTGGAGAAAGGCTGACCACGAATCAAGACTAAAATCAGACCCAATTCATCGTGATTCTTCCCCATAAATACACACCCAAGTCTCTGAGAAATTATTTCGCTCAAAATCGCACCATTTCTCGAATCAATTTCACTCGCCGGAGATATTCTGCAATCGCCGGACTTTCGCCGGAAAACCGAGACTTACATCAAAACGGTAAATACCTCGACTCTTTCGGTTTCAATCCATTGTTAGATTATTACTAACTTCAATCCATCAACCAGAATCAATCCTAGACGACGTTGTCGGATTTTCTGCACTCGCCGGAAAACCTCTGGAATTTCCAAAATCACGCTGTGATCGGTATAATCATTTAAACCTTCTGATAATCATTGTTTAGTAACTCAATTTCGCAACTAATCGATCAAAACTGTTAATTGATTCAATCAGACGAAATTCACAAATCAGAGCCGACGACCATTGCCGGAATTCTGAGAAACACAGTCTGATCGGTACATTCAATTACTTAACTCTTCTTATCCATTACATTTCAACCAGTAATATGTTCGATGAACGATTTAATCAAGAACAGAAGAATATCGGTCGTCTGAGTCTTTGAACGAAGAAGACGAAGTCGATGATGTTTATAAGATTAATTAAAACAAGTTATTAAACCGGGTTAGACACACAGTCCAGCGGTGGACTGTGTGCAAACAATTATCACACGTCTCGAGTTCGATCCCTGACACAACCTCACTCTCTGAAATAAAAATGTTCTTTTTAAACCGAACCGTATCAACTCGCTGTAAGATGTTAAGTTTAATAAAAACCAGTATTCTAACCAGGTTAGACACACAGTCCAGCGGTGGACTGTGTGCAACGCTAAACAACGGGTCCCGGGTTCGAGACCTGTTGTGTGCACCGGTCCGACATAATTAAAATCCTTTTTAAAATAAATGATTCTAAATAAATTAAATAGTATATAAAATATAATTAAAAACAGAAATATTTCGGGTTAGACACATAGCTCAGTTGGTAGAGCTGATGGTGCACGCGTACGGGAGGTCACGAGTTCGAGCCTCACCCAGCGCATATATACACAAAGTCCGAACCGGTCAACGGTCAAAGTCAACGGTCAACCCAAAAAGTCAACATTTTTTTTATATTTTTATTTATTTGTTTTATTTAAAAATCAATTAAAAATACTTAAAAATAACATTTTTAAAGTTAGAAAGTGACCTTAAACTCACAAAAATAAATCTAGAAAATCCAATTAAAATTGTTAATAAAATCCACTTATTTACCGTACCCTTTTCGTTATTATTTAGGTTAGTTATTCCTCGTCGATCAACTCTCTAAACTCGTGCGCATTCAACATCATCAAACGAACGCACCCAATGTGAGTGAATCTCTACCAATTCCCCGTTTTAATCACATTTTGGGGTGTATCATGTGTCGCTATTTATTTATTACATTTAAACACTTGTGCATCCATCATATCCATGATCAAATGTGTATCCAAAATGTATCAATTGTTTGTGTGGTTAATGTTTAGATTTAATTTATCATTTTCAGTACATACATCATCATAGGCTCGTATGTTCCCCATTACCTATGAGCGGAACCGTTCCCCATTACCTATGAGCGGAACGTGGCGTTGCCAACATACGATCGGCCTCGTTGGATTGAGCCTTGATCGCACATACATCATCATAGGTCGTCCGTTCCCCATTACCTATGAGCGGAACGTGACGTTGCCAACATATACATTATCATTCATGTCATATACTCGTGCAAGGTGGTTTGTCATTGTATGTTTATTTACGTTTGCTCATATATGATTATTGCACAAATTTTCCATATTAATTACAACAAGAAATCAACAATAAATGTTTTCTAACAAGGTTCACTCGCCAACTTTTGTTGACCCAAAAACCCCCATTTTTACACATGATACAGGTGATCCAGTTGAAGCAAGAAACATATAGGACGGCCTAGAAGAATAAATCAGTTTAGATTTTGGATTGTTTATTTAATTTTCCTTTCCTTGTATTGTATGAATTTGACTTGAACATTTGAGATGTAATTTGAATTTAATGAATATGAAACATATTAGTAAACATCATGAGCTTTGGTGATAACCCAATTATGCCCCGACTCTTATTCCGCTGCGGGTCGGGGTGTGACATAGAAAACATACCAACACTTTGATCTGTAACATCCGGCAAAAAACGGATTTACCAAACCCGCTCCGTTTATCAACCGAACAGTCAGTTAAAATTTTCGTTGCGAATTAAATGCCCAAAATAATTTTAAACGATACATAATCAATTATTATACGGGGATATATAATTAGTTTTTGAAAAATGTTAAAAATCGCAAAATAAAAATGTTTTGTTTCTGCCGGGTTTCAAACCCGGGTCTGTACCGGTTCAACAAACAACTTATCACCCAGCCGATCAACCGCTCCGCCACTTTGATTTTCTGATAATAAAAGGAATCAATTAATTCAAATAATAAAGTGCGGAAGTCAAATTCAGTCAATTTGCGCCCAAATAGCAGTCGTCGGAAATCCCGACGACTTCGCCGATAATTTACGTTTCCGCTCAAGTTAACCGAAGAATTAACTCCCACGACGGTTATAACCGACGTCTGAACCCGCGACATCAGTCGTAACCGCCGGAGAACGGCTGACTTCGAATTGAGACCGAATTCAGACCCCAGACATCTCGATACTACCCTATAAATTCACCCACAACTCACCAGAAACCTTTCACTCTCAAATCGCACCCTTTCTCGGCGAAAACTCACTCGCCGGAAATATTCTGTTCGTCGCCGGAAAACCGAGTCCTTAATCTCTGAGCTTTACTGAACCCCCTAAACTTATACCGAAGTCACCCACACCCTTTATAAGCTTTCTGAAGATTCTCTGCTGCAAGACACTCGTCGCCAGAAGAGATTGCTGTCGCCGGAGTTCTGCCGGAAAACAGAGGAAAGCCAGTCGGTACTTTTCACGCCTAATTTCCTTTCTCTTTTTACTGATATCTCATCTGTAATTAATCATAAAACGCTAAAGAAACCTGAATCAACACTTCGAACCAGTCAGTCGTCACTTCTGGTTATAACACAACGAAGAAGATGAAGTTCGGTAAACATATAACTATAATTAAAATCAAGTTATTTACCGGGTTAGACACACAGTCCAGCGGTGGACTGTGTGCACATTAAACGCAAAGGTCTCGAGTTTGAATATTGTTCCCACACACGCTGCCTTAATAAAAATTCTTTTTTTTGTTAACTGAACCAGATTGATTTTATGTATATGTTAAGTATATTAATAACCGGAATAATAACCAAGTTAGACACACAGTCCAGCGGTGGACTGTGTGTATATTTAATCAAAGCACACGAGTTCGAGTCCGGTCTTCTGCATCGACCCGGACAATTATTCTACCTTTTTAAATAAGTCAGAAATGAAAACAAATAGTTTGTATTTAAGTATAATAAAAATTGGATTATATAACATGTTAAACACACAGTCCAGCGGTGGACTGTGTGTTACACAACCCACAGGTCCCGGGTTCGAGACCTGTGGAGCGCACCGGTTCTCTGGATTAAAAATCGTTTTTAAAATAAAGGATTTCTGTTTAAATCTAATTAATATATATATATAATTAAAATCAGATATATGACGGGTTAGACACGTAGCTCAGTTGGTAGAGCTGCGTGCACGCGTACGGGAGGTCTCGGGTTCGAGCCTCACTCAGCGCACAACAATATGCATTCGAACCGGTCAACAGTCAGTCAAAGTCAACGGTCAATGGTCAAAAAAGTCAATTTTTTTATAATTTTTATTTATTTATTTTAATTAAAAAACAATTAAAAATACTTAAAAATGACATTTTTAAGGTTAGAAAATAGCCTTAAACTCACAAAAATACACCCAACAATCCTACTAAAATAGATTAATAAAATCCGTTTACTTACCAAACCATAATGCGATTTATCTAGGTTAATCTCACTCGTGGTTAAAACCACTTTGCGTGCATTCAACATCATCAACCGAACGCACTCACTGTGAGTGAATTCTTACAAATTCCCCTTTTTATTCATGTTTTGGGGTGTATCATGTGTCGCTTAAACTAATTCTCTTATGCAAACTCGTGCTATACCATTATATGATTTAAACTAGAATGTAAATATTGTTGGTTGTGATGTAGTACATAGTGTCAAGTTGTATGCAAATTATTTAGGCCCATCAGTTCCTCGTGGGAGACGAGTTGAACAACGCGTGCCTCAAAACTCATTCATTAGGCCCATCGGTTCCTCGTAGGAGACGAGTTGAACAACGCGTGCCTCAAAACTCATTCATTAGGCCCATCAGTTCGTAGAACAACGCGTGCCTCAAAACTCATTCATTAGGCCCATCAGTTCGTAGAACAACGCGTGCCTCAAAACTCATTTATTAGGCCCATCAGTTCCTCGTGGGAGACGAGTCGAACAACGCGTGCCTCAAAACAATCATTTGATGTATGTATGTGCAATATTTGATATTATGTGTTGTGTGAATAAATTTACATCTACATTTACTCATATGTGGTTATGCACATTATTTATAATCAATTGGATAAACTTGTTCAAATGTTTTCCATAGGATTCACTCGCCAACTTTATGTTGATCCAAAAACCTTTTTACACATGATACTGGTGAACAGGTTGAAGCAAGGAAAACATAGGAAATGCCTTAAAAGAGAACAAAGAAGCTTAGATTGATAGTTAGAACATGTTGTAACATTTATTGTAAATTTCCATTAAATTGTATTAATGAATATGAAACGTATAATAAATGTCATGAGCTTTGATGATAACCCAATCATGCCCCGATCACCTTTTCCACTGCGGGTCGGGGTGTGACAGATTGGTATCAGAGCCATGACTATAGGGATATAGGATAGGTTATTAGACCCTTAGAGCCTATACTATAGTCTGCCTAAATTTTAATTGATTAGGTGGTTACATACAAACTTGTGATATTTATCTGTTTCATATTTGTTTATATTTACAGTCAAACATACATGCTTATATACTTATTCATCATACATATATCAAGGTTCATATATTCAATTCGTTTTCATACTCTCATTATTCAAGGATTTTGTTGCAATTTTCAAATCTCATCAAAGTAAGTTCTGCGATGGGCATGTAGTAACCGGAAGGGTACAAGTACCGGTAGTCGAAACGTCCTGTCTAGGTTGGCATTCGTATAAATCCAAAATAACGGACCAGTTTGCCTACCTGGGGACTAACGATGAGAGTACGACGGACCTATTAGGCCAAAGCATGCCACACCAAACGTCGTTCGAACTAACCCCACTTTGAGATGTCACCGTGTCCATGCCTGGGCACATTCCGAATATCATACGTTACATATTTCTCGATTTTCTCCGGGTTTTAGTGTACGTAACCAGGCTAACACATGCGAATCATATGAAAAACCCGGTAATCATGGGGGCCCACGTGATTACGAAGGTGAAGTATGGCGGCATGCAAGGCCCAATTACAAGCAAAGCCCAAGACATCCTATGGATGTAGTAGATTTATTTTTCTATATTTATTTTATGAATGTTCATTCCCAAACACGACCCACGATCCCAAAAGCATCCAACTCATACTCTTGATATGTATTCCTTGTAGATGTCTTCTAACCTCGCCCGTAGGAAGATGAAAGCAGGAAAAGCCCGTGAACGCATGGCTGCCCAAATCGTTCAGCAAATGGCGACCGTAATACCCAACATCGTAGTTCAAGTTCAACAAGCCCTTACCGCTAATTCCGTTAACCCAACCCAACAAGAAGATCAAAACACTGTCAATCTTTCCCCAAAAGTCACTAAATGCACCTACAAACATTTCAAATCCTGCGATCCTCCAAAATACGAAGGTACTGAGGGTGTCACCGCTCTCCTCCATTGGTTCGAAGAAATGGAGAACACTTTTCTAAATTGCGATTGCCCCGATGATCGCAAAGTGCGTTATGCTACCGGTCGTTTACTTGGAACAGCACTCACATGGTGGAATACAGAGAAGACCAAACGAGGTGTTGAAGATACTATGACTTTGACTTGGGAAGAGTTGAAGGGAATCATGACAAGACGGTTTTGCCCAAGAAGCGAAATCAAGAAATTGGAGGATGAGTTCCATTCTTTGAAACAAAAGGAAGGCGACCACACCACATACAACAAGAGATTCCTTGAGTTAAATCAAATGGTTCCCAACTTGTTCACTCCCCTCTACCGTTTGATCGAGCACTACATTCGTGGTCTTCCATCAAAGATTCAAGACTCTGTAATAAGTACCTTGCCTGCAACTTTGGAAGCAGCAATGGAGCTAGCAACAGCGCTCACCGAGAACCGAATCCGGAACAAAGATTTCAAGGAGGAGAAGAAGAAGGATAAAGCATCAACCGAAACCACAAACTCCACCCGAACCGAATCCTCTACACCACCTATTTCTAAGAGGAAACGAGATGGGAAAATCTTCGCCGTCACCCAACGCAACCAACCAGCTTCACAAGTTGTACCTCCCCAAACTATCCCAATCACTCAAGTAGCACCCAATTCAACTTACCCAAATAAGAAGCCTTACATTGGACCTCACCCTCAATGCAACACCTGTTTCTTTCACCATCCATCTACTTTACCCTGTCGACTATGTGCGAATTGTGGACGCTACGGTCATTTGAGCAAGGTTTGCCGCACCTCACAAAACCAAACCCCACCCCCTACTCAAAACATGGTCCAAACATATCAACAACCTCAATACCCCATGTTCCCATATGTTCAAGCTTGTTTCAATTGTGGCGACCCTACCCATTTTAGAAACACGTGCCCTCGTTTGGTTAACATCATAAACGCCCAAGCTCAAGCAAACCCAGTTAACCAAGCAAATCAAACAAACCCAGCTCCACCGCCAGCAAGAGGAAGAGTTTATAACATCAACGCAAATCCTGTTGAAGATATTAACGGTCCAAACAAACCACTTAACTAGCCTTCTCTCACCAAGGATCAAGACTCAACACCAACCACTTAGTTTTTATGTTTTTCTTTATGTTATCTCAATTTTCACGTATCTCAATTGGAAATTTATCCAAGAATTTTAATACAAATTACTAGTTCAGTTTGTTTTATACTCATTGATTAATATTCATATCATCATACCTCACGACGTATCTCAGTTTCATCATTTAAAGAAGTTGAGTTGTGTCTCACTTCTACATAGACTAACCTCTCCATCATAATAAACGAGAGAGGTATTGTCATCATTCAAACATATATACTATCAGAATTAAGACTCAAGCGCTGGTTGTTGTGTTTGTTTATGTTGTAGAGTCGCATAGAACTAATCATAACTTGCGGATAAAGTCAATGAGAAATTGACAAGAATATGGTGGATACGCCGCTGGTACTTCCTATATATAAGTATTCTTGTCAAATGATCGGAGGCATTATCAGGCGGTTATGAGAGGTTTCATGCATAGGCTGTTTGGGTGATTGATGTTTAGATTAAGTTATTCATTTTCAGTACATGCAATACGTTCGGCTCCGTTTGATTGAGCCTTGAGCACACAGACAATTTCATTTTCAGTACATGCAATACGTTCGGCTCCGTTTGATTGAGCCTTGAGCACACAGACAATTTCATTTTCAGTACATGCAATACGTTCGGCTCCGTTTGATTGAGCCTTGAGCACACAGACAATTTCATTTTCAGTACATGCAATACGATCGGCTCCGTTTGATTGAGCCTTGATCGCACAGATATATTTCATTTCAGTATTTTATGTTTGTTGTATTGGTTGTAGAGTTATATAGGACTAATCATAATTCACTGATAAAACCAACGAAAATTTGACAAGAATATGGTGGATACGCCGCTGGTACTTCCTATATATAAGTATTCTTGCCAAAGGATCAGAGGCGTTATTAGACGGATATGAGAAGTTCCATGTAGGATTTAGTATTGCCTAGGTTGAAATTTGTGTTACATTTATATCATCTCGCTATTTAAAGAAAATGGATTGTGTTCCATTTCTACATAAACTAACCTCTCCATCATAACAAACGAGAGAGGAACTGTCACCATACAAACATATATGCTATCAGAATGTGGATTTAATTATTAGTTGTTGTGTTTATTTGTGTAGATTGTAGTATTAGAAGTTTTGTCTTAGGATATAACCCTAACCTTCTAAGCATATTCAAACTTTTATGCATGAAATCAAAGTTAGCAAATCAATTCTGCTTATCAATACTTTTACAGTAGGCAACAAAAAGCGATTTCTGTAATTGGGTACTTAACCCTCACAAGGAACGTTACCGCCTCGAACAAAAACTTAAACCCTTATTTCTTCTAAGCATGTAACTGTCAAACTAAACACCATCATTCTTTTAGTCAAATACATCACTATTTAAATTTCGGGACGAAATTCTAAAAAGCAGGGGATACTGTAACATCCGTCAAAAAACGGATTTACCAAACCCGCTCCGTTTATCAACCGAACAGTCAGTTAAAATTTTCGTTGCGAATTAAATGCCCAAAATAATTTTAAACGATACATAATCAATTATTATACGGGGATATATAATTAGTTTTTGAAAAACTGTTAAAAATCGCAAAATAAAAATGTTTTGTTTCTGCCGGGTTTCGAACCCGGGTCTGTACCGGTTCAACAAACAACTTATCACCCAGCCGATCAACCGCTCCGCCACTTTGATTTTCTGATAATAAAAGGAATCAATTAATTCAAATAATAAAGTGCGGAAGTCAAATTCAGTCAATTTGCGCCCAAATAGCAGTCGTCGGAAATCCCGACGACTTCGCCGATAATTTACGTTTCCGCTCAAGTTAACCGAAGAATTAATTCCCACAACGGTTATAACCGACGTCTGAACCCGCGACATCAGTCGTAACCGCCGGAGAACGGCTGACTTCGAATTGAGACCGAATTCAGACCCCATACATCTCGATACTACCTATAAATTCACCCACAACTCACCAGAAACCTTTCACTCTCAAATCGCACCCTTTCTCGGCGAAAACTCACTCGCCGGAAATATTCTGTTCGTCGCCGGAAAACCGAGTCCTTAATCTCTGAGCTTTACTGAACCCCCTAAACTTATACCGAAGTCACCCACACCCTTTATAAGCTTTCTGAAGATTCTCTGCTGCAAGACACTCGTCGCCGGAAGAGATTGCTGTCGCCGGAGTTCTGCCGGAAAACAGAGGAAAGCCATTCGGTACTTTTCACGCCTAATTTCCTTTCTCTTTTTACTGATATCTCATCTGTAATTAATCATAAAACGCTAAAGAAACCTGAATCAACACTTCGAACCAGTCAGTCGTCACTTCTGGTTATAACACAACGAAGAAGATGAAGTTCGGTAAACATATAAGTATAATTAAAATCAAGTTATTTACCGGGTTAGACACACAGTCCAGCGGTGGACTGTTTGCACATTAAACGCAAAGGTCTCGAGTTCGAATATTGTTCCCACACACGCTGCCTTAATAAAAATTATTTTTTTTGTTAACTGAACCGGATTGATTTTATGTATATGTTAAGTATATTAATAACCGGAACAATAACCAAGTTAGACACACAGTCCAGCGGTGGACTGTGTGTATGTTTAATCAAAGCACACGAGTTCGAGTCCGGTCTTTTGCGTCGACCCGGACAATTATTCTACCTTTTTAAATAAGTCAGAAATGAAAACAAATAGTTTGTATTTAAGTATAATAAAAATTGGATTATATAACATGTTAAACACACAATCCAGCGGTGGACTGTGTGTTACACAACCCACAGGTCCCGGGTTCGAGACCTGTGGAGCGCACCGGTTCTCTGGATTAAAAATCGTTTTTAAAATAAAGGATTTCTGTTTAAATCTAATTAATATATATATATAATTAAAATCAGATATATGACGGGTTAGACACGTAGCTCAGTTGGTAGAGCTGCGTGCACGCGTACGGGAGGTCTCGGGTTCGAGCCTCACTCAGCGCACAACAATATGCATTCGAACCGGTCAACAGTCAGTCAAAGTCAACGGTCAAAGTCAACGGTCAATGGTCAAAAAAGTCAATTTTTTTTATAATTTTTATTTATTTATTTTAATTAAAAAACAATTAAAAATACTTAAAAATGACATTTTTAAGGTTAGAAAATAGCCTTAAACTCACAAAAATACACCCAACAATCCTACCAAAATAGATTAATAAAATCCGTTTACTTACCAAACCATAATGCGATTTATCTAGGTTAATCTCACTCGTGGTTAAAACCACTTCGCGTGCATTCAACATCATCAACCGAACGCACCCACTGTGAGTGAATTCTTACAAATTCCCCTTTTTATTCATGTTTTGGGGTGTATCATGTGTCGCTTAAACTAATTCTCTTATGCAAACTCCTGCTATACCATTATATGATTTAAACTAGAATGTAAATATTGTTGGTTGTGATGTAGTACATAGTGTCAAGTTGTATGCAAATTATTTAGGCCCATCAGTTCCTCGTGGGAGACGAGTTGAACAACGCGTGCCTCAAAACTCATTCATTAGACCCATCAGTTCCTCGTAGGAGACGAGTTGAACAACGCGTGCCTCAAAACTCATTCATTAGGCCCATCAGTTGGTAGAACAACGCGTGCCTCAAAACTCATTCATTAGGCCCATCAGTTCGTAGAACAACGCGTGCCTCAAAACTCATTTATTAGGCCCATCAGTTCCTCGTGGAAGACGAGTCGAACAACGCGTGCCTCAAAACAATCATTTGATGTATGTATGTGCAATATTTGATATTATGTGTTGTGTGAATAAATTTACATCTACATTTACTCATATGTGGTTATGCACATTATTTATAATCAATTGGATAAACTTGTTCAAATGTTTTCCATAGGATTCACTCGCCAACTTTATGTTGATCCAAAAACCTTTTTACACATGATACAGGTGAACAGGTTGAAGCAAGGAAAACATAGGAAATGCCTTAGAAGAGAACAAAGAAGCTTAGATTGATAGTTAGAACATGTTGTAACATTTATTGTAAATTTCCATTAAATTGTATTAATGAATATGAAACGTATAATAAATGTCATGAGCTTTGATGATAACCCAATCATGCCCCGATCACCTTTTCCGCTGCGGGTCGGGGTATGACATGATCTTTAGGGACACCAACACTAGCATTTCTATGAGAATCCTCCCTAGATACAATAGAAAAAAGCTTCTTTAACAGTGGGTAGAGGTTCTCTAATAAGCAAACTAGTCCTAACAGACTGATATATTCCATTTAGACCCATTAAGAACCGCATGAGTTTGATTAAATGATTAAAGTTGTTAAACTGTGTAGATGCATTACAGGTACAAGAAGGAATTTGAAGAATCTGATCAAGTTTTTTCCACATAGTATTCAACTTATGATAATATTCAGCAACAGAAATACCACTCTGACTAAATGAATCTGATCAAGTTTTTTCCACAGAGTTAAGGGAAATAATGACAAGACGCTTCTGCCCAAGAAGCGAAATCAAGAAGTTGGAAGATGTTTTCCACTCGCTAAAGCAAAAGGAAGGAGATCATACTTCCTACAACAAAATATTTCTTGAGCTGAATCAGATGGTTCCTAACTTGTTCACCCCAGTGTACCGCTTGGTTGAACACTATATTCGAGGCCTCCCCTCGAAAATTCAAGACTCAGTTTTAAGCACTTCACCTGCAACACTTGAAGCTGCAATGGAGCTAGCTACCGAACTTACCGAAAATCGCATCCGTAACGGAAAATTCAAGGGGGAGAAAAAGAAAGCCCCCATTGAGGCTCAAACTTCAAACCACTCTGCCTCCTCTTCGAAGTTTGCTGGCAAGAGGAAGCGAAACAATAAGAACTTTGCTGTCACACAAACAAACCCCCCAATCACTGCTGCACCCATCACCCAAATTGCCCCCTCATCTGCACCAGACAAAAGGGCATACTCCGGCCCATAACCAAAATGCACTCGTTGCCAATACCATCACTTTCCTGATCACCCCTGCCAATATTGCACCAGCTGTGGCCGTGCAGGTCACACCATCCAAACCTGTCGCACACTTCAACGAATAAACCGCAACCAACCCTCAACCCAAACCCACCATCAGATAGTGGGTCAAGCCCAACAACCCTTACTACTACCACCTACACAAAATACGACCCAATCCTACTACCAACCCAACTATCCCATGATGCAACCCATGCGGGCTTGTTACAACTGTGGAGACCCAAACCACTATAGAAACACTTGTCCACGCTTGGTGAACATCATACATGCTCAAGCTCAAGAAAATCCGGTGAATCAAGCTAACCAAGCTCCTCCACTTGCTAGAGGAAGAGCTTTCAACATCAACGCCAATCAAGCTAGGGCCGACAACAATGTGGTTAACGGTACGTTTCTCATCAATGGTAGTTATGCATCAATGGTTAACGGATAAGAGTTTTGTGTTCTTAGAATTTGAACCCATCCTCAACCAAACTCATGATAAACTCATGGAATCCATAACGGTGGAAGTTGCTGACGGAAAACCGGTCTCATTAAACTCTATTATACGGAATTGTACCCTCACTCTAAACGATCACGATTTTCCAGTTGACCTCATTCCTATAAGTTGGGAAGTTTCGACATTATAATCGGTATGGACTGCCTCAGTCATCATGCTGAAGTAGTATGCCGCGAGAAGTTCATTCGCATTCCTCTTGCAGACGGTCAAACCCTAAGAATCTTTGGAGAAACCCCTTCGAAAGGACTCAAACTGATGTCCTGCCTTCAAGCCCGAAAATATCTCCGCAAGAACTATGTCTCATACCTAACTCACGTCGTCAAGAAAGGAAACAAGGATAAGAAACTCGAAGATATAACTGTAGTGAAAGAATTCCCACAAGTCTTTCCCGACGACATCTCAGGACTTCCTCCCATGAGAGAAGTCGAATTCCGCATTGATTTTATACCTGGAGCTACACCAGTTGCAAAATCTCCTTATAGGTTAGCCCGATCCGAAATGCAAGAGCTAGCCAGTCAACTGCAAGAGCTGACTGACAAAGGATTCATACGTCCTAGCTCATCGCCTTGGGGTGCACCTGTCCTTTTTGTGAAGAAGAAAGATGGAACGTTTCGCATGTGTATCGACTACAGAGAACTCAACAAGTTAACGGTTAAGAACCGCTACCATTACCTCGCATCGATGATCTTCTTGACCAACTTCAAGGCGCCAGCTGTTTTTCAAAAATCGACCTTCGTTCTGGTTATCATCAACTCAGAGTACATGAAGAAGACGTCCCAAAGACCGCCTTCCGAACTCGTTATGGTCGTTATGAATTCACGGTCATGCCATTTGGTTTAACCAACGCCCCAGCTGTCTTCATGGATCTAATGAACAGAGTCTGCAAACCTTATCTGATCATGAACGACACATTCGACTCATCCTTACACTCTTAAGGACAGAAAAGCTGTACGCTAAGTTTTCGAAATGTGAATTCTGGTTAAGGGAAGTACAATTCCTTGGACACGTCGTCAATGACAAGGGAATTCATGTTGATCCCTCAAAAATCAAGGCGGTACAGGAATGGCAAGCGCCATGTACACCTACCGAAGTAAGATCATTTCTTGGTTTGGCTGGTTATTATCGCCGTTTCATTGCAAATTTCTCCCGTATTGCTGTACCACTCACGGCTTTAACACATAAAGGAAAACCCTTCATATGGGGACCCAAACAAGAAGAAGCCTTCCAAACCCTTAAACAAAAACTCTGTGACGCACCTATCCTCACACTTCCTGAAGGTTGTGATGACTTCGTGGTTTATTGCGACGCGTCAGGGCAAGGACTAGGCTGTGTACTGATGCAAAGAGGAAAGGTGATAGCTTATGCTTCTAGACAACTCAAAACTCATGAGAAGAACTACACCACCCACGACCTAGAACTTGGAGCCGTTGTGTTCGCTCTTAAGATATGAAGACATTACCTCTACAGTACCAAGTGTGAAATATACACTGACCACAAGAGCCTCCAACATATCTTCAACCAAAAGGAGTTAAACATGAGGCAATGGAGATGGGTCGAACTTCTTAATGACTACGACTGTGAAATTCGGTATCATCCTGGCAAGGCAAACGTGGTGGCCGATGCGCTAAGTCTAAAGGGTTATGCGAACTCCATTCGCCTTCTATGTTCGCAAATCATAACCGACATCAAAGATAAATCCGAGAAGCCCAACATGTTTCAGTAACGGAAAACGACGTACGCAAGGAGCTGTCTTGTGGAGCTGAACTTAAAATCGAAACTAAATCCGACGGTATTCTGTACTATCTAGATCGCATATGGATTCCCAATCACAATAACCTTCGTGATTTCCTTATGAATGAGGCGCACAAAACACGGTACTCTGTACACCCAGGAGCCGACAAGACGTATCAAGACCTTCGATACACATACTGGTGGCCTGGCATGAAGAATGATATCGCTGTTTTTGTTTCCAAGTGCCTTACATGTTCCAAAGTAAAAGCTGAACATCAAAGACCCTCAGGACTTCTAGTCCAACCTGAAATACCTGTGTGGAAGTGGGAAAACATAACCATGGACTTCATTACCGGGTTACCTCGCACCTCCAGTGGGTATGACACTATATGGGTAATCATTGATCGTCTTACAAAATCAGCTCACTTCATTCCGATCCGCGAGGACTTGAAGAACGATAAGTTAGCTCGTATCTACATCAGCGAGATCGTAAGCCGTCATGGTGTACCGTTAAGCATTATTTCAGATCGTGTTGGTCGTTTCACTTCACGAACATGGCAAGCCGTACAAGCCGCTTTGGGTACACGATTAGACCTCAGTACCGCTTATCATCCTCAAACTGATGGACAATCTGAACGCACCATCCAAACACTTGAAGACATGCTTCGAGCATGTGTCATAGACTTCAAGGGAAATTGGGACGCTCATCTACCATTAGTTGAATTTTCGTACAACAACAGCTATCATTCAAGTATCGGCATGGCACCTTTCGAAGCCTTATATGGTCGTAAGTGCCGATCACCAATATGTTGGCACGAAATTGAAGAAGCTCAAATCACCGGTCCAGAGTTAATTCAGGAAACAACAGACAAGATGTAACATTTGTCAAAAACGGGTTTTCAAAACCCGCTCCGTTTTGTAATCGAATATCCAGTTATAAAAGTCATGTTGAATATTTATGATATTTTGATTTAAAATGATACATAATTAATAAATGAACTAAACTATAAAAATTATATTTGATAAAAAGTTAAAACAAAATAAATAAAAAAAATATGTTGCTGCCAGGACTCGAACCCGGGTCAGCCAGAACAACTCCAACGACTTAACACACACTCACATCACCACTCCGCCACTTTGTGTTTTCTGCTATCTCTAGGAAACAAATGAGATTTATACACAAACCCGGTTAAACCGGTTGCGCCAACTGAAAAACGGAAGTCGGCAAATCAATCGTCAATTCGCTTGTTTACTCGCACGTTCAGTTTATAACCGATGCACCGACGATTTTTAATCAAGTCGGAATTGATTAAACATAAAGTCTCATCATTATCGGTTTTTATAACCGAAAATTCATCAAGTCCAGATTACTTCAACTTCAGACCACTCTCGCGACTCAGAAATATCATACAAACATCCCATTTCACTTTCGTCACATTTTCAGACCGTCAGAACGTCTAAATCAGCTAGCTGGAATTTTCTGCAAAAGTCACCGGAAAACCGTATTCATCCTCAAACGGTAAATCTTTCAATATCATTGTAGTTCAACAATTGTTAGGCTATTTCTAACTTAAACCTCTCAATTGAAATCGAATTCAGGCGCTGTATTCGGCTAATTTAAGTTCGCCGGAAAGATTCTGAAAATCGCTATATTCATCTGGGAATCGGTAAGGGCATTCAAACCCTCTGTTAACAATTGCTGAACACTTCAATTCCACGATTGACTAATCAAAACAGTTAATTGTCTTGTTCAGTTGAAGAGCATAAAAACAGAGCCGACGCAATTGCCGGAATTCTGAAATAAACCGCTCATCGGTATGTTCACCTCTAATTACCATCTCTGTCATTTCATTATAGCCTTAGGAATATTTGTCAATCGTAAAAACAAGAAACGGATCACTGATCCAGTCAACGGAAATTTGAACGAAGAAGACGAAGTTAATTAGGTTATAAGTATATTTAAAACCAGTAAAATGAACGGGTTAGACACACAGTCCAGCGGTGGACTGTGTGCAAAATACACACGCATGTCCCGAGTTCGATCCCTGATGCACGCACTCCTTATGTAATAAAATGCCTTTTTGTTTAAAACTAAACCGGGTTAACTCTGTTAGTTGATAAGTATAATAAAAACCGAGATAATAACCAGGTTAGACACACAGTCCAGCAGTGGACTGTGTGCAACACTAAGTCACACGTCGCGAGTTCGAAACCCGTCACTGGCACCGGTTCATTGAGTTAAAATGTTTTTGATATTAAAAGAATATTGGTTAAACTGAAGTAGTATATAAATATAATTAAAAACAAGATTATTTCGGGTTAGACACGTAGCTCAGTTGGTAGAGCTGCGTGCACGCGTACGGGAGGTCTCGGGTTCGAGCCTCACCCGGCGCAAAATATGTCATTGACCGAACCGGTCAACAAGTCAACAGGTCAACGGTCAACGGTCAACGCAAAATAAACAATTTTTTTTTATATTTTTATTTATTTAATTTAATTTAAAAATCAATTAAAAATACTTAAAAATAACATTTTTAAAAATAGAAAATAGCCTTAAACTCACAAAAATATATCTACAAATTTCATTAAAATCCTTAATAAAATCCACTCATTTATTATATTTATCCGTTATTATTTAGGTTAGTACTTCTCGTTGTTCCGCTCATCTAATTCGTGCGCATCTCACCATCTCCAATCCAACGCACCCAAGGTGAGTGAATCTTTACAAATTCCCCGTTTTAATCACGTTTTGGGGTGTATCATGTGTCTTGTTATATATATTATAATTAAACCATTGTGCATACATCATATCATGAACATGTGTATTCAGTTGTTTGTATTGTGTAGTTTTTGTTGGATGCAATTTATTATATTCAGTACATGCAATTTCATAGGCCGCCGCTCCCCATTACATTATGAGCGTTGAGCATGTTCCCCATTTCATTATGAGGTTGAACCTGGCGTGCCCACATACGATCGGCTCCGTTTGATTGAGCCTTGATCGCACAGACATTTTCATTTTCAGTACATGCAATACGATCGGCTCCGTTTGATTGAGCCTTGATCGCACAGTTCATTTATGTTATTTATCGTATGATGTTGTATGTTCATGTATGCTGTCATATGTTATTGTTTGTTATAGTTGTGACTGCTATTTGCCACTGTTTGATTATTTACATTTGCTCATCTATGATTATGCACAATTTTTCATTGATAAACTAACAAGTAATTCTTTAATAAATGTTTATCTAATAAGGTTCACTCGCCAACTTATGTTGACCCAAAAACCCCATTTTTACACATGATACAAGTGAAACAGCAGCAGCTAGGAACACATAGGATTTGGACTAGAAGAATAAAATGTTTTAGAGTTGGGATTGTTATGTTTGGTTTATTTTCTTTGTATTGTATGAACATGTTTGGATATTTGGAAATGTAACTTTGACTTTATTAAATATGAAACATATTAGTAAATGTCATGAGCTTTGGTGATAACCCAATTATGCCCCGACTCTTATTCCGCTGCGGGTCGGGGTGTGACACAAGATCCATCAAATTCGAAACAATCTTCTAGCGGCACAAAGTCGTCAAAAGAGTTATGCAGACAAACGACGAAAGCCCTTGGAGTTTAACATTGGTGACCAAGTACTTTTAAAAGTATCACCGTGGAAGGGTGTGGTTCGTTTTGGCCAAAAAGGCAAGCTAGCACCACGCTACGTAGGACCTTTCAAGATACTCGAAAGAGTAGGACCTGTAGCATACAAGCTTGACCTACCAGAAGAACTCAACAGAATTCATCCCACATTCCACGTATCGAACTTGAAGAAGTGCCTCGCCGATGAAAATCTCCATATTCCTCTAGAAGACATTCAAATCGATGAATCTATGCATTTCATTGAAAGACCAGTAGAAATTATGGACTTCGGAGAGAAACGTTTAAGACGAAGCCGTATTCCAATCGTCACGGGACGCTGGGAGTCGAACGAGGACCTGAGTTTACTTGGGAACGTGAAGACTCAATGCACGAGAAATACCCACATCTTTTTCCTGTTACCACTACTACTTAAATTTCGGGACGAAATTTCTAAAAGTAGGGGATACTGTAACATCCGTCGAAAAACGGGTTTCCAAACCCGCTTCGTTTATTAATCGAATATCAAGTTATAAAATTTCGTTGCGTATTTATGATTTATTTTAATTTTAAACAATACATAATTAATAAACAATTTAGAATTTAAAAACTATAATTATTAAAAAGTGAAAATAAAATAAATAAAAAAGAAAACCGGCTGCCGGGTTTCGAACCCGGGTCAGCCGGAAGACATAACTAACACATATCTCACCACTCCGCCACTTGAGTTGTTTGTTGATATAACAAAACAATTAATACATATAATGAAACTCGAAATCAAATTCGGTCATCAGCGCGCCCAAATCGCTCTCGCCGGAAATTCCGACGATTTCGCCAATTATCGACGGTTTCCTTTGACTTAACGTATGTATTAACATCGACATCGGTTATAACCGATGTCTAATCCCGCGACATCAGTCATAACCGCTGGAGAAAGGCTGACCACGAATCAAGACTAAAATCAGACCCAATTCATCGTGATTCTTCCCCATAAATACACACCCAAGTCTCTGGAAATTATTTCGCTCAAAATCGCACCATTTCTCGAATCAATTTCACTCGCCGGAGATATTCTGCAATCGCCGGACTTTCGCCGGAAAACCGAGACTTACATCAAAACAGTAAATACCTCGACTCTTTCGGTTTCAATCCATTGTTAGACTATTACTAACTTCAATCCATCAACCAGAATCAATCCTAGACGACGTTGTCGGATTTTCTTCACTCGCCGAAAACCTCTGGAATTTTCAAAATCACGCTGTGAATCGGTATAATCATTTAAACCTTCTGATAATCATTGTTTAGTAACTCAATTTCGCAACTAATTCGATCAAAACTGTTAATTGATTCAATCAGACGAAATTCACAAATCAGAGCCGACGACCATTGCCGGAATTCTGAGAAACACAGTCTGAACGGTACATTCAATTACTTAACTCTTCTTATCCATTACATTTCAACCAGTAATATGTTCGATGAACGATTTAATCAAGAACAGAAGAATATCGGTCGTCTGAGTCTTTGAACGAAGAAGACGAAGTCGACGATGTTTATAAGATTAATTAAAACAAGTTATTAAACCGGGTTAGACACACAGTCTAGCGGTGGACTGTGTGCAAACAATTATCACACGTCTCGGTTCGATCCCTGACACAACCTCACTCTCTGAAATAAAAATGTTCTTTTTAAACCGAACCGTATCAACTCACTGTAAGATGTTAAGTTTAATAAAAACCAGTATTCTAACCAGGTTAGACACACAGTCCAGCGGTGGACTGTGTGCAACGCTAAACAACGGGTCCCGGGTTCGAGACCTGTTGTGTGCACCGGTCCGACATAATTAAAATCCTTTTTAAAATAAATGATTTCTGAATAAATTAAATAGTATATAAATATAATTAAAAACAGAAATATTTCGGGTTAGACACATAGCTCAGTTGGTAGAGCTGATGGTGCACGCGTACGGGAGGTCACGAGTTCGAGCCTCACCCAGCGCATATATACACAAAGTCCGAACCGGTCAACGGTCAAAGTCAACGGTCAACCCAAAAAGTCAACATTTTTTTTATTTGTTTTATTTAAAAATCAATTAAAAATACTTAAAAATAACATTTTTAAAGTTAGAAAGTGACCTTAAACTCACAAAAATAAATCTAAAAATCCAATTAAAATTGTTAATAAAATCCACTTATTTACCGTACCCTTTTCGTTATTATTTAGGTTAGTTATTCCTCGTCGATCAACTCTATAAACTCGTGCGCATTCAACATCATCAAACGAACGCACCCAATGTGAGTGAATCTCTACCAATTCCCCGTTTTAATCACATTTTGGGGTGTATCATGTGTCGCTATTTATTTATTACATTTAAACACTTGTGCATCCATCATATCCATGATCAAATGTGTATCCAAAATGTATCAATTGTTTGTGTGGTTAATGTTTAGATTTAATTTATCATTTTCAGTACATACATCATCATAGGCTCGTATGTTCCCCATTACCTATGAGCGGAACCGTTCCCCATTACCTATGAGCGGAACGTGGCGTTGCCAACATAGATCGGCTCCGTTGGATTGAGCCTTGATCGCACATACATCATCATAGGCCGTCCGTTCCCCATTACCTATGAGCGGAACGTGACGTTGCCAACATATACATTATCATTCATGTCATATACTCGTGCAAGGTGGTTTGTCATTATATGTTTATTTACGTTTGCTCATATATGATTATTGCACAAATTTTCCATATTAATTACAACAAGAAATCAACAATAAATGTTTTCTAACAAGGTTCACTCGCCAACTTTTGTTGACCCAAAACCCCCCATTTTTACACATGATACAGGTGATCCAGTTGAAGCAAGAACATATAGGACGGCCTAGAAGAATAAATCAGTTTAGATTTTGGATTGTTTATTTAATTTTCCTTTCCTTGTATTGTATGAATTTGACTTGAACATTTGAGATGTAATTTGAATTCAATGAATATGAAACATATTAGTAAACATCATGAGCTTTGGTGATAACCCAATTATGCTCCGACTCTTATTCCGCTGCGGGTCGGGGTGTGACATAGAAAACATACCAACACTTTGATCTTTAGGGACACAAACACTAGCTTTTCTATGAGAATCTCCCTAGATACAATAGAAAAAGCTTCTTTAACAGTGGGTAGAGGTTCTCTAATAAGCAAACTAGTCCTAACAGACTGATATATTCCATTTAGACCCATTAAGAACTGCATGAGTTTGATTAAATGATTAAAGTTGTTAAACTGTATAGATGCGTTACAGGTACAAGAAGGAATTTGAAGAATCTGATCAAGTTTTTTCCACATAGTATTCAACTTATGATAATATTCAGCAACAGAAATACCACTCTGACTAAATGAATCTATTTTTTGATACAAATAAAAAAACAACTGAACCATCAACCTTATCATAAGTATCTCTTAATTCTTTCCAAACATCTGCAGCAAACTTAGAATATACATGTCCTAAATACAGTTCTTTAGACACAGAGTTTAAAATCCAAGTAAGGACCACATAGTTACATCTTTCCATTAAGTTCCCAAAATTTCATTATCTTCTGGTTTAGGAAAAGTATCATCAATAAATCCTACTTTACTTTTAACTCTTAATGCAAGATTCATGGCATTAGCCCAAACAGTATAATTATCAGTCCCTTTTAATTTGACACTAACAAAGTTAAGTTTGTAGAATCACTTGCATGCAAATAAAAGAGGATTATCAGGTTCCAGTTTACTAATCATTGTCTGATTCACAATATCACTCATAGTTGATCAACACAACTTGAAACACAAACAGATAACAACCTACATTGCGAAACTATGCCAGGGATCCAGATAGTAGGATCGTCACTCAATGGTGCCTACCCAGACCTTTGCACAGGGGCTGTATACTAAAGAATAATAAACACCCCAAGAATACAAACAAACACAGATATAACCAATCAAAAAAATTCAAACAAGCACAGGTATACACAATCAAGAATACTAACAAGAACAAGAAAATGTAATAGAGTGACCCCCTCTGTATCCCCAAATCAAGAACCGGCCTAACTAGTCCGGCAATACAAATGCCAAAAATGCAAGAGACAAAGAAATAAAGAATAAACTATAATAAGGAAAGATCTCACCAAATATTGAACACCCAAGTTAGGGTGTCTCCAAATCTGATTAGAGTTTTACAATCTTCAAGGATTGAACCCTAATCGGAGCGGCAGCTTACAAAGATCTTCTTCAACAGTTCATCCTAAAAATCTGAAGCCGACAAACAGATAGTTCACCCAGACTCAGAACATCAACCCAAACCTTAGACTTAGGGTTTCTGCTCCTTGAACGACACACACTCCAAGAAACCAAACTCTTCAAGATCTGGAACCATCAGCACGAATACTACCCAGATCCACAGGAAGAAAGACCAAAATAAACCAGATCTAACTCTAAACACACAACGGAAGACAATCGGAACTCTAACAGCAACCGACTATACCCAAGAGCAATCAAAGCTCCGATACCATGTCAAAATATGACAGTATCAACTTATGAGATCAATAATACCCAAACCAGATGTTATTAAACCCTAGTACAAACTATACAAAAACTGAACTGCAGATATACAAACTCTCCAACTCTCACAAGATCATCAACAAGATGATCTTCACTCTAAACGAACAACAGACTCACAACTACTGCGAATCAACACGATTCTTAGAAGAAATCCTAATTCGCCTTTTAGAGAGAGAATGACAAGAGAACAAAGTAAAATATCCCAATTCACTTTTACATCACTGGACCCAAGGTATATATAGATACCCGGATTATAACTGCACCCGAACAACCTGGGATAACCCGGTCTTCACTTGGACACAATTCTTCACTTTATACTCAAGCCCATGAAACCTTTAGTCCAGCCCATCAACAGCAATAGCCCAGAACTCAGAACTCATTAAGATGCATATAATAAACCCACAATTAGAATTAGAAGAATACATATAAAATGTTATATAAAATGAAGTTGAGAAAATATAAATGTTATATTTTTAATAAAATAAAAGAAACCTATTGATTATAGGAAACCCCAACATCTTGTTCAACTACAATGACTGACTTCTTTGCAACAAGATGTGGTTATGGGTTTCAAGCCACTACATTACAAGATGTGTAAAATATACCATACAAAATATGGTAATATGGGTACAATTCCATGATTTCTAATTTGAAAATATGTGGATTGTAACTTGTAATTATGTGGTTTGTAATTTGTAAATTAATATTTTTAATAATCATACTCCAAGATTTGCATGATTATTTGTAATTTGTTGAATTGTTTGTATTTTTATAAGGAAAAAACTAAACAATTTTAAATTTATTTTTTAAGAAAAAGAAAATTACTGACATCTCCGTCGATAAACATAACGTGGCCGCATAATTGTTAGTCCGTAAGCGTCAACCCTTGGCCAGAGAATTTATAAATTTTGGCCAGAGAAGGCATGTCAGTGATGCGTCAGTAATTGTCCGCCGGTGAATCCGTATGAAATATCCGTCGGTGTTCCACCCGTAATAACTTACCCAAGACTAGTATATTGACAAAGCTTACCTGACAGGTTACCATCAGTGATGGCTTTCATCAAGGTTTTCTAACAAAATAGTTCGTCAGTGAAACCGAAGTTTCTTATAGTGCACCCATAACTCAGCTATTAGTGGGGCCTGGGAGGGTGTGATGTAGACAATAGATACCTCTACCTCAACGGATAATGGGACTGTTTTCAATCAGAACCTCTAGCTACAAAGTCATATTCGTACATAAAAGTCAAATAAATCATACATAGCTTCTAAAGAAAACTAACAGAAGAAAATATAGAGTATTAAATTTTTTCCCCAGTAAGCTACCAATAGAAATTAGTGAAGATATATAATAAACACAGATAACACATCATATAGGTAGACATACAAATTATAACATGTAAAGACCACCAAAATAAACTAAAATATGTAACGATATAAAATCAATTGTGAGATTTATACGTATATCATTGATAATCCAAGATTTTTTTTGTTATTGAAGGCCGGAATGGATGATTAAAATATGTCATATATTCCATAAATGTACTCGTAGATTAACTTCTAATTGCTATATGTTTTGGGTGATAACTTAATGTCTATGTATTCCAAATGTTAACTTATTGTCTCTTGTTTAAGTGATAAAGCTGAATAATACTAAGTCCCTAGCTAATGTTTATGCTGAAACATGTTGGACACAAAATATTCTTCTTGAGCTTCAATTCACCATCTTTTAGTTCATACCTCCATCGTCTACTGTGACGATATTATTGTTGTACATCTTTCCACTAAACCACTAAAACATTAGTATACCAAAAATATTGAGATTGACATTCACTCTGACGATGTTATTGTTGTACATCTTTCCACTAAACAACTAAAACACTAGTAAACCAAAAATATTGAGATTGACATTCACTTTGTTTAGGAAAGGTGGCGCTGGGTCAACTTTGCGTTCATGTTCTATCAACCTTTCAATATGCTAACGTTTTCACCTAGGGATTGCCTCATCCCCCTTCAAACTGCGCAGTATGTAATAGTTATTGTAAATTGTAATTTAGGGTCTAGTCCCTTAGGTTAGCTCATTATCAAGGTTTGGTTTCTCCGTATTTCTTTTGTGAAAACACACATAAAATATATACAAACCTCATATCGTTTACATCTCCCAATAATACTTGTTAAGCATTAGGAAATTCTTGGCGATACAAATGGAATTTTACACACCCCAGCCCGTTTCTATGGAGACGACCTAATGTTGAGTTTCAAGTCGAGTTTCATCAAAATACGCATTTGTGGCGGTGACTAAAATTGTATTTAAGATCTATGGTTATTGATATTCCTAGCTTAGAGACTATTTGACAACTTCTGAATGGTTAAATGTTGAACGAGTAAGATGTCTGAACCATTAATTGCTGAACCAATATGATGTCTGAAACATTAAGAGCCAGTATAATGCTTAACCATTCAGAGGCAAATGTCTAACCAGTTCAGCTTAGATGTCTTAACCATTTAGACTCAGTATAATGCTTAACCATTCAGTGGCAAATGTCTGAACCATTAAGACATCTCTGCTAGCGAAACAAATAGTTGGAACCATTAAATGGTGAGTCAGTAAAATGTCTAAAATGTCTGAACCATTAAGATCTGAATCAGTAAGAGGTATGAATCATTAAGAGCCCAATTAAGAGCTAAACAAACAACCATTAGTCTAGTTTGATTACACTGGTCTGTGTTAACATTCAGTGATATGAAATTGACGTTTTAAAGATATACATTCAATGCCATTCTTTTATATATAGATTAACACAGAAGGTTCCGGACTACGTAGTCGTGCACAAGATGCCACCAACTTACAGAAGAACACAAAACACAAAGTGAATTTTGTTATTTAACAAAATCATGTTTCATTGGTGAGAGGGACACCGTTAATTTATTATATAATAATAAAAAAAGGTGAACACCAACAAAAGACTTTTAATTGGCCAATTTATTTATTAATGCTTTAAATCAGCCAATCAAGACGGAGATATGATTAGCGAGCTTTGTCATCTACACACAACTTGGCATTGGTCAAATCGCATCTTGTGGCTGCAAATTCATATGCATCACATTGCTCCTAACCAGTTTGCAAGTTGCAAGGTATGTTATTTGATGACGTACAGTATAATTATCATAGATTAGAAATATATATGTGGTGGTAGATACAGATGAAGCCTGGCTGGTAGGGTTTCCAACGATAATAGTATATATATATGATGTATGGATTTTATATATATATCTATATATCTATATATATATATATATCTATATATATATAGAGAGAGAGAGAGATAGATATATATAAAAAATCCATACATCATATATAGTCCTTGGTTCGTTTCACGTAAGGAGGTTTTTCCCATATTTATTGGGTTTTCCTTCTGAATTGGTGTATATGCATTATGCCTAGCGTAGATGGATATGATCGGATGATTCCACTGATGGAACGATAATACTCCAGTAGTCTGCCAATAATCCAAATTTACCGTTCAAAAAAAAGTATGTGGTTCGTTGTAATAAGTAAGTACAGACGAATGCCATTATGAAGTCTTATGGTTTTTATGAATAATTTCTAAATTTTGTCTTTGCATGTTAATTCTCTTTATAAGTCATAAAACCAAATGAAGTTGTTGTCAATACGAGCTAACCCGCTTAGTATAAACAAATACTCCTTGGAAGGGAGGTCCGAGATTCAAGTTTGAGCAAAAGAAGCAATTAAGAATTTTGATGTAAAGAAAAGTAGAGGAACATTTATCAAATAAGCTAAAATGTTAGTTATTTAGAACATACTCTTCATTAATGAGTAAAACATGATGATTTCTCTTTATCAATGTTATATAAAAGTTTAACCACAGAAAAACGAAATTAAGGAACTATCAGCAAAACTAAAGAACTATTATTCACAACAATTGTTCATCTCCAGGAGGCAGAGGTTTGTCTTTGGAAGATTAGGGTTTGTAATTCAAAAAGGGGGTGACGGCGTAGCTTGTTGCCTGTCTACCTTCTGTTTTGATATATTAAAACTTATTAATAAAATAGTTATTTCAAAAGTATTTTTTTCATGATGTATAAAATTGTCTAACTTCTTTCCTTCACCTTGATGTAAAATTGAGGGATCCGAAAATGGTTTCAGAATATGTAGCAGCAACGATAATCAAGATTCAATGGTTTTTTTTTGAACGGCAAGGAACGACGTGTTAACCGTCATGACACCAGGCGCTATGGCCAAGGTCGACTAATCGATCCCCGCCAGCCCCTTGGCTCTCCCCAGAAGCGCGGAAACACCGATCTCCACCCGTTCGAAGGCACGACAGTAGAATAATCGGTAAAACCTTGCCTTCCATCCAAGTCGAACCGGCGCCACCTGTATTTGCTCTTCATCTGGATGCCGCAGAAAATAACGAGAAGAGTGAGAATCGAACCTGGGTCACAAGAAACACAAATTCTTTCCCAACTACTCCACCACTACCTCATTGGCAATCAAGATTCAATGTTGATTAGCCAATATGTAACTTATATAAAGACAATCATAAATATATATTCATATCTATCTTAAAAATCACATGTTATTATGTTGGGATGGATAAGCTATACCATTTGTCTTATATACATAATCAAATAAAATGATTCCTATTCGATTCTCAATCAAAAAATATAAAAAAACAGTAAGTTAACAGCAAGAAATCTTGATTTATAATTTTTAGAACCAAAACGTTATAAAATAAAACCTCTTGTATATACTTTAATGAACTAAAACTAGCAGTTATCGCAGACCCTTTAAAATGGTTTATAAATTTATTATTCTATCTACCAACATATACATTTTGATTCTTATAAACTCATTTAATATAAACGAGATGAAAGGAAGTGATAACGTTGATATTGTTCAAAAAGATGCAACTAGAATTTTTGAAATCGGTAATGAGGTAACTGAATATTGATATTTTGAAAATAGTTTAGAAAATTAAAGGTAAAATTATACATATAAGTGCGATAGTTGTGTACTTTATTAACGTTCATTGAAAATTTAGAAATCGTTAATGAGGTAACTGAATATTGATATTTGAAAGTAGTTCAGAAAATTAAAGGTAAAATTATACATATAAGTGCGATAGTTGTGTACTTTATTAACTTTCATTGAAAATAAGTATAGATACTCCAATAAATAAAATATCAGTAGCTGGTTTTCCTACATGCGTGTTGCGATGAGGAAATCCAACATGTGTAAAATGAATAGTGACAATGTCAAGTAAATACTGAATATTAAATATAGAAAAAAGAGCCTAGTACAGTAGTCACTTCAAATGAGTGGTTTTAAATAAAGTTTGAATTATGATAAACTAAAAGTATCTGTAAGTTAAAAATGGCAAAGCTCACAAAGTAAAATGTTAAAAAAAATCAAAACTTGAAGAACTTAAAGTGTTTAAATAAAACATAAAGGATTATTTATGTTATCTACTCAACTAGTAAATTGTCACGTGCATTGCCGCGGTGTTTCGAAAAAATTTGCGATAAAACGTAAATCGATTGAGACCAGCAATCTGCTCGTCTTTGGCTGGGCGGGAGGGAAACATACTTGTGTGGATCTCACAGGAGTCTCCCCCTTAGCTGGTTTAAGGGAAAGTGGGTTTGTAGCAGGACAAGCTATAATGAAAGCGGGATCAAAAAAGGTGGATAAACATGCTAAAGCCTGTGCTGATAATCAAAATGCGTTTGTCCCCTTCGCCTTCGACAACTTTGGCTCCCTAGCTCCAGAAGCTATCCGTTTGTTGACTAGGGTCCAAAAGGTTGTGCATAGCAGTAGCTCTTCAACGTGGGGGGGGGGGGGGGGGGGCAGGGGTTTGTCTTGGCTAGGGTTTGCTATCCAAAAAGGGGTAGCGGCGCAGCTTGTTGCTCGCTTACCTGCAATTTTGATGTAACTCGGCCAGTTTTTATATTAATATATTTGATGTTTTGTTTAATAAGCATAATAAAATATTATATTTAACATGACTTATTTCCGGGAAAAATTTACGACGAAACGTAAATCAACTTAAATTCATAAAAATAAAACCGTAAAACTCGATTACAAAGTCTTTAAAAGTTAAGGGATTGTAAATGTCAATGCTGAAAGTTGAGGGGTAAAAGTTTAAAAAATACAAAAAGAAAGCAAAATGACAAAAAAATTGCCATTCATGCAACTTGATAATTGTATATACTAGAACTAGAATAGAACTAGAACTAGAATAGAAAACTTACTATTGTTAAAAGCACATCACTAACAATTGTATTTTGTTGTTAACTAGGATTTCTCCACTGTGCATTGCAGCGGGGAATCCGTGTACGAATCAAACTTTAAATATCAGCTTTTTAAGCTACTATATTACATTACAATATATATTCAAAACCAACTTGTAATAAGTAATAAGGGGAAAGTGAATACGGTGCTGTGAGACGTCTAATTTTACACAAAAAACCAATCAAAACTACGTCGTTTGATTAAAAAAACATCTAATTCATTTAACATCACTTCTATATTGATTTGAAGATTCATAAAATCACATCCTTTAATGTTGTTCTCCCACTTTTCCAATTTTTATAGCTATTTCTTCGCACTTCCATTCTCATTGTTTCTCTAAGAAGTACATTACAAATAAAATTCTTTCTGCAACTCTATTTCAAAGACTTTTACATTTAATAAATTTTAGTTTATTAAGATGTAAATCATACAAAAAAAGTCTTTTTTCAATAGGAAAAGAAATCAAATATTATTAATATGATGTTGATATTTATAATCGTCTTTCATTTCAATTCAAGCACCCTAAGATTCGTTAATAACAATGAGCAAATCTGCATTATTAGGTGTTTCTGTTTCAGAATTTCAGTTTTTAACAATTCACCCAATAAATACACTCACATACATGATATGATAGTTGCATTGCATAGGTTTAATGGCCTTCTATGAAATTGTGCTTGAGCTTTCATTTGGTTGATTGGATGTGCTTATGCTATTTTATAAGATCTGAGGCTTAAGTTTTGTAAAGGCTGTTAATTTTAATACTAGTAATGATCATAATAAAAAAAATTAATATCATAAATACAACTTACTTTGAAAAATACGATGAAGATGGAAGGGTAATTGCATCTGAAAACTGTAAAGGAGGATGAACGAAGCAACATGGCGTTATTTTAACTTTTATGAACCAGTGTATTGATGTGAGGCGATTTTGATTGAAGTATGAAAATGATTTTAATTGGTTTAGATATTTTTAATCAAAACGACGTAGTTTTGATTGGTTTTCCGTGTAAGGTTAGACGTCTAACAGCATCGTATTCACTTTCCCCAATTAATAATCACCGGTTTGAAAACATCAATTTTAGATAACGTAAAAGTACTAAATCTATAATGTTTTTCGGTGGGTACCGGATTAGTCTGTTTTCTAAAAAAATATAAAGCGAATTAGTTCTAAAAAAAATAACGAACTGACATTATAATAGGAAAATGAAACTACTTGGTTAAAGGCCTATATTATTTAAAGTCTATGGGATTAATTTGAAACTTAGAAAAAAATATTGTAGCATTGTATGTAAAACGGTTTAAAAGGGGTAGTAATAAATTTATTAGAGTTCAGTGGGCGTTTAACAAGTTTATCAAATTTAAGGGGTAAGAATGTAAGTTGTTTAAAACTAACAAAAGTTAAGGATAAAAAATGGTTTATATTTTAACTAGTGATGCGTTTTAATGTATAATATAATATAATATATAATTGTGATGGTTTATGTGATAATGCAAAAAATAGAAAATGAAATCTTAAAGAATTGAAAAAGTTTAGTGACAAAATTAATAAGAATAAAGCTTTACTAACCTCAAAAAAAGTTTTAAGGCCAAAATGAAAATAAATGAAAGTATACAATTCATGAGTTAAATTCTAGATAATAGATAATGGTTGAACAAAATATTTTAAATTAAATTCAAACTTAAAAAGAGGAAGTTTTTCTTGATTTACATTTTTCTTATATAATTGTTTACATCCATCATTCTTATCCCACTGTTGATCAGTTCTCTTAATATGTAAAGGAAAACATATAAATATGATACATGTTACAACATTCAGGTCATCAGAGAATCCAGAAACACATGCAACAATAGAGTTTGACATGTCAGTCAGCTTGATCTGATTCATGTTTAGAGTGATATGATTGATGGTAGTTCTGAGTTCGTAAAAGTGAATAACTTGTGATTATGGAGAAAGATGAGGTAGAATTATGTGTAATATTATTATGAGAGTCTAACCTAAAACCCTTTCTAGTCATCTCCTTAAATACACCTAAGAGAAAACATTATTAGTTAATAAGGGTTATACGGTCCACCAACAATTATCAACTAATATTAATAAGGTATAAACATTATTTTGATCTATATAATGTAAATTGATAATGGTTACATGATTAAATACTTATAATTATATATCTAATCTTACATTCTCCCACTTAGCTGAGTAATCGTTTATTATGAGTATAGATAAGTCTGATCCAAAGTTAATACTCCTTTTAGCTTTAAACCAATAACTATAGCAGAGAAATACAACCGTTGAGTCATCATTCAACTCAGGACCCCCATTAGTCATACTATAACGTACCTCAATTTAAAACATAATAGTTATAATCAAAATATACAAGTAAATCCTTTAAACATTTGATTTATATTTATATTTGTCTATATGTCATTATGTCGACTAAACATATTTTACAGACATACAAAATCAAAATTGAGGAAATGTCACTAATTAAACATAAGTAAGTACACTATGCAATTAAATAAGGTTTTTGATAAATCCTATATTCGAAACATGTTCTTCAAAACTTTAGGTGGGTGACCCTTAGTCATAGGACCCGCAAGCATATTTTTAGTACTTATATACTGAATACAAAAATTATTTTCCTCACCTTGCTCCCGTATGAACAAGTACTTTCTATCGAGATATAAACCAGTTCTAGTCGAACTGTTACTGTTCGAGAAACTAACGACAACTGAGTTATCATAGTAAAGCTTCAATTGTTTAGAAATGGAATTAATTATTTTGAGTCCAGTGATCAGATTCCTAAGCAACATTCCATGACAGGTTGCGTTATAAACAACAATTTATTTTGCCATCAATGTGGAATTTGTGGTTTACAGTTATTTATGACTCTTCCATGAAGTGGGTTCGCCTGCTAACATAAAGATATTGCCCGAAGTGGATTTCTTGTCATCTTTGTATTTAGTAAAGTCAAAATCAGAATAGCCTACCACTTCTAAATGATCATTTCTTCTATAAGTTCGTTTATAGTCTTTCGTCTCTTGCAGATATCGAAGTAAGTTCTTAGTTGCTTTCTAGTGATCTAGGCCATGATTAGTTTGATAACGGCCTTACATTGCAGCAATAAAAGCAATATCTGGGCGAGTACAGACTTGAGCATATATTAGGCTCTCGACTGCTGACGCATAAGGTATCTGGTTCATTTGCTCCTTTTTCAACCTATGTTGTCGGACATTAGATGAACCGAAAACATCTCTCTTAACTACTGGAGCGACTGAGGGTTTGCATTGTTGCATGTTTTAGTGCATATGGACACGATCTATGTTGGACCTTTGAGATAAGTCTTGGGGACTTTCGATGCCAACGACGTAAGAAGCATCTCCGAGATCCTTCATGTCGAAGTTATGCGAGAGTAACCACTTCGACTCATGCAACATTTCTATACTATTACTTGCCAATAGAATATGATCTATGTAAAGGACAAGTATAGTAAAGTTGCTCCCACTCATCTCGAGGTAGGTGCAATGATCCACTTGATTCTTTGCAAAACATTGTTTCTTCATGACTTTATCAAATTGAGATACCATTGACATGGTGCTTCTTTTAACCCGTATATGTATTTCTTGAACTTATAGACTAGATGTTCTTGACCTTCAGGTTGTTTCATGTACACATCTTCGTCTAAGTATCCGTTAAGGAAAACCATTTTAACGTCCATCTGATGCAGTTCTAATCAAAATGAGCTACACGATCCATAATGATCCTTAATGAATCTTTATGAGAGACAAGTGAAAAGTCTCTTAAAAATCAATTTTCCCTCTTTCATGTAGCCATTTGTAACTAATCTCACTTTGTAGCATTCAACGTTCCCATTCAAATCCAATTTTGTTTTGAATACCCATTTATATCCTATGGGTTTGACACCGTTAGGTATAATATTGCTATAGTTTGAGCTATTGATAATTGATCCTAAAATTTTCGTCTCCGTAAAAAAAATTATATCTACCACTGATGTGAACATATATTTTATTTCAACTATTATATATACTTATAATTTCTAACATTCTTAGGCAGTATATGTTGTACACTGTGTTATCATGTTTGTACGGTGGTTTCTTGAAACTGTGGGGTGGTTTCCTGGTTTCCTTTAACACTCTTATGTTGATTTTTGCTCTTTGTTTGACATGTTGGTTGCAAATTCTCTCTCTAAAACGTTTTCACCTCTCTTTCTCTCTCTAAAATGCTTGGCAACTGTACATCGTTGGCGGATCCATTTGGCGTAGATCTGTTGTTATCTGTGATATAAAGGGGATTGCATGGTGTTAGAGAGAGAAAGCGGTGGGTATTGCATCACCGTTGCCGGAGGCTCCGGCTTCAGGTCGGTCTTTTGGTTATTATTTTTCTTTGCATTGTGTGGTTTAATGTTGGGTTACTCTGTGGTTTTGGTGTTACCACCGCTGGTATTGTTGATTCACCGCGGGAAGATTGGGACCTGCCTATTGGCATGGCAACTCCGGTTGCAGCTTGGGGGGCACTGAGGTGTCAAGACGATGACGATCTATTAGATCTGAGTCTGTTGGTTTAGTTATTTCTGTTTTTTATTGATGCTGGTGGTTGTTCTTCGTGGTAGGATGAAGGCGATGATGATTATTTTTTTGTTATCTGAGTAAATCAGTTAAAGTTAAGATTTGCCGCATCTTGGCGTGGCATTCTCCGTGGGAAATTGAATGGATTTTTGGGTTTCTGTCAAGAAGGATGAAAGCCATGGCAGTTTAGTTCCTCTTAATTTGTTCTCATACATTTAGTGATCTGAGCCTAATTTTTTAAAGTTTTTTTTTAAAATGTTTATTTATAGATCTATTGGCTTACACGTGTTTAGGTTTGAAGTTGGTAAAAAAAAGTAGTATAGAAAGAGATAGAGAGATTAGATTGGGAATTGAAGACGAAATTGTTTGGTGATGATGGCTGTTATGGTTGTGGTGAGGATCATGCTAGGCAAATGAGTTAACCCGACCATGGTTAAAAGATGAACTCTATTGTGTTGTGATTTTAGGTAAAACATGCAGTACTACTAAAAAAGATAAGCAGTCTGAGGATAGTGAGAAGGAACGGGTTAGATATGATTAATCGGTGATGCAAGGGTGGCGTGCAACGATGGAAGATTTTGTGAGTAAATGTTGATTTTAACATTTAACAAGCATATACTTGATTTTGATATGTTTTTGTTAATTGTGTTTACGTTTGTTAGGGCAAAGATTTTTATAACTATGGATCATGTATCATGAAGCGTTGCTTGGATCACGTATCCTTAGCGGATGCTGCAGGGACTCGGAGGATCAAGGATCCTTAACATTACTTATGATTTCTAACAATTATCCACGTTTTAATGCTTATACGCAGGTAATGGACGATGTGGACTTAGTCTTTGCTAGAATCTCGTCGAATATGCTTCATATAGCACGTGCTTGATGAGGAATATCCGTTATGGAGAACATGGGGGTACTTGCACATTTTTCGGGTAGTTAGTTGCGTGATATTTTTCTATCTTTAAAGGGGAAAACGAGCTCATTTTAGGCAGTAGCTGAATACAGAAACACATAACACTATCATACTCTCGCAAACCACACCCTAGATTCCATTGTATTGAGCTCGTTGTCTTCCGAAGTTGTACAAGAATTGTTACCAGTCTTTGTTATATATTTGGTGATCGGTAGTTTCCATCACCCGAGGTTTTTTTATGCCGGAGGTCATTCGTCGATCAAGGGCTTTTCCTCGTATAAATCTCGGTGTTCTTCGTTGATCATATTCACAACTTTTTCATACTATTATTTGTCACACAAGCACCCAACCTCACATTCAAAGTTTGGTTACATTATCCTTAATCAGATTTTTGACCAACACAACTTTATTGAAACCAAAAAGAAAGTGTCGTTAGATGCTTTTGTGTTGATGGTTTTCGATTGGATTTATGGTTTTGTATTGTGCATGTTGCAGTTGCTGATGTTGACCCCCTACATCTTTCTTTGGTGTATATGATGGCCATGGAGGGGTGTACTAATAATTCGAAACTTTTTCAATTCTATGTTAGATCGTATTTTAGTTGTATCTTAACAAATACTGAAATGTGTTTTATGTTTTAAAGAATATTAATGTTTATGTCTGCTTTAGGTAAAGTTATTGCTAAATTTCGTACGAGATCTTCATAGACAAGTGGTCGCACGAAGCATATTTTACAGGTGATATTGAAACATCTCTACAAAAGGTGTTTATCGGGTTCTTTTAAATACGTGGTAAATTAATTATGAATCGTTTGGTTTATGAATGTGGTTTATAGCTTGTAATTTAATCTTTTTGTGTGATGCAGAATGGATGAAATTGATTGAGGGTTTCATTTGGTTTTAATTTCAAGAAGTGAAGCAAGTAATAAGGTTGATGACTGGGCCATTGTAGAGGTACTAATACACACACACACATATATATATATATATATATATATATATATATATATATATATATATATATTATTTTTCCTTCTACTTTTACTGAATTCAACAGAATTATTGTTTAATTATTTGTTTCTTTACATGGGCCTCATTCTGATTTCACATGACCAACATCTGAATCACTGGATGTACAGCGTGTGTTGCAACCGTGTCCGTGCGGCGACGGTGGCGGAGACTCGGTGGCAACCGGCTACGAGCGTGAGTTCTCCATTTGTTTCGGGACTCTCCGACAAAGGGGTTATTGTGAATATGGTTCTCATGTTGCAATAAAAGTGTAAGTTTTTAAATTCTTAATCAGATTTTATTGCCTACGTGTTTATAAATGTTTAAGAGCCCAATTAAGAGCTAAACAAACAACCATTAGTCTAGTTTGATTACACTGGTCTGTGTTAACATTCAGTGATATGAAATTGACGTTTTAAAGATATACATTCAATGCCATTCTTTTATATATAGATTAACACAGAAGGTTCCGGACTACGTAGTCGTGCACAAGATGCCACCAACTTACAGAAGAACACAAAACACAAAGTGAATTTTGTTATTTAACAAAATCATGTTTCATTGGTGAGAGGGACACCGTTAATTTATTATATAATAATAAAAAAAGGTGAACACCAACAAAAGACTTTTAATTGGCCAATTTATTTATTAATGCTTTAAATCAGCCAATCAAGACGGAGATATGATTAGCGAGCTTTGTCATCTACACACAACTTGGCATTGGTCAAATCGCATCTTGTGGCTGCAAATTCATATGCATCACATTGCTCCTAACCAGTTTGCAAGTTGCAAGGTATGTTATTTGATGACGTACAGTATAATTATCATAGATTAGAAATATATATGTGGTGGTAGATACAGATGAAGCCTGGCTGGTAGGGTTTCCAACGATAATAGTATATATATATGATGTATGGATTTTATATATATATCTATATATCTATATATATATATATATCTATATATATATATAGAGAGAGAGAGATAGATATATATATAAAATCCATACATCATATATAGTCCTTGGTTCGTTTCACGTAAGGAGGTTTTTCCCATATTTATTGGGTTTTCCTTCTGAATTGGTGTATATGCATTATGCCTAGCGTAGATGGATATGATCGGATGATTCCACTGATGGAACGATAATACTCCAGTAGTCTGCCAATAATCCAAATTTACCGTTCAAAAAAAAGTATGTGGTTCGTTGTAATAAGTAAGTACAGACGAATGCCATTATGAAGTCTTATGGTTTTTATGAATAATTTCTAAATTTTGTCTTTGCATGTTAATTCTCTTTATAAGTCATAAAACCAAATGAAGTTGTTGTCAATACGAGCTAACCCGCTTAGTATAAACAAATACTCCTTGGAAGGGAGGTCCGAGATTCAAGTTTGAGCAAAAGAAGCAATTAAGAATTTTGATGTAAAGAAAAGTAGAGGAACATTTATCAAATAAGCTAAAATGTTAGTTATTTAGAACATACTCTTCATTAATGAGTAAAACATGATGATTTCTCTTTATCAATGTTATATAAAAGTTTAACCACAGAAAAACGAAATTAAGGAACTATCAGCAAAACTAAAGAACTATTATTCACAACAATTGTTCATCTCCAGGAGGCAGAGGTTTGTCTTTGGAAGATTAGGGTTTGTAATTCAAAAAGGGGTGACGGCGTAGCTTGTTGCCTGTCTACCTTCTGTTTTGATATATTAAAACTTATTAATAAAATAGTTATTTCAAAAGTATTTTTTTCATGATGTATAAAATTGTCTAACTTCTTTCCTTCACCTTGATGTAAAATTGAGGGATCCGAAAATGGTTTCAGAATATGTAGCAGCAACGATAATCAAGATTCAATGGTTTTTTTTGAACGGCAAGGAACGACGTGTTAACCGTCATGACACCAGGCGCTATGGCCAAGGTCGACTAATCGATCCCCGCCAGCCCCTTGGCTCTCCCCAGAAGCGCGGAAACCCGATCTCCACCCGTTCGAAGGCACGACAGTAGAATAATCGGTAAAACCTTGCCTTCCATCCAAGTCGAACCGGCGCCACCTGTATTTGCTCTTCATCTGGATGCCGCAGAAAATAACGAGAAGAGTGAGAATCGAACCTGGGTCACAAGAAACACAAATTCTTTCCCAACTACTCCACCACTACCTCATTGGCAATCAAGATTCAATGTTGATTAGCCAATATGTAACTTATATAAAGACAATCATAAATATATATTCATATCTATCTTAAAAATCACATGTTATTATGTTGGGATGGATAAGCTATACCATTTGTCTTATATACATAATCAAATAAAATGATTCCTATTCGATTCTCAATCAAAAAATATAAAAAAACAGTAAGTTAACAGCAAGAAATCTTGATTTATAATTTTTAGAACCAAAACGTTATAAAATAAAACCTCTTGTATATACTTTAATGAACTAAAACTAGCAGTTATCGCAGACCCTTTAAAATGGTTTATAAATTTATTATTCTATCTACCAACATATACATTTTGATTCTTATAAACTCATTTAATATAAACGAGATGAAAGGAAGTGATAACGTTGATATTGTTCAAAAAGATGCAACTAGAATTTTTGAAATCGGTAATGAGGTAACTGAATATTGATATTTTGAAAATAGTTTAGAAAATTAAAGGTAAAATTATACATATAAGTGCGATAGTTGTGTACTTTATTAACGTTCATTGAAAATTTAGAAATCGTTAATGAGGTAACTGAATATTGATATTTGAAAGTAGTTCAGAAAATTAAAGGTAAAATTATACATATAAGTGCGATAGTTGTGTACTTTATTAACTTTCATTGAAAATAAGTATAGATACTCCAATAAATAAAATATCAGTAGCTGGTTTTCCTACATGCGTGTTGCGATGAGGAAATCCAACATGTGTAAAATGAATAGTGACAATGTCAAGTAAATACTGAATATTAAATATAGAAAAAAGAGCCTAGTACAGTAGTCACTTCAAATGAGTGGTTTTAAATAAAGTTTGAATTATGATAAACTAAAAGTATCTGTAAGTTAAAAATGGCAAAGCTCACAAAGTAAAATGTTAAAAAAAATCAAAACTTGAAGAACTTAAAGTGTTTAAATAAAACATAAAGGATTATTTATGTTATCTACTCAACTAGTAAATTGTCACGTGCATTGCCGCGGTGTTTCGAAAAAATTTGCGATAAAACGTAAATCGATTGAGACCAGCAAATCTGTTCGTCTTTGGCTGGGCGGGAGGGAAACATACTTGTGTGGATCTCACAGGAGTCTCCCCCTTAGCTGGTTTAAGGGAAAGTGGGTTTGTAGCAGGACAAGCTATAATGAAAGCGGGATCAAAAAAGGTGGATAAACATGCTAAAGCCTGTGCTGATAATCAACATGCGTTTGTCCCCTTCGCCTTCGACAACTTTGGCTCCCTAGCTCCAGAAGCTATCCGTTTGTTGACTAGGGTCCAAAAGGTTGTGCATAGCAGTAGCTCTTCAACGTGGGGGGGGGGGGGGGCAGGGGTTTGTCTTGGCTAGGGTTTGCTATCCAAAAAGGGGTAGCGGCGCAGCTTGTTGCTCGCTTACCTGCAATTTTGATGTAACTCGGCCAGTTTTTATATTAATATATTTGATGTTTTGTTTAATAAGCATAATAAAATATTATATTTAACATGACTTATTTCCGGGAAAAATTTACGACGAAACGTAAATCAACTTAAATTCATAAAAATAAAATCGTAAAACTCGATTACAAAGTCTTTAAAAGTTAAGGGATTGTAAATGTCAATGCTGAAAGTTGAGGGGTAAAAGTTTAAAAAATACAAAAAGAAAGCAAAATGACAAAAAAATTGCCATTCATGCAACTTGATAATTGTATATACTAGAACTAGAATAGAACTAGAACTAGAATAGAAAACTTACTATTGTTAAAAGCACATCACTAACAATTGTATTTTGTTGTTAACTAGGATTTCTCCACTGTGCATTGCAGCGGGGAATCCGTGTACGAATCAAACTTTAAATATCAGCTTTTTAAGCTACTATATTACATTACAATATATATTCAAAACCAACTTGTAATAAGTAATAAGGGGAAAGTGAATACGGTGCTGTGAGACGTCTAATTTTACACAAAAAACCAATCAAAACTACGTCGTTTGATTAAAAAAACATCTAATTCATTTAACATCACTTCTATATTGATTTGAAGATTCATAAAATCACATCCTTTAATGTTGTTCTCCCACTTTTCCAATTTTTATAGCTATTTCTTCTGCACTTCCATTCTCATTGTTTCTCTAAGAAGTACATTACAAATAAAATTCTTTCTGCAACTCTATTTCAAAGACTTTTACATTTAATAAATTTTAGTTTATTAAGATGTAAATCATACAAAAAAAGTCTTTTTTCAATAGGAAAAGAAATCAAATATTATTAATATGATGTTGATATTTATAATCGTCTTTCATTTCAATTCAAGCACCCTAAGATTCGTTAATAACAATGAGCAAATCTGCATTATTAGGTGTTTCTGTTTCAGAATTTCAGTTTTTAACAATTCACCCAATAAATACACTCACATACATGATATGATAGTTGCATTGCATAGGTTTAATGGCCTTCTATGAAATTGTGCTTGAGCTTTCATTTGGTTGATTGGATGTGCTTATGCTATTTTATAAGATCTGAGGCTTAAGTTTTGTAAAGGCTGTTAATTTTAATACTAGTAATGATCATAATAAAAAAAATTAATCATCATAAATACAACTTACTTTGAAAAATACGATGAAGATGGAAGGGTAATTGCATCTGAAAACTGTAAAGGAGGATGAACGAAGCAACATGGCGTATTTTTAACTTTTATGAACCAGTGTATTGATGTGAGGCGATTTTGATTGAAGTATGAAAATGATTTTAATTGGTTTAGATATTTTTAATCAAAACGACGTAGTTTTGATTGGTTTTCCGTGTAAGGTTAGACGTCTAACAGCATCGTATTCACTTTCCCCAATTAATAATCACCGGTTTGAAAACATCAATTTTAGATAACGTAAAAGTACTAAATCTATAATGTTTTTCGGTGGGTACCGGATTAGTCTGTTTTCTAAAAAAATATAAAGCGAATTAGTTCTAAAAAAAATAACGAACTGACATTATAATAGGAAAATGAAACTACTTGGTTAAAGGCCTATATTATTTAAAGTCTATGGGATTAATTTGAAACTTAGAAAAAAATATTGTAGCATTGTATGTAAAACGGTTTAAAAGGGGTAGTAATAAATTTATTAGAGTTCAGTGGGCGTTTAACAAGTTTATCAAAATTTAAGGGGTAAGAATGTAAGTTGTTTAAAACTAACAAAAGTTAAGGATAAAAAATGGTTTATATTTTAACTAGTGATGCGTTTTAATGTATAATATAATATAATATATAATTGTGATGGTTTATGTGATAATGCAAAAAAATAGAAAATGAAATCTTAAAGAATTGAAAAAGTTTAGTGACAAAATTAATAAGAATAAAGCTTTACTAACCTCAAAAAAAGTTTAAGGCCAAAATGAAAATAAATGAAAGTATACAATTCATGAGTTAAATTCTAGATAATAGATAATGGTTGAACAAAATATTTAAAATTCAAACTTAAAAAGAGGAAGTTTTTCTTGATTTACATTTTTCTTATATAATTGTTTACATCCATCATTCTTATCCCACTGTTGATCAGTTCTCTTAATATGTAAAGGAAAACATATAAATATGATACATGTTACAACATTCAGGTCATCAGAGAATCCAGAAACACATGCAACAATAGAGTTTGACATGTCAGTCAGCTTGATCTGATTCATGTTTAGAGTGATATGATTGATGGTAGTTCTGAGTTCGTAAAAGTGAATAACTTGTGATTATGGAGAAAGATGAGGTAGAATTATGTGTAATATTATTATGAGAGTCTAACCTAAAACCCTTTCTAGTCATCTCCTTAAATACACCTAAGAGAAAACATTATTAGTTAATAAGGGTTATACGGTCCACCAACAATTATCAACTAATATTAATAAGGTATAAACATTATTTTGATCTATATAATGTAAATTGATAATGGTTACATGATTAAATACTTATAATTATATATCTAATCTTACATTCTCCCACTTAGCTGAGTAATCGTTTATTATGAGTATTAGATAAGTCTGATCCAAAGTTAATACTCCTTTTAGCTTTAAACCAATAACTATAGCAGAGAAATACAACCGTTGAGTCATCATTCAACTCAGGACCCCCATTAGTCATACTATAACGTACCTCAATTTAAAACATAATAGTTATAATCAAAATATACAAGTAAATCCTTTAAACATTTGATTTATATTTATATTTGTCTATATGTCATTATGTCGACTAAACATATTTTACAGACATACAAAATCAAAATTGAGGAAATGTCACTAATTAAACATAAGTAAGTACACTATGCAATTAAATAAGGTTTTTGATAAATCCTATATTCGAAACATGTTCTTCAAAACTTTAGGTGGGTGACCCTTAGTCATAGGACCCGCAAGCATATTTTTAGTACTTATATACTGAATACAAAAATTATTTTCCTCACCTTGCTCCCGTATGAACAAGTACTTTCTATCGAGATATAAACCAGTTCTAGTCGAACTGTTACTGTTCGAGAAACTAACGACAACTGAGTTATCATAGTAAAGCTTCAATTGTTTAGAAATGGAATTAATTATTTTGAGTCCAGTGATCAGATTCCTAAGCAACATTCCATGACAGGTTGCGTTATAAACAACAATTTATTTTGCCATCAATGTGGAATTTGTGGTTTACAGTTATTTATGACTCTTCCATGAAGTGGGTTCGCCTGCTAACATAAAGATATTGCCCGAAGTGGATTTCTTGTCATCTTTGTATTTAGTAAAGTCAAAATCAGAATAGCCTACCACTTCTAAATGATCATTTCTTCTATAAGTTCGTTTATAGTCTTTCGTCTCTTGCAGATATCGAAGTAAGTTCTTAGTTGCTTTCTAGTGATCTAGGCCATGATTAGTTTGATAACGGCCTTACATTGCAGCAATAAAAGCAATATCTGGGCGAGTACAGACTTGAGCATATATTAGGCTCTCGACTGCTGACGCATAAGGTATCTGGTTCATTTGCTCCTTTTTCAACCTATGTTGTCGGACATTAGATGAACCGAAAACATCTCTCTTAACTACTGGAGCGACTGAGGGTTTGCATTGTTGCATGTTTTAGTGCATATGGACACGATCTATGTTGGCCCTTTGAGATAAGTCTTGGGGACTTTCGATGCCAACGACGTAAGAAGCATCTCCGAGATCCTTCATGTCGAAGTTATGCGAGAGTAACCACTTCGACTCATGCAACATTTCTATACTATTACTTGCCAATAGAATATGATCTATGTAAAGGACAAGTATAGTAAAGTTGCTCCCACTCATCTCGAGGTAGGTGCAATGATCCACTTGATTCTTTGCAAAACATTGTTTCTTCATGACTTTATCAAACTTGAGATACCATTGACATGGTGCTTCTTTTAACCCGTATATGTATTTCTTGAACTTATAGACTAGATGTTCTTGACCTTCAGGTTGTTTCATGTACACATCTTCGTCTAAGTATCCGTTAAGGAAAACCATTTTAACGTCCATCTGATGCAGTTCTAATCAAAATGAGCTACACGAGCCATAATGATCCTTAATGAATCTTTATGAGAGACAAGTGAAAAGTCTCTTAAAAATCAATTTTCCCTCTTTCATGTAGCCATTTGTAACTAATCTCACTTTGTAGCATTCAACGTTCCCATTCAAATCCAATTTTGTTTTGAATACCCATTTATATCCTATGGGTTTGACACCGTTAGGTATAATATTGCTATAGTTTGAGCTATTGATAATTGATCCTAAAATTTTCGTCTCCGTAAAAAAAATTATATCTACCACTGATGTGAACATATATTTTATTTCAACTATTATATATACTTATAATTTCTAACATTCTTAGGCAGTATATGTTGTACACTGTGTTATCATGTTTGTACGGTGGTTTCTTGAAACTGTGGGGTGGTTTCCTGGTTTCCTTTAACACTCTTATGTTGATTTTTGCTCTTTGTTTGACATGTTGGTTGCAAATTCTCTCTCTAAAACGTTTTCACCTCTCTTTCTCTCTCTAAAATGCTTGGCAACTGTACATCGTTGGCGGATCCATTTGGCGTAGATCTGTTGTTATCTGTGATATAAAGGGGATTGCATGGTGTTAGAGAGAGAAAGCGGTGGGTATTGCATCACCGTTGCCGGAGGCTCCGGCTTCAGGTCGGTCTTTTGGTTATTATTTTTCTTTGCATTGTGTGGTTTAATGTTGGGTTACTCTGTGGTTTTGGTGTTACCACCGCTGGTATTGTTGATTCACCGCGGTGAAGATTGGGACCTGCCTATTGGCATGGCAACTCCGGTTGCAGCTTGGGGGGCACTGAGGTGTCAAGACGATGACGATCTATTAGATCTGAGTCTGTTGGTTTAGTTATTTCTGTTTTTTATTGATGCTGGTGGTTGTTCTTCGTGGTAGGATGAAGGCGATGATGATTATTTTTTTGTTATCTGAGTAAATCAGTTAAAGTTAAGATTTGCCGCATCTTGGCGTGGCATTCTCCGTGGGAAATTGAATGGATTTTTGGGTTTCTGTCAAGAAGGATGCAACCATGGCAGTTTAGTTCCTCTTAATTTGTTCTCATACATTTAGTGATCTGAGCCTAATTTTTTAAAGTTTTTTTTTTAAAATGTTTATTTATAGATCTATTGGCTTACACGTGTTTAGGTTTGAAGTTGGTAAAAAAAAGTAGTATAGAAAGAGATAGAGAGATTAGATTGGGAATTGAAGACGAAATTGTTTGGTGATGATGGCTGTTATGGTTGTGGTGAGGATCATGCTAGGCAAATGAGTTAACCCGACCATGGTTAAAAGATGAACTCTATTGTGTTGTGATTTTAGGTAAAACATGCAGTACTACTAAAAAAGATAAGCAGTCTAAGGATAGTGAGAAGGAACGGGTTAGATATGATTAATCGGTGACGCAAGGGTGGCGTGCAACGATGGAAGATTTTGTGAGTAAATGTTGATTTTAACATTTAACAAGCATATACTTGATTTTGATATGTTTTTGTTAATTGTGTTTACGTTTGTTAGGGCAAAGATTTTTATAACTATGGATCATGTATCATGAAGCGTTGCTTGGATCACGTATCCTTAGCGGATGCTGCAGGGACTCGGAGGATCAAGGATCCTTAACATTACTTATGATTTCTAACAATTATCCACGTTTTAATGCTTATACGCAGGTAATGGACGATGTGGACTTAGTCTTTGCTAGAATCTCGTCGAATATGCTTCATATAGCACGTGCTTGATGAGGAATATCCGTTATGGAGAACATGGGGGTACTTGCACATTTTTCGGGTAGTTAGTTGCGTGATATTTTTCTATCTTTAAAGGGGAAAACGAGCTCATTTTAGGCAGTAGCTGAATACAGAAACACATAACACTATCATACTCTCGCAAACCACACCCTAGATTCCATTGTATTGAGCTCGTTGTCTTCCGAAGTTGTACAAGAATTGTTACTAGTCTTTGTTATATATTTGGTGATCGGTAGTTTCCATCACCCGAGGTTTTTTTATGCCGGAGGTCATTCGTCGATCAAGGGCCTTTTCCTCGTATAAATCTCGGTGTTCTTCGTTGATCATATTCACAACTTTTTCATACTATTATTTGTCACACAAGCACCCAACCTCACATTCAAAGTTTGGTTACATTATCCTTAATCAGATTTTTGACCAACACAACTTTATTGAAACCAAAAAGAAAGTGTCGTTAGATGCTTTTGTGTTGATGGTTTTCGATTGGATTTATGGTTTTGTATTGTGCATGTTGCAGTTGCTGATGTTGACCCCCTACATCTTTCTTTGGTGTATATGATGGCCATGGAGGGGTGTACTAATAATTCGAAACTTTTTCAATTCTATGTTAGATCGTATTTTAGTTGTATCTTAACAAATACTGAAATGTGTTTTATGTTTTAAAGAATATTAATGTTTATGTCTGCTTTAGGTAAAGTTATTGCTAAATTTCGTACGAGATCTTCATAGACAAGTGGTCGCACGAAGCATATTTTACAGGTGATATTGAAACATCTCTACAAAAGGTGTTTATCGGGTTCTTTTAAATACGTGGTAAATTAATTATGAATCGTTTGGTTTATGAATGTGGTTTATAGCTTGTAATTTAATCTTTTTGTGTGATGCAGAATGGATGAAATTGATTGAGGGTTTCATTTGGTTTTAATTTCAAGAAGTGAAGCAAGTAATAAGGTTGATGACTGGGCCATTGTAGAGGTACTAATACACACACACACATATATATTATATATATATATATATATATATATATATATATATATATTTTTTTTTTCCTTCTACTTTTACTGAATTCAACAGAATTATTGTTTAATTATTTGTTTCTTTACATGGGCCTCATTCTGATTTCACATGACCAACATCTGAATCACTGGATGTACAGCGTGTGTTGCAACCGTGTCCGTGCGGCGACGGTGGCGGAGACTCGGTGGCAACCGGCTACGAGCGTGAGTTCTCCATTTGTTTCGGGACTCTCCGACAAAGGGGTTATTGTGAATATTGGTTCTCATGTTGCAATAAAAGTGTAAGTTTTTAAATTCTTAATCAGATTTTATTGCCTACGTGTTTATAAATGTTTATACGAGTTGTGTTTTGTTTGGTGTATTGATGTATGTGATCACTTTTCGAGGTGTTTGTATGTTGAGGATCTTGTTCACTGGTGATGGTTGCAACATTTCAAAGATATAAAGCAATAGGTCTCACGCCGCAACACACGGATACAACTAACTTAGCGAACGCTCTGCCCGCCGGGGCAACGCATGGCGAGCTAAAATCTAGTTTATTAAATTAAGTATCAATGTATTTCTATTTTATTTAAAAGGGTCAATCACTATTTGAATATACTGTATTATGCCTATAGCTTACATAATAGCAAATTTGTCTTCTTTAGCCTGAAAACTCCAATGGTCCCTCAACAACACAACCGAATTGGGGGCCTCCCATTGGAGCATATATGTCTCCATATTAAATTTGACTAACTTTTTTTTTTCTTTTCCATAGGTATGCTCCAACCGCATTTGATAAATATAAATACAAATTAAATATATAAAACATATGTGTCTCAAGTCAACAAAAACAAACACTAGAATCCAGTCTCATGACAACAAATCTCAACCCTCATTCGCTAAAATTAAATAGATAATTGGTAGTATATATATATATATGGTAAGGTTTATGCGAGAACCACCTTTATTGCGAGAACCGCGAGAACCACCTTTATTGCAAAATAAAATAAAAAAATAAAAAAAAACTTAATTTTTTTTACTATTTTTTAATAAAAATCGTTATATTTCGTTACAAAAAAAACCTTTTTTTTCGAGTAACAATTATCCATGCACATGTGCATATGTATCGTAACTTCGACAAATTCAGTAATACGTTATCACTAGTAGACAATTGCACTTTAATTTACAATACAATCCATAATACACTCAATTTTACATTAAAAAGCACATGTGCATCATTATGTATAACAATTATATATCGTGTTTTGGTAAAAAAGTTTATGATTTTGAATGATGAAGTAGGCTCATATATATGTTTTTTGGGTAGTTATATCTAGTGGTTGATGGGTTCATTATAGTTGTCACTTTATGATGTAACGTGTTGATTGGATGGTATAAACGGTGTTTGATATACATGTAATAAAGTGAAAATATTGGTATTGGTATTGTATTATAAATGGTAGGAGATAATGGTATTGTATTATGGATGGTAGGAGGTAATGGAAGTGTATTATGAATTGTATGATAGATGAAAGAGAAAGTGTATTCAAAGTAGTGTACCAAAACACCTCATTTCATGTTGATACATATAGATGCACATGTGCGTTTCTTATATTTGTAACATAAAAATTAGTGTATTATACATGGTAGTGTAAATGAAAGTACAATTGTCTAATGTTTGTAATGTATTACGAAATTTGTCATAGAAATGATGAAAATGCACATGTGCATGGTAGTGTATTATGAATGGTATGATAGATGAAAGGGAAAATGTATTCAAATTAGTGTACCAAAACACCTTATTTCATGTTGATATATATAGATGCACATGTGCATTGCTAATATTGGTAACGTAAAAAGTAGTGTGTTACACATGGTAGCGTAAATGAAAGTACAATTGTCTAATGGTTGTAATGTATTACGGAATTTGTCAAAAAAATGACGAAAATGCACATGTGCATGGATAGTTGGTACTCAAAAAAAATTTTTTTTTTTGAAATTTTTTTATTGTTGAGTAAATATAGCGATTTTTTCAAAAAAATATTAATAAAACCAAAAAAAAATTTTGGTATGTTTTTGGATTTTTTAGGTATTACTGTATGTGTTCACACTGGTTCTCTCAGTTCTCGCAATAAAGGGTGGTTCCTAACGGATCCTTGTCCTATATATATATATATGTATATGTATATGTATATAGAGAGAGAGAGAGAGATAAAGAGAGGTTCAAATGAAAACACTCTTAAGTTGAGAGAACTCAACTTTTTGTGTGGGGATTTTAACCATATTTGTACAAAGGTAGAGTAACACCCAACAAAGACACATGAAAAAAATCCGAAAAACATTTACGATCCGATTTTTCTCAACATATAAGCTTCATTTACGGTGGTGTAAATCATTGTAGCGGATAAGTTTGAGCGGAACTATCTACCGACAAAGGCACCTTATGATTTTTTTCTTGGAAAGCTATTATATATAGAGAGAACGTGTAAAATACGTTACGGCTTAACGTACAAGTGTACGCGACAAAATTTACGCACATTCATTTGAAAATCACGTACGTTAGAAACTCAAAAAACCTAATCACGCATGTAGGAAATATAAATCACGCATGCCCTACCTCCCAGTTCAAAAATTGCATCCCCTATTCTACGATCTGAAACCATTGTTACTGCCCTTTAACTCCAATTGAATCAAAGCTTGGTCATGTTCCTGCATCCTCTGTTCTACGGTCTGAATCAAAGCTTGGTCATGTTTCTTCATCCTCTGTTCTACAGTTTGAATTCGAGGGTCGATATTTTGATGAAACTTTTCAAAATCAACGATGAATTCGAACCCAATTCGATGAAATTGACCGAACAATAGCCTATTTGAAGTGAAACGAAAAGAAATTTGAAACGAATTGGACGAAATTGATCAAACCCAGGCGGTCTGAAAATTTTATATAATCACGCATGTTATATGAAATAATCACGCATGTTGTAATTTGGTCAGCGTACCAATCTTACCAATCGTAAATAATCACGCAAATTTGTTATATATATATATATATATATTTACAAAACTTAAAAACTACTAAAAAACTTTAAGAAAACAAGTTGTAACAAAGTTTTTTTTAAATCATAAGATACATGAATGGTAAATTATATACGTTATAAAAGAAAAAAAAACTGTACGTTGTTTGTTAATATATATATCTCGTATAAGATACATATATGTAACTTTGCGAGATACATATATATAGCTTCACAACTGCATATATATATGTGTATTTTTTTCACTTTTTACAATTTGCAATAATTTTGTTAGTTTTCAAGTTTTTTAATGGGTTTCTCATGAATATAACCCTACACACTAGCACAAGTTCATTTAAAGATCGCTGTTATGCTGAGAATCCTGAAAACCACATAAAAACATGTATGTATTGCTCCAACGAGAAGAGCGAAATTGGTAAAATACAAAACAGAATCATGAGTTTTTTTGTAGAATTCGATTATTTCGGTTCAATTCTGTTTGTTAGTTTGGTTTTGGTTTTATTTTTTTGTTTTTATGCTCAACCCTAAATTTTAGTAGTTATTGGAAATTCTAAGAAGGATATGATAGTTGTGAAAGGGGTGTACAAGTGACACATCCGAAATCATATGAGCCATAAAATAATAACAAGTAGCATTTAAATTTAACGTGTTGATCTTGATAATATAAATAGAAAAAAGAGACGAGGAGCCCATTTATGATCGGATCTTTATTAATTTATTATGAGTGTTTTCAATGAACGTAAAAGTAAGTAAACAACCTTTTGATTCGTTAATTTATCATTCAAGTAAAAAAATAGGCATGCAAACTTTTATCATCTGCATGCATCGACATCTTCTAGTACTTCATATTATTGTTTCTATAGTTCCAACTTGCTCTCCACAATAAAATAGTAAAAATGTTGATAAAAAAATGAATTTAATACAATAATAACTAAAAATAAAAAATTCAGCACTCTGTTTCTCTCTTCCCATGTCTTTATATATCTTGGATATTCTCTTTTGTTGAGGCTTGTGCTCTCCCTTCATCTCAATATATATCACCACCAACATTTTCCTTCATACCATGAGAGGAGAAGTGAGTTTCTCTCTCTCTCTCTCTCACACACACATCTTTGATCTTTCTCACACACAATAAATATAATATGCAAATGTATATGTACATATAACATGCACAAGGAAGCTGACATTCTTATGTTGTGTTAAAGGTTATGTGGCCAAGATTGGTAGATATTAAGCTACTAAGGAAAACATTAGGATCTAACAACTTTGTTGCGGACATTCCTGGAAACACAAATTCTTTTCTTGATCTTCCGACCTTGGATCTCGAACCTGTCCGGAGTCCTAAGATTGTCTTGACTGATCACCATGACACACGGAAGTTCAAGTAAGATGCCTCAAAAACACATATATTTAACCATTTTTTTGTTCTTTCATACTTTAATTTGATTGAGAATTTTATTAATTACTTAAGCTTGTGGACTGTGTTTCTTGTTTTTTTATGATACGAAGGGTCTTCGTTAGTACTTGGAACGTTGGCGGTGTTGCACCTACCGAAGATATAAATATGGATGACTTGTTAGATACATGCAATACTACGTGTGATATTTATGTACTTGGGTAATTTCTTAGTAATTAACTTAAGAACAAGTTTTTTAACTACAATAATATAAGTGTGGAACTAAGATAATCTACGTGTGATATTTATGTATTGTGTTTCCTGTTTTTTAAGGTTTCAAGAAGTTGTTCCTCTAAAAGCTTCGAGTGTTCTTGGACCGGATAAGAAGAAGATATCGACGAAATGGAATTCTTTAATTAGAAAAGCTCTAAACAAGAAATTAGACGGTCCATACCCAAAAATTAATAGCTTGAGCCAGAAGCAACAACTTGTGATGAAAGGCAAGAAATCGGATATCGAAAGTAGCATGATCCAGCCTGAGTTTCGATGTGTTGTCAGCAAACAGATGGTTGGAATAATGATATCGGTTTGGGTTCGCAGTGATCTGCTTCCATTCTTCCGAAATCCAAGTGTCTCTTGTGTGGGTTGTGGCATCATGGGGTGCCTTGGCAACAAGGTAATTATCGTTAACAGAATGATTTATTAAATAACTCTTTTAAGATTTAAGAGTTATCTATGGTCTTGGTAGGTATCACTATTAATAGTAAATAAATACCGATAAGTGTTTAAACGCATATTTTGTTTTGAACGGCCAATAAATATTTTACAAACCGGCCACCCAGGCAAACTCATTGACGAAAGGTGACCCACACCTTACGTACGCAGATAGCGCTGGTAATCAGAGCCGTCCACCATTTTAGGGGAAACCCACTATCCGAAGACCCATTGTGGTAAAATCCTTAACCGACCTGAAACAAATTATAAATAAATTGCGGGACTCCAATACATATTAATTATTGACCTACAAAATACTTATTCTCTTGTTACTTAATCTTTGACCTCACTTCTAATAAAATTGTTATAGAACTTGAACTCGATCACCTATCAATGCAAATGAAAGTTGAACTTTTTAATTTTTACCCAAAAAAGTTAAAAGATTATCCTGAAGAGATCAATTTAAACGTGATTCAAATAGTTGCTTACACAAAGAAATTAAACACTACACTAAAAAATGTGGCAAGAGATACATAGTTCACTATGTATCATTTGTGATCCATCGGGGGCCATCTTGTTTTTTTTATGAGATTTGTTGTAATTTGTTTAAAACGACACACAACCTTCATTTCAACTTTATAAAGCTGAATTACAACCTTTAGAGGTTCATTAATTAGAATAGTCAACACTATTTGAATCTAAACACAAATTTGGTTAGTTGTTTTGCCAATAAGACATAAAATATCTTTCTCTTTTGATATAAACATGGATTGATTCCCCTTTAGAACAGTATTTCACCTACCAATTACCACAGTTAAATTAAGTCTACATAGTCTGTTAGCCTTTGTTTGTTTCTTAAAGTTTGTTTGTTTGTTTTAATTAAAAAATGTTTTTTGTTTTCTAAGTGACCAAAAAATTTAAACAAACGTATCTTTAAATATATATATTTGATATGTTTTGAATTGAATGTTCAACGTGTTTATGACGTCTGTTGACTTGAAAATTAGACTTTATATTTTTGGGTTTTTTTTTTTTCAGAACTAACATGCATATCCGTAGTTTAATTTTTTATACATTTATAGTTAGAGTTAAATGCTTGGTTGGTCCCTGTGGTTTGCAAATCTTGCAGACTTGGTCCCAGTGGTTTACTAATTACACACTTGGTCCCAGTAGTTTCAAATTTTGCACTCGGGTGGTCCTTACCACTAACCTTTGTTAGATTTCTCAGTTAAGTATATGCAAAATTACTATATTACCCTCTTTCACAAACCTGCAACCTCCACATCCACCTTAAACCCACCACCACCACCACCTCCACCGTCAACTGACCACCACCACTGCAACAATCACCGGAAAGGTTAGAAGAAGGAGGTACACCGAAACCGAAGGGGTGTTGAGGCGGTATTCTCGACGGCTTCAGTCGTCTTCTCCGGCGCTCCGGCAAGTTGCAGGTTTTTTGGCAGCGTTTGTTTCCATCGCTGATTTCTTATTTGCTTTGCCGCATCTATCTAACCGCATCTATCTTCATCGCACATCCCTGCTACCGCCGGAGATCTAGTTCTTCACCTCCGGAGATCTAAGGGCAGATCTGAATCGAAGCGCGATAAGGGCAGATTTGTGCATACTTTCAGATGCGATTGCTGTAGAAAATATGAGGAATTACAAGAAATGATTTTGAATCAAGTTGAACGTGGAATCGGAGATGTAATCGGAGCTTTTAACGATGAATTCGTTTGCGGATAATTACAAAATTAGTGGAGAAGATGAATTAAAGAAGACATTTGAAGAAGAAAATGAAGATAATAATGGAGGAGATGAAGGTTTTATTATTATAGATGAAGAATATAAAGCAAAGGTTAAGCCATTGAATCTGAGCAAGTGTAAATCTGAACCCACAAGAACAGGGGATAAGTTTTTTTGTGCAATTAGATAGATGCGGCAAAGCAAATAAGAAATCAGCGATGGAAACAAACGCCGCCAAAAAAACCTGCAACTTGACGGAGCGCCGGAGAAGAAGACTGAAGCCGCCGAGAATACCGCCTCAACACCCTTCGGTTTCGGTGTACCTCCTTCTTCTAACCTTTCCGGTGATTGTTGCAGTGGTGGTGGTCAGTTGACGGTGGAGGTGGTGGTGGGTTTAAGGTGGATGTGGAGGTTGCAGGTTTGTGAAGGAGGGTAATATAGTAATTTTGCATATACTTAACTGAGAAATCTAACAAATATTAGTGGTAAGGACCACCCGAGTGCAAAATTTGAAACTACTGGGACCAAGTGTGTAATTAGTGAACCACTGTGACCAAGTCTGCAAGATTTGCAAACCACAGGGACCAACCAAGCATTTAACTCTTTATAGTTATTATTTGCACTACATGTTCATTTTTTACTCTAACTATATAATGTATATACATATAACATCTTTAGATAATTTAAACTTAATTACACTTTTTATCGTTACTCACACGGTCATGTTATCCATGCATTTAGGGTTTTATGTTTTTGTAAAGGATTACTGAATGGGAGAGTCTAACTCACAACCATTAAATTAAGATGTTAATTTCTTACTAATTAAATCATTGAATCATTCTAGTGCAAAATTAAATTCAAACCCCAACATATATTATGTAAACATTTTGACTTATAACCACAATATAGAACTTATTGTATTGCTTTACCATACAACCTACCTTTATCATCATGTGTTTTCTCTTATGCTTGTTATATTATGATAGGGTTCGGTTTCAGTTCGGTTCCAGTTTCACGAGACAAGTTTCTGCTTTGTATGTTGCCATCTAGCATCCGGAGGGAGAGAAGGAGACGAGAGAACAAGAAACTCCAATGTTGCTGAGATTTTGTCACGCACATGTTTTCCGACCACCATGGGACCATCACTTGACCTGCCCAAGAAGATTCTAGACCACGAGTACGTACGTTTTACATTATGTTGTCAATGTTTCCAACTATATATCACTTTGTTATAAATAAATAAACCATCAGGTCTTCTAAAGAAATGACTACAATTTTACAATAATAAGCTATTAGGAATCACAAAAAGCTTTTGGTCTAGCGACACCTTGACGTTGGTTAAGAACTTGCCTTTCTAGGTGGGGGTCATTTCATGTGATGGACAAATAGATGTAGTTTAGTTAGAGAGTGTCTGAGTTTTCATACTTAATCATATCTAATAATAGAAACATTTTTGAATATAGCTTTTATTTATTTGATAAGTGACAATAATCATATCTAATTTGCTTCTATATTTTAAAACAAGTTGTGGGTTTAGTTTAATTAAATAATTTCAATTAATTAAATGTGAATGTGACATAAAAAATCAACAAGTTCTCAATTTATAGTATTTTTTATGTTTTGTGTCGACGTTATCGTATACAGTCGGCAGATGATATAAAACTACCTTTTACAAGAACTATCATACCTGTTTGTTTATGATTATTCACACAGTAAAAAGCAAAAGTATCAGCCTCAAAAGATTTGTGATAAAAGACAACAATTTATTATATTTGCTTATTTAATTCGCAATGCAAAACATGTATATTTGAAACACATTTATTTGATTAATGACAACCAAAAAATTTATATTAGAATGGATCGTTTTATAATTAATCTAACTTTGTAAATGATTAACTTCGTATGCATATATCATGGAGTTCAATAATAACAAAATTAAATTTAACTACAATTAGAACCATAAAATTAAATCTGTACATTACGTTTTGCTTAAATCGTATAACAAAAAGCGTTTACAATATCATTAACACCATCCCTTCGCCACTAACCCACCGGCAACCCTCTAATCCTCCTGCCAGGATCGCCACCAACCTACCAGCAACCCTACAATCCTCGCCACCCACCAGTAACCCTTCTTCACCACCCACCAACCCTCCACCACTCGATCTTCCACACACCTCCTGCCACCAGCCCGCCTCTCCACCACCACTCCATCATCACCACCTCAACCCTCCACCGGCAACTCCCACCACCACCTAGCCTCTCCACCCCTCCTCACCACCTTACCACCACAACTCCATCTTCAGCTCTTTACCATCTCAACTCCCCTGATAGAATCCCCTTTCTTAGCCCCCTCCCCATCATCTCGAAATTTACACTTCCCACTCACTCTAACTCAGCTAAAACCTTAAACCCCCTTACCACCCTAAGTCTATTATACCTACCTAACTTTGCTAAATCCTCTACGTTTAATCAAAGAAGTTTAAAAATAGGATTAAGTTGTTTTTAGAGATGCTTGAAATTTTAAAGAAAAAAAAAACAAAAAAAAATCCCCTTTCTATGGCCATAAATTGATGTTTTGCTCCTGTTACGGGAGGGTGAGTAATTGGCGGTTGCTCTCCTCTACCATCGTTGTTCGGGTGTTCTTTCAAACTTGGCTCGAGTTTATTTAGCGTTTTCCTTTCTGTTGTGCCCACGTTGGGATTATGGTCGGGGGACCGGGTGGATTATGGAGTCTCCTCTGGAGAGGTAGGTAGTAGCTCCTCCAACGGGGTTTGGTCGTGCTCCTTTAAGAGTTTTCACTGTTGTCTTGATGGTAGGGCCTATTCCAAGGGGTCCCTATAGTTGTTGGCGCATATTAAGTGGGATCACTTGTGTTCGGATGATCGGAAGATGGTCTTGAGGGACGCGGTTTCCACGGATTTGGATTTGTTTGTTGCTGTTAAGAATGCCCTGAAGGTTATCGACCAATGGTTGTGTAGGTAATGTATGTTTCTACATGCCCTTAGTCGGGCTTGCCATCATGCGGATGTGATGGCCTGGATCAAGTTAGGCATAGGAGGTGTGGAAGAGTTCATCGTGGGGATTCCTAGGCCTCGCATGGTTAGTGGGGAGAGTCAGGTTGTTTCTTTCTATCTGGGAAGTGGTTGTGGACGTGGCCCTCCTTGACCGGGTATTCTCTCGATCTCCCAATCAAGATTGTTAAAAGCTCTCTCTTAGTTGCTGCATGGCGTTTCCTAAGCCTTAACTGCTGCCTTGTGCAAGTTGGTGGCTATACCAGAGTCTGTTGAGGTGTGAGTTTGGTTGTTGTCGTTGCCGCATTGTACATTGCAGGTGTTCAGGCTTCCAACAGACAAGAGCGTAGTCGGGGAATAGAAAGTCCTTGCAATGTCGTAAAATTCAGCGGGCCCTGGTGGCTTGGGGAGATGGGATCGGGTTTGCTAAATGTACCCGATCACTTTTCAACCAAAACTATGGAACGGGGGATCAGGCCTGGGGAGGGCTCTTTTAAGCTTGCAAACTCAGATGGAAGTGCCAACGTTAAACAATGTTTATGTAAAATTCCGATGGTTACTTGACTGCTGCGGTTAAAGTTTTATATTCTTCCAGGATTGCACCTCTCGGGGTGTAACTATGAGAGCGTTAGTAGATAATCACCCTATCCTACTGCCGCCAGTTTTACCTGTCTCTTTAGTTGCAAATCCCCGATTATCTGTGGAAGCCGAGTGTGTCCTAGGGTGCATTAAATCCTTCCCTAAAGGGACGTCTTGTTAGAGGGATAGGCTAAGGGCCCAACACATTTAAGACACCCTTTGTGGAAAATGGTCTGCTATCACTTCTAGTTTACTCATGGCTATTACTAAGGTGGTCAACATGTGGTTGGCGAGGCGTTGTCCCAAGGCCTTGGCAGAGTTTGTTGCATCTGCCCCTCTAACACCGTTACTTAAGTCGGATAATGAAATTAGGCATATTACTGTGGGCGCTACTTGGAGAAGGTTGGTTTCCAAGGTGGTAATGAGGAAGGTGAGGAAAGAGATGGCTAATTACCTTGGTGATCACCAATTGGGGGTAGCGATTCTTAATAGGGCAGAGGTTGTGCTCCATAGCGCGAATAGGTTCTTAAATTAGTTCCACTCGGATGGTTCATTGGCTATACTTACGGTTGATTTCTCAAATGCCTTCAACCTTGTGGATAGGGCTACTCTTCTTTGGGAGGTTCATTCCTGATGCCCGTCCATCAAGCCCTGAGTCAATTTCCTGTATGGACAACTAGCTAGGTTATATGTCGGGGATGATTGTATTGGGTCCACTACAACAAGAGACCCTCTAGGCCCCTCCTTTTTTCGTTAGTTTTACAGCCATGGTTTATCGAGTAAAGGATTGTTGTAACTTACTTTCCATGCATGGTACTTGGATGATGGAACAATTATAGGAGACACTGTTGAAGTGGCTAAAGATTTGGATATGATTAGGTCTGAGTGACCAAGTTTAGGGCTTGAGGTCTTTTGGCCGTCGTGTAACGAGGTTAAGGCAAATAAAGGTTTGTTTCCTAGTGGTATTGGGAGGCCAGAGTTGGGTGTGAAACTCCTCGGAGGGGCTGTTAGTCAGGACACTGGTTATATTTGCAGTTTAGTTGTGAAAAGGACTTCATGTACGGTGGACCTTATGAGATGCCTACCTCGCTTGTGGGATCCTCAATGCGAGATCCCTGCTTCGCTCTTGTATGATGGTTGCAAAGTTGTTGTTTGGCCTTCGAACCTGCCAACCCGTTTTGGTTGAAGAAGCCGTATTTGTTTTTGACAAGGGCCTATGAGATGCAATCGAGGGCATTATGGTTTGTGTGGGTCAATTTTTTGGGATCTTCAGTGGAGGTTGGCGTCTTTGCCGACCCATTTTAGGGCCTTAGGCACATATTTGGAAAATATGTATCAACATACGTTTTCGTTGGTTGGAGAGCAAAATCTTGGAGTTTAAAAGACCACATTTTGTAAGACAGTGGTATTGATGGGTCAGGCACTGATTATGCATATGCGCTAGGTAGCTTGCACAAGTCCTCCCTGATTTTGATCTTGGCAGGTTCGCCAATAAGGACATCACTCCTCCAAAGGCCCAAAATAATATAGTAAAACTGCCTAGAATTTGATAGAGAAGTTTGACCTCTCCTTGAGCCAAAACACGGAGTCAGAGTGTCTACGGGGCCATCATGCTCAAGATTTCCTATATGTTATCCCCATTGAAGGGCTATACCAAAACGTGTTAGTATTGGAGTATTGGGCGATTCTTAAATACCGGTTAGTGATCCATGTGTTTCCAGTTGATGAGCCTTGCCCATTTTGCCGCAAGGTTTATTTGGATAACTTTAAGGAGCATGGGAGCATGCAGTCTATTGCAAGGAACTACTAGGCTTTAAATACGTACATGACTTGGTCAGGGATGTGTTATGTGATGTGCTTAAGCGGGCCGGAATCTCAGCAAAAAAAGAGGCCCCTGTGAATTTTTCTAACAGACCCACTTAAAGGGATGTCAACGCTTTGGCCAACGGATGTTCTTGTGTTCGGTTGGGCGGGTAGAAAACACGCTTATGTGGACCTTACTACAGTATCCCCCTTGTCGGGCTTAGGGAAAACCGTTTCGTGGCTAATAGGCTTAATTTGTTGAATCCAGAATTAGGGAAAGTTCGTAAGCATGAAAAAACTTGTGTTAAGAATTAACATATCCTCATTCCCTTTGCCTTTAATACTTTTGGTTCCTTTGCCCTTGAAGCTGACGAGTTCTTAAAGAGAGTGCAGAGCAATTTCTCGACACCAAAGAACCAAATTTTATATTTGGTAGGATTGGATTTGCTATTCAAGGGGATTGCGACACAACATGTTGCCCCGTTACCTGTCATTATTATGTAAAATTTCATTCCTCTATGTTAATTAATTAAATTTCTCAGTATCACATATATAAGATATGGCTGTATTTATAATAAAAAATATCTGACTAAAAGATATGTTTTGTAGTATTTCTGAAAAACAATACCAACAAAAAAGAAGTTGTCTTGAAGCTATACTTTCCGTAAGCATATATATTTACTTTTAAAAGTTTTCTTTTATTATCGAAGAGTTGTTGACAAAAAAGCCAAATATTGTGGTCAATGGTTATATCGAAGAATTGTTGACAGAAAAACCAAATATTGATAACCACCTCAAAGATGATTTATTGATTTTCTTCTTTTTGCTGGTATCTTCGGATTATAAAACGTGTTTAATTTGTTAGTATACCGATGTCATTACTTGATTTAGAAAATCATCCATTACTTAAAAGGAAGCATTACCTAATATTAATCAACAGATTACTTTTGTCTTCTAGAAATTTATTATTTAATATTTTCTGGCATCTCATGAAACTTGTGATTTTATTTTTTAAAAGCTTATGTTGAATACATGGTTAGTTACCTAACATTGTAGAATAAGAAAACAAAATATTGATTTTTGTACATATATATTTTTGTTTTGTTTGTTGGACCATTCCTATATGTTGTTTGACAAAGTCAAAAGGTGTGTGTGAGGCAAGAATTAATAAATGATCAAGTCTTTTATATAATCTTTCAAGTTTTGTTGACAGTTGACACAATATTGTTCTTTCTTTTGTTTTAATGCTCAAAATTCTTTTCTAAAATTATAGTCGTGTTGTCTTGCTCGGAGACCTAAATTACCGGATTTCCTTGCCAGAGAGAGAGACAAGAATACTAGTAAACCGTAAGGATTGGAACACGCTACTTGAAAACGACCAGGTAACTTAAAAAATAATAATACCTTATAACCCAGCTTGAACATATATGCTAAGTCAATTTGTATGCTACTATGCTTCGTCAATTTCCCAATGTAGTATAGTATCATGTAACACTGTGTACAATACTATGCTATACACTAATACAACATAAAATAGATCTTAAGTTCTCAACTCATAACCATTTTTGAAAAACTAAATAAGCATCATGTAGATTGTCTGTTTTCTACATCTAATCGTTAGATGAATCTTAACTTCAAAATATATCATATTCCACATATTTCAATTATGTTCTTTATTATGATTGAATATGAATTAATTATTTTTATTTTTGTCCTTTGAATAATGAAAGCTTCGAATGGAACTAATGGATGGTCAGGCATTTGAAAATTGGCATGAAGGAACAGTCAATTTTGCTCCTACTTACAAGTACCAACTTAATAATGACGAATACTATGGTAGTGGTCATATTGGTACCAAAGGCAAAAAGAACCGTTCTCCTGCATGGTATAGTTTTCCTCCTTAAGTTCATCAATCACTGATTTCTTAATTTATTTTTAGTAATTCTTGTAAAAAGTAAAATTATATTATGTGAGGAACTTCAAGAAACTGTTATACTTATAGGTGTGATAGGATAATTTGGACGGGCGAGGGAATGAAGCAATTGCTATACACAAGAAGCGAAACACGACTGTCAGATCACAGACCCGTGAAATCTATGTTCTCTACTGAAGTGAAAGTTACACGAATGAGGTACCAAAACTTTTGCTATTCAGATAGGTTTGGAAGACGACCCAATACCAATTTAGATTTCCATTCTGATGATGAATACACAAGTCATTCGGACCGGTTAAGCTTCCATGTTAAAAGTAAAATGACCCTGTGACAGTGCGCATGGGCGAATTTATGGAAATAACTAGTAAAAAAACAAACACACAAAAACGGATTAATTAGTTCATACTTCTCAATCATCATTTTTCTTTGATTGGATATATATGTAAGTATAAATGTAGCAAGAGAGTAGCACATGTTTGTGTAACATAAAACTTTTGAGATCATACGTCTTAGTCATCATTTTTCTTTGATATATGCAAGTATATATGTAAGAGAGCAACACATGTTTGTGTAACATAAAACTTTTGAGATTTGTTTCCGCCTACCATGTTTGATTCCATTACAATTGTACTTGTTGTTTGAATAAAAGAATCCGTATGGATGGAACATAGTTTCCTTTGTTGGTTCAAATTGTGATATGTAACATACACTCACTCGCAAGATAACTTGTAACAGAGAATACCAAAATACTTTAAATACAAAGAAATAAAGTTGCACAACATGAAACATGAGGAAAGTGACACAAAACAATTGCAACACGTTTTGACCCACTAACATAAGACACTACTACCACTACTTTTTGAATCCTACAAACATTACTGGAAAACAAAGGGAACAAAACAACAACCAACTTGGAAAACAAAAGAAAAGACATGTGCAAACAAACCCATGCAAACCATGTTGTAATTGAATTATTTCAATATCCCCCCTTAATTCAAATACTCCTTGTTCATGATCCAACTCCATTAACATTTTTCTCATCCACAATACTTGACAAGCTCCAGTTGCTGCCACAACATAGTTGGCTTCGATGGTTAAGAGAGCAATTACAACTTGCTTCTTTGACATCCATGAGATTACCCCGACACCAAGAAAGAATGCATTTGCTAATATGATTTCATATCTTCAGATGTACCTGCCTAATTGCTATCAGTAAAGCCAGAACTAACAATTACACTTCTTCAATAACTCCAAAGTTTTGTTTGTTTGTTTTTTTTTTGGTGAAAGATAGATAACGTCATCTGTTGCATAACTTCAAGACCTAAGAAATATTTCAACACTCCAAAATCAGTCATATCAAACTCCTTAATCATATCATGTTTAAACTTTTGTATCATGTCTTGTGAGGAGGTCGTATAGATTATATCATCTACATACAAACATATAACAAGAAACTCACCAGCAGTACCTTGTTTGACTGACATACATTATGGGCTCATTAAGAGTTCTCTCATATCTATTGCTTGTACTTGTCAATCCTGCTCTACGCCTACTTTAGCTCGTACAATGTTTTGTGTAGCCAATAACTTGGTTCTCTTCACCTTTGATTTCAACCTAGAGGTTGCAAAACGTAGAATTCCTCTTGTAGATACCCTTTCAGAAAGGCTGACTTGACATCAAATTAGTGTACCAACCACCCACTTTGAGCTGCAGGTGAAATAATAAGTTGGATTATTTTTAATCGTGCAATCGTAACTTAGAAGTCAATCCCAAACTCTTTAACATGCCCTTTAGCAACTAAGTGTGCTTTGTATCGGTTCACTTGACCATTAGAATCCAACTTTACTTTATACACCCATTTCAACCCAATAACTTGCTTATCATGTGGAAGATTAAACACGGTCCATTTCTTGTGTTTTTTCGAGTGAACTGAGCTCTTCTCTCATTGCATTCACCCACTCTTTTCGTTCGGATGTTTCTTTAAATGTAACAGGCTCTATGAGGGAAATAGCAAATTGACAAGTATAGCTTTCATTGTCTAGTATAGGTACAATGCTTTTGTAATGATCTTTCAAAGTTCTTTCGGAATTTGTTGTAGGTGACGAGCAAGATGATGCATAGCTGCTACAACTTGTATTATGTTCGGAACCTCCAACTAACCCATGGAACTTAACATTATGAGCATTATGTATGGTAGCTAGTACTATTTTCTTCGCTCACTGTTGTACTTGAAAGTGAGCCGTCCCCAAGACTATTCTCAACTAGCGATCCATCATTTTCAAAGTCAACATTAGCGTGTACCACCTCTATTGGTAGGCCACTTTCATCATTTTTCGACTTTGACCCCTCAAGAAACAAAACATCTCCACTCACAATAATTGTTCCCTTTTCTAAATCATAAATTCGACAAGCTTTGGAATATGGGCAATAACCAACTAGAACTCCCTTCTTTAACCGTGAGTCCAACTTAGTTCTCTGTTCCTTTGGTGTTAAGACATATACTTGATATCCAAACACTTTAAGATGGTGCACAGAGGGCTTTCTTCCATACCACACTTCAAATGGTGTTTGCTCATCTAATGCTCTAATTGGTGAATTTCTTAACAAACACACAACAGTAGCAACAACTTCCCCCAGAATAAGTCACTTAGGTGCAGTTTGTTTTTTTAAAGGTAAAATGTTTACAGTCTGCGGGCCATATCTGCAGACATCCGTAGAAGAAGAGGTGGACCAAATCTATGCATTCTGCAAGAAGAAGGCTGTTTGTTTTTTTTGACGTATGTAGACTTCTAAAGTAATCTGGCGATGGTGGATTGTGGTGCTGGACGGTGGTGGTGGGTGGTGGACGTGGACGGTTGGTGGTGGTGGACCATGGTGGTAGACGATGGTGGGTGGTGGTGGTGGACGGTGGTGGTGGGTGGTGGTGTTTAATCTTCTGCAGACCTTAGAAGATCTTCAAAGTGGTTGGGCAAGTCTGCACCAAGAAGAGCTCGCGCTGACTTTTTTTAGTGGAATTTCTTCGGAAAAAACAAACAGTCTGTAGATTGCAATGTTTGTGCGTGGTCTGTACGACGTAGACAGAAGAGCTTGCGCAAATCTTTTTAGAAAGCAAACATCGCCTTAAACAATTCTCTTTCATTACACTCTTAGCTATCTGCTAAACCATTTGATTTTTACACTTTGCAACACCATTTTTCTCTAGTGTACATGGAGTAGTGAGCTGTCTATTTATACCATGTTCATCACAAAACTTGGTAAACTCAAGTGATAAGAAGTCCCCCTCTATCTATTCTTAAGGTGACTAGCTTCTAACCATATTCATTTCAACCTTTGACTTAAACATCTTAAACTTAGCAAATACTTCTGAATGTTTGTTTATAAAGTTGAGCCATGACATTTTGGTAAAATCATCTGTAAATAACCAAAAAAACTTGCTACCCCAAGAGAAATGGTTGGAATAGGACCAACAATATCAACATGCACAAGCTAAAGAAATCGTGCTACTCGTAACACATCTTTAGGGAATATATTTAGAGTTTGTTTTTCACTTTCACAATTCAAACATACCTGCCATGGATGTATTTTTGGTAGCCCATAAACCAACTCCTTGTTACTTAGCAATTACAGCCCCTGCTCGTGAAGATGCCCATATATGATGCCACAACAAAGATTAATTTTTCCAAATATCAACCAACACTTTTGATCGTGCTTTCTTGTTCTATTGTGCAATATTCAAAGGAAATGTGGTGTTACTAGACATAGGAATAAAGCATACGGTCTTACTAGATTTCTTATGGGTGATAGTGCATGCACCATCATCAAATAATAGTGAATGTCCATTTTCCGTCAATTTCCAGATACTTAAGATGTTACAACTCAAGTCTGGTGAGAACTGCAGATCCTGAAGTACTATGGATTGTCCTTCATCAACTTCAAGATTGAGTGTACTTATTTCTTCTTCTTTAATTGCTTTACCATTTTCCATATTAACATTCAACTCTCTTGTATCATCAACATTTTTAAACAATGACCTCTCTCTAGTTATGTGGTTTGAACATCCACTATCTACAAACCATACTTAATTTAAACATTCTTTTCATATCTACAACCATAAATAGTCTGCAGTCATTCTCCTCCTCTACTTCTTCAATCGCCGCTTGTACTTGTGGTTCATTCCAATAGCTAGCTCTTTCCTGACATACTTATTATGTTGTAGCACTGAATACTGCCTTTACCTCTTCCTACAAATACCTGCTCTTCACTAACATATTCTAAGCGTTTATTCACCCTTGCCTGATGTGATAGTAATGATCCTATCAATTCATATTGAAAGGCTAAAGTAATAAAATCCTTTTATCTCCTTAATGGTGGTTACAACACGATCCCATCTTACTTACTGGAAAACTCATGCGAACTTTCTCAACCTTAGTTTGATTTATGACCGTCTCCTCGTAGGCCTCTTCTAATTAACAATATTAAGTACCTTGGACAAAAATATGTTAGGGCTTCACCTTCCTTCATCTATATCGTCTCGAAGGCTCGTCTCAGTCCTTATAACTTGACCATTTTCACCTTGGAGTCTCCTCACTACTAAGTTTGCAAGAGACCCCATGCTTCTCTAGCCATGGTGGATATGCAATGAGTGAAAGAACTTCACCTTGGACAGCTTCCTAGATACGAGACAAGGCCCATGCATCCTCCTTCCTGTTATCTCTTAGTCTCGTTCGGTCACTATGTTCGATGTTAAAACCGGTAGCAACAAATTCCCACAAGTCTTATGACATCAATATCCGGATATGCCAAATTCATATCCTTCTCCCTTGAAGATTAGAAGGGGAGGAAGGGGTTGAGTTGTTTGATTGTTTACCATATCGATTACTTCCATAAAACTTCGCACGCAACTTTGATACTAGATGTCGGCTCAGATTGTGGTATGTAACACACACTCAATCACAAGATAACTTGGAAGAGAGAATAGTCTTGGAGAAATCTGTAGGACATGGGTGACAATTATAATAAAAATTATATAAATAAAAAAATAGTAAAGATACTCTCTTTACACATATGGGAAATTGTAGTACATGACCGTGTACAAATTCAAACAAAAATTAAATATGAACTACAACATATTTAATAGAACAATCGATTCAAACCAATATCTTCAAAAGATAAAGTCTTCAACTTGATCTTTAGGAACATATTCTTGTAGTCTCTTTAGCAAGATCTTCAAAAGATAGAGTAATCAACTTTGTGCTCGAACAAGGACTTCTTGTAGTATCCCTTGCTGCAAGAAAGAACAAACGGTGTTGACGATTGTGGCTGAGGCACGTGTTCAACACGCTTCCCTTAAAACAGATTTCGCGCTCTACTAAAGACGACGTGTCTGTCTCACAGGGTACAACAACTGAAGCGTCTGTATTGCCGGAGAAGACCACGCGCCCGAGGTTACACCGGGTAAAATCATAGTGTTAGAAATTTTGAAAACTTAGAATAGAAATGAAGTTGAATCGTTTAGAGAAACTTATCTCTAAATGCTCCCAACATATGGATCATCAAGTACTTTTTCTCCAAGAACTCTTCATGCATACCTATTTCTGTCTTGTATCTATCCACATCAAAAGAGGCACATAGCCTACTAAGTATGCAAGAGTTATGGGTGGTGAAAAGTCTAACATAATTAAAGACTTAATTTTTCCATAAAATTTCTAATCAATTGTCAATAAAGAAAACTCTACTCAAGATTTGCCATTAATGCACCACATGAAAAGTTTATAATCTTAATAAAAAATTAAATAGGTGACTTAAATAACTCTACTCAAAATTTGTCACTATATGTAAAATTTAATATTAATAATCTTACTAAATTTCCATTCCTCATATATAAAAAATTTCCAACAATCCCCCACATGAATAGAGATTGATCAAAACACATAAATTTTCAATGCAATCTCGAAAATTGCGTATTGCCGGATAAGTAGGTGTTCCCTTTGAACTTTCCGTTGTGAAGCATACTTAGCCTCCTAGCGATTTGTGGATGCTATGTCCTTGAACAAACCCCCATTTGTGTTGATGGCAATACACTTCACACAATACTCTCCTTAGCCGGGTCATCCCCTCATAGTCGTGTCCAATAATGGTCGTGGAACACTTTCATGGTTCTGCGAGAGCTCTAGGAATTATGCCCCAAATTCCATTCGAAGCGACACCACTTCTCTCTAACATAGGTGATTCTCCTTAAATCATTAAAAGCATCGTGGTTACCATGATTACACAAAATCACTTACCACATAATATGCTTAGCCTCACAATTTGTCACCGAATTTCATAGGAATGGACTAGGACGTATTTAAACACCCTTTTATCGTTTAGGGGGTATATATAACCATATATACTAGCTTATGCATATCAACTATACCCCCCAGTGACCACCCTTAGGCATATGAATTAGTTGTCCTATTGAACTAATCTTGGGATCTCCAGTCAACTAAGTTAGGTTTCCTTTAGACACCCTTTTTCCATGGGCTTTAGTCTCATTCCACAATTGATCTCTAATAAACCCTCAGGTTGTTGGATCCATAACATTATCTTTGTCTTTTTCTAGTCACTACAAATAACTTTGCAATTGAGATCAATTGTCATGACATGTTCGTAACCCGAAAGTTTACATTGTCTATTGGCAACTTCTAAGACTATAACCTCAGTGGCCATCTGAATCTGGTTAAAATATTTGTCTTAGAATGATAATTTATCATTTAAGGCAAACACATCTCCATTATATGCTACGACATTTGTGTTCTCCACTTAGTCGTTTGTTTGCAATGTTAGATTGGATTACAAAATCCTTATTGCCAAAATATTATGGTACAAATGCAAGACACCCCCACATTTAAGTGTTATTAGATAATAGATGGGGTAATGAAAACTATTTCTACATACCCTTATAGGGTTGTTTCTTAAATGGATCCTCCCCCACATTTCTTGTCATTTGATCATCATTTCCATACTTCACTTACCACGACAATTATATACATATGATTGAACAAGATCAACCTCATTATATCAGTGAGTTCAACTCATGTTGCATTAGCTTACATAAGCTCCCAAGCTGACTAAAGCAACACATGCCATTGTCATAAGTTTGTCATCAACGTAGAATAATTATAATTTAACATCTAGAATAAGCCTAGACAATGAGTTCTCCTCATTAGCTTTCCGAAAAAACTCTTCAAAAGTTACATGTCTTTTCCTTATAATGAATGAAAATTCTCCCTCAACTTTGTCTATACACAAATTCTTTTTGTGTTCATAAACATTTGAATGTTTAGAGTAATTAGTCTCCGTCAAGACCCTTAATTAACCAAGTACTAGTCTAGCATGCTTTAGACTACAATACTTTAGCATGTGAACAGACGATGCATCATTCTGATTCTTCACAGCCCCAAGGATATCATAATATCACTTTGCAACATTCATCCCTTGTTAAGACAAAATAATGAGACTTATTCATAATCCTAAAACATCAATATTTAGGAAGGTCTCACAAATTATTGTATATAGCACATAGCTAAATTTTATCATTCAATTAAGGAACATAACTTGTTTACCTTTGATCTCCTACACTTTACCATTGACTCATAAGGACTTAAACATAAGTCTTAATCCAAGTCACTTGGTGAACACACTCATCGCCAACAAGATGAATGTTCCTCGTCTACGATCATTATGTGGAATATAGAGTCAACCAGATCCACACTCAACAACATGACATTCATGATTTTGCTATAAGTGATTTGCACACATCTATTATTATTCATTAGGAGATATGTATATTTAGGATACTCTCCCAAACAAATGTAAAATCTCCAAATAGTTCTAACAATGATCAAGTGGTAGACGCATCTACGTATAGATCACTTGGAACAAATCTCACAAGATTTATTAAAGATAATATAGTACTTTTACTTTCATATGATAGAATTCACACTTGTGAATCTTTCAATGACTTCTAACGAAGTATGGCGACATGAATCTCGTTTGTGTATTTCATCTCAATACACTCACTACGTTCTGTCATTACTCACTCATGATGTAGTTACACATTTGATGTCCCGGTTTTGACTTTTAGTCAATGCAATGCAACAACTCTTAAGTTGTTTGTGTCCAAGTACTTTCATGTACTATCCGTTTAAAACCATATTCTTTTAAACAATGTACAATTGGCATTATAATTATTTTCCACAAAAATAATTTATACGTCACAATCATTAGTGAATTATTTCTTTGTAAAAATTGCTTGTGTTATCCAAAGATATTAAACACAAAACAATAAAATACATTCGAAATAAAATCATACATGCCCAACACAATTGAATTTTAAACGGTTGCATAGACGATATGAAGACATCAAAGATCAAAGTGCTTTTATCTTCAACACTTTATAATCTGACCGAAATCTTCTCAACGATGTCGTCCCATGGCATGTCTTGAGGTACTCACTCAATAAGACTCCATGCACCCTTAAGTACAAGTTCCATTTCATCTTGAAACTATAAACTTGGACAATCATGCTTAAAACAACACCAAGTTGTTACAAATGCTACATTTAATTAGTAAACTTGAATAAATAAATTTGTTCACAACAACACCAATTCGAAGGAGGTGTATAGTATTTTCAAGTTGTTAACTTCTTTTTTTCTCAGTATTTTTATTTTTTGTTTTTTAGTATGTTTTTGTTTTTTAATCTTTACCCTTCAATATTTAGTATTCTTATTTATAATCCTTCAACTTTCTAAAAATTTTATAATCATTTTTTACGTGTTTATTTTTATATATGGTTGTTTTCCACCAAATAATATCTACGAGATTGTTATTTTGTTCAACACATGCTACTTCTATCAAGAGTAGCAAGCCATTTGAATTCTCAAAAACTATGCAAAACTTTGTTTTAAAAATCATTTTAAAATATTTTCTTAGTTTTGCAATGTACAATATTAACGATATCAATTAGAGTTTATGATAACATAAATCAAAACCTGATATATCAAATGGTTTTATATTGGTTAGTCTTACTACGCATGTACTAAATGTTTTCTAACAAGCATGTTAGAAAAAAATGTTATAACAGGTACATCATAGAATCAAACGTTTACATAAAATATTTTCCAATGATAAAGTTTATAAAATAAACCATTCGTCATCATTTTTTATGCGCACATATGCAATTAAATGTTTACATAAAACATTTCCGTTCATTATGGTTCATAAAATAAACAATCTCTAACATTGTATTCTTGATACATATTTTCTAACACACATGTTAGAAAATTCAAGTCCTTTATATATTCAAAACATGACCATTTGGATTTAAAAATCACAAATTAAAGTTAGTGATAAATCACACTTAACTACACCATATCACTTTATGGTAATTTAATCCTTGAAGCCAATCAAACATCAACTTCAATGTATGACCTTTTATTTCTAAACCATACAAAGCATTAATGTGTTTATATTCACTAAAATCAATTCTATAACAAATTAATTATATAAAATGTTTACATAAAACATTTTAAAACATTTGTATTCTAACCATTTTTAATAATCATGTTAAAAGGAAAAATAAAATCTAACGCGCACGTTAGAAATACAAACACATATATTGTAACATCCATCGAAAAACGGGTTTCCAAACCCGCTTCGTTTATTAATCGAATACCAAGTTATAAAATTTCGTTGCGTATTTATGAGTTATTTAATTTTAAACAATACATAATTAATAAACAATTTAGAATTTAAAAACTATAATTATTAAAAAGTGAAAATAAAATAAATAAAAAAGAAAACCGGCTGCCGGGTTTCGAACCCGGGTCAGCCGGGAGACTTAACACACAAACATTTAACCACTCCGCCACCTGACTCACTTGTGCTATCCAGTGAAACAAATAACATTTATAATAAAACTCGAAGTTAAATTCAGTCATTCAGCGCGCCCAAATCACTCTCGTCGGAAATCCCGACAATTTCGCCAATTATTGACGGTTTCTATTGACTTAACGGATGTATTAACATCAACGTCGGTTATAACCGATGTATAATCCCGCGACATCAGTCATAACCGCCGGAGAAAAGCTGACCAACGAATCAAGACTGAAATCAGACCCAATTCATCGCGATTCTTCCCTATAAATACACACCTAAGTCTCTGGAAATCATTTCGCTCAAAATCGCACCATTTCTCGAAGCAATTTCACTCGCCGGAGATTTTCTGCAACCGCCGGACTTTCGCCGGAAAACCGAGACTCACATCAAAACGGTAAATACCTCGACTCATTCGATTTCAAGCTATTGTTAGACTATTACTAACTTCAATCCATCAACCAGAATCAATCCCACTCGCCGCTCGCCGGAATATTCTGGAAATCATTTCGCTCAAAATCGCACCATTTCTCGAAGCAATTTCACTCGCCGGAGATTTTCTGCAACCGCCGGACTTTCGCCGGAAAACCGAGACTCACATCAAAACGGTATATACCTCGACTCTTTGGGTTTCAAGCTATTGTTAGACTATTACTAACTTCAATCCATCAAACAGAATCAATCCCAGACGACGTAGCCGAAATATTCTGCACTCGCCGGAAAACCTCTGGAATTTCCAAAATCACGCTGTGAATCGGTATAATCATTCAAACCTTCTGATAATCATTGTTTAGTAACTCAATTTCACAACTAATCGATCAAAACTGTTAATTGTTCCGGTCAGACAGAGTTCACAAAACCGAGGCGACGATCCTTGCCGGAGCTCTGAGAAAAACATCTGTTTCGGTACATTCATTTCCAAAACCCTCTCTATCCATCACATTTCAATCACTTATAAGTTTCGTTAGTCGAATTAAACAAGAACAGTTGAATAATCGTTGTCTGTGTCTTTGAACGAAGAAGATGAAGTTGAACTTATGTATAAGTATAATTAAAACAAGTTATATAACCGGGTTAGACACACAGTCCAGCGGTGGACTGTGTGCAAACAATTATCACACGTCGAGAGTTCGATCCCTGACACAACCTCACTCTCTGAAATAAAAATGTTCTTTTTAAAACCGAACCATATCAACTCACTGTAAGATGTTAAGATTAATAAAAATCGGTATATTAACCAGGCTAGACACACAGTCCAGCGGTGGACTGTGTGCAACGCTGAACAACAGGTCCCGGGTTCGAGACCTGTTGTGTGCACCGGTCCGACCTAATTAAAATCCTTTTTAAAAAATATATGATTTCTGATTAAATTAAATAGTATATAAATATAATTAAAAACAGAAATATTTCGGGTTAGACACGTAGCTCAGTTGGTAGAGTTGCGTGCACACGTACGGGAGGTCACGAGTTCGAGCCTCACCCGGCGCACATATATACCAAGTCCGAACCGGTCAAAGGTCAAAGTCAATGGTCAACGGTCAACCCAAAAAGTCAACTTTTTTATATTTTTATTTATTTGTTTTATTTAAAAATCAATTAAAAATACTTAAAAATAACATTTTTAAAGTTAGAAAGAGACCTTAAACTCACAAAAAATAAACCTAAAAATCCAATTAAAATTGTTAATAAAATCCACTTATTTACCGTACCTTTTCGTTATTATCTAGGTTAGTTATTCCTCGTCGATCAACTCTCTAAACTCGTGTGCATCCAACATCATCAAGAGAACGCACCCAATGTGAGTGAATCTCTACCAATTCCCCGTTTTAATCATATTTTGGGGTGTATCATGTGTCGCTATTTATTTATTTCAATTAAACACTTGTGCATCCATCATATTCATGATCAAATGTGTAGCCAATGTGTATCAATTGTTTGTGTGGTTAATGTTTTAGATTTAATTTATCATCTTCAGTACATACATCATCATAGGCCGTCTGTTCCCCATTACCTATGAGCGGAACCGTTCCCCATTACCTATGAGCGTGAACGAGGCGTTGCCAACATACGATCGGCTCCGTTTGATTGAGCCTTGATCGCACATACATCATCATAGGCTGTCCGTTCCCCATTACCTATGAGCGTGAACGAGATGTTGCCAACGTATACATTATCATTCATGTCATATACTCATGCAAGGTGGTTTGTCATTGTATGTTTATTTACGTTTGCTCATATATGATTATTGCACAAATTTCCATATTTATTTACAACAAGAAATCAATAATAAATGTTTTCTAATAAGGTTCACTCGCCAACTTTTGTTGACCCAAAAACCCCCATTTTTACACATGATACAGGTGATCCAGTTGAAGCAAGAAACATATAGGACGACCTAGAAGAATAAATCAGTTTAGATGTTGGATTGTTTATTTAATTTTTCCTTTCCTTGTATTGTATGAATTTGACTTGAACATTTGAGATGTAATTTGAATTTAATAAATATGAAACATATTAGTAAACATCATGAGCTTTGGTGATAACCCAATTATGCCCCGACTCTTATTCCGCTGCGGATCGGGGTGTGACAGATTGGTATCAGAGCCATGACTATAGGGATATAGGATAGGTTATTAGACCCTTAGAGCCTATACTATAGTTGATTAGAAATTTTAAATTGTTTGTGTGTTACATGCAAAATTCATGATGTTTATATGCTTTATGTTTATTGTTACATTCAATGTTATACAAGCATGTTCATAAGTACATATTATCATACAATGCCTATCATGAATCATATCCTCATAACATATAATATCCATGAGAGCACACCACACAATTTCCTATGATTTTTGCAACGATTTTTGTATTTTCAAATCACATCAAAGTGAGTTCTCATGACGGGTATGTAGTAACTGGAAGGATACGAGTACCGGTAGTCGGAACGTCCTGTCTAGGCTTGGCATTCGTATAAATCCAAAATAAAGGACCAGTTTGCCTACCTGGGGACTAACGATGAGAGTACGAAGGACCTATTAGGCCAAAGCATGCTATACCAAACGTCGTGTGAGCTAACCCCACTTTAAGTTGTCATTGTGTCTACACCTGGACACCCTCCGACCATATATCTCGCAAACATATTTCATGGTTTTCATTCGGGTGATGCGAGTGTTAAACCGCCAATACCAATGTGAATCCTACTAAGCCAATAGTCATGGGGGCCCACATGACTATACAGGCGATGGTATGGGGGACATTGGAGGCCCAAACATGAGCAAACCCAAGACATCCTATGGATGTAGTTGCATTATTGATGATTATGTTATTTTATTACTTTTAACGACACATGACACCTAAACACTCCTTAAACTCACCATCTTCCTATGTATGTTCCTGTAGATGTCGGCTAGGCAGCTACGTGGAGGTCGAAAGTCAGGAAGGTCAAACGAATGCTTGGCCACTCAAATTGCAAAACAAATGGCCGCGGTGCTTCCTGATATTGTAATTCAAGTCCAACAAGCTCTCACCGCGAATCCCATCAACCCACCCAATCAAGAGGATCAAAACGTCGACAACCCTCCCTCCAAGAAGTGCTCCTACAAACACTTCAAATCTTGCGGTCCCCCAAAGTATGAAGGGACCGAAGGTGTCACCGCTCTCCTCCACTGGTTTGAGGAAATGGAAAACACCTTCCTAAATTGCGATTGTCCCGAGGATCGCAAGGTACGTTACGCAACCGGGAGACTATTTGGGGTAGCCTGACCTGGTGGAACACCGAGAAGGGTAAGAGAGGAGTTGAAGATGCTATGGCCTTAACGTGGGAAGAGTTAAGGGAAATAATGACAAGACGCTTCTGCCCAAGAAGCGAAATCATGAAGTTGGAAGATGAATTCCACTCGCTAAACCAAAAGGAAGGAGATCATACTTCCTACAACAAAAGATTTCTTGAGCTGAATCAGATGGTTCCTAACTTGTTCACCCCAGTGTACCGTTTGGTTGAACACTATATTCGAGGCCTCCCCTCGAAAATTCAAGACTCAGTTCTAAGCACTTCGCCTGCAACACTTGAAGCTGCTATGGAACTAGCTACCGAGCTTACCGAGAATCGTATTCGTAACGGCAAATTTAAGGACGAGAAAAAGAAAGCCCCCATTGAGGGCCAAACTTCAAACCATTCCACCTCCTCCTCAAAGTTTGCTAATAAGAGGAAACGAAACACCAGAAAATTTGCGGTCCACAAACAAATTTCCCAATCACTGCTGCACCCATCACCCAAGTTGCCCCCTCATCTACACCATACAAAAGGCCATACTCCGGCCCCTACCCAAAATGCACCCGTTGCCAATACCATCACTCTCCAGAACACCCCTGTCAATATTGCACCAGCTATGGCCGTGCAGGTCACACCATCAAACCTGCCGCACACTGCAGCGAATGAACCGCAACCAACCCACAACCCAAACCCACCATCAGATAATGGGTCAAGCCCAACAACCCCTACTACTACCACCTACACAACATGCGGCCCAAACCTACTACCAACCCAACTACCCCATGATGCAACCCATGCGGGCTTGTTACAACTGTGGAGACCCAAACCACTTTAGAAACACTTGTCCACGCTTGGTGAACATCATACATGCTCAAGCTCAAGCGAATCCGGTAAATCAAGCTAACCAAGCTCCTCCACCTGCTAGAGGAAGAGCTTTCAACATCAACACCAATCAAGCTAGGGCCGACAACAACGTGGTTAACGGTACGTTTCTCATCAATGGTAGTTATGCATCCATGTTATTTGATACTGGCGCGGATAAGAGTTTTGTGTCCTTAGAATTTGAACCCATCCTCAACCAAACCCGTGATAAACTCATGGAATCCATAACGGTGGAAGTTGCTGACGGAAAACCGGTCTCATTAAACTCCATTATCCGAAACTGTACTCTTACTCTAAACGATCACGATTTTCCAGTTGACCTCATTCCTATGAAGTTGGGAAGTTTTGACATTATAATCGGCATGGACTGGCTCAGCCAACATCATGCTGAAATAGTATGCCGCGAAAAGTTCATTCGCATTCCTCTTGCAGACGGTCAAACCCTACGAATCTTTGGAGAAACCCCTTCGAAAGGACTCAAACTGATGTCCTGTCTTCAAGCCCAAAAATATCTCCGCAAGAATTATGTCGCATTCCTAACTCATGTTGTCAAGAAGGGAAACAAGGAGAAGAAACTCGAAGATATACCTGTAGTGAAAGAATTCCCACAAGTCTTTCCCGACGACATCTCAGGACTTCCTCCCATGAGAGAAGTCGAATTCCGCATTGATCTTATACCTGGCGCTACACCCGTCGCGAAATCTCCTTATATGTTAGCCCCATCCGAAATGCAAGAGCTGGCCAGTCAACTACAAGAACTGACCGACAAAGGATTCATACGTCCTAGCTCATCGCCTTGGGGTGCACCTGTTCTGTTTGTGAAGAAGAAAGATGGAACGTTTCGCATGTGTATCGACTACAGAGAACTCAACAAATTAACGGTCAAGAACCGCTATCCATTACCTCGCATCGATGATCTACTAGACCAACTTCAGGGCGCCACCTGTTTTTCAAAGATCGACCTTCGTTCTGGCTATCACCAACTCAGAGTACATGAAGAGACGTCCCAAAGACCGCCTTCCGAACTCGTTATGGTCATTACGAATTCATGGTCATGCCATTTGGATTAACCAACGCCCCAGCTGTGTTCATGGATCTAATGAATAGGGTATGCAAACCCTATCTCGACCGCTTTGTCATAGTCTTCATCGACGACATCCTCATCTACTCAAAGTCTAAATCTGATCATGAACGACACCTTCGACTCATCCTCACACTCTTAAGAACCGAAAAGCTCTACGCTAAATTCTCCAAATGCGAATTCTGGTTAAGAGAAGTACAATTCCATGGACATGTCGTTAATGACAAGGGAATACATGTCGACCCCTCAAAGATCAAAGCAGTACAGGAATGGCAAGTGCCACGTACCCCTACCGAAGTAAGATCATTTCTTGGTTTGGCTGGTTACTATCGCCGTTTCATTGCAAATTTCTCTCGTATTGCTGTACCACTCACGGCTTTGACACATAAAGGAAAACCCTTCATATGGGGACCTAAACAAGAAGAAGCCTTCCAAACCCTTAAGCAAAAGCTTTGTGACGCACCTATCCTCACACTTCCTGAAGGTTGAGATGGCTTTGTAGTATATTGCGACGCATCAGGGCAAGGACTAGGCTGTGTATTAATGCAAAGAGGAAAGGTAATAGCCTACGCTTCTGGACAATTCAAAGTTCATGAGAAGAACTACACCACCCACGACCTGGAACTTGGAGCTGTTGTGTTCGCTCTTAAGATATGGAGACATTACCTCTACTGTACCAAATGTGAAATATACACTGACCACAAGAGCCTCCAACATATCTTTAATCAAAAGGAGTTGAATATGAGACAACGAAGATGGGTCGAACTTCTTAATGACTACGAATGCGAAATTCGGTATCATCCTGGCAAGGCAAATGTGGTGGCCGATGCACTCAGTCGAAAGGGTTATGCGAACTCCATTCGTCTTCTATGTTCGCAAATCATAACCGACATCAAAGATCAAATTCGAGAAGCTCAACATGTTTCTATAAAAGAAAACGACATACGCAATGAGTTATCTTGTGGAGCAGAACTTAAACTCGAAACCAAATCCGACGGTATTCTGTATTATCTAGATCGCATATGGATTCCCGATCACAATAACCTTCGAGATTTCTTTATGAAAGAGGCGCACAAAACACGATGCTCTGTACACCCAGGAGCCGACAAGATGTATCAAGACCTTCGATACACCTACTGATGGCCTGGCATGAAAAAGGATATTGCTGTTTTTGTTTCCAAGTGCCTTACATGTTCTAAAGTAAAAGCTGAACATCAAAGACCTTCAGGACTTCTAACCCAACCTGAAATACCTGTATGGAAGTGAGAAAACATAACCATGGACTCCATTACCGGGTTACCTCGCACCTCCAGTGGGTATGACACTATATGGGTAATCATTGATCGTCTCACAAAATCAGCTCACTTCATTCCGATTCGCGAGGACTTCAAGAACGAGAAGTTAGCTCGCATCTACATCAGCGAGATTGTAAGTCGTCATGGTGTACCTTTAAGCATCATTTCAGACCGTGATGGTCGTTTCACCTCACGAACATGGCAAGCCGTACAAGCCGCTTTGGGTACACGATTAGACCTCAGCACCGCTTTTCATCCTCAAACTGATGGACAATCTGAACGCACCATTCAAACTCTTGAAGACATGCTTCGAGCATGTGTCATAGACTTCAAAGGGAATTGGGACGCTCATCTACCATTAGTTGAATTTTCGTACAACAACAGCTATCATTCAAGTATCGGCATGGAACCCTTCGAAGCGCTATATGGTCGTAAGTGCCGATCACCAATATGTTGGCACGAAATTGGAGAAGCTCAAATCACCGGTCCAGAATTAATACCAGAAAAAATAGACAAGATCCATCAAATTCAAAACAATCTTCTAGCGGCACAAAGTCGTCAAAAGAGTTATGCAGACAAACGACGAAAGCCCTTGGAGTTTAACATTGGTGATCAAGTACTTTTAAAAGTATCACCGTGGAAGGGTGTGGTTCGTTTTGGCCAAAAAGGAAAGCTAGCACCACGCTACGTAGGACCTTTCAAGATAATCGAAAGAGTAGGACCTGTAGCATACTAGCTTGACCTACCAGAAGAACTCAACAGAATTCATCCCACATTCCACGTAACGAACTTGAAGAAGTGCCCCGCCGATGAAAATCTCCATATTCCCCTGGAAGACATTCAAGTCGATGAATCTATGCATTTCATTGAAAGACCAGTAGAAATTATGGACTTCGGAGAGAAACGATTAAGACGAAGCCGTATTCCAATTGTCAGGGTACGCTGGGAGTCAAAACGAGGACCTGAGTATACTTGGGAACGTGAAGACTCAATGCACGAGAAATACCCACATCTTTTTCCTGTTACCACTACTACTTAAATTTCGGGACGAAATTTCTAAAAGTAGGGGATACTGTAACATCCGTCGAAAAACGGGTTTCCAAACCCGCTTCGTTTATTAATCGAATACAAAGTTATAAAATTTCATTGCGTATTTATGAGTTATTTTAATTTTAAACAATACATAATTAATAAACAATTTAGAATTTAAAAACTATAATTATTAAAAAGTGAAAATAAAATAAATAAAAAAGAAAAACCGGCTGCCGGGTTTGGAACCCGGGTCAGCCGGGAGACTTAACACACAAACATTTAACCACTCCGCCACCTGACTCACTTGTGCTATCCAGTGAAACAAATAACATTTATAATAAAACTCGAAGTCAAATTCAGTCATTCAGCGCGCCCAAATCACTCTCGCCAGACATCCCGACGATTTTGCTAATCATTGACGGTTTCTATTGACTTAACGGATGTATTAACATCAACGTCGGTTATAACCGATGTCTAATCCCGCGACATCAGTCATAACCGACGGAGAAAAGCTGACCAACGAATCAAGACTGAAATCAGACCCAATTCATCGCGATTCTTCCCTGTAACTACACACCCAAGTCTCTGGAAATCATTTCGCTCAAAATCGCACCATTTCTCGAAGCAATTTCACTCGCCGGAGATTTTCTGCAACCGCCGGACTTTCGCCGGAAAACCGAGACTCACATCAAAACGGTAAAACCTCGACTCTTTCGGTTTCAAGCTATTGTTAGACTATTACTAACTTCAATCCATCAACCAGAATCAATCCCAGACGACGTAGCCGAAATATTCTGTTACCACTACTACTTAAAATCAATTAAAAATACTTAAAAATAACATTTTTAAGGTTAGAAAATAGCCTTAAACTCACAAAAATACACCCAACAATCCTACTAAAATGGATTAATAAAATCCGTTTACTTACCGAACCATAATGCTATTTATCTAGGTTAATTTCACTCGTGGTTAAAACCACTTCGCGTGCATTCTACATCATCAACCGAACGCACCCACTGTGAGTGAATCTTACAACTCCCCCTTTTTAATTACACGTTTTGGGGTGTGTCATGTGTCACAAAATAATTAACTCGTTTATTTAAACTTGTGCCATACCATATCGTGATCTAAACTTAGATTGTTTATATTGCTGTGATTATGTATTTCATTTTGTCAACTTATATGAAATTCATTCATTAAGCCCATCAGTTCCTCGTGGTAGACGAGTTGAGCAACGCGTACCTCAAAACCAATCCATTATTGTTCATGTGTGTATTATTGAGTTTATATTGCTTGTAGTTATGTCTTTCATATTATCATGTTTATGCAATTCATTCATTAGGCCCATCAGTTCCTCGTGAGAGACGAGTTGAGCAACGCGTGCCTCTAAACGTTCCATTATTGTTCATGTGTACTTTATTTAATATCTAATGATTGTTGAATAAGTTTACATCTATTTTTACTCATGTGTGGTTGTGCACTCATTTCATAATCAATTAAATAAACTTGTTCAAATGTTTTCCATAGGATTCACTCGCCAACTTTTTGTTGATCCAAAAACCCTTTTACACATGATACAGGTGAACAGGACGAAGCAAGGAAAACATAGGAAATGTCTTAGAAGAAAACAAAGAAGCTTAGATTGATGTCAGGTCATGATGTAATTATGGTTGTAAATTTCCTATTAAATTGTATTAATGAATATGAAGCGTATAATAAATGTCATGAGCTTTGATGATAACCCAATCATGCCCGGTCACCTTTTCCGCTTCGGGTCGGGGTGTGACAGTTTGCTCATATATGATTATTGCACAAATTTTCCATATTTATTTACAACAAGAAATCAATAATAAATGTTTTCTAATAAGGTTCACTCGCCAACTTTTGTTGACCCAAAACCCCCCATTTTTACACATGATACAGGTGATCCAGTTGAAGCAAGAAACATATAGGACGGCCTAGAAGAATAAATCAGTTTAGAAGTTGGATTGTTTATTTAATTTTTCCTTTCCTTGTATTGTATGAATTTGACTTGAACATTTGAGGTGTAATTTGAATTTAATAAATATGAAACATATTTGTAAACATCATGAGCTTTGGTGATAACCCAATTATGCCCCGACTCTTATTCCGCTGCGGGTCGGGGTGTGACATATATGGTTCATATAAATAAGTCACTTCTTATACACATGTTAGAAAATAAACAACTAAAATTGCTTCCAAACTAACACTTTTCATAAACCGTTTCTAACATGCATGTTAGAAGACAAATGATTACAAAAATCATTTGCTTTTTTTTTTATAAACTGTTTCTAACACATTTGTTAGAAGTAAACAATTACAAAAATTGTTATAAAACTTATCAATAAATATGTTCTAACATACTTGTTAGAAATAAATGATTATAAAAATCATTATCATACCAATAGGTTCTAACAAACTCGTTAGAAATAAACGATTATATAAATCATTATAAACATATAAGTTTATATATAAAATCCAATTCTAACACGCGCATTTAGAAATATATGATTATAAAAATCATTATAAGTCTTATTAGTTTATATCAAATACATATAAATCAGTCTCATATTAGAATCACTAAAAGCTTGTGCTATAAATCCATGGGTGGATGAAGAGTCCACTTTAAATAAACACTTAATTAGAGACATAAAACTCTAATCAAGTAATATAAACTCTTATTTAAAGACATTAAAACTCTACTAAAGAGAATTTAACGTTTACAAAAAACGTATGGTTTACACTAATAAACCCGATCTAACACAAAAGTTAGAAAATTAACGGTTCCTAAAATCGTTTCAAAACCAAATGTTTGAACCATAAGTCATTCATTTTTGTATCACGGTATAGGATTTAAGATTGTACCACAATCTCAATAAATCCAAATACAACAAGTTGTACTACATACATATTTCTCAAAAAAAATATTTATAAGATCATAATCTCTAAAAAAAGTATGTTTTTTTTATTATAAATCCTTTCTTGAACCCAAAATCCTTATAAATAAGGTTTTAAGATTGTAGCAACAATCTCACGAAATCTGTTTTAAGTTTTTAGGACATGGGTGACAATTATAATAAAAATTATATAAATAAAAAAATAGTAAAGATACTCTCTTTACACATTTGGGAAATTGTAGTACATGATCGTGTATAAATTCAAACGAAAATTATATATGAACTACAATATATTTAATAGAACAATCGATTCAAACCAATATCTTCAAAAGATAAAGTCTTCAACTTGATCTTTAGGAACATATTCTTGTAGTCTCCTTAGCAAGATCTTCAAAAGGATAGAGTAATCAACTTTGTGCTCGAACAAGGCCTTCTTGTAGTATCCCTTGCTGCAAGAAAAAACAAACGATGTTGATGATTGTGGCTGAGGCACATGTTCAATGTAACATCCGTAAAAAAAACGGGTTTCCAAAACCCGCTTCGTTTATTAACCGAACGTCCAGTTAAAATTTTCGTTGCATGTTTAGGGCTCAAACAAATTTTAAACAATACATAATTAATAAACATTCTAGAATTTAAAAATTTTAATTAAAAAATGATAAAAATAAGTGAGTAAAAAATAAAAGGGAGCTGCCGGGTTTCGAACCCGGGTCAGCAGGTTCCAACAAACAAACACTTCACCGCTCCGCCACTTGCCTTCCTTGTGAATATTATGAAACAAATAATACTTAAGAAGAGATCCGGATTCAAACCAGAAACAGCCGCGCTAATTCACCGGCTATCATCAAGAAACCGGATTTTCCTCGTCAATTCTCGAATGTAACCGATAGATTCAATCAAGGAGTCAATAATCCTCAGTCGGTTATGCAATCAATTAGACAATTTCATCTTGACCGAAAATTTGAAACCGAAATCATGTGTTGATATATTGGGCACTATAAATACCGATGCATCTCATCTCAATTTCACTCGTATACCATCTCAAAACATTACCCAAAACTTTCTGCTCAACTCTCTGTTCAACCTGCAAGTCGCCGGAAATTACTGAAACTGCCAGAGTTAGTCACCGGAAAACCGAATCTATCCATTACTTCTAGAGCTTCGACAGAAGTCACCCACACTCACCTCAAACTTCCTGTAGAGCCTCTGCCGCAAGATAAACTTCGCCGGAATTTCTTTCATTCACCGGAACTTCATCGGAGAACACAACTATTCGGTACAACATCCTTAATTCCTTTTCTGTTTAAATTATCTTTGTTATCAGTAATAATCGATCAACTAATTCAATAAGAATTATCGATTAAACAGTCGGGTGGATTCTCTGGTTCTATAAATCGAAGAAGATGAAGTTTTGAAATGTGTATAAATATAATAAAAACCGGAATAATGACCGGGTTAGACACATAGTCCAGTGGTGGACTGTGTGCAAACATAACGTACACGTCCCGGGTTCGAGTCTTGAACATATCCGTTTCTGCTGAAATAAAATCCATTTTTTTCGAAACCAAAACAGATTGTTCCACGGTATGTTGTTAAATATAATACTGACACTATATTGTCACACCCCGACCCGCAGCAGAATAAGAGTCGGGGCATAATTGGGTTATCACCAAAGCTCATGATATTTACTAATATGTTTCATATTCATTTAAGTCAAAATTACATTCTCAATAATCCAAACATGTTCATACAAATACAAAGGAAAATAATCAACTAAACAATCCAAGCTCTAAACCAGTTTATTCTTCTAAGCCAATCCTATGTGTTTCTTGCTGCAGCTGGGTCACCTGTATCATGTGTAAAAATGGGGGTTTTTGGGTCAACATAAGTTGGCGAGTGAACCTTGTTAGATAAACATTTATTATTGATTTCTTGCTCTCGTCTTCCTACGGGCGAGGTTAGAAGACATCTACAATGAATACATGACAAGAGTATGAGTTGGATGCTTTTGGGATCATGGGTCGCATTCAAGAATGATCATTTATAAAATAATTATACAAAAATACTACATCCATAGGATGTCTTGGGCTTTGCTCGCTGTTAGGCCCGTCATGCCGCCATACTTTACCTTGTGTAATCATGTGGGCCCCCATGAATACCGGTTTTTCATATGGTTCGCACGGTTTCTGCCTGGTTGCGTACACAAAAACCCGGGAAAATCAAGAAATATGTATACAACGTGTGATGTTCGGAATGTGTCCAGGTGTAGACACGATGACACCTCAAAGTAGGGTTAGTTCGAACGACGTTTGGTGTGGCATGCTTTGGCCTAATAGGTCCTTCGTACTCTCATCGTTGGTCCCCAGGTAGGCAAACTGGTCCGTTATATTGGATTTATACGAATGCCAGCCTAGACAGGACGTTCCGACTACCGGTACTTGTACCCTTCCAGTTACTACATGCCCGTCGCAGAACTTACTTTGATGAGAATTGAAAATTGCATAAAATCTTTGGATAATGAGAATATGAAAATAAATTGGATACATGAACATCGATATATGTATAATGAATATGTATATATGTATAATGAACATGTATATGAGCATGTATGTTTGACTGAAATGTAAACAAATATGAAACAAATAAATATCACAAGTTTGTATGTAACCACCTAATCAATTTAAAATTTAGGCAGACTATAGTATAGGCTCTAAGGGTCTAATAACCTATCCTATATCCCTATAGTCATGGCTCTGATACCAATCTGTCACACCCCGACCCGCAGCGGATAAGGTGATCGGGGCATGATTGGGTTATCATCAAAGCTCATGACATTTATTAAACGTTTCATATTCATTAATACAAATTAAATGGAAATTTACAATGATTGCTACAACATGATTTAACTACAAACTAAACTTCTTTGTTCTCTTCTAAGGCATATCCTATGTTTTCCTTGCTTCAACCTGTTCACCTGTATCATGTGTAAAAAGGTTTTTGGATCAACATAATGTTGGCGAGTGAATCCTATGGAAAACATTTGAACAATTTATTTAGATTGATTATGAAATATGTGCACAACCAAACATGAGTAAAATTAGATGTAACTTGATCAACAATCATAATATGTTAAATGAAAACACACATGAACAATAATGGAACAATTAAAGGCACGCGATGCTCAACTCGTCTCTCACGAGGAACTGAGGGGCCTGATGAATGAATTGCATAAACATGATGATATGAATAACACACTACAAACAATATAAACTCAATGATACACACATGAATAATAATGAATTTGATGTGAAGCACGCGATGTTCTACTCGTCTCCCACGAGGAACTGATGGGCTTAATGTATGAGTTTCATATGACTTGACAAATGGCAATAAGTAAATCATAACAATAAAAACAATCTAAGTTTAAGTCATGATGTGGTATGGCACAAGTTTAAATAAATAAATTAATTAATTTCATAACACATGACACACCCCAAAACGTGTAATTTAAAAGGGGGAATTGTAAGATTCACTCACAGTGGGTGCGTTCGGTTGATGACGTTGAATGCACGCGAAGTGGTTTTAACCACGAGTGAGATTTAACCTAGATAAATCGCATTATGGTTTGGTAAGTAAACGAATTTTATTAAACTATTTTAGTAGGATTGTTGGGTGCATTTTTGTGAGTTTGAGGCTATTTTCTAATCTTAAAAATGTTATTTTTAAGTATTTATAATTGATTTTTAATTAAAATAATTAAATAAAAATAATAAAAATATTTTATTTTTTTCTGCTACTGTTGACTTTGACTGGTCGTTGACCGGTTTTGAGGCATATTGTTGTGCGCTCGGTGAGGCTCGAACCCGAGACCTCCCGTACGCGTGCACGCAGCTCTACCAACTGAGCTACGTGTCTAACCCGTTATATATCCGATTTTAATTTCATATATACATTAATTAGAATTAACAGAAAATCATTTTATTTAAAAACAGTTTAAGCGGACCGGTTTTGCACTCCACAGGTCTCGAACTCGGGACCTGTGGTTTAATCTAACACACAGTCCACCGCTGGACTGTGTGTTCAACATGTTATAACATTCGATTTTTATTATACTTAAATACTAATTATTTATTTCCTTTTCTGCCTTAATTAAAAAGAGAAGATAATTGTCCGAGTCGGTGCTGAAGACCGGACTCGAACTCGTGACCAGCGATATAATCAAACACACAGTCCACCGCTGGACTGTGTGTCTAACTTGGTTATTATTCCGGTTAACAATATATTTAACATATATCTGTGGCGATCCGGTTCAGTTAAACAAAAACTTGATTTTTATTAAGGCAGCGTGTGCGAGTCGGGATTCGAACTTGAGACGTTAGTGTTTTATGTGCACACAGTCCACCGCTGGACTGTGTGTCTAACCCGATTAATTTCTTGATTTATATTATACTTATATGTTAACGAAAGTGCGTCGTCTTCTTCGTCAATGTTGAACCAGAAATCGGGTCTGACTGGTTCGAGTTTTTATTCAAGTTTCATTAATGTTTTAGGTTAATTACTGGTAAGATAGAAGTAAAAAGAAAGGAAAATAAGCGTGAGGTATACCGACTCGCTTACCTCTGTTTTCCGGCAGAACTCCGGCGACAAAAAAACAACTCCGGCGTCTGGTGTCTTGCAGCAGCAAGTCTCCGAAAAACTTGGAAAGAGTATGGGTATCTCCGGTATAAGCTTCAGAGGTTCAGAAAAGCTCGGCAATGGGGAAACCGGTTTTCCGGCGACGAACAGGTTTATTCCGGCGAGTGGAATTACGCCGAGAAAAGGTGTGATTTTTGAGCGAAAGTGTTTGTCGTCGGTTGTGGGTCAATTTATAGGACAAATCGAAATGTATTTGGTCTGATTTTGGACTGTATTCATCGGTTTAAGTTTTCCGGCGGTTTTGAAAAGTGTCGCGGACTTCAAACATCGGTTATAACCGATATGTGGTTAATGGTTTACGTTATAACGTAAATTGGTGTTAAAACTCGCGAGAATTCCGGGATTCCGACGACTGAATCGTTTGGGCGCCGGTTTTGAATTCGTAAAGACACTTTATCAATTAAATGATTCTATTATATCACAAACAAAGTCCGCGGCGCAGTGGTTTGTGTGTGTGAAGATAAGTTGCATCTGATTCGGTACAGACCCGGGTTCGAAACCCGGCAGATGTATTTCATTTTTATTATGCGATTTTTGATAGTTTTTCAAAAACTGAATATATATCCCCATATAATAATTGATTACGGATCGTTTAAAAATATTTTGGGCATTTAATTCGCAACGAAAATTTTGACTGACTGTTCGGTTGCTAAACGGAGCGGGTTTGGTAAATCCGTTTTTGACGGATGTTACATGCGCCAGGCAGGACTCGAACCCGAGACCTCCCGTACGCGTGCACGCAGCTCTACCAACTGAGCTACGTGTCTAACCCGAAATAATTCTGTTTTTAATTATATTTATATACTATTTTCGTTTATTCAAAATTCTTTTATTTTCAAAAAGGGTTTTAATCATCGAACCGGAGTGTGCAACAGGTCTCGAACCCGGGACCTGTGGGTTAGTGTTGCACACAGTCCACCGCTGGACTGTGTGTCTAACCTGGTTAATATACCGATTTTTATTATACTTAACATCTACCGTGAGTTAATCCGGTTCAGTTAGAAAAATAAAACATCTTTATTACAGAGCATACGTGTGTGTCAAGGATCGAACTCGCGGCGTGTGATATATGTGTGCACACAGTCCACCGCTGGACTGTGTGTCTAACCCGAGATAATATCCAATTTATAATAAACTTATAAACAACCTAACTTCATCTTCTTCATTACAAAAACGCAGACTACGATTACTCTACTGATTCTTGATTAATTCGATTGACAAACATTCAAATGACTAAAATGAAATGGCAGAGAAGATTTCGGAAGTATACATACCGGAGAAACGATCTAACTCAGAATTCCGGCGAAGTCGTCGGCTCTGTTTTTACGGATTTCGTCTGAGCGGACAGATTATCAATTTTGATTAGCTAAATACGAAATTAAAGCAATGAACAAGAATTACCAGAAGGTTTAGAAGGCTATACCGTTTCACAGAGAGAATTGAGAATTTTCAGAAGTTTTCCGGCGAGAGTGAATTATCTGATATCGACGTCTGAAACTGATTCCGATTGAAGGGTTTGAGTTAGCAACAGCTTAACAATTGACAGACGATGAAAGAATTGAGAGACTTACTGATTTGATGGAAAACACGGTTTTCCGGCGAAAGTCCGGCGAGTTCAAATAGCTTTTCCGACGAACTGAAAGTATTGCGAAAGTGAAATTAAAGGTCTGCATATATGTTTGAGTCGCGAGAGGGGACTATGATTGGAGTAATTCAGGAAATGCAGGTTTTCGGTTATTAAAACCGATCAACTCTTGAATTCAAGTCCATTCAAAGCTAAATTGATTGGAGGTGTCGGTGTATCGGTTATTGACAGAAAACCGCAAACAATCAAACGTTTTTGGACGTTTAGAGACCGATTTCGGTTACAGTTAGCGTAAATAGATCGATTCATGGTTGAACATAAGATTTAATTGTTTCCTAGAATTCACAGAAAACATCAAGTGGCGGAGTGGTTATGAGTGCGCGCGTTAAGTCTTTGAGTCTTTCCGGCTAACCCGGGTTCGAATCCCGGCAGCCGGTTTTCTTTTTTATTTATTTTATTTTTACTTTTTTATCAATTATAATTTTTATATTCTAGTTTGTTTATTAATTATGCACCGTTTAAAATTAAAATTAACATAAATACTCAACGAAACATTTATAACTTGATATTCGATTACAAACGAAGCGGGTTTGGAAAAACCTGTTTTTGACAAATGTTACAGTATCCCCTACTTTTAGGAATTTCGTCCCGAAATTTAAGTAGTAGTAGTAGGAAAAAGATGCGGGTATTTTTCGCGCATTGAGTCTTCACGTTCCCAAGTAAACTCAGGTCCCCGTTTCTACTCCCAGCGTACCCTAACAATGAATGCGACTTCGTCTTAGACGTTTTTCTCCGAAGTCCATGATCTCTACTGGTCTTTCAATGAAATGCATAGATTCATCAATCTGAATATCTTCCAGAGGAATATGGAGGTTCTCATCAGCGAGGCACTTCTTCAAGTTTGATACGTGGAATGTGGGGTGAATTCTGTTGAGTTCTTCTGGTAGATCAAGCTTGTATGCTACAGGTCCTACTCTTTCGAGTATCTTGAAAGGTCCTACATAGCTAGGTGCCAGCTTGCCTTTTTGGCCAAAACGAACTACTCCCTTCCACGGTGATACTTTTAAAAGTACATGATCACCAATGTTAAACTCCAAAGGTTTTCGTCGTTTATCTGCATAATTCTTTTGACGACTTTGAGCCGCTAGAAGATTGTTTCGAATTTGATGGATCTTGTCTGTGGTTTCTTGAATCAATTCCGGACCGGTGATTTGAGCTTCCCCAATTTCGTGGCAACATACTGGAGATCGGCACTTACGACCAAATAAAGCTTCAAAAGGTGCCATGCCGATGCTTGAATGATAGCTGTTGTTGTACGTAAATTCAACTAATGGTAGATGAGCATCCCAATTTCCCTTGAAGTCTATGACACATGCTCGAAGCATATCTTCAAGAGTTTGAATGGTGCGTTCAGATTGTCCATCAGTTTGAGGATGATAAGCGGTACTGAGATCTAATCGTGTACCCAAAGCGGTTTGTACAGCTTGCCATGTTAGTGAAGTGAAACGACCATCACGATCTGAAATAATGCTTAACGGTACACCATGTCGGCTTACGATTTCGCTGATGTAGATACGAGCTAGCTTCTCGTTCTTGAAATCTTCGCGGATTGGAATAAAGTGAGCTGATTTTGTAAGACGATCAATGATTACCCATATAGTATCATACCCACCAGAAGTGCGAGGTAACCCGGTAATGAAGTCCATGGTAATGTTTTCCCACTTCCATACAGGTATTTCAGGTTAGACCAGAAGTCCTGAGGGTCTTTGATGTTCAGCTTTTACCTTGGAACATGTAAGGCACTTGGAAACAAAAACAGCAATATCCTTTTTCATTCCAGGCCACCAGTAGGTGTATCGAAGGTCTTGATACATCTTGTCGGCTCTTGGGTGTTTAGAGTATCGTGTTTTGTGTGCCTCATTCATAAGGAATTCACGAAGGTTGTTGTGGTCAGGAATCCATATGCGATCTAGATAGTACAGAATACCGTCAGATTTAGTTTCGATTTTAAGTTCAGCTCCACAGGACAGCTCCTTTCGTACGTCGTCTTCCGTTACTGAAACATGTTGGGCTTCTCGAATTTGATCTTTAATGTCGGTTATGATTTGTGAACATAGAAGACGAATGGAGTTCGCATAACCCTTTCGACTGAGTGCATCAGCCACCACATTTGCCTTGCCAGGGTGGTACCGAATTTCACAGTCGTAGTCATTTAGAAGTTCGACCCATCTTCGTTGCCTCATGTTTAACTCCTTATGGTTGAAGATATGTTGAAGACTCTTGTGGTCAGTGTATATTTCACACTTAGTACCGTAGAGATAATGTCTCCATATCTTAAGAGCGAACACAACGGCTCCAAGTTCTAGGTCATGGGTGGTGTAGTTCTTCTCATGAGTCTTGAGTTGTCTTGAAGCATAAGCTATAACCTTTCCTCTTTGCATTAGAACACAGCCTAGTCCTTGCCCTGACGCGTCGCAATAAACCACAAAGTCATCACAACCTTCAGGAAGAGTGAGGATTGGTGCATCACAGAGTTTTTGTTTAAGGGTTTGGAAGGCTTCTTCTTGTTTGGGTCCCCATATGAAGGGTTTTCCTTTATGAGTTAAAGACGTGAGTGGTACAGCAATGCGAGAGAAGTTTGAAATGAAACGGCGATAATAACCAGCCAAACCAAGGAATGATCTTACTTCAGTTGGTGTACGTGGCGCTTGCCATTCTTGTACCGCTTTGATTTTTGAGGGGTCGACATGTATTCCCTTGTCATTGACTACATGTCCAAGGAATTGTACCTCTTTTAACCAGAATTCTCATTTGGAGAATTTGGCATAAAGCTTTTCATTCTCTAGGAGTGTAAGGATGAGTCGAAGATGCCGTTCATGATCAGACTTAGACTTTGAGTAAATGAGGATGTCGTCGATAAAGACTATAACAAAACGATCGAGATAGGGTTTGCAGACTCTGTTCATTAAATCCATGAAGACAGCTGGAGCGTTGGTTAAACCAAATGGCATGACCATGAATTCATAATGACCATAACGAGTTCGGAAAGCGGTCTTTGGGACGTCTTCTTCATGTACTCTGAGTTGATGATAACCAGAACGAAGGTCGATTTTTGAAAAACAGCTGGCGCCTTGAAGTTGGTCAAGAAGATCATCAATGCGAGGTAATGGATAGCGTTCTTGATCGTTAACTTGTTGAGTTCTCTGTAGTCGATGCACATGCGAAACGTTCCATCTTTCTTCTTCACAAAAAGGACAGGTGCACCCCAAGGCGAGGAGCTAGGACGTATGAATCCTTTGTCAGTCAACTCTTGCAATTGACTGGCTAGCTCTTGCATTTCAGAGGGGGCTAACCTATAAGGAGACTTTGCAACCGGTGTAGCACCAGGTAAAAGATCAATGCGGAATTCGACTTCTCTCAAGGGAGGAAGTCCTGAAATGTCGTCAGGAAAAACTTGCGGAAAATCTTTTACTACTGGGATGTCTTCAAGTTTCTTCTCCATGGTTCCCTTTTTGACGACATGAGTTAAAAATGCGATATAATTCTTGCGAAGATATTTTTGGGCTTGAAGACAGGACATTAATCTGAGCCCTTTCGATGGGGTTTCTCCAAAGATTCGTAGAGTCTGACCGTTTGAAAGAGGAATGCGTATAAACTTTTCGCGGCATACAACTTCAGCCTGATGTTGGCTGAGCCAGTCCATACCAATTATAATATCAAAGCTTCCCAACTTCATAGGAATGAGGTCAACTGGAAAATCGTGGTCATTTAAGGTGAGAGTACAATTGCGTATAATAGAGTTTAATGAGACCGGTTTTCTGTCAGCAATTTCTACTGTTATGGATTCCATAAGCTTCTCACGAATTTGGTTTAGGATGGGTTCAAACTCTAAGGACACAAAACTTTTATCCGCGCCAGTATCAAAAACATGGATGCATAACTACCGTTGATAAGAAATGTACCGTTAACCACATTGCTGTCAGCTCTAGCCTGGTTAGCGTTGATGTTGAAAGCTCTTCCTCTTGCAGGTGGAGGAGCTTGGTTAGCTTGATTCACCGGATTGGCTTGGGCTTGAGCATGTATAATGTTCACCAAACGTGGACAAGTGTTTCTAAAGTGGCTTGGATCTCCACAATTGTAGCAAGCCCGCATAGGTTGCACCATGGGATAGTTGGGTTGGTAGTATGATTGGGCTAAATGTTGGGTAGGTGGTAGTAGTAGTGGTTGTTGGGCTTGACCCATTATTTGTTGGTGGGTTTGGGTTGAAGGCTGGTGGCGGTTCGTTCGCTGAGGTATGCGACAGGTTTGAACAGTATGACCTGCGCGACCACAGCCGGTGCAATGTTGGCAGGGATGATCAGGAAAGTGATGGTATTGGCAACGGTTGCATTTTGGTAATGGGCCAGAGTATGGCCTTTTATATGGTGCAGGTGAGGGGGCAACTTGGGTAATGGGTCCAGCAGGGATAGGGAAATTGGTTTGTGTGACAGCGAAGTTTCTGGTGTTACGTTTCCTCTTGTTAGCAAACTTAGAGGAGGAGGTGAAATGGTTTGAAGTTTGGCCCTCAACGAGGGCTTTCTTTTTCTCCTCTTTAAATTTACCGTTGCGAATTCGATTCTCGGTCAGTTCAGTAGCTAGTTCCATAGCAGCTTCAAGTGTTGCTGGCGAAGTGCTGAGAACTGAATCTTGAATTTTCGAGGGAAGACCTCGAATATAATGCTCGATTAAGCGGTAAACTGGAGTGAACAAGTTAGGGACCATTTGGTTCAACTCTAAGAACCTCTTGTTGTAGGAAGTATGATCTCCCTCCTTTTGCTTCAAAGAATGAAATTCGTCCTCTAACTTTTTAATCTCACTTCTAGGACAGAATTGTCTCGTCATGATTTCCCTTAACTCCTCCCACGTTAAGGCCATTGCATCTTCGATTCCCCTCTTACCCTTTTCAGTATTCCACCAGGTAAGAGCTACCCCAAATAGTCTCCCGGTTGCGTATCGTACCTTGCGATCCTCGGGACAATCGCAGTTGAGGAAGGTGTTTTCCATTTCCTCAAACCAGTGGAGGAGAGCAGTGACACCTTCGGTCCCTTCAAATTTAGGAGGATCGCAAGACTTGAAATGTTTATATGAGCACTTTTTGGTAGGAGGGTTGCCGATGTTCTGGTCTTCTTGATGGGGAGGATTGGTGGGATTTGTGGCGAGAGCTTGTTGTACTTGAACCACAATGTCAGGAAGTACCGCGGCCATTTGTTTTGCGATTTGAGTGGCAAAGCGTTCGTGTGACCTTCCTGATCTTCTACCCCGTCGTTGTCTAGCCGACATCTACAGGAACATACATAAGAAGATTGTGAGTTTATGGAGTCTTTTTAGGTGTCATGTGTCTTAAAGAAAATGAAAATAACATAAATATCAATAATGCAACTACATCCATAGGATGTCTTGGGTTTGCTCATGTTGGGCCTCAAATTTCTCCCATACCTTCACCTGTATAGTCATGTGGGCCCCCATGACTATTGGCTTGGTAGGATTCACATTAGTATTGGCGGTTTAACACTCGCATTACCCGAATGAAAACCACAAAATATGTTTACGAGATGTATGGTCGGAATGTGTCCAGGTGTAGACACAATGACAACTCAAAGTGGGGTTAGCTCACACGACGTTTGGTATAGCATGCTTTGGCCTAATAGGTACTTCGTACTCTCATCGTTAGTCCCCAGGTAGGCAAACTGGTCCTTTATTTTGGATTTATACGAATGTCAGCCTAGACAGGACGTTCCGACTACCGGTACTTGTACCCTTCCAGTTACTACATGCCCGTCATGAGAACTCACTTTGATGTGATTTGAAAATACAAAAATCATTGTAAAAACAATCATGAAAATGATGTGATGTGTGCTTTCATGGATATGATATGTTATGAGAATATGATTCATGATAGGCATTATATAATAATATATACTTATGAACATGCTTGCATAACATTGAATGTAACATTAAACATAAAACATATAAACATCATGAATTTTGCATGTAACACACAAAAATCTTAAAAATTTCTAATCAACTATAGTATAGGCTCTAAGGGTCTAATAACCTATCCTATATCCCTATAGTCATGGCTCTGATACCAATCTGTCACACCTCGATCCGCAGCGGAATAAGAGTCGGGGCATAGCAACTTTGTGCTCGAACAAGGCCTTCTTGTAGTATCCCTTGCTGCAAGAAAGAACAAACGATGTTGATGATTGTGGCTGAGGCACATGTTCAATGTACCATCCGTAAAAAAATGGGTTTACAAAACCCGCTTCGTTTATTAACCGAACGTCCAGTTAAAATTTTCGTTGCATGTTTAGGGCTCAAACAAATTTTAAAAATACATAATTAATAAACATTCTAGAATTTAAAAATTTTAATTAATAAATGATAAAAATAAGTGAGTAAAAAATAAAAGGGAGCTGCCGGGTTTCGAACCCGGGTCAGCAGGTTCCAACAAACAAACACTTCACCGCTCCGCCACTTGCCTTCCTTGTGAATATTATGAAACAAATAATACTTAAGAAGAGATCCGGATTCAAACCAGAAACAGCCGCGCTAATTCACCGGCTATCATCAAGAAACCGGATTTTCCTCGTCAATTCTCGAATGTAACCGATAGATTCAATCAAGGAGTCAATAATCCTCAGTCGGTTATGCAATCAATTAGACAATTTCATCTTGACGAAAATTTGAAACCGAAATCATGTGTTGATATTAGGCACTATAAATACCGATGCATCTCATCTCAATTTCACTCGTATACCATCTCAAAACATTACCCAAAACTTTCTGCTCAACTCTCTGTTCAACCTGCAAGTCGCCGGAAATTACTGAAACTGCCAGAGTTAGTCACCGGAAAACCGAATCTATCCCATTACTTCTAGAGCTTCGACAGAAGTCACCCACACTCACCTCAAACTTCCTGTAGAGCCTCTGCCGCAAGATAAACTTCGCCGGAATTTCTTTCATTCACCGGAACTTCATCGGAGAACACAACTATTCGGTACAACATCCTTAATTCCTTTTCTGTTTAAATTATCTTTGTTATCAGTAATAATCGATCAACTAATTCAATAAGAATTATCGATTAAACAGTCGGGTGGATTCTCTGGTTCTATAAATCGAAGAAGATGGAGTTTTGAAATGTGTATAAATATAATAAAAACCGGAATAATGACCGGGTTAGACACATAGTCCAGTGGTGGACTGTGTGCAAACATAACGTACACGTCCCGGGTTCGAGTCTTGAACATATCCGTTTCTGCTGAAATAAAATCCATTTTTTTCGAAACCAAAACAGATTGTTCCACGGTATGTTGTTAAATATAATACAGACACTATATTGTCACACCCCGACCCGCAGCAGAATAAGAGTCGGGGCATAATTGGGTTATCACCAAAGCTCATGATATTTACTAATATGTTTCATATTCATTTAAGTCAAAATTACATTCTCAATAATCCAAACATGTTCATACAAATACAAAGGAAAATAATCAACTAAACAATCCAAGCTCTAAACCAGTTTATTCTTCTAAGCCAATCCTATGTGTTTCTTGCTGCAGCTGGGTCACCTGTATCATGTGTAAAAATGGGGGTTTTTGGGTCAACATAAGTTGGCGAGTGAACCTTGTTAGATAAACATTTATTATTGATTTCTTGTTATCTTTATCAAGGAAAAATTGTGCAATAGTCATATGTGAGCAAATGTAAATAATCAAACAATAGCAATAACAACCACAAACAATAACATACAATAACATATAATAACATATGAACTTGCATGAATATATAACATGAATGAAAATGTATATGTTGGCAACGTCACGTTCACGCTCATAATGTAATGGGGAACTGACGGCCTATGATGAATGTCTGTGCGATCAAGGCTCAATCAAACGGAGCCGATCGTACGTTGGCAACGCCCGGTTCACGCTCATAATGTAATGGGGAACTACTCAACGCTCATAATGTAATGGGGAGCGGCGGCCTATGATATTGCATGTACTGAAAATAATAAATTAAATCTAAACAATAACCACACAAACAGTTGATACAAGCTGAATACACATTTGTTCATGATATGATGTATGCACAATGATTTAAATATAATAAATGGTAAGACACATGATACACCCCAAAAACATGATTAAAACGGGGAATTTGTAGAGATTCACTCACATTGGGTGCGTTCGGTTGGAGATGATGAGATGCGCACGAGTTTGAAGGATTGATCAACGAGGATTAACTAACCTAAATAATAATGGAAGGTATAGTAAATGAGTGGATTTTATTAATAATTTTAAATGGATTTTTAGATATATTTTTGTGAGTTTAAGGCTATTTCCTATCTTTAAAAACATTATTTTTAAGTATTTTTAATTGATTTTTAAATTAAATTAAATAAATAAAAATATAAAAAAAATGTTGACTTTTTGCGTTGACCATTGATCGTTGACTGTTTGACTGTGACTGTTGACTGTTTGACCGGTTCTATTGTGTGTATGTATGCGCCGGGCAGGACTCGAACCGAGACCTCCCGTACGCGTGCACGCAGCTCTACAAACTGAGCTACGTGTCTAATCCGAAATAATTCTGTTTTTAATTATATTTATATACTATTTTCGTTTATTCAAAATTCTTTTATTTTCAAAAGGGTTTTAATCATCGAACCGGAGTGTGCAACAGGTCTCGAACCCGGGACCTGTGGGTTAGTGTTGCACACAGTCCACCGCTGGACTGTGTGTCTAACCTGGTTAATATACCGATTTTTATTATACTTAACATCTACCGTGAGTTAATCCGGTTCAGTTAGAAAAATAAAACATCTTTATTACAGAGCATACGTGTGTGTCAAGGATCGAACTCGCGGCGTGTGATATATGTGTGCACACAGTCCACCGCTGGACTGTGTGTCTAACCCGAGATAATATCCAATTTATAATAAACTTATAAACAACCTAACTTCATCTTCTTCATTACAAAAACGCAGACTACGATTACTCTACTGATTCTTGATTAATTCGATTGACAAACATTCAAATGACTAAAATGAAATGGCAGAGAAGATTTCGGAAGTATACATACCGGAGAAACGATCTAACTCAGAATTCCGGCGAAGTCGTCGGCTCTGTTTTTACGGATTTCGTCTGAGCGGACAGATTATCAATTTTGATTAGCTAAATACAAATTAAAGCACTGAACAAGAATTACCAGAAGGTTTAGAAGGCTATACCGTTTCACAGAGAGAATTGAGAATTTTCAGAAGATGAAGTTTTGAAATGTGTATAAATATAATAAAAACCGGAATAATGACCGGGTTAGACACACAGTCCAGTGGTGGACTGTGTGCAAACATAACGTACACGTCCCGGGTTCGAGTCTTGAACATATCCGTTTCTGCTGAAATAAAATCCATTTTTTTTCGAAACCAAAACAGATTGTTCCACGGTATGTTGTTAAATATAATACAGACACTATATAATACGGGTTAGACACCCAACCCAGTTGGTCGGGCTGGGTGCAAGTTAAGTCAAGGGTCACCGGTTCGATCCCCGCTAGGCCAGCCGGTCAGACGATATTTGAAACATTTTAATTAAATAAAATTCTGAATAAACTAAAAAGTATATAAATATAATTAAAATCAGAAATATTTCGGGTTAGACACGTAGCTCAGTTGGTAAAGCTGCGTGCACGCTTACGGGAGGTCACGAGTTCGAACCTCACTCAGCGCATGAATACACTGAATCCGACCGGTCAACAGTCAACGGTCAACGGTCAAAGTCAAAAAGTCAACTTTTTTATATTTTTTTTATTTATTTATTTAATTTAAAAATCAATTAAAAATACTTAAAAATAATATTTTTAAAGTTAGAAAATGGCCTTAAACTCACAAAAATAAATCTAAAAATCCTATTAAGTTGTTAATTAAAAGTATTAGTCTCAAATAAAATCCATTTATTTACCAAACCATTATGTTATTATTTAGGTTAGTTTCAATGGTGGTTAAATCCAAATTCGTGCGCATTCATCATCAATCCAAGAAACGCAACCACTGTGAGTGAATTCTTACAAATTCCCCTTTTTATTCATGTTTTGGGGTGTATCATCTGTCGCTTAAATTAATTCGCTTATTCAAACTCGTGCTATACCATTATATGATCTAAACTTAGAATGTAAATATTGTTTGTTGTGATGTGTTACATATTGTCAAGTTGTGTGCAAATTATTCATTAGACCCATCAGTTCCTCGTGGGAGACGAGTTGAACAACACGTGCCTCAAAAACATTCATTAGGCCCATCAGTTCGTTGAACAACGCGTGCCTCAAAAATCATTCATTAGGCCCATCAGTTCCTCGTGGGAGACGAGTTGAACAACGCGTGCCTCAAAAACAATCATTTGGTGTATGTGTGTGCAATATTTAATATTATGTGTTTTGTGAATAAATTTACATCTACATTTACTCATATGTGGTTATGCACTTTATTTTATAATTGATTCAATAAACACGTTTAAATGTTTTCATAGGATTCACTCGCCAACTTTTTGTTTACCCAAAAACCATTTTTACACATGATACAGGTGGACAGGTTGAAGCAAGGAACACATAGGAAATTGCCTTAGAAGAAAAATAATGAAGTCTTGAAAAATGTATAGAACATGTTGTACTAGTATGATTGATTGTAATGATGTTCTCTTTCAAAAGAAATAATAAATATGAAACTTTATAATAAATGTCATGAGCTTTGATGAAAACCCAATCATGCCCCGATCACCATTTCCGCTGCGGGTCGGGGTGTGACAGATTGGTATCAGAGTTTTTAACTATAGGGATATAGGATAGGTTATTAGACCCTTAGAGCCTATACTATAGTTGATTAGATTTTAATTGTTTATGTGGTTACATGCAAACTCATGATGTTTATTTGTTTCGTATTTATTACACACTCAAATACATGCAAACACTTCCACTATCATATTTGGTGATACATAATGAATTATCCTTATAGTCAAACATACATGCTTACATATACATTCATCACACATATTTCAATGTTCACATATTCAAATCATCTTCATACTTCCGTTATTCAGGATTTCGTCGCATTTTTCATTTTTCAATCTCATCAAAGTGAGTTCTACGACGGGCATGTAGTAACTGTAAGGGTACGAGTACCGGTAGTCGGAACCTCCTGTCTAGGTTGGCATTCGTATAAATCCAAAATAACGGATCAGTTTGCCTACCTGGGGACTAACGATGAGAGTACGAATGACCTATTAGGCCAAAGCATGCCACACCAAACGTCGTTCGAACTGACCCCACTTTGAAGTGTCACCGTGTCCACACCTGGATGCACTCCGAATTTCATACGTTACATACATATTTCTCGATTTTCTCCGGGTTTTAGTGTACGTAACCAGGCTAACACATGTGAACCATATGAAAAACTCGGTAATCATGGGGGCCCACATGATTACGAAGGTGAAGTATGGCGGCATGCAAAGCCCAATTACGAGCAAAGCCCAAGACATCCTATGGATGTAGTAGATTTATTATTCTATATTTATTTTATGAATGTTCATTCCTAAATACGACACATGACCCCTAAAACGTCAAACTCATACTCTCGATACGTATTCCTTGTAGATGTCTCCTAGTCTCTCTCGTAGAAAAATGAAATCAGGAAGATCCCGTGAGCGCATGGCTGCCCAAATCCCTCAACAAACGGCGGCCGTAATACCCAACATCGTAGTCAAGTTCAACAAGCCCTTACCGCTAATCCCGTCAACCCAATCCACCAAGAAGATCAAAACATTGTCAATCCTCCCCGAAAAGCCACTAAATGCACCTACAAGCATTTCAAATCCTGCGATCCTCCAAAATACGAAGGGACGGAAGGTGTTACCGCTCTCCTCCATTGGTTTGAGGAAATGGAAAACACTTTTCTCAATTGCGACTGTCCCGATGATTGCTAGGTGCGATATGCTACCGGTCGTTTGTTTGGAGTAGCACTTACATGGTGGAATACAGAGAAGGCCAAGCGAGGTACTGAGAATGCTATGACTTTGACTTGGGAAGAATTGAGGGAGATCATGACAAGATGTTTCTGTCCAAGAAGCGAAATCAAGAAATTAGAGGATGAGTTCTATTCTTTGAAACAAAAGGAAGGCGACCACACCACATACAACAAGAGATTTCTTGAGTTGAATCAGATGGTCCCCAACTTGTTCACTCCTCTCTACCGTTTGATCGAGCATTACATTCGAGGTCTTCCCTCAAAAATTCAAGACCCTGTAATAAGTACCACACCTGCAACTTTGGAAGCAGCAATGGAGTTAGCTACAAAGCTCTCCCAAAACCGCATACGTAATAAAGACTTCACGGAGGAGAAGAAGAAGGATAAAACATCAACCGAAACCTCAAACTCCACCCAAACCGAATCCCCTTCTCAACCCATTTCTAAGAGAAAACGAGATGGGCAAATATTCGCTGTCACCCAACCAATCAACCAGCTTCACAAGCCATACCCCTCTAAGCTATCCCGATTACTAAAGTAGCACCCAACTCAACTTACCCAAAGAAGAAGCCTTACTTTGGACCTCACCCTCAATGCAACACCTATTTTTATCACCATCCATCTACCTTACCTTGTCGACTATGTGCGAATTGTGGACGCTATGGTCATTTAAGCAAGGTTTGCCGCACCTCTCAAAACCAAACCTCACCCTCTACTCAAAACATGATCCAAACATATCAACAACCCCAATACCCCATGTTCCCATATGTTCGAGCTTGTTTTATTGTGGCGACCCTACCCACTTTAGAAACACGTGCCCTCGATTGGTTAACATCATAAACGCCCAAGCTCAAGCAAACCCAGTTAACCATGTAAATCAAGCAAACCCAGCTCCACCACCAGCAAGAGGAAGAGCTTACAACATCAACGCTAACCCTGTTGAAGATAATAACGGCCCAAACGAACCACCCAACTAGTCTTCTTCACCAAAAATCAAGATTCAACTCCAACCGCTTAGTTTTTATGTTTTTCTTTATGTTATCTCAATCTTCACGTATCTCAATTATAAATTGGAAATTTATCCAAGAATCTTAATGCGAATTACTATTTCAGTTTTGTTTTATACTCATTGATTTAACATTCATATCATCATACCTCTCGACGTATCTCAATCTCATCATTTAAAGAAGTTGGGTGTGTCTCACTTTTACCTAGACTAACCCCTTCATCATAACAAATGAGAGAGGTACTATCATCATTCAATCATGTATACCTTCAGATTTGAGACTCAAGTTTTGGTTGTTGTGCTTGTTTATGTTTTAGAGTCACATAGAACTAATCATAATTTACTGATAAAGCCAATGAAAATTTGACAAGAATATGGTGGATACGCCGCTGGTACTTCCTATATATAAGTATTCTTGCCAAAGGATCAGAGGCATTGTCAGGCGGTTATGAGAAGTTCCATGTAGGATTTAGTAATGTCATGGTTGAAGTTTGTTTTATACTCACTGATTTTAGCATTCATATCATCATACATCTCAACGTATTTCAATCTCATCATTCAAAGAAGTTGGGTTGTGTCTCACTTCTACATAGACTAACCTCTTCATCATAACAAACGAGAGAGGTATTGTCATCATTCAAACATGTATACTTTCAGAACTAAGACTCAAGCTTTGGTTGTTGTGTTTGTTTATGTTTTAGAGTCACATAGAACTAATCATAATTTACTGATAAAGCCAATGAAAATTTGACAAGAGTATGGTGGATACGCCGCTGGTACTTCCTATATATAAGTATTCTTGCCAAATGATCAGAGGCATTGTCAGTCGGTTATGAGAAGTTCCATGTAGGTTTTAGTGGTAGAAGTTTTGTTTTAGGGTATAACCTTATCTTTCCAAACGTATCAAAACTCTTGTGCATGAGATCATACCTAGTCAATCAACTCTGTTTATCAATATTCTTTATCTTAGGCATCAAAAAGCGATTCCTGTAACTGGGTATTCAACCCTTACTAGGAACGTTACCGCCTCAAATAAAATTTAAACTCTTACCCCCTTCTAAGTATGTATTTGTCAAAACCACCCTCCTTTCAAGTCAAACATACCACTACTTAAATTTCGGGACGAAATTTATAAAAGTAGGGGATACTGTAACATCCGTTAAAAAAACGGGTTTCCAAAACCCGCTTCGTTTATTAACCGAACGTCCAGTTAAAATTTTCGTTGCATGTTTAGAGCTCAAACAAATTTTAAACAATACATAATTAATAAACATTCTAGAATTTAAAAATTTTAATTAATAAATGATAAAAATAAGTGAGTAAAAAATAAAAGGGAGCTGCCGGGTTTCGAACCCGGGTCAGCAGGTTCCAACAAACAAACACTTCACCGCTCCGCCACTTGCCTTCCTTGTGAATATTATGAAACAAATAATACTTAAGAAGAGATCCGGATTCAAACCAGAAACAGCCGCGCTAATTCACCGGCTATTATCAAGAAACCGGATTTTCCTCGTCAATTCTCGAATGTAACCGATAGATTCAATCAAGGAGTCAATAATCCTCAGTCGGTTATGCAATCAGTTAGACAATTTCATCTTGACCGAAATTTTGAAACCGAAATCATGTGTTGATATTGGGCACTATAAATACGGATGCATCTCATCTCAATTTCACTCGCATACCATCTCAAAACATTACCCAAAACTTTCTGCTCAACTCTCTGTTCAACCTGCAAGTCGCCAGAAATTACTGAAACTGCCGGAGTTAGTCATCGGGAAACCAAATCTATCCCATTATTGCCTTACTCTATAACTAGGACTTCTAGAGCTTCGATAGAAGTCACCCACACTCACCTCAAACTTCCTGTAGAGCCTCTGCCGCAAGATAAACTTCGCCGGAATTTCTTTCATTCACCGGAACTTCATCGGAGAACACAACTGTTCGGTACAACATCCTTAATTCCTTTTTTGTTTAAATTATCTTCGTTATCAGTAATAATCAATCAACTAATTCAATAAGAATTATCGATTAAACAGTCGGGTGGATTCTCTGGTTCTATAAATCGAAGAAGATGAAGTTTTGAAATGTGTATAAATATAATAAAAACCGGAATAATGACCGGGTTAGACACACAGTCCAGTGGTGGACTGTGTGCAAACATAACGTACACGTCCCGGGTTCGAGTCTTGAACATATCCGTTTCTGCTGAAATAAAATCCATTTTTTTCGAAACCAAAACAGATTGTTCCACGGTATGTTGTTAAATATAATACAGACACTATATAATACGGGTTAGACACCCAACCCAGTTGGTCGGGCTGGGTGCAAGTTAAGTCAAGGGTCACCGGTTCGATCCCCGCTAGGCCAGCCGGTCAGACGATATTTGAAACATTTTAATTAAATAAAATTCTGAATAAACTAAAAAGTATATAAATATAATTAAAATCAGAAATATTTCGGGTTAGACACGTAGCTCAGTTGGTAGAGTTGCGTGCACGCGTACGGGAGGTCACGAGTTTGAACCTCACTCAGCGCAATGAATACACTGAATCCGACCGGTCAACAGTCAACGGTCAACGGTCAAAGTCAAAAAGTCAACTATTTTTATATTTTTTTTATTTATTTATTTAATTTAAAAATCAATTAAAAATACTTAAAAATAATATTTTTAAAGTTAGAAAATGGCCTTAAACTCACAAAAATAAATCTAAAAATCCTATTAAGTTGTTAATTAAAAGTATTAGTCTCAAATAAAATCCATTTATTTACCAAACCATTATGTTATTATTTAGGTTAGTTTCAATGGTGGTTAAATCCAAATTCATGCGCATTCATCATCAATCCAAGAAACGCAACCACTGTGAGTGAATTCTTACAAATTCCCCTTTTTATTCATGTTTTGGGGTGTATCATCTGTCGCTTAAATTAATTCGCTTATTCAAACTCGTGCTATACCATTATATGATCTAAACTTAGAATGTAAATATTGTTTGTTGTGATGTGTTACATATTGTCAAGTTGTGTGCAAATTATTCATTAGACCCATCAGTTCCTCGTGGGAGACGAGTTGAACAACACGTGCCTCAAAAACATTCATTAGGCCCATCAGTTCGTTGAACAACGCGTGCCTCAAAAATCATTCATTAGGCCCATCAGTTCCTCGTGGGAGACGAGTTGAACAACGCGTGCCTCAAAAACAATCATTTGGTGTATGTGTGTGCAATATTTAATATTATGTGTTTTGTGAATAAATTTACATCTACATTTACTCATATGTGGTTATGCACTTTATTTTATAATTGATTCAATAAACACGTTTAAATGTTTTCATAGGATTCACTCGCCAACTTTTTGTTTACCCAAAAACCATTTTTACACATGATACAGGTGGACAGGTTGAAGCAAGGAACACATAGGAAATTGCCTTAGAAGAAAAATAATGAAGTCTTGAAAAATGTATAGAACATGTTGTACTAGTATGATTGATTGTAATGATGTTCTCTTTCAAAAGAAATAATAAATATGAAACTTTATAATAAATGTCATGAGCTTTGATGAAAACCCAATCATGCCCCGATCACCATTTCCGCTGCGGGTCGGGGTGTGACAGATTGGTATCAGAGTTTTTAACTATAGGGATATAGGATAGGTTATTAGACCCTTAGAGCCTATACTATAGTTGATTATATTTTAATTGTTTATGTGGTTACATGCAAACTCATGATGTTTATTTGTTTCGTATTTATTACACACTCAAATACATGCAAACACTTCCACTATCATATTTGGTTATACATAATGAATTATACTTATAGTCAAAAATACATGCTTACATATACATTCATCACACATATTTCAATGTTCACATATTCAAATCATCTTCATACTTTCGTTATTCAGGATTTCGTCGCATTTTTCATTTTTCAATCTCATCAAAGTGAGTTCTACGACGGGCATGTAGTAACTGTAAGGGTACGAGTACCGGTAGTCGGAACCTCCTGTCTAGGTTGGCATTCGTATAAATCCAAAATAACGGATCAGTTTGCCTACCTGGGGACTAACGATGAGAGTACGAAGGACCTATTAGGCCAAAGCATGCCACACCAAACGTCGTTCGAACTGACCCCACTTTGAAGTGTCACCGTGTCAACACCTGGATGCATTCCGAATTTCATACGTTACATACATATTTCTCGATTTTCTCCGGGTTTTAGTGTATGTAACCAGGCTAACACATGTGAACCATATGAAAAACCCGGTAATCATGGGGCCACATGATTACGAAGGTGAAGTATGACGGCATGCAAAGCCCAATTACGAGCAAAGCCCAAGAAATCCTATGGATGTAGTAGATTTATTATTCTATATTTATTTTATGAATGTTCATTCCTAAATACGACACATGACCCCTAAAACGTCAAACTCATACTCTCGATACGTATTCCTTGTAGATGTCTTCTAGTCTCTCTCGTAGAAAAATGAAATCAGGAAGATCCCGCGAGCGCATGGCTGCCCAAATCCCTCAACAAACGGCGGCCGTAATACCCAACATCGTAGTTCAAGTTCAACAAGCCCTTACCGCTAATACCGTCAACCCAATCCACCAAGAAGATCAAAACATTGTCAATCCTCCCCGAAAAGCCACTAAATGCACCTACAAGCATTTCAAATCCTGCGATCCTCCAAAATATGAAGGGACGGAAGGTGTTACCGCTCTCCTCCATTGGTTTGAGGAAATGGAAAACACTTTTCTCAATTGCGACTGTCCCGATGATCGCAAGGTGCGATATGCTACCGGTCGTTTGTTTGAGTAGCACTTACATGGTGAAATACAGAGAAGGCCAAGCGTGGTACTGAGAATGCTATGACTTTGACTTGGGAAGAATTGAGGGAGATCATGACAAGATGTTTCTGTCCAAGAAGCGAAATCAAGAAATTAGAGGATGAGTTCTATTCTTTGAAACAAAAGGAAGGCGACCACACTGTAACATTTGTAAAAATCGGGTTTTCAAAAACACGTTTCAATAACAGAAAGATCAAATTCGAGAAGCCCAACACGTTTCATTAACAGAAGAAGATGTACGAAAGGAGATGTCCTGTGGAGCCGAGCTAAAAATTGAAACTAAATCAGACGGTATTCTGTATTACCTAGATCGTATCTGGATTCCTAACCACAACAATCTTCGTGAAACTCTTATGAATGAAGCTCACAAAACGCGATATTCTATACACCCAGGAGCCAATAAGATGTATCAAGACCTACGATACACCTATTGGTGGCCTGGAATGAAGAAGGATATTGCCGTTTTTGTTTCCAAGTGCCTCACATGTTCCAAGGTGAAGGCTGAACACCAAAGACCCTCAGGACTTCTAGTCCAACCGGAAATACCTGTATGGAAGTGGGAAAATATAACCATGGATTTCATTACCGGGTTACCTCGCACTTCTGGTGGGTATGACACAATATGGGTAATTATAGACCGACTTACAAAATCAGCTCACTTTATTCCTATCCGTGAAGATTTCAAGAACGAAAAGCTTGCACGTATTTATATCAACGAAATCGTAAGCCGACATGGGGTACCGTTGAGTATTATTTCTGATCGTGATGGTCGTTTCACCTCACGAACATGGCAAGCAGTACAATCCGCTATGGGCACACGATTAGATCTCAGTACCGCCTATCATCCTCAAACTGATGGACAGTCTGAGCGCACCATTCAAACTCTTGAAGATATGCTTAGAGCAAGTTTCATAGACTTCAAGGGAAATTGGGACGCCCACCTACCATTAGTAGAATTTTTGTACAACAACAACTATCATTCGAGCATCGGCATGGCACCTTTTGAAGCCTTATATGGACGTAAGTGCCGATCACCTGTATGTTGGCACGAAATTGGGGAAGCACAAATTACTGGTCCAGAATTGATCCAAGAAACCACAGACAAGATTCATCAAATTCGAAACAATCTTCTAGCGGCTCAAAGTCGTCAAAAGAGTTACGCAGATAAACGACGGAAGCCCTTAGAGTTTAACATTGGTGATTATGTACTTTTAAAAGTATCACCGTGGAAGGGAGTAGTTCGTTTTGGTCAAAAGGGCAAGCTAGCACCACGTTACGTAGGACCATTCAAGATACTCGAAAGGGTAGGTCCTGTAGCATACAAGCTTGATCTACCAGAAGAACTCAACAGGATTCATCCCACATTCCACGTGTCGAACTTGAAGAAGTGCCTCGCTGATGAGAACCTCCACATTCCGCTGGAAGATATTCAGATTGATGAATCTATGCATTTTATTGAAAGACCAGTGGAGATCATGGACTACGGAGAGAAACGTCTACGACGAAGTCGCATTCCAATTGTCAGGGTACGCTGGGAGTCGAAACGGGGACCTGAGTTTACTTGGGAACGTGAAGACTCAATGCGTGAAAAATACCCGCATCTTTTTCCTACTACTTCAACTACTTAAATTTCGGGACGAAATTCCTAAAAGTAGGGGATACTGTAACATTTGTAAAAATCGGGTTTTCATAACCCGCTCCGTTTTGTAATCGAGTATCAAGTTATAAAAGTTACATTAAATATTTATGATTATTTTGAGTTAAAACGATACATAATTAATAAATAAACTGAACTATAAAAATTATATTTGATAAAAAGTTAAAACAAAATAAATAAAAAATTATGATGCTGCCGGAACTCGAACCCGGGTCAGCCGGTTACAACATCAAAGACTTAACGCACACACACATCACCACTCCGCCACTTGTTTGGTTTCTGTCATCTTTAGGAAACAAATAGGTTTTATGGACTAAGGTAAATCAATCGATTTTACAAATTGTAACTGAAATCGGTTATCAAACACCCAAAGTCGATCTGGATACTCGCGATTCAGCGAGTATAACCGATAAATTGACGATTCCAATCAATGCTACCGTGAGTCTAACTTGAATTCGGAAGTGGATCGGTTTAATAACCGAAAGTTTTCAATTCTCGGATTACTTCAATCCTAGACCCTTCCTGCGACTCAAAACACTCTGCAAGACTTTCAATTACATTTCCGCAACCTTACAGTCCACCGGAGAAGCTTAAATCAAATCGCGGAAAAATTCTGCAAGTCGCCGGAAAACCGGGACTCACATCCACACGGTATTTCCTCCGACTCTTTCTGTTTCAATCATGTGATTAATCGGTCACTAACACAACTCCACCATCAGAATAGATCCTAGTCAACGTTTGTCGAAAATCTTACCTTCGCCGGAAAACTCCTGAAACTTCCGGAAACACACCGTGAACGGGTATGATCTCCCAAACTTCTGTTAAACCTTGTTTAAGTGCCTCAACTTCTTAAATAATCGAACAAAGCTGTTAAATGGTTTCAACAGCCGGAGTTCACCTTCAGAACCGATGAACTCTGCCGGAATTCTGTGAACAACATCAATCGGTACATCTTTTTCCCCAAACTCTCTCCATTCTTTACTTTTAAATTACTTGTAATGTCTGAAAAGCGTATATGTCATGAATCGGTCATAACAGTTGGAATATGTTTTTCTGTGTAAAATCAACGAAGAAGATGAAGATGCAATATAACTTAAGACTAATTAAAATAGGTATTTTAAACGGGTTAGACACACAGTCCAGCGGTGGACTATGTGCAAAATACATACGCACGTCCCGAGTTCGATTCCTGCTATACGCACTCCTTATATAATAAAATGCCTTTTTGTTTAAAAACTAAACCGGGATAACTCAGTTAGTTATTAAGTATAATAGAAACCGAGATAATAACCAGGTTAGACACACAGTCCAGCGGTGGACTGTGTGCAACATGAACCATACGGCGCACGTTCGAAACCCGTCACTTGCACCGGTCCGTTGAATTAAAATGTTTTTGAAATTAAAGAGAATTTCGGTTAAACTGAATAAGTGTATAAATATAAACAAAAACAAGATTATTTCGGGTTAAAGACGTAGCTCAGTTGGTAGAGCTGCGTGCACGCGAACGGGAGGTCTCGGGTTCGAGCCTCACCCGGCGCAAACTAATACGCTGACCGAAACCGGTCAACGGTCAACGCTAAATAAACAATTTTTTTTATATTTTTATTTATTTAATTTAATTTAAAAATCAATTAAAAATACTTAAAAATAACATTTTTAAAGATAGAAAATAGCCATAAACTCACAAAAATATATCTAAAAATTTCATTAAAATACTTAATAAAATCCACCCATTTAATATATTTTTCCGTTATTATTTAGGTTAGTAATCCTCGTTGTTCCGCTCATCTAATTCGTGCGCATATCACCATCTCCAATCTAACGCACCCAATGTGAGTGAATCTTTACAAATTCCCCGTTTTAATCACGTTTTGGGGTGTATCATGTGTCTTGATATATATATTATACTTAAACCATTGTGCATACATCATATCATGAACTAGTGTATTCAGTTTGTTTCTGTTGTGTAGTTATTGTTTGGATGCAAGTTTATTATTTTCAGTACATGCAATTTCATGGGCCGCCGCTCCCCATTACATTATGAGCGTTGAGCATGTTCCCCATTTCATTATGAGGTTGAACCTGGCGTGCCCACATACGATCAGCTCCGTTTGATTGAGCCTTGATCGCACAGACATTTTCATTTTCAGTACATGCAATACGATCGGCTCCGTTTGATTGAGCCTTGATCGCACAGTTTCATTTATGTTATTTACAGTATGATGTTGGTATGTTCATGTATGCTGTCATGTGTTATTGTATGTTATAGTTGTGACTGCTATTTGCCATTGCTTGATTATTTACATTTGCTCATCTATGATTATGCACAATTTTTCATTGATAAACTAACAAGTAATTCATTAATAAATGTTTATCTAATAAGGTTCACTCGCCAACTTATGTTGACCCAAAAACCCCCATTTTACACATGATACAGGTGAACCAGCAGCAGCTAGGAACACATAGGACTTGGACTAGAAGAATAAAACGATTTAGAGTTGGGATTGTTATGTTTGGTTTATTTTCTTTGTATTGAATGAACATGTTTGGATTTTTGGAAATGTAACTTTGACTTTATTAATATGAAACATATTAGTAAATGTCATGAGCTTTGGTGATAACCCAATTATGCCCCGACTCTTATTCTGCTGCGGGTCGGGGTGTGACAGATTGGTATCAGAGCCATGACTATAGGGATATAGGATAGGTTATTAGACCCTTAGAGCCTATACTATAGTCGATTAGAAACTTATAAGATTTTTGTGTGTTACATGCCAAATTTCATGATGTTTATATGTTTTATGTTAAATGTTACATTTGATATTGTGCAAGCATGTTCATAAGTATGTATTATCATATAATGCCTATCATGAATCGTATACTCATAACATATCACATCCATGAAAGCACACACCACATCATGATTGCTTTTACAATGATTTTCGTGTTTTCAAATCTCATCAAAGTTAGTTCTCATGACGGGCATGTAGTAACTGGAAGGGTACAAGTACCGGTAGTCGGAACGTCCTGTCTAGGCTGGCATTCATATAAATCCAAAATAAAGGACCAGTTTGCCTACCTGGGGACTAACGATGAGAGTACGAAGTACCTATTAGGCCAAAGCATGCTATACCAAACGTCGTGTGAGCTAACCCCACTTTGAGTTGTCATTGTGTCTACACCTGGACACGTTCCGACCAAACATCTCATGAACATATTTTGTGGTTTGCATTCGGGGGATGCGAGTGTTAAATTGCCAATACTAATGTGAATCCTACCAAGCCAATAGCCATGGGGGCCCACATGACTATGTAGGTGAAGGTATGGGGGACATTTGAGGCCCAACATGAGCGAACCCAAGACATCCTATGGATGTAGTTGCATTATTGATATTTATGTTATTTTCATTTTCTTAAAGACACATGACACCTAAAAAGACACCATAAACTCACAATCCTCTCATTTTATGATCCTGTAGATATCGTCTAGACAGCAACGAAGGGGTAAAAGATCAGGGAGGTCTCAGGAACGTTTGGCCACTCAGATCGCGAAACAAATGGCCACGATACTGCCTGACATTGTGGTCCAAGTACAACAAGCCTTGCTACAAATCCTACTAACCCTCCGCAACAACAGGACCAGAACATCGACAACCCTCCTACCAGCAAGTGCTCTTACAAACATTTTAAGTCATGTGATCTCCTAAATTTGAAGGGACTGAGGGTGTCACTGCTCTCCTACATTGGTTCGAGGAGATGGAAAACACCTTTCTAAACTGCGATTGTCCTGAGGATCGAAAGGTTCGATATGCCACCGGGAGACTATTTGGGGTAACTCTCACTTGGTGGAATTCTGAGAAAGGGAAGAGGGGAACTGAAGATGCGATGGCCTTAACTTGGGAGGAGTTAAGGGAAATCATGACTAGGCGTTTCTGTCCTAGAAGTGAAATTAAAAAGCTGGAGGACGAATTTCATTCTCTAAAGCAAAAGGAGGGTGATCACACTACATATAACAAGAGGTTCTTGGAGTTGAACCAAATGGTTCCAAATTTGTTCACCCCAACCTATCGTCTGATCGAGCACTATATTCGATGTCTCCCCTCGAAAATCCAAGATTCAGTTCTCAGCGTTTCACCAGTAACACTTGAAGCTGCTATGGAGTTAGCAACTGAACTGACCGAAAACCGAATTCGCAACGGGAAGTTCAAAGAAGAGAAGAAGAAATCCCCTGTTGAGGGACAAACTTCAAACCACCCCATTCCTTCCTCTAAGTTTGCTAACAAGAGGAAGCGCAACACCAGAAATTTTGCAGTTACTCAAACCAACTCCCCTATTCCTGCTGCACCCATTACTCAAGTCACCCCTTCAACCGCACCATACAGAAGACCCTACACAGGCCCGTTACCAAAATGTAACCGTTGCCAATATCACCATTCCCCTGATCATCCTTGTCAATATTGCACCGGCTGCGGTCGCGCGGGTCATAATGTTCAAACTTGCCGCATGCCTCAACGAACGAACCGCCACCAACCTTTAACCCAAACCCACCAACAAATAATGGGCCAAGGCCAACAACCCCTACTACCACCCACTCAACATGTAGCCCAAACATATTACCAGCCCAATTATCCTGTGGGTCAACCAATGCGGGCTTGCTACAATTGCGGCGACCCAAGCCATTTCCGAAACACTTGTCCAAGGTTGGTTAATATTATTCATGCTCAGGCCCAAGCCAACCCGGTGAATCAAGCAAACCAAGCTCCTCCACCTGCAAGAGGGAGAGCTTTCAATATCAACGCTAACCAGGCCAGAGCTGACGACAATGTGGTTAACGGTACGTTCCTTATAAATGGTAGATATGCATCTATGTTATTTGATACTGGTGCGGATAGAAGTTTTGTGTCTTTAGAATTTGAACCTATCTTAAACAAAAATCGAGATAAGCTCACGGAATCCATAACGGTAGAAGTTGCGGACGGGAAACCAGTTTCATTAGACTCTATTTTACGCAACTGTACACTCACCTTAAACGACCACGATTTCTCAGTCGACCTTATTCCTATGAAGCTGGGAAGTTTTGACATCATAATCGGTATGGATTGGCTCAGTCACGCGGAAGTTGTATGTCGTGAAAAATTTATTCGTATTCCTCTTTCAAACGGTCAGACTCTTCGAATCATTGGAGAAACCTCGTCGAAAGGGCTCAGCTTAATGTCTTGTCTTCAAGCTCAAAAATATCTTCGCAAGAATTATGTCGCGTTTTTAGATCATATCATCAAAAAGGGAACCATGGAGAAGAAACTTGAAGACATTCCTGTAGTAAAAGACTTCCCGCAAGTTTTTCCTGACGACATTTCAGGACTTCCTCCAGTTAGAGACGTCGAATTCCGTATTGATCTTATACCTGGTGCTACACCAGTTGCAAAGTCTCCATATAGGTTAGCCCCCTCTGAAATGCAAGAGCTAGCCAGTCAATTGCAAGAGTTGACTGACAAGGGATTCATACGTCCTAGCTCGTCACCTTGGGGTGCACCTGTCCTTTTTGTAAAGAAGAAAGATGGATCTTTTCGTATGTGCATCGACTACAGAGAGCTCAACAAGTTAACAATCAAGAATCGCTATCCTTTACCTCGCATTGATGATCTTCTTGACCAACTACAAGGTGCCAGCTGCTTTTCAAAAATCGATCTTCGATCTGGCTATCATCAACTTAGAGTGCATGAAGAAGACGTTCCTAAGACTGCTTTTCGAACTCGTTATGGCCACTATGAATTCATGGTTATGCCATTTGGATTAACCAACGCATCAGCTGTCTTCATGGACCTAATGAACAGAGTCTGCAAACCTTATCTTGATCGATTTGTTATAGTCTTCATCGACGATATTCTTATTTATTCAAAATCTAAATCTGATCATGAGCGTCATCTTCGACTCGTTCTTGCACTTCTAGAAAAGGAAAAGCTTTATGCCAAGTTCTCCAAATGTGAATTCTGGTTAAAAGAGGTGCAATTCCTCGGGCATGTAGTCAATGACAAGGGAATACATGTTGACCCTGCAAAGATCAAAGCGGTTCAAGAATGGCAAGCTCCACGTACACCAACTGAAGTAAGATCTTTTCTTGGACTAGCTGGCTATTATCGTCGGTTCATTTCAAACTTCTCTCGCATTGCTGTACCACTCACGGCTTTAACTCATAATGGAAAACCTTTCGTATGGGGACCCAAGCAAGAAGAAGCCTTTCAAACTCTTAAACAAAAACTTTGTGATGCACCAATCCTCACTCTTCCTGAAGGTTGTGATGATTTTGTAGTCTATTGCGACGCGTCAGGGCAAGGATTAGGCTGCGTTCTCATGCAAAGAGGAAAAGTCATAGCTTATGCCTCGAGACAACTCAAGACACATGAAAAGAACTACACCACTCATGACCTAGAACTTGGATCCGTGGTGTTCGCTCTTAAGATATGGAGACATTATCTCTATGGTACCAAGTGTGAAATATACACTGACCACAAGAGTCTTCAACATATCTTCAATCAAAAAGAGCTAAACGTGAGGCAACAAAGATGGGTCAAACTTCAATGATTACGACTGTGAAATTAGATACCACCCTGGTAAAGCAAATGTGGTGGCTGATGCACTTAGTCGAAAGGGTTATGCGAACTCCATTCATCTTCTATGTTCGCAAATTATAACCGACATAAAGATCAAATTCGAGAAGCCCAACACGTTTCAATAACAGAAGAAGATGTACGAAAGGAGATGTCCAGTGGAGCCGAGCTAAAAATTGAAACTAAATCAGACGGTATTCTGTATTACCTAGATCGTATCTGGATTCCTAACCACAACAATCTTCGTGAAACTCTTATGAATGAAGCTCACAAAACGCGATATTCTATACACCCAGGAGCCGATAAGATGTATCAAGACCTACGATACACCTATTGGTGGCCTGGAATGAAGAAGGATATTGCCGTTTTTGTTTCCAAGTGCCTCACATGTTCCAAGGTGAAGGCTGAACACCAAAGACCCTCAGGACTTCTAGTCCAACCGGAAATACCTGTATGGAAGTGGGAAAATATAACCATGGATTTCATTACCGGGTTACCTCGCACTTCTGGTGGGTATGACACAATATGGGTAATTATAGATCGACTTACAAAATCAGCTCACTTTATTCCTATCCGTGAAGATTTCAAGAACGAAAAGCTTGCACGTATTTATATCAACGAAATCGTAAGCCGACATGGGGTACCGTTGAGTATTATTTCTGATCGTGATGGTCGTTTCACCTCACGAACATGGCAAGCAGTACAATCCGCTATGGGCACACGATTAGATCTCAGTACCGCCTATCATCCTCAAACTGATGGACAGTCTGAGCGCACCATTCAAACTCTTGAAGATATGCTTAGAGCAATGTTTCATAGACTTCAAGGGAAATTGGGACGCCCACCTACCATTAGTAGAATTTTTGTACAACAACAACTATCATTCGAGCATCGGCATGGCACCTTTTGAAGCCTTATATGGACGTAAGTGCCGATCACCTGTATGTTGGCACGAAATTGGGGAAGCACAAATTACTGGTCCAGAATTGATCCAAGAAACCACAGACAAGATTCATCAAATTCGAAACAATCTTCTAGCGGCTCAAAGTCGTCAAAAGAGTTACGCAGATAAACGACGGAAGCCCTTAGAGTTTAACATTGGTGATTATGTACTTTTAAAAGTATCACCGTGGAAGGGAGTAGTTCGTTTTGGTCAAAAGGGCAAGCTAGCACCACGTTACGTAGGACCATTCAAGATACTCGAAAGGGTAGGTCCTGTAGCATACAAGCTTGATCTACCAGAAGAACTCAACAGGATTCATCCCACATTCCACGTGTCGAACTTGAAGAAGTGCCTCGCTGATGAGAACCTCCACATTCCGCTGGAAGATATTCAGATTGATGAATCTATGCATTTTATTGAAAGACCTGTGGAGATCATGGACTACGGAGAGAAACGTCTACGACGAAGTCGCATTCCAATTGCCAGGGTACGTGGGAGTCGAAACGGGGACCTGAGTTTACTTGGGAACGTGAAGACTCAATGCGTGAAAAATACCCGCATCTTTTTCCTACTACTTCAACTACTTAAATTTCGGGACGAAATTCCTAAAAGTAGGGGATACTGTAACATTTGTAAAAATCGGGTTTTCAAAACCCGCTCCGTTTTGTAATCGAGTATCAAGTTATAAAAGTTACATTAAATATTTATGATTATTTTGAGTTAAAACGATACATAATTAATAAATAAACTAAACTATAAAAATTATATTTGATAAAAAGTTAAAACAAAATAAATAAAAAAATTATGATGCTGCCGGGACTCGAACCTGGGTCAGCCGGTTACAACATCAAAGACTTAACGCACACACACATCACCACTCCGCCACTTGTTTGTTTTCTGTCATCTTTAGGAAACAAATAGGTTTTATGGACTAAGGTAAATCAATCGATTCTACAAATTGTAACTGAAATCGGTTATCAAACACCCAAAGTCGATCTGGATACTCCCAATTCAGCGAGTATAACCGATAAACTGACGATTCCAATCAATGCTGCCGTGAGTGTAACTTGAATTCGGAAGTGGATCGGTTTAATAACCGAAAGTTTTCAATTCTCGGATTACTTCAATCCTAGACCCTTCCTGCGACTCAAAACACTCTGCAAGACTTTCAATTACATTTCCGCAACCTTACAGTCCACCGGAGAAGCTTAAATCAAATCGCCGGAAAAATTCTGCAAGTCGCCGGAAAACCGGGACTCACATCCACACGGTATTTCTTCCGACTCTTTCTGTTTCAATCATGTGATTAATCGGTCACTAACACAACTCCACCATCAGAATCGATCCTAGTCAACGTTTGTCGAAAATCTTACCTTCGCCGGAAAACTCCTGAAACTTCCGGAAACACACCGTGAACGGGTATGATCTCCCAAACTTCTGTTAAACCTTGTTTAAGTGCCTCAACTTCTTAAATAATCCAACAAAGCCGTTAATTGGTTTCAACAGCCGGAGTTCACCTTCAGAACCGACGAACCTCTGCCGGAATTCTGTGAACAACATCAATCGGTACATCTTTTTCCCCAAACTCTCTCCATTCTTTACTTTTAAATTACTTGTAATGTCTGAAAAGCGTATATGTCATGAATCGGTCATAACAGTCGGAATATGTTTTTCTGTGTAAAATCAACGAAGAAGATGAAGATGCAATATAACTTAAGACTAATTAAAATTAGTATTTTAAACGGGTTAGAAACACAGTCCAGCGGTGGACTGTGTGCAAAATACACACGCACGTCCCGAGTTCGATTCCTGCTATACGCACTCCTTATATAATAAAATGCCTTTTTGTTTAAAAACTAAACCGGGATAACTCAGTTAGTTGTTAAGTATAATAGAAACCGAGATAATAACCAGGTTAGACACACAGTCCAGCGGTGGACTGTGTGCAACATGAACCATACGTCGCGCGTTCGAAACCCGTCACTTGCACCGGTCCGTTGAATTAAAATGTTTTTGAAATTAAAGAGAATTTCGGTTAAACTGAATAAGTGTATAAATATAAATAAAAACAAGATTATTTCGGTTAGACACGTAGCTCAGTTGGTAGAGCTGCGTGCACGCGAACGGGAGGTCTCGGGTTCGAGCCTCACCCGGCGCAAACTAATACGCTGACCGAACACGGTCAACGGTCAACGCTAAATAAACAATTTTTTTATATTTTATTTATTTATTTAATTTAATTTATAAATCAATTAATTATACTTAAAAATAACATTTTTAAAGATAGAAAATAGCCATAAACTCACAAAAATATATCTAAAAAATTCATTAAAATCCTTAATAAAATCCACCCATTTAATATATTTTTCGTTATTATTTAGGTTAGTAATCCTCGTTGTTCCGCTCATCTAATTCGTGCGCATATCACCATCTCCAATCCAACGCACCCAATGTGAGTGAATCTTTACAAATTCCCCGTTTTAATCACGTTTTGGGGTGTATCATGTGTCTTGATATATATATATTATACTTAAACCATTGTGCATACATCATATCATGAACTAGTGTATTCAGTTTGTTTCTGTTGTGTAGTTATTGTTTGGATGCAAGTTTATTATTTTAGTACATGCAATTTCATAGGCCGCCGCTCCCCATTACATTATGAGCGTTGAGCATGTTCCCCATTTCATTATGAGGTTGAACCTGGCGTGCCCACATACGATCGGCTCCGTTTGATTGAGCCTTGATCGCACAGACATTTTCATTTTCAGTACATGCAATACGATCGGCTCCGTTTGATTGAGCCTTGATCGCACAGTTTCATTTATGTTATTTACAGTATGATGTTGGTATGTTCATGTATGCTGTCATGTGTTATTGTATGTTATAGTTGTGACTGCTATTTGCCATTGCTTGATTATTTACATTTGCTCATCTATGATTATGCACAATTTTTCATTGATAAACTAACAAGTAATTCATTAATAAATGTTTATCTAATAAGGTTCACTCGCCAACTTATGTTGACCCAAAAACCCCATTTTACACATGATACAGGTGAACCAGCAGCAGCTAGGAACACATAGGACTTGGACTAGAAGAATAAAACGATTTAGAGTTGGGATTGTTATGTTTGGTTTATTTTTCTTTGTATTGAATGAACATGTTTGGATTTTTGGAAATGTAACTTTGACTTTATTAAATATGAAACATATTAGTAAATGTCATGAGCTTTGGTGATAACCCAATTATGCCCCGACTCTTATTCCGCTGCGGGTCGGGGTGTGACACACACACACATTCAACACGCTTCCCTTAAAACAGATTTCGCGCCTCTACTAAAGACGACACGACTGTCTCACAGGGTACAACAGCCGAAGCAGTCTGTACTGCCGGAGAAGACCACGCGCCCGAGGTTACACCGGGTAAACTCATAGTGTTAGAAATTTTGGAAACTTAGAATAGAAATGAAGTTGAATCGTTTAGAGAAACTTATCTCTAAATGCTCCCAACATATGGGTCATCAAGTACTTTTTCTCAAGAACTCTTCATGCATACGTATTTCTTTCTTGTATCTATCCACATCAAAAAAGACACATAGCCTACTAAGTACGCAAGAGTTATGTGTGGTGAAAAAACATAATTAGAGACTAAATTTTTCCATAAAATTTCTAATCAGTTGTCATAAAAGAAAACTCTACTCAAGAGTTGTCATCAATGCAGGACATGAAAAGTTTATAATCTTAATAAAAAATTAAACAGGTGACATAAATAACTCTACTCAAAAGTTTGTCACTGTATATAAAATTTAATATTAATAATCTTACTAAATTTCCATTCATCTTATTTAAAAAATTTCCAACAAAATCTTACTTTCATTCATCACCAAAAACTCTAAATACAAAGATATAAAGTTGCACGACATGCAACATGTGGAAACTGGCAAAAAAACCGCACCACGTTTTGACCCACTAACATAAGAAAGTACTAAGCATGCTAAGTATTTGATATATTTCAATACCATTAAAGAACAATGGAAAATATAAAATTGTTAAGAAGATGGAAATCATACCCTTCAGGTGATTGCTTTTCGGCCTCAGTTGGAGCAAACCCGTTAGGTTCAATCCCTACCCTTGGCATGCTTTTAGGTAAAGTTCGATTACAATAAGGATGGTTAGGCCAAGAGGTTCCCAAACCATGGTTTTTCAAAACCGATTATGGGTATGGTCAAGAGGGTCAAAAACTGGGTATTGCAATAAGTGGTTCGGGTATGGAACTGGGTTTTGAATAGAAAGTGGCTATGTTTTTTGGTTCTAGGTATTTTTGGGTTTTAATCAGTTCGTGTCGCGTACAGCCGGGTATGAAACCGAATATACATCATATGGTATGGAACCGATTAATACTATATAGGTAGGATCAGGTATAGAAGCGGGTATAAAAAGTTGCTTTCGGAATTTTTATCGGGTATGAATCCACACCTGCTTTTTTACACCACTAGTTCAACCTATCTATTCTTGTCAAAAGTTGTCCAATCTTGTAAGTTTATAATATAACTAGTAAATTTACCCCGTGCATCGAGGCGTGAGTTTGATTATCAATAAAGTACTGACACTCAGTATAACAACAACATAAAACCATGGCGAAAAGAACATCAAAACGTTAACATACTTATCAGAAGAAAAACAATAAAAAACGAAATAGTAAAGGTGTATATGTATATATATATATATATAATATAATATATATATATATATATATACGGGTTCTGATAATACAGTACTTGTAACGATATTGTTTGGTTTGAGTCGGTTTGATTCGTCAAGTTAGTGAGAAAAAAAAGATTGAAAGGCAAAATATTAAAAGGAATAAAAGTAGATGGACTAAACATATATATTAGGAAAGTTAAGATAGAGGGACTAAACATGTATATAAGCAAAGTTAACTAACATGGAAAAAAACTTATTAAAGTAGAAGGACTAAACACGTATATGAGCAAAGTTGGTAATTAATATCAGTAATCTATAATCTATATCTATAATACATTATAAATCATTTTTGACAAACAATATGGTAATTTCACAAAAAAAATAAAATTTGACACCTGTTACAACATTAGAAACATAAGGTACAAGTGCTCTATGCAGTACTTTCTAATTTGCCCACATTTAAATTGACATTCACTATTTATATTTTAATAACTAAATACTATTTAAATTAAGTATTATCTTATTTAAATACTTAAGTATATAATTACTAAATATTTATAATAATATTTAGATATAATTAAGTATTATCTTATTCAAATACTTAAGTATATAATTACTAAATATTTATAATAATATTTAGATATAATTAAGTATTATCTTATTCAAATACTTGAGTATATAATTACTAAATCTTTATAATAATACCACTCGTAGCAATAGCTATTTGCAGGGTATGAGGACGGTGAGATGTAGGCAAACATTTCTCCTATCCTTAACATAGAGAAACTACTTTCAGAAAGATCTTTGGCTCCAAAATAAAGAACAAACAGAGAAACATCATGTGAACAAAATAAATAAAAAAATATATCAATAGAGGAACACCAATACCCAAACAATGGTGAAGGGATACAATATCGACATATATAGAAATACACATATAGAGAAAATACTGAGAGAAGATAAGAATTGTCGACATATATAGAATATAGACACATATAGAGAAAATGGAGAGAGAACATAAGAATTGGGACAACCTAAGGCCTTAAGACCCCATATAAGACACTAATACCTTCCTCTAATAGTCCTTAACTTTAATTATACACCACCACAAACTCCTCTCCTGAACCATGTCCTCGGAGAGGTGTAACAATATTAGATGTTTCCTAATCCGCTCATCCAAGATAGTTAAGGCTTGCCTCAACTCCTCTTCCTCTTTACTGTTAAGGTTTTGGATTCTCTAACGGGCGTCGATCTCTGCCTCTTCTTCTCATTCCCAAACAGTCTCAATCTCCCTTTCCTAATCTTATCTGAATCCCCAACCTTTCCCGAAAAATCTCATTTCTTATTCGATCTAACACATTTTGTAAGTAAGTATAAAATGTTGAATTAAATTTGTTTATTATTCATATTTTGGTTTTTGCTCATAACTTTTAAAATACGATTTTTTTTTATAAAATTATGAGTATTTTGTTGAGACAAGCCAATTTCTATCTACGTATCTATATAAAGTCCGAGTTTCGAATAGCAATGCACAAGTGATCAAAGCAGCAATTTACATGTTATCAAAGTTGTCTTGTGGTTTAGTTTTTTTATATAAACTGGTGTCGTTTATCTTTTTTTCGTTATTTTAGTAATTATATAATATAGTGTTGTATTGAATTTAGAGTATACCATTGTGATGTATTTATTTAATCTTTTGATTCTATTAAAGTCTTGTTCGAGCAGGTCAAACGTGATTGATTTTTTTGTTCTATATCGTGACGGGCCGAACTGATACCATTTGAATTTGATATTGATATCAATACTGCGTTTGTTATGGTTTTCTCCAGATGGTATAAAATTAAGAAACAAGAGTTGTATTCACATTAGAGTAATTTTTATTGGTACCATCATATCATACAATTTGCAAATGGTTGTGAGTATAAACATTCTTCAGTTAAAAGCATTCTTTTTTTAATAAAAAAATTAAAAGCGTTCTTTTTTTTAAACATTCTTTAGTGTAATTTTGGGTATTTATGTGTTAAAAAATTGTTGATTTAAAAGAAGATAGTAAACAAAAGAAAAGAAGAGAAAATGAGTTAAGAACATAAAAGAAAGAGAGTTAAAAGAAAAGATTTAATTAACTATTCAAAGAAATATAAAGAAAAGTTAAGATTTGATGTATTAAAAATCATTTTCCTCAAAATCTCTAATTTAGAAGGATTTAAAATGATGGACATAAAGATAAGTTTTCCCTCCATTTTCTTCCTTAAAAATTCTCAGAAACACTACTTATTTTTGACATTCTTTCAAATCGTTTCTTTTCCTTTGTTAAATGAAACTCGGGAACAGAAAATTACTCACCAATCGCACAAGGATGACGGTTACATGTTATGGTCATACCAATCGCAATCGTTAATGAATTACTTACTCATTGCTAATGCCTTGTCTCAAAATACTTTTGAGACATGTCTAGCTTTACTTGCACCACTATGTAAATATATGTTTCTTCTAAGATAATCTGGATTTTTATACACAAAATGGCTTATATAACATCTACCTACGCTAAATGTTTATTCGATTTGATTTATGCACAACTCCTAGTTATCATACGAGTCTCCCAACATGTATTCTTTGTTGAATAATGAATATCAGTACACACTCACATGCTAAAATGTTTATTCGAATAGATGATTTCAGAAGTTTTAAGACTAGTTAGCTAAATCAATATTAGGTCTAAGACTTGAAAAAATAAATAAAACAATAATATGATTATGACCCTTTCAAATACATATGTAGACTCATAAAACTACTTGCAAACAAATAAATTGCATTGATCATTGCCTGATTGAAGCCATAGAGGAGGACTGCCGCGAAAAACGGATTCTTGTGAATCGAACATGGCTTCTATGCTGCCATCGAACATATGATAAACTCCAACATCTCCTCCACCTCCATCTGGCAGATCAAGGTAAGCTTCATAATGATCATCCGTGAAGTAGATACAATCAGGTTTCATGCATCTACTCGCATTCATGGCAAACGACGAATTAAAACCCAAAAAGACTGATTTGTCCCCCAAACTCGTGATCTTCGACCACTTGCCATCATCCAAACTCAACACAAAACATTGAAAGCTCTTTGTACTATACGTTCCGTAACGGCTGTATCCCTCATCATGCTTCTTGTAATACTTGCGTTCACGCGTAATCATTAGCAAACTATCGTGACCCCATTCGAGGAGATATGCGGATGGGAGGCACAAGCAACCAAATTCTTTTCCCGGGAATGTTGATAATTGACGTAAAGTTAAAGGGCGTGATGCATCATTATTTAGAATGTTGCATTCGTAGATTGTTCCCATGGTAGCCATCACATAGAGGCGTTTTCGTATGTTATGATAAGTGATATCAAAAAGATTTCCTTCCCAACCATTTATACGAGTCCAAGAGACATCACCGAGCCTGCAGAACCCTAAAGTTTCACCCCAGATGATAACAACACGAAAAGAGCCTCCTTTCGTTTTAGAATTATCCGGGGTGAAATTAGGGTTTGGTGAGGTGAAAACGACCCTCCTCATGAAATGGCGGTAGTACGTCCACTCATGTTGATCAAAGTACAACTCGTGGAACATATAAAGTTGTGGTAGATCGATTTGAGTACGCGAAAGTGGATGAAGGAGTTTTGCGGAAAACTCTTCTTCTCCGGTGGTCAACAACCACCCATGCGACGATACACATGGCTTCCAACGAGCCTCCGGTAGTTTCCCCTTACGCATCATGCCACCAGAAAGAAGAAGGAAACTCCTACAATCTTGTTCATCATCATCTTCTTCCGTCTTGGATTCTGCAAGCATTAGCATGGGAAACCGAGACGGAAGAAGATGGTGATGTCTAATCAAGTCTGCAGTTGTGGTAGCAGAAGACCGCCACGAACTGCAGACAGAAAGAAAACTGATGGAATCTTCATAAAATTTCAACCTTTCGGCGATCTCGTTAAGAATCTCTGGCAGAAGATCTGACCAAGTGGTCATTGTGGAGGTTTAAAGGAAGTCACCCAATAATCCTGATGCAACTCTATGCACAAGAATTGAAGTGCAACTTGGTAGTATGACAATCTGACCAAAAGCCCTTGTAGTGATGTTATAGTTTAGGAATGTGGTTTAGTCAAACCAGACTCTGTGGAAATTAAGGAATAGGAGCATATGAAACTATGGTCGTAGCTGTACAAAGTTTACTAGTTATATATGTCAGCCCAAAAACTTTGACAACAGAAAAAAGCATATATATGCACATTATTGTATACGTATTAATCGAGTTCACCTGAGAAAAATGATTATTTAAGTAATTAATCAGCTGCAGATAAGTTGGGGAACCTTAGTGGTATTCTCTCACGGGGCGGCGAGAATTCGGTATACGTGTAAACAAGTTTACAACCGGTAATGTAAAAATACCGGAAAACACTTAAACCTACTTGAAACCCATAAAAATGAATAGCAGTACGCAAGGACCTATAATGATGTTGTTTGGTTTGTACCGGTTCAAGTACGCTAAAGGTATGATATCAATAAAACACTTATATTTTCTAAACTAAAAACAACAAAAATAAATATTGATACCATTAAAACCGGAAATGAAAAAAATAAATAGTTGATGATACTAAAAACATACTATATGTTTTGCACTGGATAAGATAGAATAGAATTTTAGATTACTTCGGGTTTAATTTTTGTATTTTTTATTGAGAAAATTCATGTTGTTGGTCCTTAGTTTTCAGCTATAAAATTGGTCCGGAAGAAATCTAGTCATATAGTTCGGCTACTAGTTCAAACTTTAGTGTATCCGAATTTTTATTTGGATAACCATGACGATATGATTATATTGTTTTTTTTAGATATCATTTATTTAAATTCTTAAAAGCACACATGTTCGATAAATTCTTGATAATTTGGGTCTTTATCAAATCTTTTGATGAGATATGTAAGATTCTAGTCAAATGATTTAAGTAAAAAATATATGAAAAAAAACCTGATCACTATACAGATGAAATAGGATACGCTTTGATAATGTAAATTGATATATCATTTTAGTTTGTCTTTATATATTTACTTATATGTGTGACTAGGAGTACATATCCAAATTGGATATAGGTACCTTATGAATAAAAATTCCAAAATTGTGGATATTTTAGTAATCTATTTACTTATATGTGTGACTAGGAGTGTATTTTCAAATTGGATATCGCTAACTTTTGAATAAAAATTCCAAAATGGTGCGTTCTCTAGTCCAAAGTCCGAATTTTCAAATTTGGCTGGATTTGGAAGATAAATAAACAACAGTCATAGTAAATTATCAAAGGTAACAATAAACACTTTAACAGTCATAGTAAAACTATCAAAGGTAGCAAAGGATAGTCTCCAAATTATAACAATACATACAACTATAAGCAGTGCCGGAGCTAATTTTTACTTAAAGACCCGTGGCCACCACTAGAGCACTAGTGATGGTTAGTTAACCAAATTGTAATTTGAATGACTAGTGGATCTCCGTGTTGAGTTGTGTGACCCGCGACCTCTTCACAACACACGTCCGACCTAGGTTACTTTCACAGTAACCCTTCAGTTCCAATGTGTAACACACCAACTTTTAAAATAAAGGGATTGAATGGTGATAGGTGGACTATGGGGTTAAAAGCCCAACTTTTGTTATAACATGGCAAATCCCATCAAAGGTTAAGTAGTAATTAACTAATTATACGAAAGACCTTGATATGGAAAGGAGACTTGAAGCATGCTCCTCATTCTTTTTCAACTTTATTCATTAACCTCAGTGAGAGAAAGCTAAAGTGAGAAACGAACTGATTTCAACTTAAACCAGTACTTTGGTAGTCTTTTCAATGGAAGGTTATGAATTCGAGATTGTTTCGTCATCTTGGATCAAAGGACCTTGTGTAGGTGGTGAATTTCATCAGAAAAGAGATAGTTTTGAGCTCAAAAGGTCAGATCTCGTTCATCAGGGTTTTACAGGTGAGAATCACATAGAAATTCACATGTTGTTAATGATTTAGGTATGAAATAATGATATATAAAGGTTTTGATGTAGAAAGTTCAGATTTTGATGTGAAACAAGCTCAGACATGAGAAGATGACATTGTTAGGGTTTCTTGGCAAAGAACAAGGTAAGGTTTTGCAAACATAGCTAGTATTCACGTATAGCTCGTATTCTGAATAGTTACTATCCGCAAGTTAGTATTCGCCGATATAAAGTTAGTATTTACAAATATATGGTAACTGTGTATACTAACATTGCGAGTGGAAATATTTGGGAATAGTTGCCTTCGCAGCATTGCGAATATTAGAATAGGTAGCTTGCAAATAGTGTGAATATTGATTTGTGAATAGTAGCCTTTGCGAATTACACACTTAAACTTGATGTTATACGTTTGTAATTAATGTTAAATTAGATGTTGAACGAATGATTACTTACGAAAAAATGTTGATGACTAGCACTTGTTGCTATAAGTATTGATGGATCTTGTAAGCGCGACGTCGCAACTGGAATGGGAAGCCTTATGTCAATATGAGCTTGTTTGGCGTTGTGACAAGTAGTTGATGAATTTCGTTTCAGAATGATTAATGTTGACGTGCATGTTTGATTTTTACTACGATTTTAATACTACCTTTCAAATGTTTTTTTTTTTGCTCAAAAGGACAAGTTAATGTTTTTAACCTTAAAGTTTTTTTGCTCAAAAGGACAAGTTAATGTTCTTAACCTTAAACTAGAACTCACTTAGCATTGCTAACTATTTTTAGCAAGCATGTTAGGTTAAACATATATTAATGCCTGTTAGGATGTTAATAAGCAAGGATTGAAGGCTACCCTATTTGAAGTCTGGCATCTTAAGGTCGGCGGATCCAGGAATTTTTTCGAGGGGTTCATTTTGATAGATTCTCACTAATTTTTTCAAATCATAAAAGTTTTCCATTATCTTTTTCATTTTGAAGAAACCCTAGATCAACTAGATCGGAACCTAAGTAGATCTATGGAATGTGCTCTGCATAAAAGGGGTTAATCCTTCGTTTGGTTTCACGATGATGATGAATGAAACAGTAGTCCGGCTGATCCAGCAAAACAGAACACCGTTAGCTCGCCACGGGGAGAAGGGGGTTCTCTCCGTGACCACCCTCCAGCGTGAGAATAAGTACCAGGTAGTCGGAAGTAAAGTATTGTAAGAGAGAGAGAGAGAGTAGTTGAGAGTGAATACCTTCTACTTGAAGTCCAAGTTACTTATTTATAGCCAGAGTTTGGCGCCAAAACGAGAGATGATAACTTTAACAGAATCTTTTGCTATTCCGTTAAGTTTTGTGGCCACCCGTTAGTGCACACGGATCGTGAGCTCATCAATGGTTAGGGAGATGCCACGTGTCATCATGAGATCACTATATTTTATAAAAGTGAGCATGCCAACAACGTGATATTTCTCAGTCGTCCAGATGCTGCCATGTGGCAGTTGGTTATAACCGAAAAGATGCTTTGCACGATTGGGCATTAGTGGCTTCTAGAAGGTTTCACAGCTGTTACCCATCTATTGCTTGCCACGTGTACAGTTTGTTACAACAGAAAAGATTCCCTTTGCTTCTGTACCCATTCAAGGATTTTTGCTAAGGGAAACATTCTCAGGATTAACTGTTTTCTTGCGCAAGAGGCGTAAGTTAGTTAACTGATCTTCGTTCCTCTTCCTGCTGCTTGGCGCAACGTTTTTGGTGAGCACTTGCTTTGATGTAAATATCGGCGCAAGGTTTGTACATAAAATGTTATCCAAGGAATTTGATCAAGGTTAACTTTGAACCTTGCGCTAGCCCGCGCAAGGTGGTTAAGTGATCCTTTCCTTCTTTGGATACTTGGTGCAGGTTTTCAATCACTTTCCTTGATATAGAAGCCTACGCAAGGTTTTCTTAGAAGTTAATAGTGGGTATGTTCCCTTGGTTGGCGCAAGGTTTTTGGGTCCATACCCCTTCAAGTCCCCCCAGTCCAGTTTGCTCCTATGTAAAAGTAAAGAGTAGGTGGAGCACTGGACTTAGGAAATATGTTGCGATGTACGGGTGATGGTCTCTTGTTGCTTTATGCTTTTCTGGTTACGTGTCACAAGTAATATTTCGGAAGATATTTGAATTTCAAATATATTTGGACACGTGTCGCTCATCCAAATGATGTAGTTGGTGGACACGCACGTTCTTGAGACATGGTGGTACTGTTGACAGGCTGTCAACAGTACGTGTTTTGCTGCATTTAATGATAATCCGGAGACACTCGCGCGCGTGAGGCGATTACTGTTCCCCACTCGCCCTTGCAGTTACCTGGGGAAGAGTGATGGTTGCAAAAGTCGCTGCAGTCGTATCTGGCATTAATTGCGATTGGTAAATTGCTTCCCATTTCTTCTTCACCAGACGGTGTTTTAGAGAGAGAAAACAATCTTGTGTTCATATATTCCGGCGACTGCATAAATTCCGATCGTCTCGTTGTTTCCTTTGAAAACCTGTCTTTCTAGATTTCTTTCTGCACATTACTATGGCAACCGGATCTAGTACTGGTAGAGTTGATGCTCCGGCGACGTCAGCATTGCCTCATTGAAGTGGGGGAAGGCATACTTTGATGCTTTGATTGACAATTTTCTGTTTGCTAAGTCTTGGGGAGCTTTTTACCCTAAGGAGGGTGCCACGGCGGCGGATGCTCGGGCCGACTACATTACGTTGTTCTACCATTATTTTTCCGAAGGCAACTTCAGACTTCCGGTGACCCACTTCATACATGAGATTCTAGACTTCTATAAATTCCATATTTCCCAGTTGAATCCCATGGGAATGGTGAGGATTAGGCACTTTGAGTTCGTCTGCCGGTCGATGCAGATCATGCCGACAGTTGAGAAGTTCCGGGTATTTTATCAGCTTCACTGCTCATTGGGCTTCTATTCATTCCAACAACGTGTGCAAGCCAAACGGTGGTTGTTAGTGCCACCCAAATCCTACCACGACTGGAAGCAGAATTTTTCTGTGTGAAAGCGGCGGTTATCCCGATGGCGATGACCTTCAGGGCTGCAGAGGATATAGAGTTGGAGACCTTGGCCATCCCAACCAACGAAGTGTGGTATCAAAACATAAAAAGATATCCCGAATATTATATTGCCGAAGAGGGCACTGATTGCTGCAGGGATGATCTTATGGAAGAAGGAAAGAAAAGAAAAGCCAATCTATACCGAGGATGGAGTTGGTAAGCAACTTTCTAATTTTTTTCACTGTTTTTCGTATTTATTTCACGTTGAAGAAATTTAGTTGGTATGCTTTGTTCGACAGTTGCGTCGTTGCACCAAGTGGCGTATAAGAGAGATAATGGGAAAATGGCTATTGTGCCACTTGTGGAGAATGAAGAAACTTGGTTTACTCAGATCTTGGGAAATTTTGAACTCCCTAAGCAAGAAGATCTGAACGCGCAGCCTACTGCCACCACTGGTATGTCATATCGCGTAAAGCCTGAGTTAGTTATTGCAATATTACTTGTAGATACCAGCTCTTTAAGTAATATTGCAATGTAACTTATGGCGCATCGGTTTTCCTTTATTATTGATCATGTAGGTGATTTGCTAAACTTGGGCGTAGGCCCTGAATTGAATAAGAAGAAAAAGCCAACTGCTGCTGCTACTACTGTGCCGACCTCTACCAAGCCCGACCAGAAAAGTAAGCCTTCTGCTGCTACTAAGGCTGAGGGCAAGAAACGTACGCGTCTCTTATCTGATTCTTGGTGTGATTATGTGGTGGTGTCAGACTCACTAGAGGGTCTTGCGCCTGTAGGTTTGAGGAAACCAAAACCAGAACCCATCAACACCTCCTCTCTTCCTGCTTCGAACCAAGCTGATCCTTTGGAGGTCCCTTCAAGTCCTGAAGAGGCGTTGAAGCGCACTTCCAAGAAGAGAAAAGAGTCTGAGACTTTACCACCGTCTCCGCCGAAAAAGGTTGCGCGGCCGCGCATAGGAAAGAAAGGCAACCTAGAAGCCTTTGCAAAGAAATTCTCACCTGGTATGTGTGGTTTGTTGCATTTTGTTTAGGAATATTTGCGCAGAATCTTATACTTGGTATTTGTTATATTTTTGCAGAGAAAGTGGAGACGCCTGGGGATTTCTATTATCGATCTTACTCTGAGAAGCGAGCAGATGACATCCACCAGCCAATATGGAAAGTAAAGCAAGGTGATGTCTTTACCGACTGGCACTCCTGCAGGGAATGGTATAAAGGTATTTTTCCTCCGGCAGAGGTGAAACGCCAAGAATACAAAAATCATGAGGCCACCTACGAAGCCTACTTACAAGAATCTGCCCTCGCCTCTTCCACAATTAACAGAATCATGCGCGAATGGTGCAACATGAATAAGGAGCGAGATGATGTGGAGATTGGTAAGGCGAAGGCCAAACTTGAAAGGGAGAAAATGTTGAAGATGGTGATGGATTTTGAAGCTACAAAGGCCAAGTTTGATGAAGAGAGAAAGACCGAGGAGTGGTCTGCGCTGTCTTGGAAGCGCAAATGTGAGGCCGCTGCTGCGCAATATGCTGACGAGCGCAAGCGCTTTGTGGAGGCTTGCGATCGAGATAATAATGAAAAGATCTCTCTGTGCAACGAAATTGAGAAACTCAAGAAAGAGAAGGTTGATGCAGTTGCGGCAGCAGAAGAGGCGCGCTCTCATAGAGAAAGGAGCGAGCAGAATGAGGTAGCGACCAAAATGACTCTCCTTCTTAAGAAGAAAGAGATTGATGAGCTAACCTCTATGTTATTTGATCAGACGCGACTGCAGGATGACGTTGATACCTTGAAGAAGGATATTAACCTCCATCGAACTGAGAAGGCCGAGTTGATCCGCCGTTTGACCGAAGGCGAGCAAAAAATTAATGATGCGGAGGTCGCTCGTGCTACCGCAGAGAGCCTGACAGAGTCCTTGGATGAACCAGCTTACCTGGTTGAAGGAATATGGGATTGTGGAGGTACTATCCCTTTCTATCGCTATATGCTTCTTTGCTGAATTTATATCGTATATTGACGTGTTTATTTTGCAGATTGCAAACTCTATCTTGAACTCGACAGAGTTAGATGAGAGAGTGGCGGAGCTCATGGTAGCGGCGCGGAATGATGGCCATGCTGAGGGTTATAAGGAATGCACACTTCATGTGGCTCATGCGCTGAAAACCCAATGGGACACAAGTCGCGCTGCTACGCATGGAACCGACACTGTCGCTCTCTATACTGCCGCCAAAGAGAGTTATGATCATTTGCATATTCCTGTCATGGATCTTGTCGATGTTGCGCTGTAGCATGATGATTTCGTGCATAGACTAAAGGAAATCTTCTCTGAGGATGAGAAAAAAGAAGATGCGAATGATGCAGGGAAAAAGAGTTAGATTGTGTCTATTTCCGCAGCTGTTTGTATATTTCTTTTTGATGTATCGTTGCGTTTGATGCACAAGTGCTTTTTAATGTGATTATAATATATTTAGTTTACAATTTTTGCATGTGACCAATTACTTGTTTAGGATAAACAAATGAACGATAACATCATGTGTGAGCGCAAGCATTGTATCGTCTTATGGCTCATGAGTATGTGTTTTTGTTTATCCAAAGGAATTGTATGCATTTGTAATAAACATTAAAGTATAAGTAGCGACAGAAAGTATGTTATTTCATTGATAATGCGTAAAGATTACAATCTGTCACTAAGATTACAAATGAAAACTGATGTAAGCAGGCTCATATAAGGTGCAGGGCTTATGAGCGCCGAGATTACATGTAACATCTGCGCAACTGCTGGGCGTTCCAGGTCCGTGGGGACACTGGAGCCATCCAAGCGCTTCAATGTGTAAGCGCCTTTGCCTAGGACTTCATGAATCACATAAGGTCCTTCCCATTTGGGTGCTAGCTTCCCTGGCTTTTCAACGTTTGAAGCTTCATTGTCGCAAAGTACAAAATCTCCGGGTACGAAGGTGCATAAGCGTACCCGTTTGTTGTAATATTTTTCCATTTGAGATTTATACTTAGCTTCACGTATTGCTGCATTCTCGCGCCTCTCTTCAACCAAATCTAGATCAAGTCGGCGCTGCTCTTCGTTGTTCTGCTTTTCAAGAGCAATCATTCTGGGTGATGGAAGGCCGATCTCAGCAGGAATAACGACTTCTTTACCATAAACAAGACTGAATGGTGTTTCGCCAGTGTTTGTTTTTGGCATCGTTTGATGCGCCCAAAGTATACTTGGTAATTCATCGACCCAGCCACGTCACGCCGTACCTAAGCGTGCCTTAATGCCTTCCACCAATTGTTTGTTTATGCTTTCTACCTGACCGTTTGCCTGTGGGTGGGCAACAGAGGCAAAAACATGCTCGATTTTCATTTCTTGCATCCAGGCTTGCAATTATGTAGCTGTGAGATGGGGACCGTTATCGGTGATGATTCGTAGTGGTAGGCCAAACCGGCAGATGATATTTTCCCATATAAATTTACGAACTACCATTGCTGTAGTGGATGCCAATGGCTTCGCCTCTACCCATTTGGTGAAGTAGTCGACAGCAACAATCACGAACTTGACTGCGCCTGGCACATCAGGAAAGGGTCCGATGAGATCAAGTCCCCACTATTGGAAAGGCCAAGCAATGGTTATCAGAACTAGAGGATTCTTTGGGCGCAACGTCTTCGGAGCATGCCTTTGACAGGACATACATTTGCGCAGAATCTCCACTGCATCAACATACATTCCAGGCCAGTAATAACCTGTACTCATAACCTTGGCCACCACCATGCACGGTCCAGAATGGATTCCACATAATCCCTCGTGTATTTCTTGTATTAAATATTGCACATCATGTTTGCTCACACAACGAAGCAAAGGTCCAGAATATGACTTTCGGTATAAGATACCATCTGCCATTTCGTAATTGATTGCCTTACATCATATTTTTCTTGCTTGAGCTTTGTCAGTTGGAAGCGATCCATGCAGTAAGTACATAATTATTGGAGACATCCAAGATGGATCTCCAGTTTCAACCATGCTTACTTGTTTGAGTGGTACCGATGGGTTGCTTAAAACTTCTATGCGAACCTCTCTTGCCAAATGTTGAAAATTTGTTGCAGCTAATTTGCTCAGGGCATCGGCATGTTTATTCTCACTCCAATTTATATGGACAACTTGGAATTGCTTAAACTGAGTGATGAGTGCTTTCGCTTGTTCCAGATAGAGGGCCATGATGTCGCCCTTTGCATCATAAGATCCGATAATTTGTTCAGCAACCAGTTTAGAGTCGACATGAGCTGTTAGGTTAGATGCACCCATTTTAATGGCTAGGCGTAAACCTGCCAAGAAAGCTTCATATTCCGCTTCATTGTTGGTACTCTTAAACTCAAGTCGAATTGATAAGTGAACTCTGCACCATCTAGACTTATCAATCTAATCCTGCTCCTGCTCCATCATTGTTTGATGCGCCGTCAGTGTATAAGATCCATTCTCTGTCATCGACAGCGGGAACTGGATTTTGAATTGCTTCACATTCTTCAACCTTATCTGCTGGAATTTCAGCAATGAAATCAGCTAATACTTGACCCTTGATAGCTGGTCTTGGCTTGTAACAGATGTTGTATGCTCCCAATTCAATTGCCCACTTCGCGAGGCTCCCGATACATCTGGTTTAGATAAAACTTGACCAATATGATAATTTGTCAGGACCGTAATGACATGTCCTAAAAAATATCGTCTCAGCCTACGTGAAGCGTAAACAAGTGCTAACATTAATTTTTCCATTATAGAATATCGAGTTTCTGGATCATTTAGCATTTTGCGGATGTAATAAATTGGAGATTGAACACCCTCACGATCCACCATTAGTACTGCTCCAACTGCCATTGGAGATGCTGAAAGATAAAGAATCATCGGCTCTTTACTGTGCTGTGCAGTAAGTGTGGGTAATTGAATAAGACAATCTTTCATTTCTTGAAAATCTTTCTCCGCTTCGGGAGTCCATGAAAACGTTTTACTTTTGACACAATTTCTCAAGGTTCAGATAAATGGAAATGATTTCACAGCATGATTGGCCAAGAAACGGTTAAGCGCAGCTAATCTCCCAGCTAAACGTTGCATTTCCTTGATGGTGGTGGGAGACGACATTTTTTGGATGGCCTCCACCTTTTCGAGATTGACCTTGAATCCTTCCTTCGTAACCACAAAACCTAGGAATTTTCCATTTTCCATGCCAAAAGAGCATTTCCCTGGGTTTAACTTCAAATTGACCTTGCGCAAGGAATCAAAGGTTCTCTGGATATTTTCTAGCATTATTTCTTCTGAATTGCTTATGATGACCAAGTCGTCGATGTAAACTTCTACTGTCTTGCCAATGTCATCGACAAAGACAATGTCCATTAATCTTTGATAAGTAGCTCCCGCATTGCGGAGATCAAAGGGTGGTGGTTGATTTCAATTTAGGTAGGGTTATGGTGAATGGTTTCAAGCAACGGCAGGTGGCAGTTGGTAATGGTTGCTTTGGTATGGCGGTTGGTTGCTAGTTGGTGATAGTGGTGGTTGACAAGTTAAATTTTAGAGGGAGAAAGGGATGAGAGAGAGATGGGGAGAGAAACATACACGTGGTTTTACCTGATTTTCAACTGTTGAAGAAAAAAGAGTATTTTTAAACTGTTGAAGAAAAACGTTAAAATAGACAAAAAGAAGTTTATATATTTTCCAGGCCAATTCCATAGCCGTCTCCAACTTCTTTTTCTAATCCTCTTTTATCTTTTTCCGCCGTCCACAACTCTATGCGAACCGAACCCCGTTTAGTTCCCATCCAGTTAATTTCCAGCCTACTATTTACATCAAATTAAGCCCACATATAACATTCAAAACAATCAATTCGTGTAGCCTTTCTACGTTTCCATCCAAGAGAATCTCATCTTTCTTTTATTCTCATGTCTCATATAATTTAAACTAGGTTTATACCCGGCCCGTGTTGAGAATATTGTGTTTCGGATACTTGTACATACTACTCGTAACATTATCTTAATAAAAAAAATATACATAGAGACATAGATAAAAATACGGTCGGCCGAGAATTTTTTTTAACTAAGTTTATTAATTGTAGAGTAGCTTTATTATAATCAAGGAGTAGTGCCGTTTGTCCACAAATAACAAAAGGTCACTATTCCCCAGATTGGTTCGTCAAAGTAGTAAGGGGAAAATGTTAAAAGATGAAATACTAAAATGAATAAAAGTAGAGATTAAACATTTATATTACCAAAGTTAAAGTAAATGGATTAAATACGCATTTACACAAAGTTAAACAATAAAAAGAGAGTTTTTTTTTTCTAAAAAAATAGAGGGGCTAAAGACGTATATTAGCGAAGTCGAAGGTTTAAAATGCAAAATAATTAAAACAAAAAAAAAGATCACGACCAATGAGAAGTGTTAGGCAACTACTTGGCACTTAAACATGCATCTATACCACCAAAGTTAAAGTAGATGGACTAAACATGCATTTACACAAAGTTAACCTATAAAAAGAGCTTTTTAAAATAGAAGGGCTAAAGACGTATATTAACGAAATTAAATGTTTAAAAGTAAAATATAAAATAAACAAAAAAAATGTCACGCCCAATAAGAAAGTGTGAGGCAGTTGGCTGACAATATTCCCAGACATATGAGTCATGGCCTATAATAGTATAGATAGTTGTCTAGCACTTAAACATATGCATACTACCAAAGTTCAAGAAGAAGGATTAAACACACATTTACACAAAATTAACCAATAAAAAAAGGTTATTAAAAATAAGATGCATATTACCAAAGTTAAAGGTTTAAAAATAAAACACAACATATTAAAACAAAAAAAATCCACGACCAATGAGGAATTGTTAGGTCCCTCGTCTTTCTCTCGTTTTTTATGTGACCTTAGGTGTGTTTTGACAAAATTAGTATCCATGGGCTTATCAGACTGATAACTTCTATATTGTAATAGGGATAAAACAAGAAGGTATTAATTAGTGTGTTTCATTTTGTTGTTACACAACAATGTATAATTACATACAAAACAAGAAAACTACATAATCATCAACTAGGATGACAATTAAGGCAATAAATTAAAACCACACATCCTAATGTGATTATTTTTGTCTAACTGCACCCAACACAAAGCATACAAGTTCTGTCTTCATCTCTCTTTCTCTGTTTGTGTGTAATTTAGGTGCATTTTGACGAAAGTGATATCATGGTCTTATCAAACTTATACCTAAAGCTTGATCATTTATATCATAATATACCAAATAATCGGTATTAATGTATTTCATTGTGAGGTTACACATCAATCTATTACACAATTACATAATTAGACATGGGACATACATAATCATTAACTAAGGAACTCAATATAACTAAGATAACAAATAAGTTAATAAACCACAAAAAAACTAATATGATTATTGTTGCTTATTTCACACAACAGAAATATCCCCTTGCTTTTTTCTTGTTTTTTTTTTACTATTTATGTTTTTTTTATTTGGTTACATAACGTTCTATAAGAAATTACATAACTAAACAAGAAAACTACATAAACATGACACTGACACAATAAAGAAATAATTAGATTTTGAGTTACACTAAAGGAAATAGCAGCTTTAGCGACGACTCTTTTAGCGGCGACTTCAGAAAGGTCGCTGCTAAAGCTTCAATCCGTGTCCAACCTTTAAAACAGATCACTGGCCGTTCGATCATCACACAATCCGACGATTGAACTTATAGGTCATCAAAACCTTTGGCGGGCTAGACGCTTCTTCGTTCCCCCCAAATCACACACCAGTTGCCTCCTCCAAATCCTCGATTGACGCCGCCAGTCGCCGGACCACCTCCTCAGCGGCGACAGATACTATTAGCGGCGAAATGGCAAGTAATAGCGACGGTTCATTATCGGCGATAAGTCGCCGCTAAACCTTTAGCGGCGATATTTTGGAGTATTAGTGACGACAAAAGTCGCCGCTATTGCGAAAATATTTTGTAGCTAATATGACCCGTTTATTAAACAAATCAATGTGAACACAACCATTTAATATACAAGTTAACCCAAGTACCACTTATGCAACAGGTTAACCCAACATGGTGCTAACTCATTTATTTTAGAGGTTTTCAAAACAGGTCATATTTTTTTTGGTGAGGTAATTTAACAGTAATTTAAATGGTTACAAAATCAAGTGACCAAATTTATTTTATTTGTTTGTTTATTTATTTTATTTTTTTAATTCTTAATTTGAAATCCGTTTTCATGAAACATATGTATTTTTTATAGCTAATTGATATATTTATGATAATAGTTCTGTTTACACGTAACAGGAGCAAGAGAGGACAAAGTCGGGCCATCATTCAAATGGGGGACGGGGCCCCCCGTCACGCGTGGTAACACGTGAAACACCACCCCGACCTGATTTCATAACGCGTGAACACTAAAACGTGTTGTAACCATGACGCGTTGTAGCCATATCGTTGAGAGTGGAGCATGATGGGTGTGGTGAGTGTGTGGTGAGTGATGGGTATTTCCACTAAAATCCATTACTAGTGATGGAAATTGGCTCGATAACGTGACGTATGATGATTGGATTTTGTGAGTGATGGAATTCCATCACTAGTGGAGCGCCCCTACCCCATCAAACAAAGACACTTCACCGGTTTACCCTCAAACACTATAAATCTCCCCCGTGCAAATTTATTTCATTCTATCTCAACTTTAATTCTCAGGCTACATCAATTCATTTTCTCAAATGGCTTCCCCAAATATTATTACATGTATCCTCTTCTTGCTAGTTCTCTTTGTTACTTGCAATGCACCATGTGAAGCACAATTATCTTTTACATTCTATGATGTTTCATGTCCCAATGCCCTAAGTACAATAAGGACCACGGTCAGAACAGCCATATTTCGTGAGCGTCGCATGGCAGCTTCCATCATTCATCTCCACTTCCACGACTGCTTTGTTTAGGTACTCACTTAACCATATATATGATCAACATACATGCCAAATGGGAAAACTAGTTTGTAACGGTTTTTGTAACATGTCATGCAGGGTTGTGATGCATCAATCCTGCTAGATGATGGTCCCTCGATCAGAAGTGAAAAGAATGTGTTTCCTATTAAGGGTTCAGTAAGAGGCTATGAAGTCATAGAGGCGGCAAAACTAGAGGTTGAAAAACTTTGTCCTGGCGTTGTATCGTGTTCAGATGTACTATCTGTGGCTGCCCGTGACACATCAGTAATGGTTGGTGGTCCATCATGGTTAGTGAAGCTCGGAAGAAGAGACTCAACCACGGCTAGCCTTGTTCTAGCAGAATCCGGTCTTCCTAGTGTCAAGCAACACTAGATTCACTTATTTACACCTTCGGTGACAATGGACTTAGTGTCACGGACATGGTTGCACTATCTGGTATCTAATTACCAAATAGTTCAAGTCATCTATTAATATATGATAATGTTGTATAAAAACGAAATGTATATGCAAATATTGAATGTGGGATTAATGCAGGAGCTCATACTATCGGACAAGCTGGTTGCGTCTTGTTTCGTGATAGGATATACAACAATGCATCGGACATTGATGTTGGACTTGCTAGCACCTGTAGACGTGGTTGCGCTATAAACGAAAGTGACGAAAATCTTGCACCACTCGATTTGGTGACGCCTAGTTATTTTGATAATAATTACTTCAAAAATCTGATACAAAAGAAGGGTCTTCTTGAATCGGATCAACTGTTGTTCAGTGGTGGATCGACAGACAACATTGTTAGGGAATATAGTAATAATCCTTTAAAGTTCAAGTTGGATTTTGCAGCTGCAATGGTGAAGATGAGTGAAATCAAGCCGTTAACTGGTCAGGAAGGAGTCATACGAAAGATTTGTAGTGCTCTTCCCTAGTTATTTTGAATATCGTTCTAGAAATAATATGTTATCTACATGTTATGGAAGAAGAAATGTGAGCATTGAGATAATTGAGAATTCAAATATTTTCATTACATTACTACTCTTTCGGAAGACCCCACTTAGCACCTAACAATCCGCCCCGTTAAAAACATTCTTAATGAACCTCAATAATGAAAATTTTGAGGAGACTTAAAGAACCCCACATTGAGTGACACTCGGTCACCCCTAGTGGCATCCGTCGGAGAAGACTTGATGAAATACCCTGGTGGGTCTCACTCGGTTATTCTGTAACCACTAGGTGATTTTTGAAGCGTCAAGCTTCGGCTTCTTCTGATGCTTTGCTGTTCAAATGTGAACTCTAGCTATTGTGTTAGAATCGCAGATGATGAGAAGCGGGTCCAAGAGCTAACATATTCTTATTTGGACCAACTTGATAAAGGGAAACAAGACAAAAAAAAAGCAGAAAAATACCTAAACTTTAAACGGGAATAACATGATATATGCTTAGAGTTACACGAGGCCCATGAGTAAGTAAAGGAAAGGTCACGACGGGTAGATCATTTTGTTAAACATTTTCAAAGACTAACAAAAATATTATTACTCTCTACATAGTTAAATATATGTTTTTTAATAAATAAAAACTTTAGTCAAGACATATAGTTGATACTTAGTAAATTCACTGCCATACCAAGATACTTTTTTCATGGCTGTTAAGAAATTTTTGGTGTTCGAATGTCTATCGAAAGGTTGAGATTGAAATTTTCATGGGTGTTACGGGTCGTCTCATTGAACCTTTTTACCAGGTTGAGATAGAACATTTTTTTGCCTAATTGAACCGGGTCACCGAAATATTTTGTATTTTTCAGTGTAGATTAGGTTAGTAAATTCGTAGATTTTTTTTTTTTGTTTGGTAATTCCGGTTAATAACTTCATTTTGTTGAATTTTCATTTTCAAACAAATTGACACTTAAAAGGGACGGGATCTAGCATACTATTCTACGATAGTCCTAGAAACTCAACCCACCTAAGAATTATACCAATAAACAAATCAATTATTAAAAATTCTAATATAAATACAAAAGCTAAGTGATGTTTAGCACAACCTTGTTAATTTACTCTTTCCCCTTCAAGTTTACCTACTACAGTATCGGAATGAATGTGATCTCCACCGGACTGTTTGATGAGTTACTATAATTATTCATCCAGGGGAAGTCGCAAGGGTTTTTATCAAATTCAACACGAGTGATTAAGATGTATCAGTTACAATAATCAGAAAAACAAAGTAATTGTGCAAAACCTTACAATCATTCAACTAGGGGAAGTTTCTAGGGTTTTAGCAACGCATACTTATCATCACAAGGTCAGATCTTGATTCAGAATGAACAAACATGAAGAAACCAGAAGATAATTATGGAAGATCTCCGAAAATCGTCTTTTTTTTCTCCTCTTGTTTCATGAAAAGAATGTTAATCCTGAATAAGGTAGTAAGCATACTTAATTAGGTCACAATCACCAATGGGGTGATGGTCCATTGGAAAATGCAAAACATTTAAACACCTTGAGAGGGGCTTCGCATACGACAGTATGTCACAAATAACAAAATTCCATGTTGGGTTCCGCCCGCAATACTCGCCAGACGCCTATTTGTTGACGCATATTGTGGATACGATTCGGTTCGGTTCGACTCGGCTCAACTTGGTTCGAGCCCGACGTCGCGACATTCCTCTGTCGTGCGACCCAGAGATCGACACTCGAAGCACGAAGAGCCTCGAACCGTCATCACCATGACATTACCATGATGATGTCACGTGATGATGTAATGTGAAATGAATATTTATGTTATCTTCATTTGACATTCAACGAACAACCATAATCCACATGCAATCATGAAAGTCACGAAAAATCATTTGTGAATTAAATTATGAAAGTGACGAAGAACCATTGTTCATGATGAACATGTTGTTCGTTGGTTATGTTCCACGAATAACGGTTCTTCGTGGGTGCTCTCTAGGTTCTTCGTGGCTCAGCAGGTTCTTCATGAATCTTGCTGGGTCATGGCTTATAAATACCCACATATGTTATTTGGGTTCTAATAGAGTGCAGAGTGATAGATAAGCAGTTTGTAAAGAGTTTATGTACTGGGTCTCTCTACAAATCAATATAGTGAATCTTTGAAGTTATATCTTGTGTTATATTGGTTGTGCTCTTGCTTTGGTTTGCATACACACTTGGATTCCGCACTCGTGTGTGTTAGACAACAAGGAAGTAGGTTAATCTTGATCCTCCAAGTGGACCTACAAGTGGTATCAGAGCTTTGGCTCTCTTCCTTGTTGAAAACCAAGCATTTTGGTGAGTTTTGAGCAAAGTTTGAGTGAAATTTTAGAAAGAAAAAGTGATCTAAAACTTGGTAAAAAATAGTTGGTTGCAGAAAATTTTTATAAAAGCCTTGTTAGAACCTATGGAGAAATGTTAAAATACGGTTTTTTTTAAATTTAGCAAAAATTTTGTCCGCCATCTTCTCCGGTAAGGTGTTTGGCCGGAAAAGTGAGTGTAGAAAAGATTATTTTCAAACTAGTTTGGGTAAGTTTACCTTTAACCTTTATCATAACAGAAACCAGATTCCCCTGTTAAAGGAAATTTTTCAACTACCCTTTCATGAAGAACCTGTCATCTGCGAAGAACCTATTATCAATAAAGAATAGTTCTTCATGGGTTAAAAAAAACAAAAAAAAAATCAACGAAGAACCTAGTCTTTTGTCCATATATTGTTCGTCCATATATTGTTCGTAACATGTATTTCTTTTGGTAACTTTCGTCTTTATGTTGTTCGTCCATATGTGTGTTTAAAAAAAAAGTTAAAATAGTCAACGAACAAACAACCCACGAACAATAGGGAACTTTGTCTCAAAGTGTTTTTATCATTATTATTTTATTATTATTATTATTTTTTTTTAAGGTCAACAATTTTTTTATCATATTTCTTATTACTATTATTATTATTATTATTATTATTATTATTATTATTATTATTATTTTTTGTTTTGTAAACTAAAGGTTTTTCGTAAGACAAGTGCTTTGTGGGTATAAGTTTTTTTTTATATGGACATGGGGTATTTCTTGACATACATAAGTGTTCGATGATTTTCAAGTGTTTAAATTAAAACTGCTAAAGCCCGGTTTGTTTACATTTTACTAGATTCGGTTTCTTCTAGTGGGTTGTGATCCAAAATCTGTTTGAAAGTTGAGCGCTGAAGGTTTCTAAGTCGAGTAAAAAAAATTTAAATTAATAAATTGCGAGTTACATTTTCGGATAAAATGGCATCTTGGTCAAACCCAAACAATTCAAGCTTGAGCAATTCTTCACAATCATTCGATCCTTCAGCATATGGACCACAACCTTCTAGTTCTAGTAATACCCGTCATTATCAATACAAACCTGATCCATTTTGGGCTTAAAGGTGTTTAGGATTTCCATCCCCAGATTCAAATGCAGACAATAAATATATGCCAAAGGGTTTATCACCATCTTGGTTTCAGGCTTCTATACCGTCAAATAATTTTCCACCATCAAAATCAATCATCAGCTACACTTTCTGTCGGTTGTGATCAGACTGTAACATTGAAGAATGACAGTCAAACAAGAACTACATTTTATGCTAAAATTGTTAAGAATGTCCGTGATGGTGAATCCTCAGGAAATGATGACAGTTCGGGATACAGCTTGGTTTCGGATGAGGATGAATCAAGTTCAAGTGCGAATAAATCAGAAGGTGTATCGAGTGAGGTTGTCGATTCTGAGGCAGATGGATTTATCTCTGAGAGTGAATCAAGTCAGGTAAGTGTCGAAAATTCTACTTGCTCTAAGTGTGTCAATTCAATAAATGTTCTGAACTAGAAGATAAATTGTCTGAGTTAGAAGGTAAATTTGAATTGACATTTAACCACAATCAACACTTGATTGTCGATCTTGCAAAGTGCAAAGAGGCTAACATGGTTCTGAAAAGTCAAGAAAAGATTTTAAAAATGTAATTGAAACTTTAAAGAAAGATCTTTCCGAGGCAACAAAAATTGTTTCAAGAAAACAAATCGTGATTAACAATTACATAAACATGCTCGAGGAAACAAAGAAAGAATTGGCATGTGCTAAGTGTGAAAATGAGGCGATCCAGCTTAAATTAGATAGCTATTCAAACTCTCGATATGTGCTGGATCACATCATTGACATACGTGTATCGGGTATAAGAAGTGTCCTCCCCCATTCAAACACAATTATACCAAGATGTCTGATGAGGAGGATAAGCCTCGTTTTTAGCCTTCAGTTTCATTAAACATTGAGGTACCAAAAGGACGTATCCTACAATCAAGCTCAACCAACAAATTTCAAAAATTCATCAACCGTACAGAATCATGATCCTCCAGTCACTGTTGAGGATTATGATAGTTCGGATGATGAGTCGGATGAGGACAAACCTAAGCAGTCAGATACGGTAACAAAAGAGGAAAATATACCTCTCGAAAATCACATTCTTTGTGATCCACCCACAAAACCGTTTGTGACTTCTACGATCAAGTCTGTTGAATCTTCATCCACGAGTTGTGAAAGCGTGAACTTGCTTTATATGTTGATTGGTTCTGATAAAATATATGCAGATAAAGATTTCTCAATAAAAAATGTCAATCAATCCTTGATTGATAAAATTTTCGAGGATTCTACTAGTAAGTTTTTGGGAAAGTCGAGCCCAAGAGTTGTAGTAACTCAGTGTGCTCCTATCCCAAAATTCGAAGTTAGAAAGAAATACGGGAATAAAAAATTGCAACCTTAAAACAATCAACAAAAGCAAAATCACGCTAACCAAGGAAAGGGAAAGGCAAACAAAGCAAAAACAAGAAGAAGATTCAGAAGGTGAACTTTGTGAAATCCTGGGGGACTGATATAATTGAATCTTTCGAAAACAAATCCAACACGGATTTTGTTAAACAAAGTAAAATTTTGAAAAGAAACAGTCAGAACAACTACACACAACACACAAATTGTTGGGATGTAGGACCAAGTACCTCAAGATCACGAAGTTCATCATCAAGCTCTTAAGATTATGATACTCCGAGGTTTGTTGAGCGGAGATCATGTTTTGAATGTGGTGAGTATGGGCACATTGTCAAGAATTGTCCATATCTCACAAAGGGAAAAGCAAAAGTTGATCCCCCCATGGTAACAATTACCATTCCAAATCTGTTTCGTCAAAACAGGACCTTCGTCCGGTTAAACAACGAGAAATGAAACAGAAAAAGAAACAAAGAAAAGAAGTTGAAAAGGATTTGAAGTCATACGTACACAGTCTGTTAAATCAGATGTTAAAAACGAAAAACGGAAACAGATTTGGAAACCAAAATCGGTAACTATTTTAGGGGGAGCTCCATCAATTCCGAATCATCGGGAAATCGACGTCACAATTCTCGATGATACTGGACGACCCAAGTCAACGAAGGCTTGGGTCCCTATCTCCAACTAATCCTTTAATGAGTGTCCAGGATGTTCCAGGAGGAACTATGATAGTCGCAGGATTGTTGATAGTGGAGCATCCAGGCACATGATCGGCGACATGTGACTCCAAAAGATCGTTAAATCAAGGAGTTGTTGTTGCTTTTGTTGGAGAGAAAAAGAAGATAATGTGAGATGAATGAAGAAAGTTTGGTGAATGAAGTTAAGAACTTCGACAAGATGAAAAATGACCAACAATTTGTTTGTTTAAGGCTTGGATCGGGTCCACATGATAGATTCAAACGAAGTGTACGCGCCTACAGCACGTCTGAAACTTTTCGAAAATTCATGGCTTAATCTTCCACAAGGAGTTCAAAGTCTATAAGTTGAACTTGCATAGTACATTTTTCCATGGTGTGATTAAGGAAAATGTGTTTGTTGAACAAACCAACCGTTTGACTTGTCCGTGTGAAGCCCATCACCTATGAACAATCAAACATTATTCTTTATTTGACCCGTTTGACTTGTTCGTGTGAAATCCATCACCTTATGAACAGCCAAACTTTATTCTTTATTTGACTCAAGGCCTCCTTTTGACTCATCCCGTTAGCCTCATATTTACTACATCGGACGTATATGCGCTCATTATAAGAAGTTCATGATATCATGTGCTTACTACTTACTTGGCCAGGGTATGCAATCAACACATGGTACACATGACCTTATTATAACTGTCACATTACTTCCCATGTAAGTAAATCCTTGATTCATGTCCATATTTCTGATTTTATTTGGTAAAATCTTGTTTAATTGTTATTTAACAATTATTAGTTTTTACCTTTTTCATCTCAAAACATATAGAGTGTTATCTTTGTTACGAAACTTTTATGCAATCACATTCGTTAATGTGATCGTTACTTTTCCTCAATAGAATCTTAATGGTAATGTCTACCTGGATGGTCACTTCCATTCAAGTTTCTAGATCTGAACTCTTTTATTATTTTGTTACTCACGGTTGTGAATAATGCTTATTTCCCATCCAATTTACCTTGGAAACATCATCCTAGATGGGTATCCCATCGAGATTTTCCCAATCCTTAAATTTCGTATGCAACAGTCATTCACTGGACATCTATCGCATACTACTATTCGTACAATAAGTTAAAATGTGCACCTGGGTGATATTTTCCCTCATGGGCTTTCATTGGCATTCCACCTTTATTCCGTATCACTACTTGGTTTAGGTCCTTGGTGAGCATGCTCTACTTTTCATACTTCGGACCATTCCATCATCATATCGGTAGACCATTAAACTCTCGCCATCCTCAGATGCGAACATACTTCAATCAAAACGTTCACAAAATATTAGTAACATTGAAATTAATAAGCGCTCGTACTATAGTACAAGGTTTTCTATGATACTTGTTAACACAAGTAATTCGCTAACTATACCGGTCTTTTATCAATTTATTTGGGGTAACATGTGTTCACATGATAGCTCTATGTGTTAGTTACAACACCTTAACCATGATAGACCGTTAATATTTATAATAACTTACCGGATCATACGACCAAGCCTTGAACCGAACACATTTAATCTTTAACCTTAAGCTCTGATACCATCTTGTAAGACCCGTCTAATATAACATTAAAATATTGTTTTCAAAAGATAAATGACAAAAACACGGAAGCATAGATCTTGAGTTGTGTTCGGTTCTTCGTATGCGGCTTGATCTTCATCCGGTCTCCTTGAGTCACATTACCTAATATTCAATATTCACTCAACGATTAGTAATTCAAACATTTGAATGAGATAGTTAAATTCGGTAATCAAAACTTTATTTTTGATGCATCATGGAGTATTGGAAGCATATAAACAAATTGGAAGTTCAAAACGCGAAAAACGGGAAGGCTGGTATCATTCGGCGCCACTAGGTGCTAATTTCAGCGCACCACAACAGACAATTACATTTTGGCGCACTGTGCTCTGATTTTGGCGCGCCTCCAAATCAAGTTTTTATGTTTAAAACTCATTCCTTATCATATGTAAATCCGTAAACCATTACTTGGATCCATAATTTATATATTTTGCGCAACCATTTCCCAGTTTATGCGCATATTTATTTTGACCCGTTATGGGATTTAAGCACTTAAGCTTAATTATCGCTCTTCCTTTTCATACATCTCATTTCCACATTAAGATATCCACTTATCTTCCACCACAACTATATTTGTGGTGGATTTAATATAGTAAACTATTTATTCCGAATTCTACCCATCGGTTTGTCATTTTACGGAAATATCCATTATGAGGCATTTGACCCAAAAGGCGTATACCTTTAACTTTTACACTTATCAAAAGACTTATTCGATCATAAAACTTACTTTCAAACAACCCTTAAGGGTCGTTTGCCCGGTTTATCGTTCAAGGGCGTTTTGGTTAACTTTAGTCGCTTCTTTACGACGAAGGACTTTCAACAACATATTTGACCAAAATCACACATTTTAGCTATAATCTTATATACACAAATTTGGATCGGGTCAAAGTATCGACCCGTTTTAATACCTTGCTTTAATAGCCGCTAATTAATAGCAACGCAAATTTCCATTCGCTATTCACTCATGTGAGCATAAGACTCGACAAACAATCATTAGTCGATATTGTCAAATTGTGATATCATCACATTGTGACCTGTTTGGTCTAAATGATCATTTAATCCTAGTCAGATGGCATTTATTTACCATCTCATCCATGTAACCCATTCCCGGTTTACACCGTACAATCATATTACTTAAAAAGAAATTCTTAATTCTTTTGACCCATCATGGCTTACGCCGTAGGGTGTCTTTTTCAAAACTGATGTTTATCCGTTAACTCGTAACCAAATTACCATATTACCCTTTTTTACTCATTATGGGTTACACCATAAGGTAACTTAAATCAAGACTTGTTGTTTATTCGTCATTGAATGACCGAATTACCATTTTGCTCCTTTTTAACCATCAAACATGGTTTCATATTATTTTCATAATTCGTCCCGTATTACTACACATCGGAAGATCATATTCCAAATACTTATTTACCTTACTCGTAATCAATACAATAAGGAGATATTCTACAAAAAAAAAGGGTGTAAGATTTACTTACCTCGAAATCCAATTATGTTTTCCACGCTTTTTAGTTCCGTTTGACCCGCTTCTTCCCAAGCTTCCACCTAGCGTTTCAAGCGTCAAACTACCTTTTATCATTCGCAAGATAGTTAGATTAGTCATCATTATTAAGACTATCTCACTTTACGTACTTTATATCAAAATTACTATTAATCTTATTTTAGGTCATTTTGACTTTTAAAAGTCAAACTGCCTATTAGCGTAAGTAATTACACTATGAGTTCAACAACTCATTTAAGCAATTTGTCAAATATCCACTAGGCATTATTCTTGCGCTACTGTTTTAACTACTTTCTCAACCAAGTTCATGTAACCGTAAATCATTGAATTAACACAACATCAATCATCGTATGCTAAACTATTAATATCATACAAGGATTTGGGATTGTTTTATAATATGAAACAATTCATTACATCGTATATATATAGAATTCACCTAAACATCAAGTTTAGCCAAACATCTTAATCATTCATGACATATGATGATCTCTAACATCATTTAACATGAATATGACATTTATTCCTTCATATCTTACGAAACCCACTCTATGGCAAGTAAGAGAATATACCCGAATTCATAATTTATTCAAGCATCATCTTATCACTATCATGTATGATGATTCTAGACACAATTATTTCATCAATTTCATCATAATATTAAAACCCACTTATCTAAGTGTGGTAAATCATCTAAACATTAAAATCATAGCAATATATATATAATTTTCACTTAGGGTTTTGTTCCTAAGCATGTATACATCTCTAATCCAGCCATAAACTCTAGTATTCATGTATAGATCACAACTTATGATGTTCATCAATTTTCACAACTTCAACAAACATCGAATTTCTACATACATTATGATCCCCTAGCTTGGGTGATCGTTAATTCATGTTCCCTTTTGAGTTTGAGCCCCAATTCATCCTTCAATTTGTCGATTTTTGATGAACTAGGGTTACCCCCTTTTCACCTCCTCATGATCGATCTGCTACACATATTATATGTGTGTGTGGTGTTTCAAATTTTTGTTTATAAAACATGAGTTTCCCTTTTCACAACTTTGGTCCCCCAAGTTTAGTTTTTTGTCAGCTAGGGCTACTACCCATTGTTTTAGTAAATATATACAAGTTACTAACTAGGTTAATTTGGTCCTAGTTATTTTGTTTACGGGTCCACTTTTATCGCTAACGGTACTTTGCCCGCTAATTAATATTAACGTGGTTCGATTACCAACCCATTTTTGGGGTGTTACAAGTCACCCCTGAATAAGTTATTTTAAATCACATCTATCATCCGAGAGTCAAGTTCGTCTCTTTGTCGGTACGATGGTACTAACCTGTTCACGGACTTGCTCTCATGCCCTGCATGCATTGAATATCGAGTTCCTCATAAATAAGTGATTTTATCACATAGGGCTTGTATTCATCCTCAAATAAATGAGTATCTCACATCATATACGTCAAAACAGATGATAAATGGTATACTCACCAGTAAGATGAACTCTCGTGCATACCTTGATACGGGAATGTGTCGTGAGTGGATGAACACCAGTCGGTAAGTATAAATCATACATTAATCTTATCCCCTAACCGCGAGTACATCTGATAAGTTGAGCTTATGTGGACAACAATACCGATAATTGTTATAGGATACTTATCTAAATACTAACTAATCGAACAACAAGTGTGTTTTGGCATGACCATATACTGATATGATTCTCTTACCCTCGAAACTCGCAAAAAGAATGTCTGTAAATATTTGTTTATTGCTTTCTGTCTTTACATTGAAAAAGAAAATACCAAAAGATTTTAGGTTAGTTTTAATATAAATTTTATAAAAGCCAAAAGATTTTGCTTCTAGTTTATTTTTGATTGACCGATGTTGGAACTCGAGTCTATCCTATCTAAAATCCTGATTGTAAGCCGGAAAATAATTGCATCATCATAAATGGTCGAAGTTAACAAGTTTTGAAAGTTAAAAGATTAAATCTGAACAATTTTAAAACTTGGTAGTTGAATGAGAGTTGGTCTCATGTCTGTCTTTTGTTAATTCTTTTTAAAATTAATCCTTCGTTAAGTTTTCAAATGAAAATTCTCTAAGGATGATTAAATCCCTAGAGGTTGTTCTCATTACGTGTTTAGCTTTATGTGTGCAGATGTGGCATCCAAGCAAGCTAAAGGCAAAGAGAACGTGTTTGAAGAAATGTTTTGGGAGTGAAGACACAACATGAATGTAAGCCGTGGATCAAGAAGATCAATTTATAGCTGACCACTCATCAACACCACAAGGATCTAAGTCTTTGAAGATCAACGTCTCACAAGCTACATTAAGGGGGAGCTTGTTGATGCACCTTTTGACTGTGACAAGTGAAGACATCTGAAGATCTGACAGTGTGAAGAACAAACCATCACGAGCAGCATCCAAGGGGAGTTTGTTGATGCATATTGTGGATACGGCTCGGTTCGGTTCGACTCGGTTCGGTTCGGATCGGCTCGGCTCAACTTGGTTCGAGCCTGACGTCATGATTCCTCCGCACGGACCCAGAGATCGACACTCGAAGCACGAAGAGTGCGAACCGTATCACCATGACATCACCATGATGATGTCACATGATGATGTAATGTGAAATGAATATTTATGTTATCTTCATTTGACATTCAACGAAGAACCATAATCCACATGCAATCATGAAAGTCACGAAGAATCATCTGTGAATTAAATTATGAAAGTGACGAAGAACCATTGTTCATGATGAACATGTTATTCGTTGGTTATGTTCCATGAATAATTGTTCTTCGTGGGTGCTCTCTAGGTTCTTCGTGAATCTTGCTGGGTCATGGCTTATAAATACCCACATATGTTATTTGGGTTCTAATAGAGTGCAGAGTGAGAGATAAGCAGTTTGTAAAGAGTTTATGTACTGGGTTTCTCTACAAATCAATATAGTAAATCTTTGAAGTTATATCTTGTGTTATATTGGTTGTGCTCTTGCTTTGGTTTGCATATACACTTGGATTCCACACTCATGTGTGTGTTAGATAACAAGGAAGTAGGTTAATCTTGATCCTCCAATTGGACCTACAGCATCCCAAGTAAATCGACATATGGATTTCATGTCTTCGACGCGTAATGTCACCGTTAAACAACAGATGGAGATCAGCACACTGAATGAGACTGTTAGAAAGCAACAAGCTGAAATCATACAGTTGAAAGCTGAGAATGCTCAGCTATGAGCTGCAGACGCTGAACGAGCTGCTCAGTTGCAACAGATGCCTGCAGCTGATAATGTTCGTGGAATTGAGATGAACAGAATGAAAGAACGAAGCACTGAGTTACTACATTCTGGTGAGAAGCTATCTGGAAGTACACTGAGATAACCAACTGGTACGACTCAAGAAACAAGACCATAGCGGGAGAATGTAAAACAGATGGCTGGTAGCTATGATCTTACCAGAAAACGGGTTAACACTTTGTAGGATGATAGATGAAAGGCACAGGAATTCTTCGAAAGCGAGATCACGGTAGTGAAGATCCCGGAAATCCTGATGTTACTGCTTCATCTGTGCAACTGGAAGGTTCTACTTCAACCCCAGTTGGTGCTTCGAGTTCAGTTCAAGTCGTTGCTGGCTCTGCTGGTTCAGGTAGTGTTGAAGAGGCGTTGAGAATATGGATCTTCAGATGGTCCTAGTTGAGAGTTTGCATGATGTTGTTGGTGAAAGCTCAAAGGTTGGTGAGGATGTAGTTCAGAGATCTGAGGACTTGGCACTCCAGGTGTGTCCTATTGTGTATATTGAAGAGTTGGAAGAAGGAGAGTTTGTGTCTGAACTCTCGAAGGAACATATTTTAGCTTTAAAGGAAATGGAAATGGTAGATGATGCTACCATTGATGCTATTTCAAGTGACCCGGATGTTTTAAATTTAGATGGTATAGAATAAAATTGTGTTTGAAGGAGATGTGGGAAAGTCTAAGTATGTTCGAGAAGATGGGTCTGAGTTCACTCCATTTGATAAAGATTGGCTTCGGGAGAACATGGACGATATAATTGAAAAACTCAAAGGTCGTGATACCTCTGACACTCCAGCCAATTCCTTTGAAGAATGGAGAAAGCAATTTCTGGCTAAGTCAAAAAAGTCAGCTCCTCCACCCGCTCAAGTCGATTATTTCAAGTATCACAAGGATCACTCGCATGGAAAGACTCTAAGCTGGATGTTCGTGAAAGATATTCACTATATGGCGGTGAAGCGAGAGAACGGGATCCAATACTTTAAATCCTTGCTTAGCATCCTAACTTTGCCTTTCTATGATGTTGCAGCGCTAGCAAAGCTAACCTTGATAAACAGGTCAAACTATGAAGGTGGATTATTGTTCGTAAGGAAGATAAAGTTTGAAAGACGACGGGTTGGAAGGATGATTTGTACAAACCTCAGTTTCCAATGTATGAGCAGATCAAATACACTTTGGACCCCGACACCAACACGGCTCGTTATCGACTTGTATACAAGCCTGTGAAGATGTTGGAGAAAGTTCCTCTCATGCCCATGCAACAAGACTTTTTGGCAACATGAAACTTTGGTGTTATGACTCGGATACACACGAGGCGGTGATCGTGTTCAAGAATAACAAGAAAATTTTGGATGCTTGATCCAATGTGGATCGTGAACATGACCGCTAGTGACATCAAGACGCTTCTCCTGCACGATATCTTCTATGAAGACAAGGACGCGTACCAAGTGTTGTTATTCCAACGCGTTACTTGTTTCTGCTTCTACCGAGGCATCCACGTGGGGAGTTCGTGGACCGAGGCGAACAAGGAATGAAGACCGAAGACCAAGCTATAGACAAGGGGGAGTTTGTTGGTACAGTTTTGTGTCTGTAGCTTGTTCTTAGCTTTTGGTAGTTTGTACGGTCTTTGTTTTTAGTGTATGTTTGTTTTGGTCGAGTCGGCCAAGTCGTGATATCCTCCTATCTCGACTTGGCAGGACGTTTAGTTTGTATTTGTTGTAAAACAGTATGCTTGTGTGCTACTGTTAGTATGTTGTAATCTTAGTGAACTGTCTGTTGGTATGTTTGTGTTACGCAGGTCCCTACGAAGAACCCCTTGCTTCTTCGTAGGATTGATCATCAACGAACAACATTGTTCGTTGTCAGAATAAGCCACGAAGAACCGTTCTTCGTTGGTTGAGTTGTCCGTAGAATAAACACTTTAGTTTGAAAGTTCTAGGTTCAATTCACACAGACGATATAAATTAAAAAATATTTGCCATTCAAAAAAAAGTTTGGAAGCCTTTGTATTTAATGTTTATACGTTTTAAGGCCTAAAGTTCAAAACGTGAAACAAAATCGGAATCAAACCGTCAGTAACGGTTTGGTTTCGTTTGTCAATAATGAAAAAATGTTAATAACGGTTTCGCTCACGAATTGACCTAAAAATCATCAAAACCGGACCATGGACGCCCCTAATAATACCACCTCTTGATTCTTTTTTCAAGTAACTCAATTCAACACGTAATCGATTATACTAACTTCTTTCATAAAGATCTACATATAACATAACTTCTTTTATAAAGATCTACGTATAACATTTGGTTTAAAAAAGTCAGATCTATATATAATATTCGGTTGAAAAATCTAATTTTAAATATAAAAAGTTTATTTCAAGAACAAAAAAAAAAGAACAAAAAGTACTTTATGGTCGATCTAAGTTAGATTCAAGGAAAACTATACAGATACATATATATAAAAAATAAACAATATATATTTATAAATAAAACAGTAGATTATATCACATTCTCATAAATGCATCAATGATATATAGCCACATGTTTTCCCAATAATTGAAGTGCCTTCTCCGAATATCCAATAATGGCGTCTTCTTCTGGCTCCAGATTACTTGCAGGTTTCTTGGTAGTGTTGTTTAGTGGTGGGTCGTATGCTAATGGATGCTATTTATCCATCATCAGCTTAGGTGACTCCATTTCTGACACCGGAAACCTAAAACAATTGGCTTCAATATCCGAAGACGTTACATGTATATGTGGTCACCCTTAAGGCCAAAATTTCATCGGCCACTCCACCGGCCGTTGCTCCAATGGCCGTCTCATCATTGATTTCCTAGGTAACTCCACTACTGTTTCTGTTTATGGAGGACTCTATTACTAGTTACACCCCCTCCTCTCACATACTTACATGTGGTGGGGCCCATAACTTTTTTCTCTCAAAGGGGGTGTATCAAGTAAAATGGGGTGTATTTAGACACACCCTAATCATATTGCTTTGGTTTTTCATGGTTTTTATAGCTGAGAGTCTTGGGTTGCCGTTGATACCGCCATATTTCAACAGCAAGGGGAGTAGCGGTGTGGGACGACAAGGAGTGAACTACGCGGTGGTGGGTGCTACAGCATTGGATGCATCGTTTATTGAAGCCAAATGGAGTGAACGTTCTGTGATTAACGCGTCTATAAGAATTCAGTTAGCATGGTTTAAACAATCTTTGCCTTCTGTTTGTGGCAACGCTTCAGGTTTGTATTGATTATCTAATAAGGTAACATTTTATTTGGCCAACTAGTGCTAAATTAGAATAACTAAACAAAAAGTTGAAACCATAAAAAAATAATTTGATGAATGTTACATGTGGAGCTATTATAACCCCTACTATGTTTATGGAAGAGATGCATCCGTCAATGATCACCGACACATTACTAAAAGTAAAGTAAATTTTTTTGACTATTGTTGACACATTATCGACAGTGTGTGAGTGATATTCCATTACTATTCAGACTTAGCGCTACGAGTGATCCGTCGGTGAAGTCTTTACTCATAGCTGATTTCTCCACGAAGCTTCGCTGATGGATTTCCAACTAACCCTATTTTCGCTAAGGCATAACCGACTAATTTGACTGATGGTGAAAGCCCTCAAATTCGTAAAGAACAAACCACCAGCCCTCAAATTCATAAGTAACGACACTTGTGTATTACTTTAGCTTTTATGATTAGTTAACTATTAACTATTAATTAAGTTCTCATAATAATTATGGATTTATTATTATTGTTAGCAGATTGTAGAAACTTCATTGGGCGTTCTTTAATTCTAATGGGTGAGATTGGAGGTAACGATTACAATTATCCATTATCTGTGGGACAACCCATTGATGAGATCGAACCAATTGTTCCTCTTGTTATTGACGCCATAATCTCAACGATCAATTAAGAAGATACTCAAATCTTAAAACATGTTTAAACAATTAACAATTTAATATAAGCTACTCATAATAATTTCGTTTTTATTTACATTTAGGTTAAAAAAAAGGAAATTAAAACTTTACTTTTCTATTGGGACGAAATATTGTTGGTATAAATATTTTCACAAAGCGGGATAATTTCCCTCCAACCCGCCAAGTTTATAGAAACCAATTTCGTCCCTATAGGGTCCAAAAAATGAAATTTCTTGAAAAACCTATAGCGACAAAGTGGTTCGTTGTTATACCTGACCTATGGTGACGAAATAGTCGCTAAATGTCTGATTAAGATCAATAAAAATTGATACGGATTAAGTTGTTGATGTGAATGTATGAATAACTTATATTGCGACTCTAGTTTGAAAAGTTCTAATTTTGTCATCATCTTTGTAGTGTATGCTTAAATTTGTATCGGCCTGAATTTAACCATTTTATGTATAGGAGTTGATTGTGATGGGGGCTCGAACTCTCGTCGTTCCAGGAAACTTTCCAATTGGATGCTTACCTAGGATTTTGACAATATGTGGGTCTGATAGCGAAGATTATGATCCTATAACCGGTTGTATGACCAAGTTCAATAAGTTTGCTGAATATCACAATGAAATGTTGCAAACAAAATTAAATCATGTTCGAGAGCTAAATCCTAACGTCGTCCTTATCTATGCGGACTACTACAACGCTCTCATGCAAATTTATCGTTCTTCTTATGAATATGGTATGTAACATGGTATATGCACAAAATAACATGATGCAAGTAAATTCTACTTTTGTAAACGGGTCTTATGGCAGGATTCACAAACGACAAGATTTTAAAGGCGTGTTGTGGATGTGGAGGGCCGTTTAATTTCAACATTTCGATGCTTTGTGGAGAAATATGTACAACCGTGTGTGATGAACCAGATACTTATGTTAGTTGGGATGGAATACACTTAACCGAAAAGGCATACAAACTAATTTTCAAGAGTTTATTTCAGGGGCCATATACTATTCCCACATTTTCTCCCCTATGTACTGCATCATCACAAGCTGAGGTTAGATTATTGAGTTATGTATAAGCAGTGCAAGCTTCAATATATTTTTCTTTTTATGTTTATGATTCGTGAAAGAACATGATGCCTATAGAATAAGGAGTTTGGACATCATGCCAAACAAAAAAGTTTATTATACCAAATGAATGGTTGTGTGATATATAAATTGCATGCGTGCATGAAAAAAGTAATATTTTTGTATATTGCATTATATAATTTGTACAAGAAGTGTATAATAGTATTAAAGTTGTAATGAAGTTGAAGACGCATTTCGAGCTATTTTGACAAGATTCAAATGCTCCTTCTGAAACGATTTTACAAAAGTTGCTGAACCAGAATCCTATAACCAAAAAGACTCCTCGGGTTATTCGAAAGACAATGTAATATAGATGAACTAAATCAATGGGATGATGATTCTGGCAGGGGTTTTAATTTTAGATTTGAGGGAAAGGTAGAGGCGGTCGGCAATTTCCAAGTGGTTTTAATTTTGTGATTTTTTCTATAGTATTTTGTCATTTTATTTAAAACTAAAAAAAATCTAACGGAGCTAGCAAATTATAGATGAAAAGGTTTAAAATTTTCAAACATCGGATATGATGTGCTAAGACCACATGGAGTGGGCATGAACAAGCGTGGTGGATGGGGCGTCACAATCTTCACCAACGTGGAGCCTAATGGGGGCGTGTTTTGGTTATAGCTGTTGGACCCCAACGACATTATTTAAAAAAAACATTTTAAATTTTAAAATTAATAACTCACATATTTAAAACTCAACCCATTCCAACATTTTTACCAAATACTCTTCTACCCCACTCAAAACACATGGAATCTCACAAGTTTTATAAAAAAATTGTGGGTCCTTTCCGGATCTCCCAGGCGCTGACTTGATAACCTAGTATAGACGTGCGGAATCCGTTGTATAGTTAGGCGACATTGTAGACAAGAAGATTCACTTTATAACGTTGTTTATTGATTGATCAAATGTTACAGAACCATAAACAACTACTGTCCTGAACACCAAAAACTCCTTCTTTTACAAATAACCCAACACACCTATTTATAGGACATTCACTTCGTAAGGAGTGGACCCTTTGTAAGGAGTGGACCCTTCGTAAAGAGTGGGAATATTATACACAATCAAATATTCTAACATGTAGATTTCTATTACAGACTCGATAAGATTCGATGACGTAGGCAACAGACATATGCATCAACAAAAATGCATCCTCACAACCGTTCTTTCGATCCAAACAACCCGTATGATATATGGGAAATACCAAATACTGCTTCGCCTCAACCCCTCCCCATAGAGACAAGTTCCGAGAAATTTAGCCGACTTAACGGCCTATGCGCATCTTATTGCGAACTACCCGATTTTTTATCCGCCACAAATCCCAAACCTCCCTCAACAATAAAAACCACTAGTTCCTTTATCCCAAACGCCCCTACACCCGAATCTGTACCCGAAACGCAACCTCAAAATATCGTTAAACCCTTTACACGAAAAAAACAAAATCATTGGAAGAAAACCGACGTTGAGAAGGAAAAAGCCAAGAAAGATAGAGTCGTTTATTTCGTGGACTATCCATTTGGGGGAACACGGTTTTAGGTATATTTTATTTTATATTTATCGTTAAAAAATAGATATGTTTAAAAATTACGTATTTTTCTATCTTAATATTTATAGTATATATTTTTTTAAATAGGTATCAATCAACACGGTGACAATTTTTGAAATTGAATAAACGATCTTTATCACACAACGTTGGAACAAGAGTACTATAGGAAAAATGATAGTCTCTCATCAAGTAACGTGAAATAATACCGCCATGACCACCTTCAACGACCAATACAACAATATAAGGAACAACCCAGAGAGCGGCGAAACTGATGCCGATATGTTGACGCGTGCGATGAGTTTGTATTCGGATGGAAAGAAAGGGCCAACCTTTAAATTTATTCATTGTTAGGATGTTGCGAGACACACCTCAAAATGGGCAAGGGTACCTCTAACAAGACAATCATCGTCCAGAAGGACGAAAACTAGTTCCTCAACTAATCGCTCGGATGCCCATACCGAGTTTGAGATAAACTTGAGCAACGACGAGGTTGAATTGAAACACACACTTGTATAGATAAATAAAGGTTATGAAGTCATAGATGCGGCAAAATCTGAGGTTGAAAAACTTTGCCCTGGAATTGTGTTGTGCGCAAATGTACTAACCGTGGCTGCCCGTGATGCTTCAAAAATGGTTGGTGGTCCAACATGGTTTGTGAAGCTCGGAAGAAGAGACTCAACCACTGCTAGCATTGTTCTAGCAGAAACAAGTCTTCCTAGTTCCAAAGCATCGCTAGACTCACTTAGGCTAGTGGGTATGGGGAGGGTCATCCCCATAGGGATGGGCCGCCACGTAAGCGGGTGTGAGGATGTGTCTAAAGGGGATGGACCTAGGGGGTGGGGGATGAACCCCTTTATATATATGTATGTATGTATGTATGTATAGGTGTGTGTGAGGGGGTGAGGCCCGGCTTGGGCGGCAGTGGGCGGACGAAGAGGACGGGGACGGGCCAGGGGGCGGTGTGCCGAGGCGGCGCTATGCCTTGGCGGCCCTTGACCGTGCCCCATACCCACTAGTCTTATATATCCACCTTTGGTGATAACGGGCTTAGTGCTAGGGACATTGTTGCATTATCAGGTGCTTATTTCGGTATATCTAGTTCTATTGATCGGTTAATATATATTTTATTGTATAAAAACAAATTGTGTGCTAATATTGAAGATGTGATTAATTCAGGAGCTCATACTATCGGACAAGTTCAATGCTTCTTGTTTCGTGATAGAATATACAACAACGGATCAGACCTTGATGCAGGATTTGCTAGTACCCCTAGACGTGGTTGCCCTATAAATGATGGCAACCGAAATCTTGCACCACTCAGTTTAGTGACACCTAATTCGTTTGATTACAACTACTTCAAGAACTTAATACAAAAGAAGGGTCTTCTTGAGTCTGATCAAGTGTTGCGGTGAATCAACATATAGCATTGTTAGGGAATTAGCAATAATCCTTCAAGGTTCAAGTCGGATTTTGCAATTGCAATGGTGAAGATGAGTGAAATCAGGCCGTTAACAGGCCAGGAAGGAGTCATACAGAGGATTTGTGGTGCTCTTGCCTAGTTGTTTTGAATATCGTCTAGTTCTTTTTCGATTATTTGGATTTTATAATTGTAATTATAACTTGATTTCTTTATTTTTTTTTTTTCAACTGTAAAGATAAAAAACTTAAATTGTCCATTACACTTTTTGTGTTGTTTGCATCCGTTGATACCGAATGAATAAGACGATGCAATAAAAGGTGTTAGAAACGTTGACCTAACATGATTTAAACACTTTTGATCCATAAAAAAACCACATGTTTTGACATGAACCCATTACAACCTGAAATTAAGGATAAATAAGATTCAAACATTTCTCATTTAAAATAAAACAAAAATCCAATCATAAATATGTGATTGACCTGAGTAGTCATAATATTCACTTTAAACATAAATTATTGTCAAATACAAAAATAAACCGAAACCACAACTAATATATGGAGTATGAAAATTATAGATCATTTGAAAAAACTTAAGCTTCATTATTCATTTTAAAAAGTATTAAAATCACAGGTTTTAAAATATAAATAACTGCCATTATAAAGGTTAAAAAAAGTTGAAGTATTCTTTTAAAAAAACGTTAAGTATGTTTTAATCATCAATTTTGAATTTTAATTAATATTATTAATAATATTATTAATAATTATTAATTAGAATTAGATATTAATTAAATAATATTATTAATAATTTGAAGAAAAAAAAATACCATATCGCATTAGTTGGAGTATTGAATAAGAAAATGCCATCTGATATTAGTTGGAGTTTTTTATTAGAATTAATTATTATTATTATTATAACTATTACTAGGTTATAACCCCCCCGTATTCCATGGGTTAAGTAAGTAAAAAATCAAATAGTTAATAATAAAGATTTAACAATTATAAAACTATATTTTAAGACATTTTTCTGATATCCAAACAAATACTTGTGTCATGGATGATCAAAACTTGTTATGTTTGTCAAGTTTATAAATATGAAAGCATTTGAACCATTAATTAAAAGACAAACTGTATCATCGACCTTTTCACGAGTTTTAACAGTCATGTGACCATACATTTACTAACCCAAGTTTTATTTAAATAATAGTGGTCTTAATTTATTAGTTCTAAAAAATTGTTGAAATGTTCAGATTATGTATATAGCAATTAGCCAGTTAGATAAACTTATATCTACAAAATAATATTTAAATTAATTAGATAAGTATAAATTATCAGTAATTACTAAATTATATAACTTTAAAATTTAAATATCTGGATGTGAGTTGCATTTTAAAAGGATGGTTGCTCGTTATGAAAATGCTCAATATTTGTTTCAGTTATTAAGATATAATTTCTAACCTAGTAATTAATATAAATAAATAATAAGATATTTTATGGAACTTTGTCCGTAATTTCTTAAATGTTTGAAACATATATTAAATTTAATAATTTAAATTAAATAATAATTATATACAATTAAGGAATTATATATACATATAATTTGCAACATATCTATGCATCATGGTTTGTACCAAGATGCATAGTGGGTTTTACCAACTAAAGACAAACATACAACTTGCAACATAAATGCTTAACAAATTTGTATATTTACATTTATATATTTATACATATAGTAGTATTATTTTCAACATCTAAATAGGGATTAGCTCGGTATTGACCTGTATCAAAAATCCCCAAAAGTGGATACTGGTACGGGTACCGAATATACCTGATACGGTACGGTTCGATATCGTTATTTGAGGGTAAAACCCGGTAAATACCGGTACCGAAAATGTTAAAAATCGGTACCGAAATAAATGCCTAACAAATTTGTATATTTATATTTATATATTTATACATATAGTAGTATAATTTTCAACATATAAATAGGGATGAGTTCGGTATTGACCGGTATTGAAAATTCCTTAAAGTGGATACGGTACCGAATATACCTAGTACGGTACGGCTCGGTACCGGTATTGAGGGTAAAAACCAGTACCGAAAATGTTAAAAATCGGTACCGAATTGATACCGAAAATGTACCCGGTTTGTTAAATTCGATACCGATACCTGGTACCATTTACTCATCCAACATCTAAGGGCATAAGGATATTGTACACTTTACTTTAGTGTTTTTTCCTGCATCAATTTCTTGCATTATGGGTTATATTTGATTGTAAGCTTTGAAAATAATGGTCATGTATTTGTTTTCTATTCAGTAGTTGTATTTGTTTGACATATGTTTCTCTAGCTCTTTAAAATCCAGACATCTCTTCATTATCTCTTTGTGGTGTGCGTTGAGCGTATTAGATTTTTATTAACATTTTAAGTTCATTTTACGCATTAGTCAAGTTTTAAATTTATAAAACACGATATTATACTAACACTAAACACACACTTGGGCAAGTGCACCCATCATGAGCGTAGTATAGTGTTGGTAAGATACCGAGGTCGTCCAAGGACACAAGAGCTTTTAGTTCCGGTTTATCGTCAACGTCTAATCAATCTAAATTTTTGATAAAAGTTTTTGAACATAAAATTAAAACCAAAAATAAGAAGATAAATAAAATGAAAGAAAAGATAGACAAGATAGAATCACTTGGTTCCAACTCATCTTTAATGTATCCTTTGATGATTTTCGCATTTTCGGACTTTTTAAGAGATTATCTTAGTTATAGTAGTAGGCCCCCTCTTTTGAAGGTGACGTTACCCTCAACCCAGTGGTTTGAGTCAGCAGGGATACAATCCCAAAGGGTCGGAATGTTGGAAGATAATTAAATAAGTTATTAATGCGAAAAAGTGGTAGGCCCTGTTACCCTCGGCTAAGTGGTTTGAGTCAACAGGGATACAATCCCAAGTAGTCGGTTTAAAATATTAATAGTAGTATACATATGAAGGGTTCAAACTATTCGCACCCCTACCATCCAATACCTTTGGGGCATTGAAGGAGGTCCAAGTAAGCTTGAACCAAGTCCTCGCAGGATCTATACACTGAACGAAACAAGAATTTTACCAAACCACCCTTCTAACCCCCTATCGGTTGTTAACGCGCTTTATATAGACCGTAAAGACACAAATGAGCAAATCAATGACATCATGAAGAAATAGTAGGAAATTCACTTTCAACATAAGAAACTAGTTATTAAAGTCATTAATACATATCCAAATACAAAGTGCCTAAAGATTAAAAATCAAAAGTATACATTAAAGACTTGTCTTCACCAAGTATATAAGAGATTAGCCAAGCATGGCCTTTGTTTGACAAAAACCCATTACAATCAATCTTGGATACCGAGACTACTACACACTCTAAAGATGATAGATGGATGATGGTTGTGGGTGTTGGTGTTGTAGTGGTGTTGGAGTGGTGGCAAAGTGAGAGAGAAGTATTTGCCAATGGATGCCTTTGAAGTGAACCAAACACCCCTATTTATAGTCAAAATAGAGGCACGGCCACGGCCCCGTGTCCAGCTGTGAAACTGTTATTTCAAGTGTTTTTCGTAACAAGTCCATTCGAACTTACTTCTTTTCTTCAAATTCTTATCAAGTTAGTCCGAACTTGATTAAAGTTTGTTGAAAACTAGTATAAGTTCGCCCGAACTTAGCAATTCTCTTGAAAATCAAACATAAGTTCGCCCGAACTTAATCAGGGAGAAATTTTTCAAAGTCAAACACAAGTTCGCCCGAACTTGTGTAAAATCAATCTGATTTCTCACCTACTACAAGTTCGCCCGAACTTGTCAGTGTACTGATAATTTTTCGAAATTTGTAATGTGTGTTTTCAGGTAAAATTCGTCAGTTTTTCTAAATGGAAAATCTCCGTAACGCGTTTGCTGGGGAGTAGCTCAAGCTTCAATGTCTAATATTATTTGCGGTGAATCAGATAAACCTCGACAATGAGATGGGTACTACGACTAAACCGTCGAAGCTTATGAGTATGGACGAGTTTGAGGGATGGAAAGAAAAGTTTGTAAATTGGGTACAAGCTAATCAGTTTCACAGCTGGGTTGCAGTAGAAAACAGATACAAATGGCCAAAGGATGAACGTGAACAAGATCTACCGTTGATCAAGTTTACACCTGCTGATAAAGAGGCGTATGTGGCCGAAAAGAAAATGATTAGTCTTAATAGATCATAATGGATAATAGTACATTAGACTTGTCTTAATGGACAATATTGGGCCTTAGATGATCATAATAGCCCATAATGGATCATACATATCTTAATAGATTATATTGGGCCTTAATGAAGCACAATAGACAATATTGGATCATATATGTCTTAATGGGCCATATTGGGCCTTAATAGTAGTAGATCGTGCATCTCTTAATGGATCATATTTGGTCTTCATGTATCACAATGGACAATAGTAGATCATACATGTTTTAATAGACCATATTGGGGCTTAATAAATCACAATAGACAATAGTAGATCATACATCTCTTCTTGGACCATATCGAGCCCAAATGAATCACAATGGCCAATAGTGGATCATACATGTCCTAATGGACCTTATTATGCCTTAATATATCACTATTTACAACAGTAGATCATACATGTCTTAATGGACCTTATCGGGCCTCAGGTATGATGGACAATAGTAGACAATGCATGTCTTAGTGGACCATATTGGGCTAAAATGGATCACAATGGACAATAGTAGAGTATACATCTCTTAATGGATCATACTGGGCCTAGTGGATCACAGTGGACAATATTATAGCATACATGTCTTAATGGACCATATCGGGCCTTAAGGGATCACAATGGTCAATCGTATATCATAAACGTCTTAATGGACCATATTGGGCCTTAATAGATCACAATGGTCAATCGTAGATCATACATGTCTTAATGGACCATATGATCCTTAATGGATAACAATGGACAATAGTAGAGCATATATGTTTGAATTAATCATATGGGTCTTAATGGATCACGATGGAAAATGGTAGATCATATATGTCTTAATGGATCATGAAGGCTAACAATATATCATACATGCCTTAATGGACCATTTTGGGTCTTAATGGATCATAATTTGCCTTAATGGATCACAATAGACAATTGTGGATCTTACATGTATTAATGGACCATATCGGGTTTTAATGATCATAGTGGACAACGGCAGATGATATATGTCTTAATGGACTATATTGGCCTTAATGTATCACATGGAAAATAGTAAATCGTACATGTTTTAGTAGTCATTTTGGGTTTTAATAGGTCAGAATGATTAATAGTAGATTATATATATAACATGTAATTTATATATTAAATGCATAAAAATATATAATTTCAATTTGTTTTTTATAAATTCATATGTATTAATTTATATAAATATAGATATGTTAGTTTGTGTGAAACAAATAGTTTACAAGCCACTAATTTATATCATTAATTTAACATTCCAAATTTACTTTTTATAATTTTATCAATTATATCTATTATTTTTATTTTTCGTAGATTTTAATTTACTTTAAACCCTTCATTATTATAAATTTCAATTTACTTTAAGCCTTTCAAAATTTTCAGATTTTCACCTCTAAATTTTAGTTTCCCTCTTCATCTTCATTCTAAACCTTAACACTCCCTAACACTATGTTCTTGAGTTTCATTTAAAAGAGAAGGACAGGAAAATTTCTCTCCTAATCTCTCTAATTTAGGAAGATGACTATTTGGACAAATTTTCTTCCCTTTTTACTTCTTTTCCCTCCCCGCCTAACCTTAAAAAAAACTAGAAAACATAATATTTTTTTCATATTTTCTCATCTTTTATTCCCCTCCCCTGTTAAATAAGTCTCGGGAACAGAGTGTAACTCCCTCCTTCCCCAGTTGCAAAACACTCCACCTTCTCAAATTTCCGATGATATGCCGGCTTCACAGCGGTTATTCAAATATAGTCGCACAACTCGAACATGTAAAGAGACCAGAGAATTAGATCACCACGAGCCCCATGTGGCAACGACGGGGTACCGGAGTTTCCGGTCACCGCAACAGCAGTCAACCAGGCGCACCTCGAGTGACGGCTACAGTTTCGGTTGCCGTTTCAGGCGACATCAGCGGAACCCGATGGTTACGATGGTTAGGGTGTCACTGTAGTGATGAAGATGGCTTCAAGAAGCTCCGACGAAATACATAGGGTTCCAGCCATATTCCGGCGAAGATCTGATAGAGGGATTAAAGCTTGCATGTTCCATTTTCGAGTAGATCGGTAACCGGTTCGTCTACTACATGTGTGGTTTTCCGATTATTAATGTAAAACCCATCTATTTTCCGATTATACGGCCCGTAGGAGCCATCACCCTCCAAGAGAAAGAGTTACGAGAGAGAATTCAGCGGCGAATGATACATGGAATTGGGGGTCTAGCGGCGGTGGTTACGGGCACAGAAAGCATCCGACCAAGGTGAAACTCTAACAAGATCATCACGCCCTTAACAAAAATGCTGAACAATATGACTGCCTTCGATCTTGATTTCCAGAATTAGTGTATGATGTACGGGTATTTGGTCTTTTATTGAAAGGGCTCTTCCTGCGAGTTTCTTTAAGGTGCTGTTTGGCTAAACTTATTTTGGAGTGGTGTGTGACTTATTGACTTTTTAGAAAAGTAAATAAGTCAGAATGGATGATTATGACTTATTTCTCTCACACAATAAGCTAACCCAAACACCTTTTTAACTTTTTAAAAAATCAATAATTAAATAAGTCACTAAAATAAGCTTAGCCAAAGAGTCCCTAAATCTTGACTTTTGTTATTGTTTATCTAACTTGAATCAATGGGTCAGTTTTGTGCGAATAAAGCTTTGGCTCAATTGGGTATTTTGTTTTTTGTGTATAGGTTTCTTGAAATCTTGTCGACGATTGAATTGAAGCATCTGTGATAAAGGCTTGGGACACTTTTGGCTGTATATTAAGGCTGTGGGGTATGGGGCGGGGGTTGGGGCGTGGGTCGGAGGGCAACACCGGTGTTACCACCCTGGTGGGCATGACTTATGGCGTGGCCCCTTGGGCAAGCTTTGGCAGCTGAGGTGGCGGGTTTTAGTTGGCCAACATTATAGGCGGGTTGACCGGTTGAATTTTTAGGTTTGTTTATAAAAAAAAAAAATAAATAAATAAATATACACGTGGCCTAGCCACCCTTTGGCTTAATTACAAATTTGAGCCTCAATTTAGCTTGATCAAACAAAGAATAATTGATTTTACTTGTATAAAAGTACCCAAACAAGATTCATTTGCAATGTAATTAAGCCAAAGGGCTAAACATTCAACTTTTGTTGGCCAAAGGACAAATTGAAAGTATAGCTTATTAGTTAGTTCTTTTGGTGGCTTCACCTTGGCTTTTATAGGGGAGATGTTTCCTTAGGCTTTGTGTTCAGAGCAATGTGGGATAAAAATGATTTTGAGACAGATGATTGAGATGGATATTACAAAGAGGAACTTGATTAATTCCGTTATCAAAATTACTATGTATTAATTTTGTGAATTTTGCTAACTTTTGACAGTGATGAATAGGTGACCCTCACCTTTTTATTTCATTGCTCATGTGATAGGCATTTTATTTAATTTCTTGTGTGATAGGCATGTTATAATGCTGCGAAGTACAAACATATTTAAAGATGTTTTTTATGATCCATGGATTCATCTTAGAAGTTCTATATTCCTGATCTGTTATATCATTCACATAATAAGGTAACTTGCTGTACATTCTCCACAAACACATACATAGTATCATAATCAAAGTCCATGCATTAGATACATTAGAATCATATAAGAACTCTTAAAATTGGTACAGGTAAGAACAAACTAAATATTAAGATTCAAATATATAGGCTAACAAATTCACAATTTTATATCTCCACTAAAATCAATATATAAAAAATAATATAATTCGAGTCGGCTCACGAGCTCGGCTCGTTTTCAAACCCAGCCGAGCCGAGCCGGCTCGTTTACAATCGAGCTGATTTCGAGCCGAGCTTTTTTTCAAGCGAGCCTCGAGTGAGCTACGAGCCGCGAGCTTTTTGAACACCCCTAGAACAGGGGTTTACACCATTAACATAGATCCAGAACATAGTAAGGTGAAAGTGTCTAGAGTTATTGATCCAAACACACTAATCAAGAAACTTGAAAAAAATGGAAAACTTGCTGAGATTTGAGGTAATGTTTTGGAATTTTAACTACAGGTGGTGCAAATGGATCTGGGAAGTAAAATATTTTACTATGTGTAGCTCAATGAGTTTTAACGAGCTATGTTTTCTCACCTTTTGCCACGTATACTAGTACATGCTAATCTAATTCATGTCTGCAGCAATATGTTTTGTTACAAGTAACTTTTTTCCATAACATGCGCAATGAAGATAGGCATGCCTTCCTTCAGGTATGTTGGCCATGTTCTTATGATTAGTTATCTCAAATGGTTCGTTATATTAAATAATAGTCTTTGTGTGAACATTGCCCAGGAAGGAGCAGGGCGATTGTTGAGGTTGTTTTTGACAACTTGACAATCATATTCCAGTAATCTTCATCATCTACCAGTGTGCATAATCTTTTCTTTGTATGTGTCTAAATTGTTATTTATTCTTCGCATTTTTGTGTTTATGATCAACCTTGGTAAAGCAGTAAGGTTGCTCACAATGTTGATATTGCACACATGCTTAAAAGAGATCAGTTGATGTAGAAAGAAACAAAGGGCATGAACATCAAATCCTATTCATTGACAATGAAGAGGTTTAAAAGGATGATTCAAATCATCATTTGGGTAAGTCTGATCTTGCTATTCTAACCATATTTATTTAAGTTATTATTGATTCTATGTTATCGGCAGCTCATGAGGAAGTAGAAGTTCAATAGGAACACATATTCCCAATTTTGAATATGGTGATGATCTTGCATTTGCATTTTGAAAATGGTGATTTTTAATAGTGTTATAATAATGTCATTACTCATTACCCAATTGAATGCTAATGTCTAAGCTTTCATGTAACACTAATTTGTATTTGTTTACATTGTGAAAGGCTCAAGGAGAAGAATATGCAGGGGATTTGAAGAGACTACAAAGATAGAGGAGATTGAAGAAGAGAGAGTTCCGGATACACCTTCTGATATTTAGAGACCGAATCCGACGGTTATTGGTTTTCTACAACTTTGTGAGATTTGCTTATTTCAAATTGATTACTACAGCACTTGTGTGTCTTGATGATTGTTTCTTGATTGATGATTGTTTTCTTAAGCTATTTGAAGCATGGTATCCTTGGTGGAATTAAATCATAGTAAAGATGTGTCATGCATGCTATGAAGGCATTTGCAGGTAGAAGACACATAAAGTAGTCACATCAGCTCAAACAAAAAGACTCTTTCAAGAACGTTTAATGAAGACCCTTTTGTACAAGTTATGTAAGTAACATGGTCCACGTTAGTCACATAACTTGTAAACACAACATTTGAATTACCTCCTCATATGAACTACCTCTGACAACCAACCTTTTGTACAACTTATGAAGCTAATTTAGTCGATGTGACTCAATCAAACACTCTTTATGTAACAAACGTTTGGCTTTAATGATATATGAATGTAAACCTGCCATGGCACCACTACTTTTAAATTGAAAACTTATGTATGGATTTTGGGTATTATTGTTATTGTTAATGTCATTTGTTTTATAAATTATCTCATTCTTACGGCAGTTTTTATTGTGCAAAAAATTGTAAATAAAATGGATAATCACACGAAAATGGCCACATAGATTGTAATAAATATGTGACAAAAAGTTAGACAATAGCCATGGTTAAAATTACAAAATTTGGTATGGCTATAAATAACCATTAGCCATGCCATAGTTACTTTGTTTCTTATTGTGTGACGGAATGATACAAAACGTCAAGGGAAAAGAAAATTATGTGTGACCAAAAGTTAGACAATAGCCACACTTTAACTACGAATCTTGTGTGGCTATAAATAACCACTAGCCATACTATAGTTACTTTGTTTTTTTTTGTGACGGAATGATACCAAACGTCATGGGAAAAGAAAGTTAAATGTGACCAAAGGTTAGACAATAGTCACACTTATAATTACAAAATTCAATGTGGCTACACATAACCTTTAGCCACACTTTCGATACTTTGTTTTTTGTTTTTGTGACGGAATGATAGCAAATGCCACAGGAAAAAAACATATACGTGTGACCAAATTTAGACAATAGCCACACCATCATCACTTTGTTTTTATTGTGTGACGGACCGATAACAAATGTCATAGGAAAAACAAATATGTGTGACCAAAAGATATACAATAGCCACATATAAAATTACAAAAGTGTTTTGTGTGTCTAGTAAATTTTTTTTGCCACACTCACAATAAATTCATGTGAATATATAATAGAACTAACCATACTTTCAATAAATTCATGTGGCCGTTCCTACCTTTTTAGCCATACCTGATAGATAAAATCTTTGATTAAAACAACCCTTTTGCCACAACTTTTTTTAATTGGTGTAGCTAAAACATAATTTTTAATAAACATATGTGACTATATAATAGAAACAATCACACTTAAATTAAATTCATGTGGATGTTGCAACCCTTTAGCCACACTTAATAGAGAAAATGCTTGATTTTAACAAAAAATGTTGGTACCCTTTAGCCATACTTTTAAGTTCTACAGCCACTAAAAAGTGTGTGTGGTCGTATGATACCTACGATGACTCGAGCTTTGGTCACACTTGACATGAAAAAAATATGTGTGGCGAAAGACATATAGTCACACTTTTTTGTGTGACTGTATCCTTATTTTGGCATAGTGAAGATATTTTATACTGTTACCAGAATGTGAAACATCACAAGAGGCAAGCTCTTTGTGACAAATTCAAAGGAAGCGATGAGATGATAAAGAGCAAAAAGACGTTAATTAAGAAAGAATTCGAAATCTTCACGATGATCAAAGGAGAGACGATGAAATAGATGATTGACAGATATTGTCATCTAATGGTCCAGATGCGAAGGCACGACATCAAGAGAACTACACAGATAGAAAAGTTGGCTGGTGCACTTCCTGATGGAGAATGGTCAACTTACCTGATGGTTTTAAAGAACAGTTCGGCTTGGATGCATTTAAAGTTGTCATCTTTTATCGACAAACTAGAAGGTCATGAAATGGAACTGTTAAAGATTGCAAAGTCAAAGAAGGCAAACGTTGTTCAAGATGTCGGTGTGTATTACAAAGGAGGTGTTCAAGATACTCCGATTCAGTGTCTGAAAATTCAAACAACATTTAGTGCTAATATGAATTCGACGAATTATTCATCACAGACTCAGAGTTCTCCAAACACTGGATATTCAAGCATGGGTTCAAATTCTTCATTTCAAAATCAGAACAATCAGTCATATCAGACAAACCAATCCAGTTCTGATACGAATGTGTTTCAATGCAACATCGCAGTTAATCTGAAGAATGTTTTTCCTGAAAAGGTGGCTAAACAACACATAGCACTTCTTGCTACTATTCTGGAATCTTATGAATGTTTAGTTGCTAGGAAGATCGGAAATCCTGAAATGACTGCTGAGGATTACGATCAGGTGGATGAAGAAGAATTGGAACTGATGGACATCAAGTGGAGTCTAGCTTCGATCATCAGAAGAGTTACCAAGTTTGTAGCGTTAACTGGAAGAGACATTGGTAAATCTAGCAACAAACTGGGATTTGACAAGACAAAAGTTACTTGCTTCAAGTGCCGACAAAAAGGGCATTTCAAACGTGAATGTCCGAACCAAGAAGTAAGTGGCAATCAAAGTCCTTTTGGAGGAAATGATTACTACAAGAAAGCACTAAAATACAAGCCATTTCCTAGAAAAATCAAAGTTCAAGATCAATCATCCAACAACATAGAAAAAGCTATGATTGCGTCAAATGAAAACGAAGGTTTTGATTGGAACAAGTATATTAACAAGAAAACTGGAGTTGCTCTGATGGCTGAAATTGTGGAAGAGCAAGATATGTCAACTGAGAATGCAGCACTGGAGAATGCAATTCTGAAACAATACATGCAACAAAGAGAAGAAGAAGAGATTTATCATCACACGATGATGCAGAATGCTACTTCTTCTAACAATATTTTTAGTTTTGCAGGTTATTCTGATGTAGTATCTTCTGAACAAGATATTGAGGAAAAGAAAACAGAGGATGAGAAGGTAGGTGCTGAGGTAAGAGTTATTAAAAAGGAGGTTGTGAAAGTTGTGGAGGTTGAAAAATCTTGCACAAAGTGCACAAATCCTTGTGAACAATGTCCTGAAAAGTCTAAAATCATAAGCGAAATGACTGTGCACAATTAAAAATTTCGTTATGATTACAGAACAATGAAAGAGGCTTATGAAAAATTAAAAGGAATGTATTGTAATGTCGAAAAATTTAATCTAGAATTAAGGGCTAATGTAACAATGTTAAGTGCAACCGTCATTGAAAAACAAAAAGCAATTAACATGAATATTGACACTATTGCTGAAACAAGAAGAGAGCTTCAAGACATGAAGATTGAGACTGAGAGGGAGAGACAATTGTTAAAAAGCTACACCACAAACGCATATGTCATTGATCACATTCTTCCTACGATTAAGTCGGAGGAAAATGATGATAAACCAAAAGGTCAAAAACGTAAAGAGTACGGAAATGTTCCACCGCCACTACTTGCAAGTTACTGCCGCAAGAAAGAGGATGGTATTGAAAAGGCAATAAACATAACGCTTTTATCTGAAACTAAGGATCAATTTCCTGAGAACATTGACGTAGTCTATACGAAATCAAACAATGACAGTGAAGCGATTGTGAAAAATGTGGTAAAGAATGTCTTAGAAAATGATTCTGACGATGGCAGCTCTGAAAGCGCCAACCCAAGGTCGAACAACTCAGAATCACAATCCGAAGATGGCGATACATCATCTAAAAGTGATCTAAGTGATGATCCTAATGTTGTCATGTACAAGGTTAAGGAATCTGATAGATTATATTTCAATGATAGCTTTCCGATTCGGAACGTGAAAGAAGATCAAATCGACAAATTGTTCAAACTTGTAGAAGTTTCGTCAGATAATCTTGAGAAAAATGAGAAAACAATTTACTCAAAACCAAAAGGAACTTTAACAACTATCGAAAGAATGGTGGTGATTTTCCCAGAGAACAGGAGAGCAGGGTTGGGTTTGGAGGAAAATGAAGATGAGCCGAAAAAGAATCGAAAGTCGCCATTCCACGAATATAAAGGTAAAAACATGAAGTTCTTATATGGGACAAACACGGTTCAGGAAGAAAGCTTAATTGGTAAGAAATCAAATGAGGAGTTTAAGAAAGAGAAAGAACTTCGAGACAAGGCTAAGTCCATAAGTGGAGTGAAACCCACTAGTGGACATGTTCATGATAATCGGACTTGCTTTAAATGCAATGAAGTTGGTCACATTGCTCGCAAGTGTCCGAAGTCAAAGCCTATGTATCCTCGAAGAAAGACTATGTCAAAAGATGAAAAACAAAAACAACCAGAGATTGTGAAACCTATCACATTGTTAAATAGAACCAAAGAATCTAAAATCAAAGTGAAACCTAAATTTGAATCAAAGTTTGAAAAATCAACTTTTGAAAAAGGTGAAACTTCCAAAATGAATGAAAACATAGATTCTAGGTTCTATATAAAAAAAGGCAAGAAGTAAATCACAATCCTGGGTTGTGAAGAAAGTTTTTTCATCATCAGAAAGTGAAAAGTCTATTTCTGATAAAACTAAAAATGTCAAATCAAATGAATTAGAAATTAAAAATGATCTTTCAAAGTTAAATTTTTCAAAACCGACAAAGAAAGAAAAGGTCGAGCAGTTTTCAAAGTTTACGTCGGACAAAATGTTTGATGACAATTTTGATTACGATGATGGATTTGAAAGTGATTACGATGATCTTTATCAAGTTCAACCCATGACCAAAAAGGCTTGGGTTTCACTATTCAAGTAGTTACTTTTCATGTGCAGGGTTCCAAAGATTCACATGTTGAAGTAGAATTTGGATAATGAAGCTTCCTGTCACTTAACTTATTTCGAAAATGTCATATCTTTGTCATTTTGAGGGGAGAATTTGAAAAGAAAATTCGTAAAATTCAAATTGTGAAAATCCACACTGTTGAAACAGAAAACTGATTTTATGTCAAAACCATTTATTCTGACAAGTAAATCATATTAATGGTTTATCTGTGTTACAGGTGTAGATGCAAATGTTAAAAAAGGATCGGACGACAAGTTCTCGTGATCCTTATTGGTTTGTTATCTTTTTAGAATAGAATTTCTCAAAATCTAAAATCCAAAAATATGTTTTTGATTTTAGGGGAGAGTAAGAAAATTTTAGAAAAAAATCAAAAACATATGAAAAAGTTGAAAATTTAAAAAAAATATATTTGAAAAATTCAAAAAGTACAAAAACATTGAAAAAGACAAAAAGAATTTTGTGTCATAAAGGAAATGATAGTACATCAGTGGAACTATCACAGTATGCTAAAGAATTGTAAATTTTAAAAGTGATAAACAAGTCTTACTGTGGACGTGTCGATAGACTTTACACGTTTAGTAAATTGTTTCTGAGATATAAACTAAATTTTACAACTGCTTAATCTTGTGGATTAACATCTCTCTGATATATGGACTTAGTACTCCGAAATTTCGTCTGAGAGATTGCCTGTATCTGAGATACGAGGTCTTTATAGATAATTGATATCTGGGGTATTATACAAGTTCTTTTGATTTTGCGGAAGCAATAGCCTAGAATTTCTATAATGCTTTTGCTATAAACCCCTAAACTGCATGCAAAGATGAAAAGAATCAAAAGATCTAATCATTTGAAATGCTCAAAAGATTCATTTTGGAACAACACCTTAAAGACGAGCCTTCATCTCTTTGTCTGTACGGTAGTACTAACTGAGCTCTCAAGGTCTCGCACAACCCAGATACAGATATCAGTTACGCTATACTCACCTGTAAGATGAAATCTAGGGAATCTTGATACGGGAGTATATTCTGAGATGGGAACCATAGTTAAGTCAAGTTTCCTAATTCATACCTAACATATCTTGGAACAATTGAGAAATGTGTTGAAGTTTAAGTGGACAAACATATCGACAATCTAGGTAAACGAGTTTAAAACTTAAAGTCATCAAAAGGTCAACGGTACTGATGATATATCTCAATCAACTGATATGATCTTTAGACACGAATTCACAAAAATATGTTTCTAAATATGTTTGTACATAGTTTCCTTTCTTTATTTGCTTTACAGATTAAAACCAAAAAGATTTTCAGTGTGTTTTAGCATAAACTTTCAAAAATTCAAAAAAAAAAAAATTCTTCATTAGTTTCTACAAGCCAATGATGGAGAACGGTTTTTTCGAAGTCTGGTAAGATGCTATAATGGTAAAAATCTTGGTGACATTTGTTAAAAAAATCAAAATGATCAAAAGTGTTGAAAAAGTTCATTAAATTGAAACTTTAAAATTGAAGAAATTTTGGTTTGTTCACAACGGTTTTTAATCAAGGTCATTAATTTGGACTTGATAAATGAAATTGATTAACCAAGGTCATTAACTTGGACTTGGTCAATCAAGTGGATTTCATAATTGAAAATCATGTGAATGGTCAAGGTCTTAAATGTAAAAATGTTCAAGGTCATTGATTTGAACTTGAATAACTAAAATGTTAAAGTGGAGATTAAAATTTGAAATGGTGATGTTATAAAATTTTAAAGTTTCAATCTAAAATGTTTATTTGAATCTCTGAAGAACTTTGGAACAGAAGTAAAATTTTAGGGGAAGCAGGATAAAACATTAAATGAAGATACCGGAAAGCTCGAAGCAAGGGGTAGCATAGCTTACAGCAAGGGGGAGCAAGGTGATTAAAGTTTTTATCAAGACTAGCTCAAGAAACAGAGAGAATTGAAGATAAAAGACGTTAAAGTTATTCAACATTAAAGATCAAGAGAATGATAAAGACTCAAGAGCTTATTTGAAGTCAAAATGACTACGGCAACATCCAAGGAGGAGTCTGTTAGTGCATATGAATGTTGCCTACGTCATTGTATATCGAGTCTGAGCGATTAGGGCTTAATCTATTAGAAACGAGGTGTATTAAGTATGTAAAGGATCAAGTTTTCCCGGAATGGAACATGTGAACAAGTTCGGCCGAACTTGTTCAAGACAAGTTCGCCCCAACTTGTAGTCTTCCCAAGCGAACTTGACCTACTATAAATATGTGCCTTGGGTTTTCATTTGTATGGATCAGAAACTTTGGCACAGAGACGACGAAGCTCTGTCGGATCCAGAACTTGAATGTATTGAACAATAAACAAACATTAAATGAGTAATTCTTGTTATTTGGTTAACACATCATTAGTTTCCGCCTAATTGAACGTTAGAAACAAATCTAGGTTCCTATGCTAAAGGAGGACGATCCTAACAATTAATCTCCGTAATGTGCTTGTTGTTCCTAATCTTACCAAAAAGTTAATATCCATAAGCAAGTTAACTGTCGATCATCCGGTTGATGTATTATTTTCTCAACATTATTTCCATATTCAGAACAGAATACAAACAGGTACTTGCTCAGGGGATATGCATTGATGGACTCTATGTGCTTAGAAATGACCCACAAGTTTTGTTGATGCTGTTTTAAATAAAGCTTCTTATGAACTATGGCATGCTCGTTTAGGCCACATTTCTTTTGATGTTATTTCTGTTTTGAACAGATGTGGTTTTTTTACGGTTACTTCTTTATTACCTAAACCTGATATTTGCACTTCATGTCACCTTGCAAAGGGACAACGTTTACCCTTTATTTCTAATGAAAAACGTGCTTCTTTCCATTAGATTTGGTCCATTGTGATTTACGGGGTCCTGCTCCCATTACTTCTACTGATGGTTATCGCTACTATATTGTTTTTTATTTCCAGGTTTACGTGGTTTTATCTACTCAAAACCAAAACAGGTTTTTATGCGGTCTTACCGGCTTTCATTAAATTTGTGCAAACTCAATGCTCACGTAAAATCAAAAATTTTCAAAATGATGGTGGAACTGAATTTATGAATCATATAGTTCGTAAATCTTTGAAGACAATGCGACGTTTCATAGATTCTCATGCCCGTACACGCACCAACAAAATGGACGTGTCGAAAGGAACATGGTCATATAGTTGAAACCGGTCTTGCCATGTTGTTTAATGCTCACTTTCCCGCTCACTTTTGGGTTGATGCTTTCACTTCGGCAACTTACATTATTAATCGAGTGCCATCTCCTCTTCTTGCTAACAAGTCTCCTTTTCAACTTTTATTTGATCATCTACCCAATTATTCTAATTTTTGGGTCTATAGGTGTCAAGTTTTTCCTTACATACGTGACTGTGCCAAGTATAAGCACCAGCCACGGAGCCTTCCATGTGTTTTTATTGGCTACAGTTCCTCTCATGAGGGTTTCCATTGTTTGGATCCTACCACTAATCGGGTCTTTATATCTCGCCATTTCAATGAGTCGTTATTTCCTTTCTATTCACATACTCAAATGGATTTACACAACTTAATGCTTACCACATTCTGTGAAGACACACCTAACCCAACTACACCTGATAGCTCATCTCTATCCCCTAACCTTTCAAGCCCAAAACCCACTTCTACACCTAGTCCAAAAAGCTCGATCATAGTTTTCCAATAAAGATGGTTAGTTGGAGAGATTAAATACAAATTATATGAATTGTGTTATGCTCTTTTGGTTAGGAAAAAGGAATATTGGTGGCCATGCTTCAAAATTGGAAATTGTTAGGATCATAAATATTGTGTTAACTGAAATTATATTAACTTTCATGAAATGGTTGACTCAAAAGATAGACCTAAAAACTGGAGACACGTTAGGTTTCGAATCAGAGGTTTTGCTCGATGTTGAATCAAAAATTTCTTTTGATGTTTCATTTCTTTGACTATAGTTTGTTTCGCTTGATTAGTTTCACCGGAGATACATGGCCTTTGAAGATTTCGCTAGAAATACTTTGCCTTAGAAGGTTGTTTTCGGCTAAAGTTTTGTTCTTCTTGCTCACCTTGAAACATGGTCTGAGGTTTAACATTTCGCGGATCGGGGTGTCGCAAGAAGGTAACAAAGATGTGGTGATGAGGGAGTGATGTGTTGTGCTCCACTGATTTAAGATGCTCTGACGATGTTGTTGTTCTCCATAAAGAGAGCCCTGATCAAACAGGAAGAGATGAAGACCTCCAATTGATTGAATCCAACCAAAAATCCAGCAGTTTCAGTTGATTGCAGTAACGTTTTGATTGATGTGAAGGAGAAAAGTAATTATAGCTAAAAGAAGGAAGGATGTGTATGCTCAAGTGGTTGTTTCACCGGTTGTGGACTATGGCGACGTTGGTAATGCTCTGATGCTAAGTTAGAAAGCTAAATCTAGGAAACTTTGTGATTTTATTGATTTTGTAATGATTAGGGTTTATACAAGAGTTTATACACTATTAATAAATTTAAACAAACTATGCCAAACTATGAGTGTACAGACTAAAGAAGAGAACCCATCTCAAAATACTAGTATGGTGGGTGAGAAAGTTTGTTTGATCTATAAAACCCCACATTTGTTGCTAATACTTTCAATGATTTAAGTTCGTAACCATTGACCATCCTTAAAGGCCAACATCCTTGTTAGACACGGCCATGTTGGTCACGACTAGCTCCCTCCTGGCCACCACTCTGAGTGTCTGTTGTCACGGCCACGTTAGTCACGGTTAGCTCTCTCCAGGCCACCACTCCAACTTTGGATCCGACACCAATTTAATAAACCAAACAAGAGAAGTCAACCCAAAAGTCTAGCTGGATGGATAAGAGAGCCCATTTGGTCTATAACTCCACATATGATCCCATACAACCAATATAAGATAAGTCTCATGTCTTACAGGTCTTTTGGTTCACAACAAATGAGTATTAACATTTGTGTGTAATAAACACCACTAAAGAGGACAAGTTTATTATTGTTACAGTTGGATGTTTTTTAATACACTATATTAACTGGCATTTGATTAGTATAATCTTCAAACAATTTTAATTATTATATATTTGACGTCCGGATCAAGAAAGTTTTTTGTAACATCCTTTGTTTCATATGCCAATTATATTATATGTGCAAATAATTCCGTTTACACCAAACAGGAGTCAGAAGTATGTTAGAGAAGCTAAGATTTATTTTAAACTTAGATATGTATTTATGTTCAAACAATACTTAGGTCAATTCCCTTAGCAATATTCAAGTTTGACTACCTCAAATGAGCATAAGAAGATTATCTCATTAATTATTTATTAAACTAAAATATGAGAACACAGTATTAGTTATTCATTTTAAACCATCCTTTCAGGCTATGAAGAAAGATCATTTTTGATGTACATCAATTAAACTAAAATATGAGAATACAGTATTAATTATTCATTTTAAACCATCCTCTCAAGCTATGAAGAAAGATCATATTGGATGTCCAAATTCATTATAATTTAGTGTTTTTAACATGTCTCTTTTTTATATCATTTGCGATTTTATCAGTGTATTACAATATCATCATATTCAGGCATGTTTGAATACATATTTTTTATAATAATAAGTTGTTTTAAGTTCATTTTTTGTCAGCTTAATAAATATGTAGTATGCTTTGAATGAAATAGAATTTTTATGATAAGATCAAGACTTGATGCAATTTTTAAAGAATGGAACCCTTATCAAATGCCGGTTGGAGTATTGGAAGATCAGTGAAAGATTGGTCAATTTTGCCTTGCGAGGACATTGCACAACACCCAACACGGATACGCGTACTTGGAAATATAATACGAGAAGCTTCAAGGGTTTGGTATTGCTATGAAGAATCAAGTCAAGATTCTACTTACCTGGATCATCGGTCAAGGGGGATCTGTTAACACAAAGAAGCTGACATCAACAAATACTTGACTGAAGATCGATTGCAGTTGCATTTTCAGCATTCGACAGCAACGAACCAGGGGGATTTGTTGGTGCAGTTTTTGTGTCCGATGCTATTCGAATAGATTAGATTACATTATATGATGATTATGTAATAGTTAGTGAAACGGTCAAACGAATGTGTTTAGACCCGTTCTTTTGAAGTGGTCAAACGAAAGGGTTATTCGTTTGACCATGTGCATTTGCATGTAACCTTCCACATTAAGGTGGATTTTCATGTGAAGGTGGTGTGACTATAAATACCACCCTTAGGTCATTTGCAAGCTTTCAAGGTTTTAGATTTGGGGAAGAGACCACCACTTGGTCTCTCCCGGATGTATGCTCTTTCGGTAGTGTAAGGATCGCTTATTATATGTCGGTTTGTAACGTTATGCTGTCCGAATTTATAAAGAAAGTTGTATATCCATCTCTAATCTTTTGTCTTTGAATCTAATCACACACTAATCACGATTTTCGATCCGAAACACGAACTTACAACTTATGCATTTACTACATAAGCCCATGCTTTCTTTCCTTTCTAGCTCTTTGTCTTCTCTCTTGTTTTTCGGTTTCACTGGATCTCTTATTTCACTCTCTAAAACAACAGAACCTCTTTATTTCCAACAAGTGTGTGTGGCGGCATACAAAAATAGAGAGAGAGGTTCCAAAGAGAGAAACAGATAGAGGGGGTGCATGCCCTGCCGTTGTCGGCGACTTTCCAGCCATCTATGGTAGCGACGATGGGTTCCTCTCTCTACACATCAAAGGTTCTATGTCTTCTCTCCTCGTCTTTTTCGGTTGCACTCTCTTCATTCTCCATCTTAAACGTCACATGTTCTCTGACTGCTCTATACACCTTTTCTGGCAACTGTTGTGTTCCATTAGCTTCGGTTATGGTGGTGGACAAGCTACCAAGGACTCATTCTCTAGAGAGAGAAACACAGAGGGAATATATAGCGGAGGATTCGAGAGAGAGAGAGAAACAAAGAAGGGGTGTCGGTGCCATTTGCGGTCGTCTATGGCAGCGGTGGTAGTGGAGCTACATTGTCCGGTGCCACATGTTGTTATCTGTAGTCCATATTGTGATGATTCTCCGCTATTTGACGTGACAATTTATGTTACATCCATGGCAAGTCATTTGGATCATATTGTGAGTTTTTTTTTAGTACATATAGAATATATAGAATTACCAATCCACATGAAGCAAAACTAAACTTAACTCTAATATTAAAAAAGAACTCATGGAATCTTCCTGGATTCCTCTCTTTTGTCGAAACATCCAACTTTCTCCTCTCACATATATCCTTATATAAAAATACATACTCTCTTTCTCTCTCATACGTCATTCTCCATTTGACTATATCCTTCCGAAAGAGCCATCACTCTTTCTTCCATATCACACATTATTTCTCATTAAACTCCTTAAAACTATCCTTTTGAATTAATGGATTATGGAAAAATATTATTAAATGCAAATAATTAGATACATATAATTGAGAAAGAACATTTAGTGTAGAAACAAGAATAAATAGAGAACCAAAAAAACATCTGCATCCTTTGTTTTGATTATAATATGTAGGATGATTGTGTAATAGTCCGCCAAATCTCTTCCAATAGATCAGCAATCTTAAATCTATCTCTTGCTAGGAATTGTACCCCGATCTTCTCCTCAAAAAGCAAAGACCTCTACCACACCGCCAAAGTTTGAATGGCCAGCAAAGCCCTTAATACAAGCCTAACAATGCATTTGGTAGTTCTTTACTTAGAAAGATAAATTTGGCCATGTCGGTACATGCACCTATAATTGAGTGAGAGTAAAGGTAATAAATTAACTAACTAGTATAAAAAGTTTAAAAAAAGTACTATATTTAAATAAAGGGGATTTTAAATAGTTTGTGTTGTTCAAACTAAAAGAAAAATTAAAAAAGCTATACTTAAATACATATATTAATTAGCTATTTAATATTGATATATGGTAACGGATATAGACACTTAATTCATAAGATTGTCAACATACTAATAAATGCACAATGTTGTGAACTAGTATTGGAGCTCGCGCTTCGCGGCGTTGTTGTAGGAGAGTGTTAGTGGGGAGAATTTATTATATGATATATCGATGGGTTATTATAGACCATGCAGACTTTAATTTATACGACGGTGAAAATAAGCAATCAACATCAACATGGTTAAACAAACATTTATAGAGTTAAAAGTTAGCATTAACTAAGATAAGGTAAGTAAAACAATAATTAAATTTGTTACTTGTTGTATTGGAGGGTTAATTTAGATCATGTAGGCTTTAATTTAAACGATGATAAAAATATAAACACAACTCAATTAATAAATGTCTAGAGTTAAAAGTTACATTAGTTATAATAAGTTAAATAAACAATGAGTAAAATAAAATAGAAATAAACTTATAAAGAAGATAAAAGAACAAAATTTGTTAGAAAAAAAAGGAAAAATTAAATTAATTAAATTTCATGAGCCATATGATAAGTATATTAAAGTTCGGGATCAAAACGTAACTCATTTATAAAAAAGAATTATTATTAAACTTTTGTATAAATCTTACAAATTTCCGGGGTATAAAAAATCGTTTTAAAAGAATTATTAGAGTTTGGGGGTTGTCTAATAAATCTATTAAAGTTAAGTGTTAAAATATAAATTATTTAAAAAAAACAATAATATGGTATCACAACAAAATAAAGTCAAAAAAGCAATAAAGATTATTATATTGATTTAATACTATTAACGATTATAAATGTTAGCATAGTAGTAATGGAGTCCGTGCTTTGCGTCTGGGCCGTAGGAGGTTGTTGGCGAAGATGTACTTGTATCATGATATATCCGATGGGTTATCATAGACCATGCATGCTTAATATAAACAATAGTAAAAATAAGCAATCAACACGGTTAAGTAAACCTACCTAGAGTTAAAAGTTAGTTTTAACCATAATAAGGTAAATAGTTAGTTTTAACTATAAAAAGGTAAATAAAAATCATGATTATATTTGTTACCTGGTATATTGAAGAGTTAATATGTATGCTTTAATCTAAACGATGGTAAACATAAGCAAGCAACAGAATTAAATAAATATATATAGAGTTATAAGTAATATTTAATTATAATAAGTAAAATAAAAAAGAATTAAACTTATAAAAAGGATAAACGAAAATATAATTTGTTTAAAAAAAGAAAAGAAAAATTTTATTAAATTTAAGGACCGTATGATAATTGTATTAAAATTCGAGGGTCAAAACGTAAATCGTTTAGCGAAAAAGGAATTATTATTAACCTTTTGTATAATAAATCTATTAAAGTTTAGAGTTTTACGTAAATTGTTTATAAGAAATATTAGAGTTTGTGGGTTGTATGATAAATCTAAAGTTTAAGATTAGAAATGTAAATAAATTATGTAAAAAAATTATATTGTAATCTTATAATTGTAAATTAAGCTATTAAAGTAAAACATAGAACAATTCAATATGTAGTAGTACTATTAACAATTGGTTTTGTTAATATATAGAATGAATCTTTGTTGCGATTAAAGTTACTAAAACCACATAGCAATACTAGAATGAAGCTTGTCTGCATTTGTTACTAATCCTTGCAACTACGACTACTATTACATGTGATTTACTGTATTCTAATTGATTCCTTTTCTTTTATATATGTTTAATATCACATAGCTGATAATTGTTATGTGTTAGGTGATGATGTGGACGCACCGCCATTCAAGGTATGCGAATACATTTTTCCAGCGGTTGATTGTTATGCTGCCGTTTGCGATGGTGGTTGTACAGAGTTGAGGGGAATATGGCTCCTGGGGAATGCATAAACAACAATATGCAGTGTCGTTGTCGATGGTGGTGTTAAATATTTTTATAGCTTCTTGTGATTAAATCTATCTCTTTGATTGTTCCTTTTGCAATAATCATAATAAGAGTATGATCTAAGTTGAAGTATGTGTTATGGTAAATGTGACATGTAAAAAACGTTGCATCACATGGGCACCATATACGCATGGTGGTTTCAGCGTTCTTCGTTGTCGTAATGTGAAATGAAGTGGGTGAGTAATTAAAAAAATGAAAAAAAAAAAAAAATGGTGAAATAGTGTTAAATCACATGTTTATATATTAACTAATAATTTAAAAATAAAATAAAAAGTGCCCACACCACCCCCAACGTATGTTATAAGGTTAATCAAATATAAAAAAAATGCATTCCTTCAAAACATTATATATGTTTTTGGGATGTGTTTAACCTATTAAATGTGCATTCCGTGTTCCACAAGAATAATAAGATAAAAAAATTAATGAAAAGGGAGAAATCAAACATGTTTAGATCTTTCAGATGAAACGAGTTACCTTTGGAAACTACTCAATTGAAAAAGAAGCACATGTCTTTCTTTTTTCTATACAGGGAAATCTATGATAGGTTAATAAAAGAGAAAAACCTTTTAACTTTTATAGGTAAAGTGAAATATACAAATGTGTGTATATAGGTGTCGTCATTTTTAATAAGCGCAACTTTCTACTTTTTGTTTTTGTTTATTATCCACAAACTTCCAAGTCATGAAGGAACTTGGGAATCCTTCAAAACTTTCAAGAAAACATACATGGAGAACACTTTTACGTGAAAAAAAACTCATATTATTGTTTTATTTGATAAACGTTTTGTTTTAGTGACCAAAAGTGTTAAAACGTTATTGTGATAGACGAATAACCTATAATACATGCAAATATATAAGGAAGTTCCTAAATTATTCACCCAAAAACATGGAAAATCATTCAACACAATGAAACAAACAAGTAAAAACATGGGAAAACATTCAACACATTAAAACAAACAAGTATTCCACATCACATCAGAGATTCTTAAACCAACACCGTCATTAAGTCATTAGGGTTATTAACATGTAAAATTTTTTAAAAATAAACTTCAAAAAGTGTGTTGAACAAGTGGTTGAACAAAGTGCATGCAGAAAAAGTATACAAAAGAAACTTCAAATAAGCACTAGGCTACAAGATGTGTTTAAAAAGCTTAGATTCATCATTTTTTGATGAATCCACTTAACTTGTACTTAAAAAAATTCAATATAGTGGTTTTACGAGGAAAAATTGGTTAAACACTTGTTGGAAATAAAGAAACAAAAATCAATACTAACAAACCGAAAAGAAAGCTCTAAGGGTGGAAACCCTTAAGTTTTGAAAAATCCTAAACTTTCGACAGTAGACTTGGGATGTCACAAGGATGTTGTCGACTAAAAGTCAGATTTTTCTGAGGTGCCTATGTATTTTTAATAATTTAAAAGTATAAATAACCACTAAAGCTAAATAAAACGCTTAGACTATCCAAAAAATCTCAAATGTTTGTAGTAATTTTATTATTTATAATAAGCTCATAAACCAAAAATCAAGTGAAACTAAGTTGGGGAGTTATGCTTTAAATAATGGCTTTAAGTTACATTTTAAAGACTTTTATTTAGATTTTCTCAACAAAAACACTAAAAATATTAAAACTAATTGTTGGTGCAGAATGTCTATGTCTTAGTCTTATATCGAGTCGGTATAGATTAGATGTGAATAGGCTAGTAAAACAAAAATGGTTTTCAGGTGACATTTAACTATGGCACGGTTGAAAATAGGCGAAATGTCCGTGAACTTAGAAGCCCGAGACCTTAACATGTTCAAGATAGGCTTTAGATTGAACAACTATCTAGAAGGTGCTTAATTAGATAACCTAGCGTTCAGCATCCCACAACCCTTAGTATATATTCTTCGGCATATGTAAGAGGTCACGCCGAACTCTCATTTAAGCGGGTGTGACGATAGATAATTTAATATAAGAAAAAACAAAACCCCGGTATCGTTGATAACATTTGTAATAAAACACGGTTTTAATATCCATACATATATCGACCAACAAATTTTAAAAGGCACCACATATATAGACACACATGCAAACATCTTCGTAATAAAACACAATTTTGTGGTTGACTTTGTCTAGGTCTCAAGACAACATTAATATATACATGCTTGCGTAGTCTATATAACACAACTAAAGAGAATGATTTTATTATTTTTATAGATGGATTGCTTTTTTGTTTTAAAACACTACTAGTTGGCATTTGATTAGTATAGTCTCCAAACAATTATAAACTTTGACTGTCACATCTGTGTACCGTCTTACACATTATAGAAGCTAAAAGTATGTTAGAGAAGCTAATAATTTCTTTTAGTCATTATATATGTATTTATGTTAGAGAAGCTTACAATTGGAGCATCTAAACCCGAGAAACTGTTTCGACACCGTCACCTCAACACCTCTCCTCCTTTTCCGTCTACTCTTTCCTTTTTCTCCCTTTCCTTCCTCCTCTCACATAATTCATCCGCTCGCGTTAGGATTTACAAGCACACAACACTCTTTATTTCCTCTAACACTGTCACACCCCGACCCGCAGCGGAATAAGAGTCGGGGCATAATTGGGTTATCACCAAAGCTCGTGATATTTACTAATATGTTTCATATTTATTAAAGTCAAAATTACATTCCCAATAATCCAAACATGTCCATACAATACAAAGAAAATAACCAAACAAAACAATTCCAAACTCTAAATCATTTTATTCTTCTAGTCCAATCCTATGTGTTTCTTGCTGTAGCTGGTTCACCTGTATCATGTGTAAAAATGAGGGTTTTTGGGTCAACATAAGTTGGCGAGTGAACCTTGTTAGATAAACATTTATTATTTATTTTCTTGTTAGTTTATCAATGAAAAATTGTGCATAATCATAAATGAGCAAATGTAAATAATCAAACAGCAGCAATAGCAGTCACAACTATAACATACAATAAATAACATGAATGAAACTGTGCGATCAAGTCTCAATCGAACGGAGCCGATCGTATTGCATGTACTGAAAATGAAAAATGTCTGTGCGATCAAGGCTCAATCAAACGGAGCCGATCGTATGTTGGCACGCCAGGTTCACGCTCATAATGTAATGGGGAACTTGCTCAACGCTCATAATGTAATGGGGAGCGGCGGCCTATGAAATTGCATATACTGAAAATAATAAATTGAATCTAACAATAACCACACAAACAATGGAAACAAACTGAATACACTTTTGTTCATGACATGATGTATGCACAATGATTTAAATATAATATATAGCAAGACACATGATACACCCCAAAAACGTGATTAAAACGGGGAATTTGTAAAGATTCACTCACATTGGGTGCGTTTGATTGGAGATGGCGAAATGTGCACGAGTTGTAAGAGCGGAACAACGAGAATTAACTAACCTAAATAATAACGGAAAATATAGTAAATGAGCGGATTTTATTAAGGATTTTAATAGAATTTTTAGATATATTTTTACGAGTTTAAGGCTATTTCCTATCTTTAAAAACAATATTTTTAAGTATTTTTAATTGATTTTTAAATTAAATTAAATAAATAAAAATATAAAAACATGTTGACTTTTTGCGACCGTTGACCGTTAACTTGTTGACTTGTTGACCGATTTATTGTGTGACTGAAATGCGCTGGGTGAGGCTCGAACCCGAGACCTCCCGTACGCGTGCACGCAGCTCTACCAACTGAGCTACGTGTCTAACCTGAAATAATTTTGTTTTTAATTATATTTATATACTAATTAGTTTATTCAAAATTCTTTTATTTTCAAAAACATTTTAAATCCTCGAACCGGTGACACTAACAGGTCTCGAACCCGGGACCTGTGCTTTAACGTGATACACAGTCCACCGCTGGACTGTGTGTCTAACTTGGTTAATATACAACTTTTTATTATACTTAACAACTAACTTGAGTTAACCCGGTTCAGTTTTAAACAAAAAGGCATTTTATTACTGCGAAGGTGCGTGTGTCAAGAATCGAACTCGGGACGTATGCGTGTTTTTTGTTCGCACACAGTCCACCGTTGGACTGTGTGTCTAACCCGTTCAAAATACCAATTTTAATTATTCTTATAATGTTATCACAGTTCATCTTCTTCGTTCGTTTTTACAGACAGTAGATTACACAGTTATATCTTGTTTAGTTCGATTGATAAACATTGTACAAACTAATATGAAATGGCAGAGACGATAATTAGAAGTAAACATACCGGTGAACGATTTATCTCAGGATTCCGGCAAGGTGTCGGTCTCTGTTGTTATGAACTTCAACTGAACCAGACAATTAACCGTTTTGATTAGCTAATCGTGGAATTGAAGTGATAAACAAACGTTAACAAAGTGTTTGAATGTCCTTACCGATTCACAGATGAAAATAAAGATTTCCAGAAATTTTCCGGCGAACTGGAATTATCCGATAGCAGCGTCTGAATTTGATTTCAAGTGAAAGATTTGAGTTAGAAATAGCTTAACAATTGTTAGACTACGACGGTATTGAAGGACTTACCGTTTTGATGAAGAATACGGTTTTCCGGCGAACTTGCAGAATTTTCCGGCGAGTAAAATAAACCTTTCTGATTAACTGAAAGTATGACGAAAGTAAAATGGCAGGTTTGTGGAATGTTTCTGAGTCGCGAGAGAGAGCAAAGATTCAAGTAATTCTGATATTGAATGTCTTCGGTTATAAAAACCGATTCACTTCTGGAATTCAAGTTCATTCAAGGCAAACTTGATTAGAATCGTCGGTGCATCGGTTATAAAACAGAATTCGCGATTTTTAAACGTTTTGGACGGTTGAATAGCCGATTACGGTTTTCAGTTTAGCGCAGCCGGTTGATCTATGATTGACTATAAATTTCATTTGTTTCCTAGAGTTAACAGAAAACAACAAGTGGCGGAGTGGTTATGCGTGTGAGTGTTAAGTCTTTGAAGTTCACAACTCGGCTGACCCGGGTTCGAGTCCTGGCAGCCCCATTTTATTTTTAATCACTTTATTTATACTTTTTATCAATTATAACTTTTATGGTTTAGTTTGTTTATTAATTATGTATCATTAAAAATTAAAATAAGCATAAATAGGCAACGAACATTTATAACTTGATATTTGATTACAAATGGAGCGGGTTTGGAAAAACCCGTTTTTGACAAATGTTACAGTATCCCCTACTTTTAGGAATTTCGTCCCGAAATTTAAGTAGTAGAAGTAGTAGGAAAAAGATGCGGGTATCTTTCACGCATTGAGTCTTCACGTTCCCAAGTAAACTCAGGTCCCCGTTTCGACTCCCAGCGTACCCTAACAATTGGAATGCGACTTCGTCGCAGACGTTTTTCTCCGAAGTCCATGATCTCTACTGGTCTTTCAATAAAATGCATAGATTCATCAATCTGAATATCTTCCAGAGGAATGTGGAGGTTTTCATCAGCGAGGCACTTCTTCAAGTTTGATACGTGGAATGTGGGATGAATCCTGTTGAGTTCTTCTGGTAGATCAAGCTTGTATGCTACAGGTCCTACTCTTTCGAGTATCTTGAAAGGTCCTACGTAGCGTGGTGCTAGCTTGCCTTTTTGACCAAAACGAACTACTCCCTTCCACGGTGATACTTTTAAAAGTACATGATCACCAATGTTAAACTCTAAAGGCTTCCGTCGTTTATCTGCATAACTCTTTTGACGACTTTGAGCCGCTAGAAGATTGTTTTGAATTTGATGGATCTTGTCTGTGGTTTCTTGAATCAATTCCGGACCAGTGATTTGAGCTTCCCCAATTTCGTGCCAACATACTGGAGATCGGCACTTACGACCATATAAGGCTTCAAAAGGTGCCATGCCGATGCTTGAATGATAGCTGTTGTTGTACGAAAATTCGACTAATGGTAGATGAGCGTCCCAATTTCCCTTGAAGTCTATGACACATGCTCGAAGCATATATCCAAGAGTTTGAATGGTGCGTTCAGATTGACCATCAGTTTGAGGATGATAGGCGGTACTGAGATCTAATCGCGTACCCATAGCGGCTTGTACTGCTTGCCATGTTCGTGAAGTGAAACGACCATCACGATCAGAAATAATGCTTAACGGTACACCATGTCGACTTACGATTTCACTGATATAAATACGAGCTAGCTTTTCGTTCTTGAAATCTTCGCGGATAGGAATAAAGTGTGCTGATTTTGTAAGTCGGTCGATTATTACCCATATAGTGTCATACCCACCAGAAGTGCGAGGTAACCCGGTAATGAAGTCCATGGTTATATTTTCCCACTTCCATATATGTATTTCAGGTTGGACCAGAAGTCCTGAGGGTCTTTGGTGTTCAGCTTTCACTTTGGAACATGTAAGGCATTTAGAAACAAAAACAGCAATATCCTTTTTCATTCCAGGCCACCAATAGGTATATCATAGGTCTTGATACATCTTATCGGCTCCTGGGTGTATAGAGTATCGCGTTTTGTGAGCTTCATTCATAAGAATTTCACGAAGATTGTTGTGGTCAGGAATCCAGATATGATCTAGGTAGTACAAAATACCGTCAGATTTAGTTTCAATTTTAAGTTCAGCTCCACAGGACAGCTCCTTCCTTACATCATCTTCCGTTACTGAAACATGTTGGGCTTCTCGAATTTGATCTTTAATGTCAGTTATGATTTGCGAACACAGAAGACGAATGGAGTTCGCATAACCCTTTCGACTAAGTGCATCAGCCACCACGTTTGCTTTGCCAGGGTGGTACCGAATTTCACAGTCGTAGTCATTTAGAAGTTCAACCCATCTTCGTTGCCTCATGTTTAACTCCTTTTGATTGAAGATATGTTGAAGACTCTTGTGGTCAGTGTATATTTCACTCTTAGTACCATAGAGATAATGTCTCCATATCTTAAGAGCGAACACAACGGCTCTAAGTTCTAGGTCATGGGTGGTGTAGTTCTTCTCATGAGTCTTGAGTTGTCTCGAAGCATAAGCTATAACTTTTCCTCTTTGCATCAAAACGCAGACTAATCCTTGCCCTGACGCGTCGCAATAGACCACGAAATCATCACAACCTTCAGGAAGAGTGAGGATTGGTGCATCACAGAGTTTTTGTTTAAGGGTTTGGAAGGCTTCTTCTTGCTTGGGTCCCCATATGAAAGGTTTTCCCTTATGAGTTAAAGCCGTGAGTGGTACAGCAATGCGAGAGAAGTTTGAAATGAAACGACGATAATAACCAGCCAAACCAAGAAAAGATCTTACTTCAGTTGGTGTACGTGGCGCTTGCCATTCTTGTACCGCTTGGATCTTTGAGGGGTCGACATGTATTCCCGTGTCATTGACTACATGTCCGAGGAATTGCACCTCTTTTAACCAGAATTCGCATTTGGAAAATTTGGCGTAAAGCTTTTCATTCTCTAGAAGAGTAAGGATGAGTCGAATATGACGCTCATGATCAGACTTAGACTTTGAATAAATGAGAATGTCGTCAATGAAACTATAACAAAACGATCAAGATAAGGTTTGCAGACTCTGTTCATCAGGTCCATGAAGACTGCTGGAGCGTTGGTTAAACCAAATGGCATGACCATGAATTCATAATGGCCATAACGAGTTCGGAATGCGGTCTTTTGGACGTCTTCTTCATGTACTCTAAGTTGATGATAACCAGATCGAAGGTCGATTTTGGAAAAGTAGCTGGCACCTTGAAGTTGGTCAAGAAGATCATCAATGCGAGGTAAAGGATAGCGATTCTTGATCGTTAATTTGTTGAGCTCTCTGTAGTCGATACACATACGAAACGATCCGTCTTTCTTCTTTACAAAAAGGACAGGTGCACCCCAAGGCGAGGAGCTGGGACGTATGAATCCCTTGTCAGTCAACTCTTGTAGTTGACTGGCTAGCTCTTGCATTTCAGAGGGGGCTAACCTATAAGGAGACTTTGCAACTGGTGTAGCACCAGGTATAAGATCAATACGGAATTCGACTTCTCTAACTGGAGGAAGTCCTGAAATGTCGTCAGGAAAAACTTGCGGGAAATCTTTTACTACTGGGATGTCATCAAGTTTCTTCTCCATGGTTCCCTTTTTGATGATATGAGCTAAAAACGTGACATAATTCTTGCGAAGATATTTTTGAGCTTGAAGACAAGACATTAAGCTGAGTCCTTTCGACGAGGTTTCTCCAAAGATTCGAAGAGTCTGACCGTTTGAAATAGGAATACGTATAAACTTTTCGCGACACACAACTTCTGCCTGATGTTGACTGAGCCAGTCCATACCAATTATGATATCAAAACTTCCCAACCTCATAGGAATAAGGTCAACTGAAAAGTCGTGGTCGTTTAAAGTGAGTGTACAGTTGCGTATAATAGAGTTTAATGAAACCGGTTTCCCATCTGCAACTTCTACTGTTATGGATTCCATGAGCTTATCACGATTTTGGTTTAGGATAGGTTCAAACTCTAAGGACACAAAACTTTTATCCGCCCCAGTATCAAACAACATGGATGCATATCTACCATTTATAAGGAACGTACCGTTAACCACATTGCCGTCAGCTCTAGCCTGATTAGCATTGATATTGAAAGCTCTTCCTCTTGCAGGTGGAGGAGCTTGGTTCGCTTGATTCACCGGGTTGGCTTGGGCCTGAGCATGAATAATGTTTACCAACCTTGGACACGTGTTTCTGAAATGGCTTGGGTCTCCGCAATTGTAGCAAGCCCGCATAGGTTGAACCATAGGATAATTGGGTTGGTAATATGTTTGGGCTAAATGTTGGGTGAGTGGTAATAGTAGGGGTTGTTGGGCTTGACCCATTATTTGTTGGTGGGTTTGGGTTGAAGGCTGGTGGCGGTTCGTTCGCTGAGGCATGCGGCAGGTTTGAACAGTATGACCTGCGCGACCACAGCCGATGCAATATTGGCAAGGATGATCAGGAGAATGGTGGTATTGGCAACGGTTTCATTTTGGTAACGGGCCAGAGTATGGTCTTTTGTATGGTGCAGGTGAAGGGGCGACTTGGGTAATGGGTGCAGCAGGAATAGGGAAATTGGTTTGAGTAACGGCGAAGTTTCTGGTGTTGTGCTTCCTCTTGTTAGCAAACTTAGAGGAGGAGATGGAATGGTTTGAAGTTTGTCCCTCAACAGGGCTTTCTTTTTCTCTTCTTTAAACTTACTGTTGCGAATTCGATTCTTGGTCAGTTCAGTGGCTAGTTCCATAGCAGCTTCAAGTGTTGCTGGTGAAGTGCTGAGAACTGAATCTTGAATTTTCGAGGGAAGTCCTCGAATATAATGCTCGATCAAACGATAAGTTGGGGTGAACAAATTTGGGACCATTTGGTTCAACTCTAAGAACCTCTTGTTATAGGTGGTATGATCACCCTCCTTTTGCTTTAAAGAATGAAATTCGTCCTCCAACTTTTTAATTTCACTCATAGGACAGAAACGCCTAGTCATGATTTCCCTTAACTCCTCCCAAGTTAAGGCCATTGCATCGTCAATTCCCCTCTTCCCCTTTTCTGTATTCCACCAGGTGAGAGCTACTCCAAATACTCTCCCGGTGGCGTATCGAACCTTGCGATCCTCAGGACAGTCGCAGTTGAGGAAGGTGTTTTCCATTTCCTCAAACCAATGGAGGAGAGCAGTGACACCTTCGGTCCCTTCAAATTTAGGAGGATCACAAGACTTGAAATGTTTGTATGAGCACTTGCTGGTAGGAGGGTTGTCGATGTTCTGGTCATGTTGTTGGGGAGGATTAGTGGGATTTGTGGCGAGAGCTTGTTGTACTTGAACCACAATGTCAGGAAGCACCGCGGCCATTTGTTTCGCGATTTGTGTGGCCAAGCGTTCGTGAGACCTTCCTTATCTTTTACCCCCTCGTTGTTGTCTAGACGACATCTACAGAAACATACATAAGAAGATTGTGAGTTAATGGAGTCTTTTTAGGTGTCATGTGTCTTTAAGAAAATGAAAATAACATAAATATCAATAATGCAACTACATCCATAGGATGTCTTGGGTTTGCTCATGTTGGGCCTCAAATGTCCCCCATACCTTCACCTGTATAGTCATGTGGGCCCCCATGACTATTGGCTTGGTAGGATTCACATTAGTATTGGCGATTTAACACTCGCATTACCCGAATGCAAACCACAAAATATGTTTACGAGATGTATGGTCGGAATGTGTCCAGGTGTAGACACAATGACAACTCAAAGTGGGGTTAGCTCACACGACGTTAGGTATAGCATGCTTTGGCCTAATAGGTACTTCGTACTCTCATCGTTAGTCCCCAGGTAGGCAAACTGGTCCTTTATTTTGGATTTATACGAATGCCAGCCTAGACAGGACGTTCCGACTACCGGTACTGGTACCCTTCCAGTTACTACATGCCCGTCATGAGAACTCACTTTGATGAGATTTGAATACACAAAAATCATTGTAAAAGCAATCATGATGTGGTGTGTGCTTTCATGGATATGATATGTTATGAGAATATGATTCATGATAAGCATTATATGATAATATATACTTATAAACATGCTTGCATAACATTGAATGTAACATTTAACTTAAAACATATAAACATCATGAAATTTGGCATGTAACACACAAAAATCTTAAAAATTTCTAATCAACTATAGTATAGGCTCTAAGGGTCTAATAACCTATCCTATATCCCTATAGTCATGGCTCTAATACCAATCTGTCACACCCCGACCCGCAGCGGAATAAGAGTCGGGGCATAATTGGGTTATCACCAAAGCTCATGATATTTACTAATATGTTTCATATTTATTAAAGTCAAAATTACATTCCCAATAATCCAAACATGTCCATACAATACAAAGAAAATAACCAAACAAAACAATTCCAAACTCTAAATCATTTTATTCTTCTAGTCCAATCCTATGTGTTTCTTGCTGCAGCTGGTTCACCTGTATCATGTGTAAAAATGGGGGTTTTGGGTCAACATAAGTTGACGAGTGAACCTTGTTAGATAAACATTTATTATTTATTTTCTTGTTAGTTTATCAATGAAAAATTGTGCATAATCATAAATGAGCAAATGTAAATAATCAAACAGCAGCAATAGCAGTCACAACTATAACATACAATAAATAACATGAATGAAACTGTGCGATCAAGTCTCAATCGAACGGAGCCGATCGTATTGCATGTACTGAAAATGAAAAATGTCTGTGCGATCAAGGCTCAATCAAACGGAGCCGATCGTATGTTGGCACGCCAGGTTCACGCTCATAATGTAATGGGGAACTTGCTCAACGCTCATAATGTAATGGGGAGCGGCGGCCTATGAAATTGCATGTACTGAAAATAATAAATTGAATCTAACAATAACCACACAAATAGTGGAAACAAACTGAATACACTTTTGTTCATGACATGAGGTATGCACAATGATTTAAATATAATATATAGCAAGACATATGATACACCCCAAAAACGTGATTAAAACGGGGAATTTGTAAAGATTCACTCACATTGGGTGCGTTTGATTGGAGATGGCGAAATGTGCACGAGTTGTAAGAGCGGAACAACGAGAATTAACTAACCTAAATAATAACGGAAAATATAGTAAATGAGTGGATTTTATTAAGGATTTTAATAGAATTTTTAGATATATTTTTACGAGTTTAAGGCTATTTCCTATCTTTAAAAACAATATTTTTAAGTATTTTTAATTGATTTTTAAATTAAATTAAATAAATAAAAATATAAAAACATGTTGACTTTTTGCGACCTTTGACCGATGACTTGTTGACCGATTTATTGTGTGACTGAAATGCGCTGGGTGAGGCTCGAACCCGAGACCTCCCGTACGCGTGCACGCAGCTCTACCAACTGAGCTACGTGTCTAACCTGAAATAATTCTGTTTTTAATTATATTTATATACTAATTAGTTTATTCAAAAAAAATTTATTTTCAAAAACATTTTAAATCCTCGAACCGGTGACACTAACATGTCTCGAACCCGGGACCTGTGCTTTAACGTGACACACAGTCCACCGCTGGACTGTGTGTCTAACTTGGTTAATATACAACTTTTTATTATACTTAACAACTAACTTGAGTTAACCCGGTTCAGTTTTAAACAAAAGGCATTTTATTACTGCGAAGGTGCGTGTGTCAAGAATTGAACTCGGGACGTATGCGTGTTTTTTGTTCGCACACAGTCCACCGTTGGACTGTGTGTCTAACCCGTTCAAAATACCAATTTTAATTATTCTTATAATGTTATCACAGTTCATCTTCTTCGTTCGTTTTTACAGGCAGTAGATTACACAGTTATATCTTGTTTAGTTCGATTGATAAACATTGTACAAACTAATATGAAATGGCAGAGACGATAATTAGAAGTAAACATACCGGTGAACGATTTATTTCAGGATTCCGGCAAGGTGTCGGTCTCTGTTGTTATGAACTTCAACTGAACCAGACAATTAACCGTTTTGATTAGCTAATCGTGGAATTGAAGTGATAAACAAACGTTAACAAAGTGTTTGAATGTCCTTACCGATTCACAGATGAAAATAAAGATTTACAGAAATTTTTCGGCGAACTGGAATTATCCGATAGCAGCGTCTGAATTTGATTTCAAGTGAAAGGTTTGAGTTAGAAATAGCTTAACAATTGTTAGACTACGACGGTATTGAAGGACTTACCGTTTTGATGAAGAATACGGTTTTTCGGCGAACTTGCAGAATTTTCCGGCGAGTAAAATAAACCTTTCTGATTAACTGAAAGTATGACGAAAGTAAAATGGCAGGTTTGTGGAATGTTTCTGAGTCGCGAGAGAGAGCAAAGATTCAAGTAATTCTGATATTGAATGTCTTCGGTTATAAAAACCGATTCACTTCTGGAATTCAAGTTCATTCAAGGCAAACTTGATTAGAATCGTCGGTGCATCGGTTATAAAACAGAATTCGCGATTTTTAAACGTTTTGGACGGTTGAATAGCCGATTACGGTTTTCAGTTTAGCGCAGCCGGTTGATCTATGATTGACTATAAATTTCATTTGTTTCCTAGAGTTAACAGAAAACAACAAGTGGCGGAGTGGTTATGCGTGTGAGTGTTAAGTCTTTGAAGTTCACAACTCGGCTGACCCGGGTTCGAGTCCCGGCAGCCCCATTTTATTTTTGGTCACTTTATTTATACTTTTTATCAATTATAACTTTTATGGTTTAGTTTGTTTATTAATAATGTATCATCAAAAATTAAAATAAGCATAAATAGGCAACGAACATTTATAACTTGATATTTGATTACAAATGGAGCGGGTTTGGAAAAACCCGTTTTCGACAAATGTTAAACACCCCCCCCCCCCCCTTCTCCACACCTAGTATCCACCTTAGATTCGGAAAAAAAAAACACTCCGTTAGGATTGTTTATAATGCTATAATAATCCTAAGTTTACTTCTACATGACAGTCCACAAACCAACAGCTACATGATTATAACTAGCACCATTAAGTGACTCATATGATTAGAAAACTAATGGTCTATTATAATTATTCGAATTTATTTCATATGACCTGAAGAAGATTCACTCATTATCAAAACTAAGTCTAATAATTCAATAATAAGAATTCAACCAATCATGCCCTATATGAAAAAAATATCATTTCAGATGTCTTTAAATTCATTTTTCGATGTTTTTAATTTTTTTCATAAGAACTCGTTTTTTCTTCAGGATATTGTCAGCCCAATTATTTTGGTTATAGAGTTGCGAGAAAATTAAACATATTAAAGCCTGTCACATAAATATATTTAATCACTATATTTATAAACATGTCATAAGATAATTATCAATAACATTTTAAAAGTGATTTGCAATGAACCCTTTTTTTGTATAGTCAGCTTGGGACAAAAGAAGGGTAGTGGATACATGTGCTAGTTACAATTTATAATAGGTAGATAACTTTATTGACTCGGTGAGAATGTCAAATAGCCTTTTTTTTTTGCTGAGCTTCCATGCATGAACGAGCAAGAGGACAAAGTCAGCTCATCGTACAACTGTTGATCAACCAAAGACATCTTCACCACGCGGTTTACCTCAAACACTATATAAGCCTCCTTCATGCCCTTTTTTTTGCATTCCATCTTATAACTTCCTACCCAACATCACTAGTTCCATTTTCAAATGGCTTCTCCAAATATTATTACAACTATCTTTTTCCTACTAATTCTTTGTGTTACAAACAATATACCATGTGAAGCACAGTTAACTTCTACATTCTATGACGCTTCATGTCCCAATGCACTACGTACAATCAGGACATCCATCCGAACAGCCATATCTCGTGAGCGTCGCATGGCAGCTTCTATCCTCCGTCTCCACTTCCACGACTGCTTTGTTCAGGTACTATTTTAACCATGTATATGCTCACCGTAGCTTCTAGATGTAAAAATATATTTGGTAACGATTTTTGTAACATTTGATGCAGGGTTGTGATGCGTCAATCTTGCTAGATGACGGTCCTTCAATCATAAGTGAAAAGAATGCGCTGCCTAATAAAGGTTCGGTAAGAGGTTATGAAGTGATAAAGGCAGCAAAATCTGAGGTTGAAAAACTTTGTCCTGGCGTCGTATCGTGTGCAGATGTACTAACCGTGGCTGCCCGTGATGCCTCAGAAATGGTTGGTGGTCCATCATGGTCTGTGAAGCTCGGAAGAAGAGACTCAACCACGGCTAGCCTTGTTCTAGCAGAAACCGGTGCTCTTCCTAGTTTCAAAGCATCGCTAGACTCACTTATTTCCACCTTTGGTGATAACGGGCTTAGTGCCCGGGACATGGTTGCATTATCAGGTGCTTATTTACCGTATATGTTGTTCAATTCATCCATTAATATATATTTGGTTGTATAAAAACAAAATGTGTGCTAACATTAAAGATGTGATTAATTCAGGAGCTCATACTATCGGACAAGCTCAATGCTTCTTGTTTCGTGATAGAATGTACAACAACGGATCAGACATTGATGCAGGATTTGCTAGTACCCGTAGACGTGGTTGCCCTATAAATGATGGCAACGGAAATCTTGCACCCCTTGATTTAGTGACACCTAATTCATTTGATTACAACTACTTCAAGAACTTAATACAAAAGAAGGGTCTTCTTGAGTCGGATCAAGTGTTGTTTAGCGGTGGATCAACAGATAGCATTGTTAGGGAATATAGCAATAATCCTTCAAAGTTCAAGTCGGATTTTGCGGCTGCCATGGTGAAGATGAGTGAAATCAGGCCGTTAACAGGCCAGGAAGGAGTCATACGAAGGATTTGTGGTGCTCTTCCCTAGATGTTCAGAATACCTTCTAGTTCCTTTTCGATTATTAGGAAATTACGCTTGTAATCATAACTTGATTCCTTTATTTATTATTCCTTTTTAATTGTATAGATAGAAAACTTGAATTGTCCATTACAATGTTTGTGTTGTTTGCATCGTGTTGAAACTGAATGAATAAGACGAGTGGGTTTGATTCTTTATTATAATGTATTTATAAATTAATTGTAATTATCCTATTTCCTTGTATTCAGTAATTGACTCTCCATGATTATAGAAGAGATCTTTCTAATTTATCAGTTATAAATATAGACCTCAATATCTTAATCATTATTGAGGTTGATTTCATTTCTCTCTACATGGTATCAGCCTAATCTTCTTTTTTTCTACCTTTTTTCACCCTCTCCTTCAATTTTTCTCTTTCCTGGAACCACCCATGGCTTCATCTGCCGACACAAACAATGTTTCTCACCTTTCTCATGTTAAACTCTCTTCTTCTAATTACCTTATATGGCGTACTCACATGACCCTACTAATGGCTCTAAATAAACTCTCGACTCACATCGATGGCTCTTCCCCACCTTCTGAAACCCTCACGCCGATAACAAAATTGTGCCGAATCACGATATCGCATCATGGACTGCAGCGGATCAGAAGACTGCCCTCCTTCTTTCTTCTCTAACCGAGGAGGCTGCAACTGAGGTTCTCGGCTTAACAGGTGCATGACAGATCTGGATTGCTCTTGAGAACATGTACAGCAATGTGTCCATTGAACGCGTTTAATCCTTACGAGACTCTCTTCAACAGCTTACCAAGGGTACGTATTCTGTTAAAGAATTCTCACGTAAGTTCAAGCTCCTTTTTTAACAGCTTGCTGCAATCGGTCATCTGGTTGGCGAAACCGATAAATTACATTGGTTTCTTCGTTGCTTGGTCCCTCTCATGAAGGTTTCTCTATTGCCATACGAGCCATCAACCTGCACCTTTATTCCGTGATCTTGTTGCACAAGCAGAGAGTCATGATTTGTTTTCCCAATCTCTTCATGGCACTATTACACCTCCGGCTGCATTTCACTTTAACACAAACGTGAATCTTCAACACAAAGTCGGGGTCGTAGTTTTTCTTGTGGCACTTCGTCTCGTGGATCGTATGGCAGGGGCCGTGGTAACATCGTCGTCCTCACTGTCAGTTATGCCCTACAACCGGACACTATGCTTCTGCTTGTCGGATCTGCACACCTTTGCAACCTAGTCTTCGGCCTCGGATGCCTCTTTAGTCAAGGCGTTCCATACCCAGTGCCACGTTACCAATGATACTCCTGATTGGACCGGTGATACGGGAGCTACTAACCACATGGCTCCAAACTAGGAATATCTCCATCATTCCACTCCTAACAAAGGTAATCATAAGGTCGGTTTTGGAAATGGTAAGCATCTTCAAATTACTCATGACATTGGATCCTCTAAACTTTGCGATAATATTAATCTCCGTAATGTGCTTGTTGTTCCTAATCTTACCAAAAAGTTACTAACCATAAGCATGTTAACTGCCGATCATCCGGTTGATGTATTATTTTCTCAACATTAATTTCATATTCTAGATCGGAACACAAAACAGGTACTTGCTCGGGAGATATCCATTGATGGACTCTATGTGCTTAGAAATGACCCACAAGTTTTGTTGACGCTGTTTCAAATAAAGCTTCTTATGAACTATCGCATGCTCGTTTCGGCCACATTTCTTTATTATTTCTGTTTTGCACAAATGTGGTTTTTTGACATTTCCTTCTTTATTACCTAAACCTGATATTTGCACTTCATGTCACCTTGCAAAGGGACAGGTTTCCCTTTATTTCTAATGAAAAACGTGTTTCTTTCCCATTAGATTTGGTCCATTGTGATTTATGGGGTCCTGCTGTCACACCTCAACTGATGACGGAAACATCGGGATGAGACAAACAAATCGCTCAAAGCATCATAACACTAAATATGACAATATAATTAACTCAAATTTCATAAATAACTAAATTCAAATACATTGTTTCAAACAAAGCGACTAATAACAAACATAAACCAAGATTCAAATATTGTTTATTGTTAATGTGGGTTTCTACATCCATCCTAACTTGATTCTTCGTCACTTTGTCAATCAACCTGCAACATGTATTAAAATATGATCAACAAAAATGTTGGCGAGTATACAAGTCTGATACATAGCGTAAATAGAATAAAAAGGTTAAATACTCGAATCCAACATGAATAATATGGTACCAGTTACTAATATGCTGAAACAGTGTCACTATATGTTCAAACCCTAGTTTACAACGCGATTAATTTTGCTTATCCCGAAGAATAATGGGAGGTTAACATGTTTAACTTAACAATACCCAAGACTAAACGGGCGGTGCGTTACTCCTATAGCACTATAATTGTTAAGGTAGGCTTATACGAAATTAATGAGCATATGGACACGAAAAGTTTATATAGCATATGAGATTAACAAGCATCAAATTGTTTCATGTTTAATGTGGATAGAGTTTGAATATAACAAGTTCAAGTGTTGCGTGTTTTTGGTATAGAATACATGTTGCACCCAAAGTGTTAAAACAAAATGGGATCGAGTATACTCACCGTTCGCAAGTGATTTTCACAAACGTGAGATGATCGTCTTGAGCGGTTGAAGCACCAATTTATCCTAACAAGGATGAACAAGGTGTGTAAGTAGAAGAATTTAGAAGTTAGAATGTAAATGGGATTTGAATAAGAGATAAATAGTAATAATAATAATAATAATAAGAATAATAATAATATTTATATAATAATACGTAATGAATTGACAATGATAATTAAATTTGCAAGTCTAAATAAGTAAATAACAAAAACTAAAGGACTTAGTACTTTTATATATTTCTAGTATGTAATAACAATTAATGAATTAGTAATAATAATCTAATTAGAATACTAAATAGGAAAATGAAAAAATTAAACAGCTAGTTTTATGCATTTTTAGTATGTAAT